>OY282558.1:209543453-210743453 GCA_958295665.1 Tipula vernalis | reverse complement strand
TGAAAAATTTCATAACCACAAAATATGTAAAAATGTATTTAAATATTATAATATTTTTTTATTAAAATCATATAATTTTTGAGTTATCCCACTTCTGAATTGTAGAGAACGTAATTTTATCGGACAAAAACAGTTACGATGTTCTTTATTTATTTCAATTTTATTTAAAAAACTTAGATGCTTCTTATTCAACTAAAAACTCAATTACAACTACTACCTTAAAAATATAGTGTTGCCACTACTATGAAAATTATAAAGATTGAACAGCGACATCTAACGATTATATAAACAATAACAAAATTCAAATCATATATATATAATATACGTTAGTTTTCTACAACTAGTACATGTCAAATAGAATATAAAATATTTTTGTAGTTGTGTTGGTATAAGAAAAAGCAAAAAAAAAGTGAGGTTATGTTTTACTGTTTTCAGGTTTTGTTTTAATTGTTTCCAAAAAAAACTAAGAATATACGATTAAATAGCTAAACCAAGTTTTTTTTTTAATTTAATAAATCTTTCATATATTTTAGCGCATTAAAATTCACATAAACCACAAATGATAAATAAATATGGAGTTTTTGTTTACAATTCACTTTCAAATTTCACATTTCTATGCATTTGTAAAGAGCAAAAAAATCTATGAAAAAATCCAGAGTAAAGCAAAATGCTCTCGAGCAAAAAAAAGTGCTGGTTTTTCTCCGAAAGAATTTGTAATGTCAATATTTCACCCTTCGAGTAAAATTTTTTACCCTCGTAGTGTTTTTTTCCCGAAAGAATTTGACATTAGTGTTCACTGATGACCAAGGGATAAAAAAGATCCGGATATTTTTTAAAATAATATTAAAAGCTTCGATTTGAACAATGATATTAATAAAAAATATTAAAATAACATAAGAAAAAATGATGTTGACGTTTAAAATACCAAAATTATAATTACAATAAAAATGGAGAGAATCCATATTATATTTGATGATGGATGAAAATCCGAAACCGGTCTTCCATTTTTAAATTAATTATTATTACATAAAGGATATATTTTAACCATTAATGATATTTTTCTCATATTTTAATATACATTTTACTCTGTTTAAAAACTATGTTTTTACTCTGGTTAATTGTGAAAAAATATAAATAAAACTTTCGATAGTTTCCAGATAGAATCCGGATATTTTATTAAAGTGAAGTTAATGGGGGTAAAATTTATCGAAAATATCCGAATATTTTCTGTCAAAAAGCTATCAGTGAACAAACGCAGTGAACAATTTTTTTACATGACAGATAAATTTAATATTTCAACATCACATTAATATTTTTTATTATTATCAATGTTCAAATTGACGAATTTTTATATTATTTTAATTTATATTTCTCAAATTGTAGAACTTTTTGATTTTTTTACACCGATAAATGAAATAATTTTCAGTTGTCAAAAAAACCACAAAACAGTAGAGTTAAAAATATACTGATCTTTTGGATGGGCTCGTTTTTTAGCACAAAAAATATCCGGATAATTTGTATCTTTTGCATAAAGGTATAAGACTATAGAGATGAAACAAAGTTGTTTCTCATATAAAATCTTCCATTTCGGACAGTGGAGAGAGATGGTTATATATAGTTACTCTATCTCTTATGTAAACAAACTATTTAGTTTTATTGTTTTTTAAAGTGGTTGTGCTTAGTTTCATGAAAATTCAAAATTATCAAATAAAACAAAACATTTACAAAAAAATTAATATATTATTAATTATTATTTATGAAAACTATTAGAAAAAAAATTATGAAAAATCAAGTGCTTACTGCTCGCAACAAATTACCTGAAATTTCTTTTATACATACGAGTATATAACGAAATTAAAATTGTGATGTAAACATTGTAATTTCTGATCAAAAAAGTACACTTAGAATTTAAATTTATTATATAATTATCAAAAAAAAAATTATTGTTGTCGAGTGCTTAGGAATGGACAGTTCACCAGCTTACCTAACGTACTGTTATTGAGGTTCTAAATGGTTTAACCTCAGTGCCGACTCCACCCTCTGAAGCATCACGTAGTGGCACTTCCCTCCCTATAATGAATCCTAACCACTACATCACTAAGAAGTTTTTAATGATTAAACATTTTTACAAAGAAAAATAACGGTATTTATAGGAGCAAACGGACCGTCGCATAATAACAACAATTTATTAGACAGATTAGCGGCATAACAGAATCACTGATTTCGAAGCAACAGAAAAAAAAAATTTCAGAAAATTTATCCTTTTTTCTTTGTATGCTTTAACTTTAAATAGTACAACAGTTTATTGCAGAAACATATTATGTAAATAATAACCTAGCTACTATAAAATTGAGTCGACCGGTCCCTCATAAGCTAACTTAATTTAAACTAATAAAATGTTGGTCTGAAAAGACTGAATTCTTATATATACATATTAGAGAACCAAATAATAATAAAAAAAATACAAGAAACAAGAAATTAGATTTCTTAACTTATAACATACTAATAATATAATAATAATAATAATAATAATACGATAAATGTATGTGTTTGTTTAAATTAATAAAATAATAAATAACATCAAAGATAAATAAATAAATAACGTTTGGTTTGGCCACTTAGCTGTGTATTCCTCGATTGACCTTGAGCTGGCGGTTCATCTGTGTCCATGCGGAATTTGATATCGCGTAATTACCTTCTGATAAAATACCCAAAAGTAATAAATCACGTACAGGAAGCCGTTATATGAAGCCAGTAGCTTACTAGCCCAGCGTTGCTACCTTTTCGTAAAGACAAAAAAAAAAAACAATTAGCAACTGTTTTAATTTTTCTTTTAAATTCGTTTTCTTTTTCTTCTTAGCACCGGTTCTAATAATAATTACCTTTTCGTATGTGCTTTGTACCCCAATATTGCGGTGGCACACAAATATTTCCGGAACGTAATAATATTCTACTGGGGTATTTTATTTTTTTTCTTCTTTGCAAAATGCAAACACAAGGACACACAACACTAGCGCGATATACTACAGAAAAAAAACGCAATCGTGAAGCGTTACAAATAGATCTGTTAGGAATCTATTTTCCAAAAAAAAATATATTTAAAATAAATATGCTACGAAAATTCACTTAACTAATATGAAATTACCTCTAATTTACCACTATATTAATTTAAAGAGTATATCAATCAACCCGAATGAGCACTTCAATAATTATATTTTATTATTTTATGTTTATTTAATATTTAACTAGCGCACTTAGCTCCATATAAAGTTGGCTTCACCATCCAAAACGAACTGACAAAAAAAAAAAATACACCCGCATATAGCAAAAAAAAAAAAAATCATGCAATACATAGAGATGCAATTCGCTTATATTGTCAATATTCTAAATACCCATAGTCATCTTCTACTATATACTTTCACTCAGACACAAATGATCACTCAAGGTAAATAACACAAACACCGCCTAAATATATTTATAATGACCACCACATAAACTGTCTGTACTCTTTAAAATTTCGTTTGGAGTAGTACCTGTTGTAAATAAGTATATAACGAAATCAGTGATGGGCAACCGATGTTGATACCCGCACCTGTATAATCCGACGTTCTATTTGGAACAAAAAATGCAAAATTACTTTTGCATGGAGCAATTTATCAAATTGTTACAATAGGGTGTTTTCTTTTATTCATTCTGGATTATTCTTTTATTTATTCGGAATATTCAGAATGTATTCTTTTTGTACTACGTCGAAAGATGGGATAAAAGAATATTTCGTTTGACGTTTTGTAATTATGTAAGATGCTTACAATTTAAATGATTAAATTGAATTAAATCGTACATATTATGGAAATGAAAATATTAATTATATAATAATTAATTGTTTAAAGCGTAAAATAATTAAAATCGACGATAATAGTTTTAAATAGAGCTTGGTGGATACAAAAGATCCCAAGTTATATTTTTTTAAGATACAGTGCTGGTAAAAAAAAATTGGGCAAACAAATTTAATGCAAATTGGAGTCTTTTTTTGCTAAAATTACAAAACTTTTGAAAGCAATTGGTTTATTGTTTCATTTTAAATACATGTATGACGTAATTTTTTGAAAAAAAAATTGACCTGCAATTTAGGGGCAAAACACCGAAAAATGCCAAAATATTCAAAATACGTTGATTGGTGTTAAAGTAATGTAATAACTTAAACACTTATTTTTTATTTTTTTGTTTGTTTTTTATTGATTTATAGAAGTTCAATATTTCATATTAATATTTTGTTGGACCGCCTTTTGCTTTTATTACACCGGTACAACCCCGCAACTGATGTGCAAAAAAATTGGGCAAGCAATTATTTTTTTTTACGCCTACCGTTCTTGGCCGTCATTAAGGTGCAGATGTTTTATTGGCTGTAATTTATTTTTTGAGTATAAATAGTGCATATTTTGTAAGATTAAGTTATTCTGTAAGTGATCCTAGACAGTTAGTGTGAAGTTTATGACAAATTGACAAAAAACCTTACAACAGCAAAAAAGTGTAGAAGCAATTATTATACACTAATAAACTGTGGATCTCAAATAGTTTTTAATGACAGAACCAACAATTTAGATTTTCACTATTATTCAAACTACTTCCCTAGTATACTAAATACAATTTTCATTTTAGAATACAAATTTGTATGAATTTGAATCAATTTTATTAATACTTTTTAAAAAGTGTAGGCTAACATTAGGTATTCATTCAGACTTCTAAGTAAATGAAGGCAATCAGTCTTATTGTTTGTCCTAATGAACATATGCTAAGTAAATCTGAATATGCCACCATGTTGTATGTCCCAATGTGAATATTTGCTGTATAGGGTATATTAGCGCGACCCTCAGAGCGCAAGTTATCGAATTTACAAGAAAACACTTCTAAAAAAAGTGTAGGTGGAAGTTCGATGGCCAATCACAGGCAATCGCAGAGATGGCTAAGTAAATCTGAATATGCCACCATGTTGTATGTCCCAATGTGAATATTTGCTGTATAGGGTATATTAGCGCGACCCTCAGAGCGCAAGTTATCGAATTTACAAGAAAACACTTCTAAAAAAAGTGTAGGTGGAAGTTCGATGGCCAATGACAGGCAATCGCAGAGATGGCTAAGTAAATCTGAATATGCCACCATGTTGTATGTCCCAATGTGAATATTTGCTGTATAGGGTATATTAGCGCGACCCTCAGAGCGCAAGTTATCGAATTTACAAGAAAAATATTGTTTTTTATTGAATTTAATCTGATTAAACTGATAAAAGTAAAAAGAAAATTATTTTCGGTTTTTATTTTGAGTATAATTTGCATTTATAGTTTTATACCACTTACTATTCCAGTTACCAAAATAAAACGGCAAATGAATGAGTAGAGAAAATAGTAAATGGAAAAATATACGGGATTTTGAATTTTTCTATTTATTGCACAAGTCGCGTATTGAGGGTCGCGCTAATATACCCTATACAGCAAATATTCACATTGGGACATACAACATAGTGGCATATTCAGATTTACTTAGCCATCTCTGGCTAAGATATTTCTACTTTTTTTCATTAGATATATTATGAGCGATTGGCCTCTGTATTTTTCTGATTTACCAAATCGAAAATATTGGGATTGCTATGAACAATTAATATATTTGTCTATAAAGAATGCCGAAAAATCAACTTATTACAGACAGACAAATTAGATTCTTAAAAAATATACGTGTGGGCATAATACACAACACACATATTATACTATCTACGGTGTAAAATCGGTATATACTGGTTAAAAACCCTACGGACAGCATTAAAAATATAAAATAAAAAGTAAATTGACCTTAAATCAACAATTTAAATCAAACAAAAGGTATTCCAATCCAAAAATTTGTGACTAAAATACCTTTGAAGAAGGTTGTTCAGTCCAAATACACAAAAGACATTTCAGTCAAACTGTTTTCTGAGCGAAATACCATTTTTTTGGACTGAAGTTTCGTTTTAAGGAGTTTTAGTCATAATATTTGTATGGGAAATTTTACGACTGAAACTCCTTTCGTATTTTGACTGAATTGTTTTTCACTGAATTCCCGGAGAACAATTTTGTCTGGAATTCCTTTTTAATTGTTTGACATAATCACCTTTTCAAAAGGTATTTCTGTCATAAATGCAAAAGGAATTCAAGTCGAAAAAGTTTTGACATGAATGCCTTTTTAGTTTTTTGATTGGAATTCCTTCTGAAAAGGTATTTCAGTCTAAAACTATTTTGACTGAGTTGCTTTTTAATTTTTGACTGAAATTCCTTTCTTTTTATATCCTTTATATTAACTTCACCTGCTTGATTGCTTGCTTGAGTGTCCTTACGATCTTCAAGTTCAAAATTGACCCACTTCCCGTGATCCTCTCGCGCTGAAATTTTGCACATCGACTTTTGTCACCTAACAATACTTTTTGGCAAAATTTCAGTTCGATCAACATACTATAACTAAGTTTTTTCTTTAATTTTCAATTTAAAAAATTCAATCTAGTAGTGTTCCAAATTTCTTCAAGTAAGTTTAAAATTCAAATTTGTTTTTTGAATGACCCTTATGGCTGGTCTCCACTTTCGTATTTTTCTCTTGACAAAAAAAAAATCTAGTCCATTTTTTTCCTCGTGACAATTTTTAGTACATTTTCCAAAATACATACACAAAAATTGATTTGAGCATGCGCATTGAAATTTTGTCAAGAGAGGAAAAGATCAGAATATTCAATATTTTTGTCATGACGTTGTGCCATTTGAGCATAAATTGTATTTTATGCTCAATTTCATGTCATTTTATGTTGAATATTTTGACAAATAAAATGAAATTTTCATGTTTTTTGACAAAATTTTGTCCTTTTAATAAATTTTAGGTGAAAATGTAATAAAATTTGTGTTATTAAAATAAAACATAAATAATAAATCGTGGAATACAAAAGTAATATGCCAAAAATTGTATTATTCGAAAAACGAACGAAATTCAAATTTTTTTATTATTCTCAAAGAGAGAAATTAGTTATATTCTTCATGTTAGTAGTTGTACAAAAAATGTCACGAGCCATTTGTCATTTATTTTTTGTCAAGAGAAAAATATACAAGTGGAGACCAGCCATTACTCATTGAATTTTAAATTTTAGTCATGGTGAAGAAGGTCGAAACTGAATTCCAATCGACCGAGTCTTATATATAAAGGATATATAGTCAAAAACTTTGTTTTTACGGGTTGTTTATTTTTTTTGACTGAAATGCTTTTGACTGGTGTCCCGGAGCCAACATATAGATCTACGAAGGCATTTCAGACAAAAAAACCAACCATGTTAGATGGATATCCAGTCTGTTTATATAAAAATGGACACTAAATTTAAACTTACTACCGGCGGGAATTTTAGAAGATAATTGTCTTGAATTATTTGTACACTTCCTTTGTAATTCAGAAATCTCTAGATCTTTAAAATTTATTTGTTTTAATAGTTCATAATAATTTAAACGATACAAATTTTCATTTTTTATGTTTTTCAAACAACTTTGGCAAGAGGGACTTTCTATGACACACTTTTCTGTACTAAAAGCGATATCTTCTATAGTTAGAAAATCCAATCCTTCCAGATTTGCAAGGATTTCATGAATTGGAATTATGTAAAGGTAAATAATTTGCATGGTCATTGGCTTCCGTAATGCCATTGCTGTCAACTGATAACAATGGTAGATCTGCGTCTTCTTCAAAAATATTAGAAGTGTTACCTACGGAGAGAATCGTTACCATAGATAAATTATCATCATTTTTATCAATCAAATTTGAATGAGGTAAATTTTTAGTAGAAATAGCCATCAACTTTAAATGCCCACGATACGTTAAGCATTCTTTCTCAGAATGTTTTTTTACAAATTTTAATGTGTTTTAATCCTAGATTTGCTAAATTGCAGTTTACTACCCATTTAACATACTGGGGCCTAACTATGCAATTCGATGACAATTTTCGACGGTTATCGATTTGTATTAGAAAGTACAGGAAGAAAACGGAAAACAATAACTATTGTTTTCTTTTTTCTTCCTGAACCTTCTTATACAAAACGATAGCAGTCGAAAATAGTCAAAGTCAAATTACGTCATTTCAGTCGAAAAAAAAAATCCTGCATTCTCGAAATTCGTCGTCGAAAAATTTCGATCAAAACAGCAGACGAAATTTCTCTCCTAGTATAAAGTTTGGAAATTTCATTTTCGTTAACTTTGTCAAATTCAATTTTTTTTTTTTTTATTTAAAATAAATTTTATTTATTTATTTTATGTAATTACAATCTAGCCTCCTGGACTAATGAGCAATTTGTTTCTGACTTAATTTACTAACTTAAATTAATCTATGGCTTCTTCTAATTGGCGTTTCATAGTGTCTGAAAAATTGAAGGAAACCGCATCTTTGTAGTGGATTTTAGATCAGCACAATGCTGTTTAAGCTGATCAAAAAGTGTTGGTCCTTTTAAGTCTGCATACTAAATTCGTGATGCTTAGGAGCTGAGTTGCCTCAATGTTCACATGTTGACGGAGCCTTTCTTCATGCCTCCGTGCTTTTTCCTGGATTTTGTTTAAGATGAAGTTCACTTTAAGGTCCCTATGAAGGTCATTGTTCCTGACATACCAAGGTGCATTAACGATGTTCCTTAATACCGTATTCTGATATCTTTGGATGATATTTATGTTGCTCTGTTTGTTACAACCCTAAAGCTGAATACCATAAGTCTAAATCGGTTTCAATATTTGCTTAGAAAATAGATGCTTGTTGTATGTTGATAAAGAAGAGTTCCTTCCCATCAGCCAATACATTTTTCTGTATTTAAGTCTTAATTCTTCACCATTCTTCTTAACGTGTCCATCGTAGTTTAGCATCCAGGGTCATGCCGAATTTTAAAGATCGAGAGATTTCTGAATTAAAAAGGAAGTGTACAAATAATTCAAGACAATTATGTGTTGTGTGGTCCCTATATATTGATCTCTATTTGGGTATCTGAAATCCAAGCCAAAATTCTAAAACTTGGTCATTAGTTCAATTAGGCCCACATCTTGTCACCCAATAAAGGAATCCGATGAGCAATGCCTATAAATGCGTTTAGTATTACGTCAAAGAGTTCGCCAACTTGAGGTACGTTGTGTGGTCCTTATATATTAGGGTATCTCTATTTGGGTATCTGAAATCCAAGCCAAAGTTCTAAAACTTGGTCAGTAGTTCAATTAGGCCCACATCTGGTCACCCAATAAAGGAATCCGATGAGCAATGCCTATAAATGCGTTTAGTATTACGTCAAAAAGTTCGCCAACTTGAGGTATGTTGTGTGTTCCCTATATATTGATCTCTATTTGGGTATCTGAAATCCAAGCCAAAATTCTAAAAGTTGATCAATAGTTGCATTAGGCCTACATCTTATTACCCAATAAAGGAATCCGATGAGCAATGCCTATAAATGTGTTTAGTATTACGTCAAATAGTTCACCAACTTGAGGTGCGTTGTGTCGTCCCTATATATTGATCTCTATTTGGGTATCTGAAATCCAAGCCAAAATTCGAAAACTTGGTCATTAGTTCAATTAGGCCCACATCTTGTTACCCAATAAAGGAATCCCATGAGCAATGCCTATAAATGCGTTTAGTATTACGTCAAAGAGTTCACCAATTTGAAGTGTGTTGTGTGGTCCCTATATATTGATCTCTATTTGGGTATCTGAAATCCAAGCCAAAATTCGAAAACTTGGTCATTAGTTTAATTAGGCCCACATCTTGTCACCAAATAAAGGACTCCGATGAGCAATGCCTATAAATGCGTTTAGTATTACGTCAAATAGTTCACCAACTTGAGGTGTGTTGTGTGATCCTTATATATTGATTTCTATTTGGGTATCAGAAATCCAAGCCGAAATTCTAACACTTGGTCATTAGTTCAATTAGGCCCACATCTTATCACTTAATAAAGGAATCCGATGAGCAATACCTATAAATGCGTTTAGTATATAGTTCGCTAACTTGAGGTATGTTGTGTGGTCCTTATATATTGATCTCTATTTGGGTATCTGAAATCAAAGCCAAAATTCTAAAACTTGGTCAGTAGTTCAATTAGGCCCACATCTTGTCACCGAATAAAGGAATCCGATGAGCAATACTTATAAATGCGTTTAGTATTATGTCAAAGAGTTCACCATTATATATTGCTCTCTATTTGGGTATCTGAAATCCAAGCCAAAATTCTAAAAGTTGATCAATAGTTGCATTAGGCCTACATCTTATTACCCAATAAAGGAATCCGATGAGTAATACTTATAAATGCGTTTAGTATTATGTCAAATTACGTGTTTAAATCGGTACGTGTCGTTCTATTTTAATTTATCTTAAACTTTTAATATGTTTAATATATTTAGTATAACTAAAAAAAATGTATATATTATTTGCAATTAAACTTTTATATAGTTAAATCGTAGGTTTCTGAAAAACGCCTAAATACATACACCGCGTAGCTTACCGGATGTCACCGCAGGTTCCGCTGGTCTTAATTTTCTCTATATTAAGAGATTTCACAACCTAATTACTTAGCTATATATGTTGTTCTAGTTTATTAAATACAAGCTGTTGCTCTGTTTTTATGGATAATTATTACTCAGATTCGTAAATAATTTGTGGTAGTGGTAAAATCCTACAAATTATATATGAAGACTGCAATTATCATTAGATTATCGTTGGATTTAATTAACCGGAAACATATGTCTTATTTTGTGTAAAATGTATGCCAAATTGCCAACCAATGTGTTCCAATTTTATTGCAGTAATTTTTATTGTATCTAAATATTTATCTCTTCAGCTAATTTTTTCTTTTTCTATTTTTAGCTAATTTCGATGTATACAATATAGAAACAGCATTGCCCGTCATCGATATCGAGGCAATCGAAAATCATTTACGTGCCGCTAAAGAGGAGGAAAGAAGGGTAAGTCGAATTTTATCTTTAAGCAAACAAATTGTTTTTTTTTTTTCAACACATTTCTCGAAATCATCGTTTTTCAACAACATAAGAATTTTGTACAGTTAATCTAACCCTTATAAATAGTAGAAGTTATTTAATATACTTTGGGTTGCCAAATTATTAGGGACACTCGAGTCTTGTCAGTACATGTTGAATCCAGGCCGGCTTATGTGTTTTAGTGCAGCCACAAGGAACTATTACGTTTAAAGGTGCATTCAAATTAGATTTTTCTTCAGAAAAAAGATATTTCTAGCAGAGTTGGCTCAAAATATTGCATAGATTTATTGCCATTTGGCCTTTTGTGGCGTAATAAATTTTAATATATATCTAAAATTAGTACATATTCGTATAAGGTTAAAACTTTTTAGAACTTTTAATATTTAGATATATGTATATAATTTTGATTTGTGTGCTAAAATTACTTGTTGTGATATGTACAAATTTTATTTATATTAATTTAAATTTATTTAGCACCCTGAGAGCTATTTCTAGCCCAGCTGGCACAAAACACCAAACGAGACAAATGTAGAATCAATAATTTGGAGCAGTTGATCTAGAGAATACTTTGGGCTAGCTCTGCTAGAATAGCTTTTTTTCGACAGATAAAACTAATTTATGTTAATAACACTATTTCTACTTTTATTACATTTAGTACATTATTTAGTACAACACTAAACTTTATGTTTTGAATGCACCTTTAAACGTAATAGTTTCTTGTGGCTGCGCTTTAAAAACCTTTAGTTAAGTACATAAGTTACCAGAGCTCAGCATATTCCGATAGGTTTCGACGTATCGCTCATAATTTGGAAATCCACTGTATTTTTCTCAAAACTTGTCTTACCCAATATCAATAAAATTTTATAAAAACTATAAAAAAACATTTAACGCCAATCATCAAAACTTAACTATTCAGCTACAAACAATCTATCGATTTTAAAAAGTTTCATGCACATATCGAAAACAACAACAAATTACAAGGAACATTAAAAAACTTTAATTTTTCTTTTTCTCACTCGAGTTTTCCACATACACATATGTATATACATATATGTATATGAGTAGTATGTTCGGTATTACTCGTCTATTGAAAAATGGGCAAAAAATTTCCACTAAATTTGCAAAAAAAAAAAATTAAATTCTCTGCAAAGCAGCGAAAAATTGGAAAATTAAAAATAAAAATCATGTTACATGAAAGTTTTTCATTTTCATGAACTGTTTTTGTTTTTGCTGTTTTTTTTGTAGTTTTATTGCCAAAAGTATATACAGAAGTTATTTGCAGATTGTGAGGGGTGTGCAAAATGAGAGACATGAGATCAAGATTTTATTTTTTTGCTGTTTTATGTGCTGTTATGTTCATTGCATGATAACAAATTGTTGTATTGCATAATAACAGTAACAATTTAATTTGGTGTTGTGTGCAATTTTTGGTGGAAAATACATTGGTAGCCATAAGAATTCCGCGTTGACTACCATAATCATACAAACAAAAATTATATTCGTCGCTTGTGCATCATGGTAGCGCATGGTTGACACAGTTCCTCAAGCTAAACGACCATTTTTTCCGCTGTGCGTTCATTGACTGTGCTTTAGAACATCTCGAAGTTGATCCAAAGCTCAACCAATAAATCATCTTCCTCCTCGGAAAAATTAAGCTTTCAGCCACTTCACGAACGGTGCTTGTTTATAAATTTTTCAAAACTAGTTCTGTTATTTCCTTTTAGTATTACATTAACCTTTTGCACTCGAGGGCTTCGGTGCGAAGCCATTTAAAATTTGCCTTCAAAAATAGTAATAAGTTCATTTTTCTGTTAGCAAATTACAAATTAAATCTGTTCATTAATGTTTTGTTTATGTAACTGTAAAAAAAACTGTTATTTTTCGCTTGAGATGGGAAAACTAGGAAAACTAATACAAATATTAGAACGTATCTTTGATTAAACGAGTATGTACGGATGTGGCCCAGGCGTCACTTTTCGAGAGTTCTCACATGAATGAGTTGGTTTTCTTCCTAAAATAATTGTACCATTACTAGATCAGTTTTGTTTATGGTAATAATTACATTTCAACTTAGTCTTCATCTGTTATTGATTAGTAGAGCATGATATATTCGAGTATATTAGTTGTTTTAAAATTTAGAGTTGCTGGTAATGAATGAAAAAAGCTTCCAGTGCAAAGGGTTAATAATTTGTCAATATCTAAGTCCAAAAAGCTGGATTTCCCATAAAACTTTTGTAATCGAATATTTTCGGAAATGGTATTCCTGGTTCAAAATAACGGAGCCGATTTGTTAATTTATATCGGAATATAATTCAGCAAACACTTCTTTCGCCACTTATTTAATGAAATATCTCACTAAGAATTTCAAGCAATCAATCTAATAAATTGTAACAAGCTGAAATGAATTTTATTTTTATTACGATAGAGGGTTATTTACTAATAAAATAAATAGAAAACGGAATACAAATAATCTTTTGTTACTATGTATTATATCCAACCTCCAATACATCACTTGGTCAAGTAAAAATTATTGTTATGCCCGGTTGCACACAAAACGAGTTAACCATTTGACAGCAATCTAATTGATAAGTCTAAACTCCGGTTAAAATTACAGTTTTTTACAAAAAAATGTCCATGGTTAGTTAACAAAGATGTCGATATTGTCGATATAATAAAATTTTACTATAAAAAAAACAAAATATCCAATATTTTTATTTTGACGGTAATAAAAATTGTGTTCTTATTATGATATACAATGAAAACCTAAATATTTGAAAATTGAATTTCTATATAAGTATTTTATTGAACATTGTGATGCAAAAGACGCCAAATATAGTCTCATTACAACTTTGTAGACTATATAACGGAATTTTAAATAAAAATTTACAAAATTAAAAAAAATTTGATTATGAATTTATAGTATATTGAAATGGTTTTCAATGAGTACCGATCGTCGGTAATTCGAATTGATTTATGACATTGATGGGATATCAATTAGATTTGTATCAACTTCTGTAAAAACCTGAAAATCGTCTTTCCATTCCACTGCTAAATTATGCAGAACAGCGGCGGCAACAATTGATGTCAATATAGTCTCAACCTTTAAATTAATAAATAATAGTTAGGTACATTATAATAATCCAATTGTATTAAAAGAAATTAAAATAACCTTGACCCGAAATCATAGGCTTAAAGCTGGGAATCGTCTCTTCCAGACTCCATAGAGTCTATCGACTGGATTTCTGGTTAAAATTTGAGACCTTTGATAATTCTTTTCCGCTGGGGTTTGGGGATTACTCAATGGAATTAGTAAAAAGTTCTTATTTCCGTACCCACCATCCCCCAATAGTACGCTATCACCGAAGTCGTTTCTTCTTAGCCGTACCTTAAGTAAATTTTAAATAATATTTAATAAATTAAACGCATTTTGAAAGATTGTTTACCATCAAAAACGAATTATCCAAAATAGTCTGGTCATGTACTGACCCTGGCCATCTTGCCTCAATGTCACAAATCTTTAAAGAACGGTCACTCACGCATTGTACGTTAATCTAGAAATATCCTTTCCTGTGCGATATACTTCTCCAACATCCCCACCTGGAGATTGAATTTGTATGTGCGAGCAATCTGATTAAGAAACAAAATGTAAACTAATATCAAATGGGTATAAGGTACAACCATTATGTATCAGGTACCTATTGCTCCGATAACACCAGGAAAGCCGGCGATCTGGTAAAAATTCAATTTCGTACGGCGCAATTCTTCATCGGTTATTGGCATTTTAATAATTTTGTTCAGTATATTTAAATAAAACATCAGGGCGCTCCGGATATTGCCGGAGTTTTGGAACGTGACCAGCTAACATGAGATAAAAATTATCATTATCACTGTTGCTATCACTAAATAGTTGGTAATCTTTTCTTAGCATAATTTGAAAAATATTTTTAATAGTTTAAAATTGTTTTTGACATTTAAAAGTATCAATAATATCCGTTGAAACGCTAGTGGCAATATACACAGAAGTTAAATAGTTATCTGCCCAATTTTGCATAGTTACATTTAACTGAAGATTTAACTGACTGTTAAGTGTTGTGAAACGCTATTGTTACTAACGGCCAATTAAGTCAAGCTAAACTACTGATATGTTTTGTGTGCAACCGGGCATTAGTGTTGTTTTGAAATTCGAAGGAGGCGGTTGATTTTGTTAATTTTTTTTTTAATAAAAGTACATTTCAGTATAGTATTTTGACCTACGTTATGATTAATGATTTTATACTATACTAAGGCTGCGGACCAATTCTCGGGTAAATTAATTGCTATGATAAAAGTCGACATTAATCGCCAATATTGTTTTTAAATACGCATTTTACAATAAAAAATTTAATAATCGTACGATTTACAACCTCCTTTTGAGAAAGGTATTCGCAATAACCGTATTAAGTGTATTTACCAAAACTATTAGTCCGTGGGCTAAGCGTTTAAATTAAAAAATTAATTTTGATGGCATATATTACAGTTCCCGAATTTTGGGCTTTTTAAGTATGGGCCATTTTGATCCATGGTTAGTAGCCTTATTAGTTAAATTAACGTTAGAAAAGTTTCCTAAATAACATTTACGCGATTTTTCATATAATGACATGAGTCAACTAAAAATCGCCTATATACAGTGGGTTTCCCCACATACACAACTAAACATTTTTAAAGCGCAGCCACACAAACTATTATGTTTAAATGTACATTCAAAATACCAAGTTTAGATTTATAGTAACTAAATTATGTATTAAAAATCGAATATATCTAAACTGGATATATCTTTAATAAATCAATCTAATTTCGATTTCGCTCAACTACTTCCAGCTTTGCACTTTCTTTTCATATATATAATGTCTCGAGTTTTTCTATAAAGCGAGAAACATTTTGTTCGGTTTCTCAACATCTTCTTTTCCATTATAATATAGCATCTCTACTTCAGTGTTTGTGCTCTTTGTTGAATTCCCTTTAATTCACCGGGGTGGGGGGACTCTCCCCCAAAATAAACCAAACCAAAAAAAAAAACACAAACTTCAATTTTTTTTTTTTGCGAAATTTTCGGTTTTCGAAAATCTACTTATCATTCTAAATTGCCAATAAAATAAAATTCTTAACAAATAAGCTCGATTTTACTACTAAATTTTTAATTAGAAAATTAAATTTTCAATTTTTGGAAAATTGAAAACAAAAAATGTATAAAAAAATGTTTATTTTTTTATTTTATTCCAAAGAAAAGTTATTTTTTCCATTAAATATTTAAAATAATTAGAAATTAAATATAAACAAATTAAATAAGAGAACCAAATAAACAAAAACTGTCTATGTGTATACATCTATCTAGGCAGCATACGAGATGGTAAATTATGTAGAAGATGAAAAATGTTTTGGTGTTTTTGTTTCATTTTAAATTTAATTAGATTTTTCCTTTTTTTCGGGGGGAAAAATTAACAAAATTTGGGTCAAAATTTTATCCAGGATCGAAATTACAAATAAACTGAATAAATTATCCATATAGAGGTAATGCAATCGAATACAATATGTAAATACATTATATAATAATTTGGGGTGGTTAGTTTGTTACATCATGCTACTCGTATGTTATACGAGTATGTTGTTTATTATATACATTGATACAATGTTTTGTTTAATTGAAAAGATAAATTCATTCAAATGTTCAGGAAATTTATAAATTTGTCATAATTTTTCCCATTTTGAATTTTAAATTAAATATTCTTTCTAACTACAAATACAAGCATACACATAAGGTAGGTAGAGCAGCACAACAATAACAGTAATAATAATAATATAATATAATAACAATAATAGTAACTGTTTTCCATGTTTTGACGTAAAATCGATTTCCATAAAACGAACCAAAACAAAAAAATTTTTGAAAATGGAAGAAAAATTGGAAAATTAAATGAAAATAAATAGAAGAGAAATACATAATTATGATTGATTTCTTTATTGGTTTTAGGTATTTTCGGAGAATTTAAATGTTTTATTTAAGGTTTTTTTTACGTACGTGATCACTTCAATTTTTCACTATAAATTTGTTTTTGTAAAAAGAACGGTGAACATTTTTTTTCCATTGGGATGGTTCTTAAACCAAACAAGAAAAAGCTCTATAATGTGTCAATGCTTGTTAACTGACGTATTTATGTACATTATAATTTGTACGACTTTATTACTAACAATAAAAATAGGCATGCAAGTTACATGTGTTACTAATCATTCAAGAACCGTGTACGTTAGCTGGATAGCTTTGCCGACTAGGAGTATTTTTGTTCCCTAACTACTTGGTCGAACAAATTATTCGTTCATATTACAAGAAAAACGATAAAGAAGCGTTGACATGGGTCAAAAGAATCAATTCCACGCCATCATCTAAATAATACTCTTAGTTCATTTTAGATACTATCAATCATCTACTATAAATTGATTTAATAAAATATTTAAAAAAAAAAAACTAATGTGATAATCATAAAAAATTAAATAAATTGATTAAGATTTATTGAAAAAAAAAAAAAAATACGCTTACCACATTTCATTCGAAGAGTGCTCCTGATCGCTCCTAATTAGTCCACCTAACAAAGCTTTCTCAGATAACGGTACTTTTTCAAAATTTTGTGTTGTTCTCTTATTTGTTGTTTATGTTCTACCCTCTACTGCACTTCAATGGAAATACGTTAGTCGTCGACAGATTTTTTTTTAGTTAAGTTGTGCAAAATGGGACCTTACACGTCAATTGAGTTGCGAAAATTAATTATTGTGCATTATAAAAATGGAAAAAGTAATCATAGGGAAATCGCGAAAATTGTTAGTAAAGCTCGCACAACAATTCAAAATATCATTGGCAGATACCTCAGTGAGGGAAGAATTATTAATAAACCAAATATAAAACCCAAAAAGCTGATTTCTGATCGTGATGAGCGTTGGATTGTGAAAAAATCGAAGAATAACCCAAAACTGAGCGCACCGAAACTTCCAAATATGGTGGAGCAACTTCTAAAAATTAATAGCAATGCTACATGGTGGTTTACCAATGCCGGTTAATTGCAATTGATAATGGTGATTTCGTTCTGTTACACTGTTAGTTTTTTTATTCCTCAGCGGTTCCATACGAAAACGATCAAAAAATCGCAAATTTTGGCCTGACCCCTTTTGATTTTGAGGATAGTTTGTGAAAATGTTCTCCATATGAAATAACTTTACGTCACTCTGTTTCGATACAGGGTGATTTGCCGTTTTCTACTTTTCGTTAAAATTAAAATTTGTGAAGAGCTCTTTCTCAAAAACCACTTTACCGATTTTAATATTTGTTAGTTCAATTGAAAGGGATTGAGTTCTTGTTTTGTATAAATTTTTTGAAAAAAATCCAAATTAAATGAAAATTGTTTATGAAAAAGAGCATTCTTTTGAATAATGTCATTTTTCGGTCTTTTGGGCCAGAACGAGTTGCCTATTTTTTATTTCTTTTTTAAAGTTTATTTATTTTACCAACTAATAAAAAATAAAAAAAAATTACGTTAGGAACAATTTTAAAGTTACGATTTTTTTAATACACTAGCCTCGACATATTTTGTGTTTAAATTTTTAATTATTCTACTTGCGTTTTGCACCATTTACTGTATTTTAAAAGGTACTCCTATTTTATTTTATGTATTAGTGTTGTTTACTATTTTATAGTTTTTTAAAAACAATAAACCAGAAATAAATAATTTTGAAATAATTTTTATTTTGTTATATGAAACAGTTTTGAGTTTTTACAAAATGAAGTTTTTTTAATATATAAAGATGTCTTACTAATAGGAGAAAAACTATGATATTGGTGAGTGCCTGGTATTTGCCTAACTAAGTTATATTTGTTTTTTAATTTTCTTCCAATTTTCAAATAATCTTTAGTACTAAAGCATGAATAGTTGACTTTTGATTCATTTTTCACAGCCCATGAATATAGTTCATGTGGCGTGGTTATTTGATTTTAAAACGGTCTTTGTAAACTTGCTCGAGCAGCATTCCTCTTGAGAACTCCTCCTAATGCATCACAAGGTCCTTTTCCGTGGTATGTTGCAAAAATATGCCACTCTGCTTCCAAATCGAAATCCTCTTTAAAATTGCAGAGATTGTAAAAATTCATTTTATTTTTATACTAGACCCCTGATCCATCGGAAAAAAAAACAAATTTCCTTTATGAAATTAACTAGGCCTTGAATGAATAATCTCACTGCTACACGATTGTGCTTTGTTGATTCAGATATAGCCACCAAGCTTGTGAATTTCAATTTATTATGTTTAACATCGCCCATCGAATGTGATTCTGTGATGTGATAGTAAACGGCAAAGGGATGTATCGTACACTGTGCGTTAGACCAATGAAATCCTCGAACCGCATCCTGAACTACGAATGATTGGTTCTCCGAAAAGTCGCATATAACTATACATTCATCATGGATTAAATTGGATTTCCTATGTTTCAGGTAAGTTGCTTGTTGTTCTGCAACAAATGAATGCAGTACAAAGTTTTGTAGTTGTTCGCAAAACTTATCCATAACAGTCAATGTTGATAGGGTTACTGTTTCCATTGTGCATCTATCTACTTGTTGCCACTGCTTGAATCTTATTTCTTCTACATCATTTTGTAGAAATTTTGTAGACAAATCCGTACCGATATTTTCCGTTCCTGGACAGGTTGCACATTCGTTTAATTGGCAAGATGTTGTTGGATTTTCGCAAACAATCTGAGAAATTAGTTTCCGATAACTTTCTTGTTCATGTGAAAGGAGTTTCATTGTTTGTATGACATTAAACATAAGTTTAATATTTTGATGATATATGCAAACGCATATACTATGTGTGCCGCTGGAATGTGCCAAAACGCAGTGTCCTGGACGAAGTGAGGCAAATTTTGAAAATCCAATTATTCTACTCGGCTGTGTTTTTTTAAAGATTTGATATGCTTCCTTCAAATTACAAAGTACCAATCTACGTTGTTTAGTAATAACAGTTCCTTCCGATGAAATTGTTTCGAAGTCTCGTTTTCCTGGACATATCCTACTTATTTCGTCATCTTCAAAAAAATTCTGCACGAACTTTACCAGTTAGATATTCGGTGTTGACATTATTCCATTTTCCTCTTGAATCTGTTTTGCTCTCCTTGCCATATAATAAGAAACACTAAACTCTCGTTGAATTTTACGAGCAGACCAGCTTTTTGGTAACGATGTTAATACCATATATTTTTCACTGAAGTTATTGGAACTTTCACACTTTTCTCGTAATTGTTGAATTATTTCATTATTATCGCCTTCAGTGATATTTTGAATTTCACCAACTTCTTGCATTTTTTGTTTCTTATAATTGCCAGATTCCATTTTCCTACGTACTATAGGAGAACTATTGATTGACTGTAAAGTAGAGTTGAGTGATGAATGGTCAGGATAGACGTATTGCTTCTCACTTTATATTATTGAAATCTTTGATGACGATGATGATGATGATGTAAGTGGTGAGCTGTTTTGCCCCAAAAATATTTGTTGAACACCAAAAGGTCCTGAAGCTTCACTTATTACATTATTTTGTTTACTTTTATATATTTCGAAGTAGCATGAAGTACAAATATTCCCTCCTTTAATTAAGCAAACACCTTTTGTATGAGCTATCTCAATTATATAATTAGAGATTTTACGAATACGCGATCTATTTTTAAGGCACATTTCACACTTAATTTTCATATTGAAACTATTTTTACGGGGGTTAAATTTTACTTCAAATTCACGTTTCCAAATGACACAAATATAACAGTTCCATCGTATTTATATGGAAATATTTTATTTGAAAGCTAAGTTTTAGCCTCCTAAGTTTTAAGTATACCATAAGTATACCTGATGAAATTGTTTAAAGCTAAAATTATTACAATCGTACAAATGCATTCCAAATCCAATTTATTCTGGTCTGGGGTTCGATTTTGGTTCGATGATATGATAATGAAAAAACAAAAATATCATCGGGTTTTTCATTTGCTTTTATAATTTTATTTTACCATCAACATAGTATAAAGCGATTCTGGTTCGATGATAATTAAAAATGAAATAATTATCATCGATAAAATACAAATGGCGATTCCGGTTTGACAATGTATGATATACTTATATCAAAATTGGTGAAAAAAATTAATATTTTTTCATTTTGTTTTTGTCGCTGAAAAGTATTTATGACCGACGATAAAAATTATCGCTCGCCCATTCGTATTTTTTAGTAGAACGTGGTAAGATTAATCGCTTAATTGACCGTTTAAAATTGATTGATTAATCGGAGAATATTAAACGATTAATCGAAAATTTATTTTCTTAAAAACAAGTGTGAACCGATTTTAGTGTTTTGCATAATGTGATTTCAACCTAAATTTACCTACTACATTTGGATAATGTGCACATTACTAGTTAACGTTGGTAAATGTGGATATATAATTTAATGCAGGCAATTTATACTAGTGTACTTTTCGAATTTACAACATTGGGGTAGTAAAAACAATTTTCTAAGAAAATAATATTTAATAGTGTTAATGTTTTAGTGATTTATTAAAAATTAAAAACAATAATTAATAGAGAACGAAGATTTAACTTTGAAATATTTTGGAAAATGGAAATTTCCATTCTAATTTTAAAACGAAATGTCCATTTTCCAGAATATTTTTTAAATAAATAAATAAGAAAATTGAAGTTTTAAACAATTTTTGGGTTGTTCTTTCATATCCCATATAATGACAACTTTTGGGTTGTTATTTCATATCCGATATAAGATCAAATTTCAATGCTCATGCTCAAAATTATTTTTTTGGAAACTAATACGAATATTTACTATTGCAAAGAGAGAAACTCTCTTGACTCAATTTTAATGCGCGCATACTCAAAACCATTTTTTTGGAAAACGAAACCAATCAACCAATATCTAATATTATCAAGAGAGGAAACTCTCTTTTACGAATGATAATTTTATCATTTTTGATTATCATCTAACCAGAATCGCTTTCGATATGTTGATGATAAAATAGACTAAAAAGATAAAAAGCAAAGACGAAATCAAAATGACAAAAACAATTGAAAAATTCGATGATATTTTTGTTTTTCATTATCATATCATCGAACCGGAATCGCACCCCTGGAAGTAATTCGAGAACTACAACCCTTATCTCTAAGAAATTATAATGACTGATACATCACAGCAATAACGGCAATAAATATTTTTGGGCGAATCTGGGTAATAGGGGGTACACGAAGCCAAATTATTTAATTATATTCATTCAATAGAATTTCACGATCAATTTATTCTCGCCTCGAAGTAATTTGAGTACTACCATTCGTATTTCTATGAAATTATAATGTCTGACATAACAGAACATTAACGGTAACAAACATTTTTGGGGGAATCTGGAGAATAGGGGGTACACGAAGCCAAATTATTTAAATATCGTCATTCAATAGAATTTCACTTTAAATATACTCTCGTCTCGAAGTAATTCGAATACTACCATTCCTATGTCTCCCATTCGTTTTGTTCTTTAATTTTAATTTTTTGTCATTTCGATCTTCTAACGTATTATTGACAACCAATTTTTATTATTACTTTATAGCTTCGAACCCAATTCGGGTTTTACCCCCTTGAAAATGAACTAGAATGGGGTTCTAAAGCTCAAGCCATAATTAGTTAAAAAGTAGTAATAAAGAGCCCTCTACCAATAAAAATTGCTTTATTAATTACTAAAAACCATAGTTACTAATAAAGAAAAGTTATTTCAATTAAATTACATTTAAAAATTACTAAGTTATTTTGGGATCGGTTCGGATGCCCGTATTCCAAAATCCAGAATGCCTAAAATCCCTTAAGTCTTACACTACCGTTTCTGAAAAGTGTGTATTTAAAAATCCCGTATTCTAAAATTGAGCAGTTTGAATTTTTTTGAGGGATTACGGAGTCAATTAATGACGTGTTTCTTATTTCGAATCTGATCGATCTGAGTACCAAAAAGCTATGTAAAAACACAGATTTTTAGTACTTTATACGGGTAAAATTTGAAGAATATATTCTCCGCATTCAAGTTTTTCTACTGTACTTTGTGGGGATCACGAAAGAAAAAATCTCGAATTGGACAAAATTTCGAAAATAAAAAATCTTGAAAGGTAGAATCTCGAAAAAAAACCTTTACATATTAAATGGTTTCAAGATTGGGGTTACTACATTTGCCTGAAAAAAAAAAAAAAATCCAGAATAATGGAAAAGTTGAAATCCAGAAAAAATCCAGAAAAAAAATTCCGAAAAAAAATCTAGAAATTATCAGGAAATCAATCCTTTTTAATTTATTTGAAATTAATATTTTCCGAAAATTGTAAGAGAATTTAATCCATTGGTGATTACCCGAATTAAATAATTAATTCAAATTAGAGTAAAAAAAAAATTATTAGAAACTCGAATAGATGAGAATCAAATTCAAGAAAACATTTTTTGTTTAGAATAAATGAAAAAAATTCAATTTGATAGGCATTTTTTACCTTTGTCATCAGTTGAAACATTTGTGGTATATTTATCAGTAGAAACGATACGAGCGATAGAATTCCTTTGATCTGTGTCTGCAAGGTTGACGAAACATTAAATCAGCAATTCGCTCTAATACATTCGTCGATACCAACCTAACCATACTAGAACTATCAGTAGAAGCGATACGAGCAATACAATTCCCTTGATCTGTGTCTGAAAGGTCGACGAAGCAATTTCCATTATCATAAATATTAAGACCTCGTTGAAAGAAACTAAATTTTATTGACAATTTGATGGTGTTGATTTTTATATAACTATTTTTCTATTTCCCGCAGGAGCGCTGATAACATATTTACTATGGTTACGACGCAATTTGTACAGAGCCGGTATATATTTTCTATTTCTCGCGAGAGGCGCCATATTTAGTTGTACAATTTTAGTTTTAACTTGGGCCGCATCAAAGTGCAATTATATTTTTGGATTTTAGTTTTCTGGATTTTGTTTTTTCGGGATTTTTAGTTTATGTATTGTTTTTTATGGTAGCCAACTCTTTAAGATTTTATAAAATGTTGTTTTTATGGCTTGTAAATCATTTTGTATGAAATGGAATCGGCATATGTGATATAAATTCGTATTTCTTTGAAAGAAAAGAGATTTCAAATTGTATTTATCATATACTTTTGCACCGAAAATGTCCAGAAGAGGAGCTAGATGCTAAATTCTCTTAAAAATCCATTATACAACTGCACTCTTAATTATTTATTCAAATTATTTCTATTTTAAAACTAATTAATTATGAAAAGTTGACAAAACAATTAAACAATGAGGGAACTACATAGAAGATTACATCCATCAATCGTAGTATGTCGATTCCGATAAATGTTTCCGACTGGAAACTGTTACCAATAAAATCAATTTTTTTATTTTGAAAGTCTTTTATTCAAAATACACAATTAGCCCTCTGGGTTCCGGAATAGTCTTTCGTTTAAACTTTCTGATTTTTTCTGTTTCAAGCTCCTCTCATTGGTATTCTTTGATTTTTATTTCTGATAAAATAATGTCTAGGTTCAATAATCGCACACACACACATACACACACACACACACACGCACTTTTTAAAACAATTAAAACACAAATAAGATATCGCGCGATTTTTAGCCTAACCTATAACCTACAAGCCGATGTTTGTGTTACGAACGACTTGCGCACGTCTTTTACTTGAACGATAAACTGCATAGTTTAAGTTGGGCAGCTTAACGTTAAGTTTAGGCCCGGTTTTAATTTTAAATTTAAAGTTTTCTATCATTTATTGCTATGTAGTTGTTGTAAACTGTTAGATTATAATCGAAATCCGCCATAAGCGTAACAATAGAACATAAAATATTTACAGACAGACAAATTAAATTCTTAATAAATATCCATGTAGGCATAATATACACACAAATAATGTTTCTCCATGGGTTTTTGATATTTGATGTAGTGAATATAATTCGCTATGTCAGTACGTTCTGGCCAGATACTTAATGTAACTGACGAGAGTTAGCTACCTGATGAGTAGACCAACTTTTCAGTACGAAACCAAACTACCAACATAAATAACTCATGGAGGGGTCTCATTTTTGAAGAGTAATACGTTGGTATAACTCTTGGCCCTTGGGCTAAAATTACGGGGAGGGGGAATGATATTTCTACTTTTTTCAGTAGATATGTTATGAGGGATTGCCCTCTTTGTTTTTTTGATTTACCAAATCGAAAATATTGGGATTGTCATGAACAATTAATATATTTGTCTATAAAAAAGCCGAAAAAATCAATTGATTTACAGACAGACAAATTAAATTCTTAATAAATTTTTTGTTTTAATATCTAACTACCGCCATTTTTTTAAAAAAGCTTACATAAATACCCTATTGGGCATTGAATCGTAAAGGAACTTCAGATAATTCAATGTTAAGTCGGACCAAGTAGATTTTATCGCTTCGATATTGCTTACCCCCTTCTTAGAATGTATGAGGAAGTCAAACCCAAACGCTTCCCTTAAAGTTAAAATCAGAAGAGTAGGGAGGCCGAGCAATTAATTCGAATACAAATCCAGGCTTTAACAATACGCGCCATTTGAATAAGGGCGTTACCATGTTGATAAATCCAGTTCAGTGGTGTAAACCGCTGTTGAAACTTGGGGAAAGCTGATTCCAAAATTGAAATGTGTGATTTCGCAATTATTTTTTTGGTTTCCAAGAAATCGCTCCCCATACCAAAACCCCTCCTTCTCGGGTATGATGTCGATTCGTCAAAATATGATTTTATACCATTCAATAACCCTCGATAGTCCGAATTGAAGATGATTTTGCTTCGGTACTTGATTGTTGATGTTTTCTTAAGTCTCATTTTTAAGATGCTTAGCTTTCTGTAAACTGCGACAAACAGTTTGTACAGAGACATTAACGCCACCTTTTTTCTAGACAGAATAGATTGCTTTACGATACAGGGTTCGTTCACGGTACAGGGTTCGTTCACGGTACAGGGTTCGTTCTCTTCCTCTCGCATTCGCATGCTATTTAATTAAACTCAACATCATAAACGATTTGCTTAATATATAGTCAACTAGCAGGATGTGCCCTCTATACCGCGCGAGTTTTTTTTCTTAAGACAGCAGAGTCTTCTCGCAATTTATGATTTGAGATTTAAAAAGCAGTAGAAATCGGTATTGTTATAGTCCCTCTTCCGTCTGACAACTTTGATAATGGAATTTTTCTCTGTATTTCTAACCATTTTCGAGAAAACGAGGTGCATTTTTTATCACACTCACCCTGTATAAAAAGCTACAAGAAATACGTCATGACCTGACTTATACAAATGTTTGGCCCCTTCTAGATGTCGCACGGTGTTGCGGGAGGTACTGAACGATCTTTTTAACCGTCAGAAAAAATCTAAAATTATTCACCACGGATATAAATATTCACCACGGTGAGGTGAAAAACAATTTTTTTACCAAACCTAATCAAGCAGTAAATCATTTTAAAGGTTTAAAATATGCAAAAGAATACTTCTGAGACTGAGGTAGTTAAAACGTTTGTTATTGCGCTGGTAGGCAAAATGAAATTTCTTATATTCTTCAGTGAATTCAAGGCGCTTTGAGGGAAAGCTAGTAACACTCCATTCACATACACAACCGTCACAAATTTATTATTATAAGCAAACCTCTACTCATTTCACCATTATAATATCATTCTAAAGTTAAAGTTCTCACAGAATGCAACAATTTTAGTTCTACCACGTTAGATATCAAATTTGCCGTTAAGATACGTCTACCAACTTGGTTACTGGCAGATGTCATATGAGGTAAAAGCATTATTTTTCAGTCAAATATAACCTGAAAGAGGAGTCGTGAGAAAGGCCTCGCTCACAAAAATTGTTCACCATCGTGCAGTATAACGTTGTAATGTTCTTGAAGAACGCAACAATTTTATTTTTGGATTTTAGTTAACAAATTCACCGCTATGAAACTGGTGGAAGGTATACCTGTTTGATCTCTTGCAGACGTTGGATAGACTTGGAGGTGATTTCATTGTTAACGCCTTGATTCAGACACGCGAAAAATTATATTTTTGTGCACCACATCTACATGACTAACTAACTTAACTCTTGTCAGCATGAGAGCGCTGGTGGCAAATTCATCGGGACGCAAGAGAATCCTAAATTTGTTTATCACTCCCATAAAAATTCAACTCGTTGGCCTGAAAATTTTCATCCGAATATAACCGTAGAGCATGTCGTTGTAAATGTCTTGAAGAATGTAACAGCCTTAGTTCTGACGCTTTAGTTATAAAATTCAACGTTAAGGCGCCCCTAGTAGTGATATCTGTTTGTTAATTGCAAATGTCTCGTAGACTTAGAAGTGGTACTGCTGTAAATGTCTTGATCGAGAAACGCAGAAAACTTCAAAACTTTTCACCACTCCTATAAATATTCACCTTCCACGATGAAATGAAAAATATTTCTTTCCAGTCGAATATAACTGTAATGGTTGGGGGCTAGGATAATTTAAATATTATTCACCATAATAAAAAAAATCAAATTTTTTCACTCGAATATTACAGCAGATACAGCGGAAGCGGATTGATCACTTTTGGAAGTCTTACCGAGTTTGAAATGGTATTGTTGGAAAGTTCTTGACTTACGAATGAAAAAAATATTTTTTCCTCTGCTAGAAAAATTTACCACGGTGAGGCGAAAACCTAATTTGTATACAAATTTACTATTTGCTCACTTCGAGATCTCGTGGATACTTGGAATGATTTCTTTATTATGTTTGAAAGTGGACCCTGTGAGCCTTTACATTTGCAATTTAATATTCTCCGAAATGCGATTGAGATGTAGTACACTTGCATATTTTACTTTGTCATTATTAAATAAGCTAATAATAATTTATCAAGTCTCGACCACCTATGGATGTTTTTGTTTGGTTACTTTCAAATATCACACAGACTTGTGAAACATATCCGCCATATAAAGTGTCGAGTATTGTTCATTACACATAAAAAAAAATTCATAAAGGTAAAAACGGTTTTTCTATTAAACGTGATTAGAATATACGTTTGTAAAAGTCTTGTAGAATACAACAGTGCAGCCGAAAAATGTAATAGTTAAAATCACCGTTATGATGCTGGTGGATAAATTACTAATTTTCAGATGTTATAGTGAGTTGGAATAGTGACACCAAAAATGTCTTGAACTACAGTCTATAGTCTACTTTGATCCTATGATATGCTCAGAAATTAGTGTTCCACTTGTATAATCAACTGAACAAAATTTAATTGAAAATTCGTTATAATTCTATTAATTGAAACCAGAAATACTTTAATATTCCTCTTACGCACTTGTTCATAAACACTTTTCTTGTATTTGTCTTCTTTCTGTCCTTCCAATTCCAACCCTCTCAAACAATTTTCATTTTATTTAAACGTGCATTGTGTATTTATGTGCACGTAATAATTTTGTTAACTTTTTTGACAAATATTATCTCTCTAATGCTTTCTAAATCTCTCGGATCTACAGGCAATTTATTTTACCTAAATTATTTTGATGTGGGAAAATTTGCTGAAAGATTACAGACGAGTATGACTAGCAAATCTTTGACAACTTTAGCTAGATAGTTGAGATTACTAAAACAAGATCTTAAAGCGCCTGTTGTGCTGGCGCTCGAAGAACGAAATTGTTGACGCCTGAATGAAGGTTAAATTCGGTTATCTATCATATTCAACAGTGCAACCTCTGCAATATTGTGTTATTACCAAAATAAATATATCCAACTTTAATGTAAACGAATATCGATAAAAAAATCGTTTACATTAAACTTTCACTAAATTAGGCATGATAATGATTTTCCATTTTACCTCACTTACCGAATCCGAATCCGAAGCAAATCCACTTATTGACCAAAAAAAAAAAAAAATATTTTCAATCTTCAAATATGTATAATGTATTATCTGAATATAAGTAGATATGTACAATAGATACATATGTTCATACCAAAATCTCTTGATTGATGAACACGAATGAAAATTGAATATTTTTATTTTCCACAAACAAAATAAAAAAATAAAATATTTAGATTTTCATTTTAACAGAAAAGCAAAAAAAAAACAAAATCGGGTAAATATGTATTTTCATTTTCCAAATTTAATTTTTTTGTTTGTTTATTTTTCAATTTACAAGAAATTGAAAATTATTTTTACTTTTGGTTATATACATACATACATACATATATACCTACTTATTGAAAAACATAACAACAAGAGCTGATGGAAAATTAAAAAAAAAATTGTCTTCATCGAACCGCATAAATTTTTGGGTGTGTTGTTGTTCAGCATACGCGTCTTAATTTCGTATTTGCGGGTTTATATTGTATAAGAGGGGTAGGTGTGTAGTGTTGTAATATAACCTTTTCCAATTTTAAAAAATTCTAATCACGAAACTAATCTATCAAAGTTTATTCGCGATGTCGAATACCAACAACAACCCGACGCAAAATTTATAAAAACAACAAAAATAAATAAATTGTTTTTATTATTTAATCAAAGTTTAAGTACAAAGTAAACTAAATGATTTTTTTTGTTTTTGTTCTTTTCTAAAATAAAAACTGATAAGAATGCGACATTGTGTTTGTATATGTAGCTCCTATATTTGTATATATGTATATATACAAGTCGTCTTATCAAACCAAAATTAAAACATTGTTCGTTATTTTGCTTAAAGTTTTCGTCAACATTTGCAAATGAGGGGGTTTGGCAATGTACTAAGAATTACTTCATTAATCTACCTGTTGCGGTGTGCAAACACTTTTTAGTTAGATATAGCGTACAAAATGGATAACTACTGTTAGTCGTATAACAAACTTCTGTACACTAAATTTTATTGTATATACATACATAGTTTGAGTATGAAAATAAACTCAAGTTGTTTTACTTTACCAAAAGTGTGAAGACACTGCGCGCAGGTGAATTTTATGTGCACAGAGTGAAACAAACAGTGAAAAAAGTGCGTACCGCATCGAATACCTATAAAAACAGAGACATCATAATAACGAATCTTTGTGTTTATTATCCGTAAAATTCTAATTTAATCTACAATAGACTAAAACCAATAATAAAAGGTTATACAAGCAATTCGTTCAAGTTATTTAGCTTCAAGGACGATACAATTTTCGTGACAACAAACCATAAATTTAACAACGATGAGAAACCACCCCAAATTTGCCAACAATTTTCATTTCTTTTATATATCCTATTGGTAAAACCTAATAATTCATCATTATTTATCCAATAGTATATAATAAATTTGATGATTGAATGATTGATTGCAACACAAAAACATAAAGAACCGGACTTTTATTATTATTTTTTGCCATTTTTAATGTCCTGACACCTAATTTATACGATAGGTTTGGTTTATATTTGTAAACATAGAAATTCCAATGTTGTTAAATCCTAGAAATGGTTTAATTACGTTAATTTCCGGTAAGGAAAGGTAGTTTTATGTATGGTGTATTTATGATTATAGTCTGGTTGTCAAACATGTTTTGATATGAAAAAGTTTCCTTGTAATATATACACACAAAGGGTATGGTCACTGAAAATTAAACAGTTTTCAAAATTATCTCTAATTCCGTTGCTTATAATTTGTAAAGATAAGGTCGATATTAAGAATTTGTATGTAAGCTTTATTAATATTCGATGTGACATTTCAAATAACTGAAAGAAATTTGCCTAAAGCCATGTCTAACAAACACTATTATTACAGTTTCCAAAATACACAAAAAAGCAACAAAACTATGTCTCATACAAAATTAATTTCCATCATCCACCATTTTCTCTCATTTATCAATTTAATTTATACGTTTGGTTTAACTATTTAACCCGTAACTGGCATGTTTCATACTGTTGGGTGTATATGGTATACGTTTTCTTCGGGTATACACAAATCTATACAATTCACAGAATTTGACCTCAAGAAGAAAAAGAAGAGAAGCCCTAACATTATAAAATGAACGAAGGGTAAACAACTAAATTCTTGTTATTGTGTGTGCGTTTGTCTTATCATTTTTATAGTTATTCTACTGTTTCATACACAAAATCCAAAAGTTTATTTTACTGCAATAAATACTGAACTTCCCACCATATATACAGTTCTTGTATTGTAAAAGCTCTCTTTATCCTTCTTCTTGGTTTTTTTCTTTGTTTTTTTTTTATTCTGGTGGATGTGGTTTTTATTTTCTGTTTTATGTTTTGCGAGTGAGAAAAATGGTTGGAAAATTGTGTTACAGCTTAATATGTATGTAGTACATGTATAGAGAGATGGTTGATTTTCTTTTGTTCTTTGATTGAATTTATTATGATCTCTTTTCTACCATACAAACTTACAAAGATATGGGATTTTAATGATGTCGAACTAGAAGTACTAAAGTCTGGTTGATTAAATGATACAGATTAAGCTAGGTTTGTTTGTATCTAATATATTGTACAAAATAGTAATCGGTCATAAAATTTGCGACTCCCATATATAAAGTCATTAATTCTGAATCAATCAATAAAATGTCTGCAAGGTTTTGGGAGATTACAAAACTTTTCCCATAAATTAAAAGTTAAGCTAAACGGAGCTTTTTCCGAATTAAAAATTAAATTTAGTATTTATACAAAACTCATTTTCTTGTTTTAATTTTAATATGATTTAGGTTTATTTTGCGGTTATTCTTGTATCCAACTTAAACTTTTAAACAATTTTGTAAGACACTAACCGCACCACAAATAACATTGAAAGACAGTTTAAACAGGTTATATAATTTATATACAAAGTGTTTTTTGTACATTTAGTGTAAAATGATGGTCGAATGTATTATTGAGGAGAATGATCCATTTTATCATCGCCTAAATTCACCAACCGAAGAAGAATCAATTCAAATTTATGAACAACAGGTAAGCGATATTTTACGGGATGTTTTGTAATATGTTCCAGGTAATCTGTTTGTACAAAAATTTTCAATTAAAAAACAACAATATTTCAGAGGATATACACCTGCTGAGCATAATTTATCGTTTTTGATTTCCATAATTTTCCATTTTATTTGGATCTTTTATCTCAGCCGGTTTTTTTGTTGGTGTTGCGGTTAGAATAATATAGGTACAAAATTAAAATCTCTTTTTTTTTGTGTTGGTTTACTACTTTGTAGATGATATAGTGGTCATTGGCACCACAGGTTACATTTTCATTTGTGTTAAGTGGTTTTTACTGATTAATTGTTGCTTAAATAGACATGGGAGGGATGTGATGGTTATTAATAAAAAATAATACAGATTGAAACCATTAAGTGGTACAAAAAACAACGACGAATGAAAAATGTGTTGAACATTTGCAACATTTTAAAGGTATAATTTACAAGCTTAATACAAGTCATGATCAACTGCAGTGGAATAATTTCGCTCGCTCAAGGAGTACCTGGTCTTGTACACATTTACCCTTTAAAGACGGCTTAAACTTTCACTTCTTTAGTAGTAATGCAAAAATGTATTTCAAAATGCTGGACTATTTGCATTTACAATGGTTAAATCCTCCCAAGGGATCAATTCTTATTCCATGAAAAGTTACTTTATATCGCGAACCAGTTACTACATACCACGACTTTCTCCAAGTGTTCAGAACAAAACATTTTTCGAATAGCTCACACACAGCTGTTTGTTCATTCGTAAAACAGGAGAATACATGTACAACCTACTTATTTTTGTGTTAATATTTTTCATTTTTACGCAGAGTCCCAATGTTATATTGGAATCCCCTTCAGAAGATAGCTTGTAGAATTGTCGCAGATTCACTAAATCTTTATCCCGTATTTGCCCTGCTTTGAGAATATATATTATCGAAAGAATACTCTGCCTCGATAGGGTACCAATTGCTATCGGCTGTGAGGTTTTCTAAAAAGGAGCAAGTTTGTCACGGGTTCTTCTAGCCGTGCGAATTGTTTTCTGATCGAACTCAATATACTTCCACAACAATTTAAATATGTGGCAAGACATGCTTGCTTTGAATAAAACGATCTGAAATAGAGGATGCCAAAATTCGTACAAATCTGATATGTTCCGCTTATTTAGACCGGCGCGGCGTTGATCAGGAGTCAGATGAAACAGCGAACCTCGACTTCGTGTGTTGGCTTAAAGATTGCTGCATGTTTTTCGTAAGCGTACAAGTTGGTAGAGCTAAGAAGAGAATAGCGAAAAAGCATCAAATGTTGAATCTACGTGTTTTCCAGGTGGAAATTTTACCTTGCTGATACCGTTTCTAATAAGCTTACAAGCGGATGTCCTTCACGAGAACGAGTACAATACTAAAACACTTTTTTATAATATTTTCCACTCACTGACTAAATAAATCCTAATATTCAACTGCCCATCTGTAATCGCTAATGGTGCATACAATTTTGAACGTTAATTTGCATTATATACCTAATGCAAGTGTTAATACTATAACGGACGTGTCAAACAGGAAATAATCATAATATGGTTTGTTTCTAAATTTACTGCTAATATTGGCGTTATTTTAACATCGGGAAAATCAGGTAAGGAGTATATATTTTGAAAATTTTTAAATGTAGGATTGTGCATCTGTAGTTTTTAGGAGGGAGAAGCCAAATTTCCCCGGAAAATTACCTCATTTTCCGGGAAAATTTCCACTTTTTTATTTTTACAAAATAAGGTAAGATGTAAATTTGTTGACGTTAGGATTGTGAATCTATCCTCTTAGAAGGTACAAACCAAATTTTAGGAGAAAATGTATCTCAATTTCCACGAGAATTTTTATTAATTTTAATTGCTTCGTCAACCTTGCAGACACAGATCAAACAGTTTTTTTCGCCCTTATCGCTTCTTCTGATAGTACCACAAATGTTGAAAAAGCCACTTTTGTAAATATAACAATTTTTTTAATGTAATTTTAATTCGTTATATACTTTAGAGGATGGGGGCTGCCGCCCCAAACCCCCGCTTATTCTTCCTGCTTCAAATTTTATTTACAATTTAAAACTAGAAAAATTTCAGAATATTCCTGGAAAAATTGCAATATTTTCCCGGAAAAATTGCAAAATTTTCCCGGAAAAATTACTTGCACTGTCGAAAAATTGTTAAGATATAATCCTAATATCAAAATTTCTATAAAAATTGCCGTATTTTGAATAAAATAATACACAAATTTTTCAACTAAAAAGTGAAAATTTCACCGGAAAATGAGGTAATTTTCCGGTGAAATTTGGCTTCCTCCTCCTAAAAACTATTGACGCACAATCTTACATTTAAAAATTTCCAAAATATATACTCCTTACCTGATTTTCCCGATGTATACGTAAAGTAAACTTTAGCCCTAATATTACAACAAATAACGCTGTTTTTAATCCACATTCCATTTGTTTTAAATTGGACAATGAACCTACCAATAGACTCATAATAAAATACATAGCAGACATATGTATATTAAAATACATTTGGCCCAATTCGTATGAAAATTGTTTCTAAGATAGTTTTTTACAGATCAAACTTAAAATGAGTCTTCGAGACTCAACCCATACTGATTAGGGTTAAGGTCGTAATTAATATCATAAGAAAATCGAATTAGACTCGGAGAAATTTCTAGTTTCATACAATTCTTTTAGGAATTAACATCGAGTAGCAGTACACAACTAAACTTCAAAATGATATCAGGTACGAAGCAGTATATATACAGAGGTAATTCTAGTTTTGACTAGCTTCCGGTAAGGTACACTACAGTTTGAAATATCTAGAATGGAGCGAGGCTATTTCCTAATCGATTATGATGAAATTCTGGTGCAGTCCAATAAAGGCCTAGAAAATAATGCTCGTTAGGAGGTAGGATGGACCATGAATCTTATTTCTTTTATGATTTTGAAATAAAGTCAATCGTCTTTCTTTCCTTTCTTTTGTGTGGTTTAAATTAGTAAAAAATACCACGGTATTTTTATTTAATAAAATCCTAACGGATGGGTTTTATACTCAATTCCGAAACATAATAACACCACAATACCTTATTCAGAGGCGACTAATCATTGCATGAGTAAATCGATTTTTTGTGTGTGGAATCTTGCTTACCTCAGTCAGTTCTTTAGTATAAACCCTAAAAAATTGACTTATGTATGCGAGATTCCACTTGTCAATGGTTAACAAAAGTCGAAGTTCATCTGTAATATTTTTGCTAAGCGCGATTATTGTTTGCATTAAAAAACCTATTTACTCAAGCAATGATCAGTCACCTCTGAATAAGGCCTTGTGGTTGTTTTTTTTTCATTGAAATTTTTATTTTTCCAGAATTTACGGGCGAGGAACTTTGCAACCGCCACTGGTCTAAAAATGAAAACAAAAATAAATCCACTAAGCTTTATTTCGTTAGCATTTATTCCACTGGGATCGTTTACTCCGCTACCGATGGAGTGGAAATGTTTTAAACGTCTATCTATAACCAAGATTTATAATTCGGTTTTTGTTGAAAATTGATAACGCGTGATGGGGCACATTTCGGCTTAAGCAGCTTTGTTAATAAACCAAATAGCCGTTTTTGGTGGCTCAAAAATACTGAGGCAGTTTATGGACTGCACCTTCAAAGACCCAATAAATCATATAATTTTCTTAATGCCAATGTAATGGATCACAGATTTTCGTAAACTGAATAACTAAGCGTTGTTGATTGTTATTGAGCTCCATATTATATTTGTTACGCCTTGGATGTAACCTTATGATCTGAGAAAAAAACAAAAATCAAAATGGTGATTTCTCAAAGAAGTATTGTTCGATTTAAATAAATTGATTTATGCGTGATTTTGTAAATTTTTCGAAATTTTGCAAGATTTTCAATATTATTCGAAGTTGGATGTTGAATTTACCGTAAGAGCATTGAATTAAACGAGATTCTCGAACTATGAGATTTTCAGATTTCTACGTACAACTTCCAATAGCATTGACAATTTGCAAGATTATTTTAGGATTCTGAGCTTATTCAAAATTTTCGAGAATGTTCATAATTTTTTGAGAAAATCGAGATTACTAAATGTGCAAAGCGCTCTAGTTGCTTAGTGTTACAAAATTAGTGATACAATTATATTTGCTTGATTTGATTTCTCGAGCTTTTGAAGCTTATTTGTATATGTAACAGGTATTGTCCGAAATATTATCTTATAGATTTTCGAAATTCAACGTTTTGAGAATTTTTGATTTATCTAGATTTCCGGATGTGAATAGCGGTGACAAGTTGTTCGAAATTTGATTTCTTAATTTCTCAAGTTTTTCGCGAAAATTGCGGGTGATGTCACAGCAATAATGTTACATCGACATTCCGAATATTTACATAAAATAAGGCCATTTGGGATTTTTTCTAGCCCCCTTTTGGAACATGCATTTCTTTTTTATGTGAAATGTGCAAACCCATTTTTTGCCTGGAACTTAAAATGTTTAATTGTTCATCAAGTATCAAGTTTAATGATCCTAGATTTCTCAAAACAAAAAAATATGTCAGAAAGGTAAAGTTGTTATTGGAACAAAAATTTAAAGACAATTTTTAAAAACCTTGGTTTTTTACACTTGTCTTGTTTTTACATTTTTATCCCAATCACAAAACAGAGCTTTTATATTGTACAAACAACATGCATGCACAATTCAAATTGTTTTTTCTCCGTTTAAACTGAATATAAATTTTACCTGTGGTACCGTGATATATGAAACGAAAAATCTGTGTTGCCTAAAAGTTAAAGAATAATAAAGCTAATTTGCGATTAGCTGTAGTTTGCCAAAAGATTAATAGGGAAACCAAGTACTCCAAAAAAAAAAAAAAAGATCTGGCTTTCTGTAAGCAAACAATGCATGGTTGGTAAATCATGAATTACACATATTTTACTTAGGGATCCGTGGGTTTACTCATTAATAAAGTCGTTGATGCTGAAATTAAAACCGGATGTGGCCTTATTGGTATTGATATAAATTTTCCTTCTACAATAAAAAGTTAGGGTCTATCCGACTCCTCGAACAACACTTTCACCACAAGGGGTCCATTATAGAGCACCAAACCAATCATTTACATTTTACAAAGATTTTCCATTATTTTAAGCTAGGTCCTTAAAAGATGTCACGGGTTTCCTTAAATTTAAAGACCATTTTCCCAAAGCAGCTGCCAAATCACAGACTCAGAATTAATGTTAGATTAATTAGAACTGAGACTTTTTGAACAACAATCCAAATCGCATTCGCCGAAAATTTGTGCCGTTTGTTCAGACTACAACATTGTGTGAGCACCGTGAGAATTGGTTAATATAATTCTAAACTTAGTGCTTCAGTCTGGACCGAGCATCGCTGTGGACCATTTGTGAATACAAACAAATAAAACATAAACAATACAAAATCAGAATTAAGGTTTACTATCTTTTGTGACCCTTATAACACAGCATTTCCTTTTCTATATCTTCTACCGCCTCTCTGTTCAACCTCCTCCACCCTAATGACGTGATATTGTTTTACGGGCGTCCTTAGTAATTTGCTATTAAGATATATATACGACCTTTCATATAAAGAGATTTATTACTCGTCGAGCAGACTCGAATACCGTGGTAATAATTTTCTTGTTGTAGTTTTTACCGTAAAACACCAGTGGCAGAATTTCACAGATAGGAAAGAATAACGCTCTTTGCCAGCAAACTTTGTTGAAGGAGTAATTTTTGTGTTGCATCGTTTCACCAAAAATTTTATATAGTGAACCAAAACCAACAAAAATGTTTATACAAATAAATAGAATTATGTCTATTAGTCGGTTTCGTTGAATTACTGTTCGTAAATACTAATATACTTCTCGTGTTAATCGAAACACAATTAAAATGGTCTAACCACCGGTAGCATATTAGATATTACATGAATTAATTAATATTCAACAAAAAATTAATAAAGTAAAAGCCATACTATGACAATACAAACAAAATAAAAACTACTATTTCTGTAAGTATTAGTGTCGTAATCCAGTAATCGTTACATACTTCGATTTTAATTTGTATTTTGTATCAAAAACAGTAGAAAATCTCTCTAACACTTATAAAAATAGCAGGATGAGGATTTAATAGTATGAGTGCATCGTAGGTACAATAATATCACTTCTATAAACATTTTTGTTGGTTTTGGGTGAACGAATTGCAACTCACTAACACAAACAAAAAACCAATCAAAATTGTTTAGAATTTTGTTCATCTAATATGCTTATAATAAATGTTACTTACTCATAGATAAATAACAACAGTTGATAGTGTTGACCACTGCAACTACTGAAGCTACTCACAAGTACTTGCACCTAATCGCAGCTACTCATACTAGATCGATAGTATAGTTAGTTTTACTTGTGTTATTAAAATGTTCGTTCCGTTGGGTATCTCTCACTTAAGAATACAGCTATTATTTGCCACCAGCACATTATTTTAGGTAAATTTACAAATTTAAATTCCATATTACATGGTAACCTATTCATTTTGTCTTAAATTCATCTAGGGAAGAATTGTTTTAACTTGGAACGTGTATTAGTCGTATTTGTTGGAAAAGTTAGACATTACTTAATTAACTTTAAATTTTGTTAATAGGTATATGATCGTTTGTCACATTTATCATCAACATAAAAATAATCGTCGGTCCCGTTTTTGAGAAAATTTGTTTGGCAATTTTCTCTTCCACTGGAAACCCTTCTATTCTAGACTCGAATCGACCCAAAAGTTAATACAAGCTGCTTATTAATAAAATCTATCTCTATAACTATACGCTGTAAGCGCCATATTACAATATATAATTTTGAAAAGTATGTTCCTTATCTCAAATCAAATTCAAAATATGTCAGAATTTTCATCAAAAATAAGCACACTGTAAAATTTGCTTGAAATAATTGACGCGAAATCTGGAGCTAGGAATACGGATTAACTACTCGTATGAAAGGTATAAAGTAGAGAACTTCATTACTTAAGACTTCATATTACATGGTAACCTATTCATTTTGTCTTAAATTCATCTAGGGAAGAATTGTTTTAACTTGGAACGTGTATTAGTCGTATTTGTTGGAAAAGTTAGACATTACTTAATTAACTTTAAATTTTGTTAATAGGTATATGATCGTTTGTCACATTTATCATCAACATAAAAATAATCGTCGGTCCCGTTTTTGAGAAAATTTGTTTGGCAATTTTCTCTTCCACTGGAAACCCTTCTATTCTAGACTCGAATCGACCCAAAAGTTAATACAAGCTGCTTGTTAATAAAATCTATCTCTATAACTATACGCTGTAAGCGCCATATTACAATATATAATTTTGAAAAGTATGTTCCTTATCTCAAATCAAATTCAAAATATGTCAGAATTTTCATCAAAAATAAGCACACTGTAAAATTTGCTTGAAATAATTGACGCGAAATCTGGAGCTAGGAATACGGATTAACTACTCGTATGAAAGGTATAAAGTAGAGAACTTCATTAATTAAGACTGTGTGATGGTCATTATAATCAATCGCATATTACAGCCAGCAATAATCCTTAATTGTTGCAGTTATTAGTTAAAATGGTCGAACAGCCGCGCTATAATTGTTTTATACATTTTTTGCGTACGTTATCTAGTCTTTGAATTGTGTCGTCGCGTACAAGAAAAAATTAGCGGAGGATGTACTTAATGGAATATATACACTATGAGGAGTATACACTATTGAGAACGAAGCACCTTTAATGATGACTGAAGTAAATTATATGGAAACTTAGCAAATTCCTAAAATATTCCCTTAATTTTGCTTGATTAATTTTGTCAAAACAATCGCTATACCGTATTTTACCAACTTTCCAGAATTAGATATCCAAATTTTGGAATTTCAGAATTTGAAAAAATTTTTGAATTTATTGTTATATGAATTAATCGATATACCTTCTTGGTGATGGTCTGTTTTATTAGGCATTAAAGGGCGATATTGGCATCTTTGCGCAATCATTGAGCAACCTTTACGCATATTTCAAATGAATTGAGTAAAAAGATTGGCTATCGAAAAAAAATTGGACGTGTAGCGCTTTTATTTTACAAAATATCCTGATAAAGTGGAAATGACTTTTTCTGTGACATCGTACTCATTTTCTAGATGTGGATACGCAAAAAGCGATGCTAAGGGTAAATTTTGATGAATTAAGCATTTTTTAATGACTAGATTGCCCTTGTTCGCTATGCTAAACCCTTCCCCTCACCCGACATCTGCTTCTTGTCACGTTAATTTTATTTCGTGATTTTTGTTGTAACCAAATTTTACTGACGGCATAAACGAAAAAAATAAAACAGATTACACGAGACCACTCCATCAGCCAATCAGGACACAAATAACAGTTTAGGTTTATTTTATTTTTCGGTGGAGTATCGAAAGAAAACCATTCTCACTATAAATTAAAATTATCTATTAGCCCCGCATTTGGAAAGCAAATTTATTTTATTAAAAAATTGCTTCACTACGTAACAATTGTTAAAGCCGGTTCTTCATAACATAAAAATGTTTGTTCTTAAAAGTTTTAACTTTTGGCGTTTTCCTCGTTTTCGATGTTTCGCAAAAAATTCGATTTAGGTTTTTATATGAAACAAAACTAAACTTAAATGTGAAACATTTACAGATATATTCAGTTAAAACTCAAACCCATACATTGAAAATTTGGAGAGTGTTAGTTTCTTACGATTTTTCATTATGATGGAGTCTGAATGGAAAATTATGTGAAACATAATAAATCGCCAGCTAATTAAGAAGCATTCAAACCAAATTTAAACTTTAATTTGATTGAAGTTTGAAAGGAGTTTGGAACGATTTTATCTAAAATTTCGCAAAAAAATTGATTTGTGTTTTTATTTGAAATACAAATAAACTAACATATGAAACATTGACGGATATAGTCAGTTAAAATTCAAGCCGCCATACATTGGAAATTTGGAGAGTGTTAGTTTTTTAGATATTTTATTATGATGGAGTTTGAATGGAAAAATATGTGAAATATAATAAATCGCCAGCTAATCAAGAAGCGTTCAATCCAAATTTTAACTTTTTTTTATTCATGTTTGAAAGAAATTTGAAACGATTTTATCTAAAATTTCGCAAAAAATTTGATTTGTGTTTTTATTTGAAATACAAATAAACTAACATATGAAACATTGACGGATATTGTCAGTTAAAATTCAAGCCCCTATACGTTGGAAATTTGGAGAGTGTTAGTTTCTTAGATATTTCATTTTGATGGGTTTAATGTAAAGTTTTAATGAAAAGTATGCCTAAAGTATGTGAAATATAAAAAATCGCCAGCTAATTTGGTTAAAAGAATCGTTCAAACCAAATCCAAATCAATTTAACTTTAATTTAATCCAAGTTAGAAAGAAGTTTGAAATGATGTTATCTAAAATTTCGCAAAAAAAATAGATTTATGTTTTTATTTGAAATACAAATAAACTAAAGTTCAACATTTTCATATATGGTTGATATTGAAGCTCAATACCGTACTTTGGAAAGTATTAGTTTTAATCAAAATTACGCCTAACGTTTGTGTAACATAAAAAATCGCCAGCTCTTTTTGCGGTCATAAAATCGTTTAAACGAAATATAATTAAATTCAACTTTGAAAGATGTTTGAAGTGATTTATTTTTATCTAAAATTTTGCAAAAAAATCGATTTATGTTTTTATGTGAAATATGAAATAAACTGAAATATGAAACATTTACAGATATGATTAGTTAAGATTCGATAAGTTAAACGTTAGTATTAAGTTTAATGTACAATTTTAATCAACGTTAAGCCTAAAGTAAGTGTAAGATAAAAAATCGCCAGATTATTTGGTTCAAAGAATCGGTTAAACCAAATCTAAACCAATTCAACTTTAGTTTGATCCAAATTTGAAATAAATTTGAAACGATGTTATATAAAATTTCGCAAAAAATTAGAAATTAAGACTCAATCCCATACAAAAAAATCTTGGAGAATGTTAGTTTCTTACGATATTTCATTTCATCATAATGCTTGAATGTAAAGTTTTAATCAAAATTACGCCTAAAACGGTTCAGAGAACCGTTCAAACCAAATTTAAATCAATGTAACTTTATTTTGATTGAAGTTTGAAAACTTGTTAACTAAAATTTGATTATACATATTATTATTTGAAATATAAATATAATAAAATAAAATGTGAAATATTTACAGATATGTTTAGTTAAAACTCAATCCCTACATTGAAAATTTGGATAGTGTAGGTTTATTACGATTACGATATTTCATTATAGTAATGTTTGAATGCAAAACTAAGCCTAAAATATGTGAAATTTAAAAAATCACTAGCATATTTGGTTCAAAGAATCGTCCAAATCCAATTTTAACTTTAGTTTGATTCAAGTTTGAAAGAAGTTTGAAAAGATATTATCTAAAATTTCGCAAAAAATTGATTTGTATTTCTATTTGAAATGCCACTAAACTAAAATGTGAAACGTTTACACACGGTTAGTTAAAACTCAATCCCGTATATTAGAAATTTGAAAAGAATTAGTTTCTTACAATTTTTATTATGACTAAGTTTGAGTGTAAACTTTAAATCAAAATTAAGCGCAAAGTAAGTGTAACATAAAAGTGCGCCAGCTAATTTGATTCAAAGAATCATTTAAACGAAATTTAAATCAATTCAACTTTAGTTTGATCCAAGTTTGAAAGAAGTAAGAAAAGATGTTAACTAAAATATTGTTAAGACTTCGATTTATAATTTTATTTAAAATACAAATAAACTATAATATGAAACTTTTACAGATATATGGTCAGTTAAGGGCTCGATCACATACGATTACACACATACACACACACATTTTAATCAAAATTAAGCCTACAGTAGCCGCGTTTTCCATGAGAACTGGACTAGAACTCGATTAATTTTAAATTCCTTTTATTCCATAAAACCGAAAAAATATAAATTCATAAAGCGCGAATATGTAGTGTATTTGACACAAATACACCTTTTAAGTTTAAAAATTTCCCCCTTCAGTTATTTCATCCACATTTTCTTATTTCTTGCTGACGTCATTACACGCAACTACACTCCATAAATTCATTGGTTTATCAAGTGTAACTAAAAAATAAGCTATAATTGTGATTATTTATTGCTGTAACAACTTAAAATGTGTATTTATGTTAAATGCACTACACATTAGCACTTTATGAATTTATTAATTTTTCTTTTTAGTGCAGTATCCTTTTGAATTAAAATTTACAAAAAATTCAAGGTCGTGAATTTCGATTCACACAGAATTCAATAAAGGTAACCTGTGTATTCCACTATTTTAGAATTTCTACACATTTCTCATATTGAGACATTTTTCCAAAGCCTCTTCGCTGTTTGATTGTAAAAATATTAGGCTTTTAAGCACGATAGATGTATTAATTAATTTAAAGGAATAACTCTTCGATAATTAAATATAACGTTACAAACTGTGTTTTGTTGAATTTGTGTGGACATTTTCGGAGGTGAAAGCCTATAGAGGCCTGTGAAAATAAGAAAATAAATTAAACTATTCAACAGGTTTGGACAGAAGTGACAATATTTTACATACTAAAAATTATAGCTACATCAACTATATAAAGACTAGAACTTTAACCGTAAAATTTAAGTATTATATACAAAAAAGAAGAAAGATTATGATGTAAAATGGTGAAACGTCATGTACCGACATTAATCAAAACATCAAAAAAGTTTATTTATACCTTAAGGAACTCCATAGCTATCCATCCGCATCATAAAAACGTTGCAGCCGCCGCAATAGCAAACCCAGAGTATGTAATGGCATGTCATTAAACTTGAAAACATTTTGTTATTATACGAGTACATTATACGATAATGTTTCTGTTTTCTAATTACATTACACTTAGCTGATTGTTCTTGATAATTTTAACGATAAGGTTGGCTGAACTATAATTATTTCGCCGTGCACAACGAAATGTTTCGCTTGTAATTTTCCTTTTTATGTATTTTATGTGGATATGTACGAGTACCATGCTCTTAAGATTAAAATGTATTTTTTATAATAAAGCTGTTGTCCATTATGTTACATTGTGTTGAAGAAATATATTTATCCTTTAAATGCTTACAACATTTTCTATGCAAATTAACCAATTTAACTTAACTGCCGAATGACGACAATGACGGAATTACTCTTAAAATTAAGACACGTAATTATTCATCTTAAATAAAGATGAAAAATCATTATGTTCAAGTTAATAAAGAAATCAAATAAAAAAAATAAAAATCGTCTTTTTTTATCTCAAAATTTTCATCTTGGCCAAAAGATTAAACAAACAAAACAGGAGATAATAAAAATACACACCCACGGCCACAATATTCAACCAAAAAGGGATAATCAGGATAATTAAGTTTCAAATTTTGCCTAATTAATTATTTTATCATCAAGTGAAAATCTACTCATATTTTAATTATGATTTTATGTTGAGTTTATGAAAAAAAAAATTCTGTTTACTTTTAGATTTTGGTACATGGGGTTAATATTTAATTTGTATATATGTTACATGTATGTATGTAAGTACATGTATTATATGTAATTATATACCGTCTCAACACTTTTGTGATAAGATATTCTTTAAAAAAAAAAAATTAAGATAATCATCTTACACATTTGTTTAGGAATAGTTAACATGTTTCATCATTTTTTTGCCGTTTTTCAAGACAGAAAATGTCTTAATTATAATCTCGTTAAATTACTTGTTGTCTTTGTATATAGGTATATGAGTATATACATACATGTCTTAAACATTTTTCTCTCATATTTTCATAAATATGATATACAATTTTATTTTTTGTCTTCAAGTTGTGCTCACTCAACTGGAATAAATTATGAATTGTTCTCAATTTAAATAATCTTTAAGGTTTTTTTTTTGTTTGTTTTAAAGAAAATCCCTTTAAATTGGCTCTATGAGGAATATGTAAAGTGTTAGATTTCTTAATTAAATATATTTCTTTGTCATAATAATGGTAAAGGTCTGGTGAACAAGACAATGTAAAGGTATGCCGTATAAGAAATTGTCGTTTATTTAATAGGAAATCGTGTGTTGAATATCTCTAATGACAAATTACAAGAAAATTGCAATTGGCCGCAGGCTATTATTTATATGTGCGGTTTGATTAATTTTCTATATAAAAAAGACTAGTTGGTTTACATGAAAATAGGTTGCCTTTAATATTCATTTTATGGTTCTCACCTCACTGAAAACGACGTTATAAGTATGATTTGAACCATGGTTAGAAACAGTATAGAATGTCAAGAGTGCTGAAACCGAATAAAAAATGTAATCACTTGTAACACCCACAAATAATCATTTGTCGTTTTCCTAGCAGTGAAGGTTTTTCATCGAGTGTAATTGTTAGCATGGTAAATCACTTTTATTACGCATTGAACAAACAAATCTTTTCATGTATGTACTTAACGAAAAAACCTAATTCTTAAAATAAAAGAGCTTAAAACTGCTTTAGATCAAAGTATGTAAACATACTATTGGTGTAGCAAACACATTACACAAATAAATAAAAACTAGTCCAAAACGCCAAAATCATAAATTGTTTCAGTGAATAAAAGTGTTGCCATGATGAAACATAGTACATACTTTTCTTTAGTGTTGTCTTTGGAGATAAGACGCTTTCCCCATTAAATAGACAAAAACCAATTTAACCACCAGTTTCCTATTCGTCACATTGGATTGATGGAGTCGGATTTTTACCCATACCCTAGGGTATAGGTCTTGTTTCACTTTTCTTATAAGAAAACTATCACAAAACTTGATGGCTAATTATAATTCATGTGAACATTTGTCATTTGCTTGCTTGTAGTTGTTTGAAAAGCAAAAGCTCTGAAAATAATAACGGATATTAATTAAAATGATCAAAGTTATTTCAAAAATACATATGAAAATGTAAAATCAGTAAGTTGGAAAATTTCTACAATAAGTGTGCTATGGATGATTTACAACAATACGTTCCTCGTGAACAAATCAATTAAAAAAATTTATTTATATACATCTAATTATTATTTTACTAAACCTTTATTTACAAACACACCTTTATATCTCATGACGTCATCCATTTTGTTCATGTTCTTTTTATTATTGGCCACTACTTATAAACTCCTACTACCTATACTTATAAATTCGACTACTAAAATGTCTAAAACAAATGATAATATAATTCGTTGTTCCCGTATTTAAATCCAGATGGGAGTAATTCAGGAATTGACATAAACAAGTTCAAAATAAATTCATTTTTCATAATGCTGGTTGTTTACGTTCAAAATTCCAAATCTATAAATTATTTTTAAAATGTTTGTTTAATTAAAATCCAAGCAAGTATTATGTAAACACAAAAATAATTTAAAAGCCAGACCCACATTTCCCATACAAAATATCGTGTAGCCTAAATAAAATGTTATTATTATATTTTAAAGCTTTGCCACATGTCTTAAATACAGAGTTCGGTCGTAAGAATTAACCCAACTCCTAAGCCAGACCTTAACTGAATCTCTCTGAACTAAATTTATAGCTCAACCTTCAACTCAATCGCAACGCAATCTCCAACGGAATCACAAAATGAACCGCCAACCCAACCCACAACTCAATCACCAATGCAAACCCAAATCAATTTTCACATCAACCCTTACTTAACCTAACCACAAACTAAATCCACGAAACAACCCCTAAATCATTCCCCAACCAACTCAACTCCATTGCAAGCCAACTCAATCGCAACTCAACTTCAACTCAACTTAGCTCAACCCCACACTAAACGGCCAACTCAATTCCTCACTCAAATCCAACTCAACTTCAACTCAAACCTTATTCAAGCTTACCTCGACCTCAACTCAACCCTCAATTCAACTAGAACTCAACGCCAGCTCAACGTTCAACTCAACCCACAACGCAACCTTCAACGAGGGTTCGAAAACTACATTTCATACATGAACTCAAATTAAAACCACATCGCTCATGAACTAAACTCAGAACAAGTCAAGCTAACTTTCAATTCAAATCTCAACTCAACCCCCAAATAATCTTGCTACTGAACGGCTGAATGAACCCCAACTCAACCCCAACACAACCCTAATCAACTCCAACTTGACTATAACTTGGGCCTTTTGGACCAACATGGTCCGAAAAAATACATGACTCAGCCCCCAACTCGACCCTCAACCTAACCCTAACTTAACGCCCAATTCAAACCTTCAATCAATTCAACTCAAACTCAACCCCTGAAATAAATCAACAGCTGACCTATTCACTAAACCTTAATCCAACCCCAACTCAACTCCAACTGAACCCCAATTCAACCTTCACCTCAACCGTAAATTCAACGCCCAACTCAATCCATAAACCAGCGTATATTAAAAATTGATCAACTGCTCACTTAAGCCTAGCCCAACCCCAACTCAACTCCAACTGAACCCCAATTGAACCCGCCAATGGAACCCAATTCAACCCTCAACTCAACCCAAAACTCAATCCTCAAACCAGGATATATAAAAAATTGGCCGATGTGGTAATATCACCAAGTGGTTTCGGTCTAATTCGTATGACAGATACCTAATCCTCTTGAGGTAGAGGTTTCAAAAGCATTTCAATTCTCGGCCTTGATCATAGAAAAAGATTGGTAAATAAAATTCTAAATCGGACAGGCACTACCATGAGCACAGACATACGAACGGACATTTTGTTTTTGCTTTTTCGGACTCAGGGACTTTGAAAACGTCGAAAAAAATGTTTTTTGACCAAGAAAATGTTGATCATTTTTGACAGGATTTCAATACCTGAGTCATTTTGGATCGAAGTAATATTATAGTTTATACATAACGTTTGTATGTCATTTTTTTGGTAAACTATAGATTATCCAAAAGTCATTTTAGAATCCCATTTCCAACACACATATACATTTTATCATAATCGGTTAAGGAATAGCCAAGCTCCATCCTAATTGGCTATTCATATAATCTGCTAGGGGTTCAATTTGAAATATAAAAGGTTCAATTTGAAGTGTAAAACCTGTATGATTGTATAATGGCATGATGGTATGTTTCTATGATGATATGATGGTATTATGGTAAGATCGTATGATGGTAAGATCGTCGTATGATGCATGGTATGATGGTACGACGGTATTTGGTATCGTGGTAAGATGGTATATATGATGGTATGATTGTGTGATGTTATGATGGAATAGTGGTATGATGGATTGATATTATTGTATAATGATGTGTTAGTATGAGGGTATGATGGTATGATTGTACGATGGTATGATGGTATGATTATAGGACGGTATAATGTTTTGATGGTATGACGGTATGGTGGTATGATGGTGTGATTATAAGTTGGTATCATTACATAATTATATGATGGTACGATGGTACGATATTATGATGGTATGAATTTGTGGTGGATTGATGGTAAGATATACATCATGGTGTAATGGTGGGATGGTTCAACATCGTATGGTACGATGGTATGATTGTATGATGGTTTAATGGTATAGGGTCATGATGGTATGATGATATAATGGAATAATGTCGAGTTTTTGGTTTAGTGGGAGGTTAGATTGAGTTGAGTTGATACACGCATGTAGATGTCGAATCGAGCTAATTTTGGGATTTGGTTAGAAAATAAGTGTTGAGTTGAGTAGAGGGTTTAGATTTTGTTCGAGCTAAGTTGAATTGAAGTTGAATTAGAATTTAGTTAGCTTGCATTGGGGTTAAGTGAGTTGTTCGATTGGGGAATTATTTAAGGGTTGATGTGGAGTTAGGCTGAGAGTTGATTTGAAAATTGATTTGGGGTTGATTTGGTGATTGGGTTGAGGGTTGGGTTGGCGGTTAAGCCGAAGATTGACTTAAGAGGTTTATTTCGAGATTTAGGAGTTGAATTAATCAAGACCGAAGTTCTGATCAGCCCTTTATATTTTTATATTGAAAACACTCCATTTCCTAAATATTCATTTTTAAACAAATATTTTAAAAATTAAAACGCGTTAGACGTGGATAATCTTTATTTCCGATGAATGGGGCTAGGTGCTATACAAGCTGTGACGCAATGGAGTTAATGCGTCGGAAGTGAACGTGTAATTGTGCCTGAACGTGTAATTTCTCGTTGCGATTTAACACCTCTAGACTTTTTCTTTGGATATGGGAAGAAATAAGTTTTTATCTAAAAGCTTTACTTGCTCATAAGCATAAGAATTATTTTTGGGACCCAAGAAAAAGTTTGCATGGGGCCCGGGATTTGTAGTTACGCCACTGCAAGTAAGCAAACGGTATCATTCAGCGTGTCAAATTCAAACTAAATTTATTTCTGCTCAGTAAAAACAATTTAAAACAACGTTTTCATTAAGTAGCCATGTTGAAAAAAAAATTGCAAAAAATCGCCTTAATTTTTAAATAATTTAAAATGTCACTTCTTCTTGGATAGTCCTATATTTTTTATTTGATTTAAATATAAATAAATAATATTAATTGTTCAATCATGACATTCCCAATATTTTCGATTTGGTAAATCAGAAAAATAAAGAGGTCAATCCATCATAACATATCTACTGAAAAAAGTAGAAATATAATTCCCTCCTCCCCGTACTTTAGCCCAAGGGCCAAGAGTTATACAAATGAATTACTCTTCAAAAATGAGAACCCTTCTTGAGTTCCTATATTGGTAATTTGGTTTCATACTGAAAAGTTAGTCTACTCATCAGGTAGCTACGACCAAACCACGAAAATACAACTCTCGCCATTCACATTATGTATCTGGCCAGAACGTACTGACATAGTGAATTATATTCACTACATCAAAGCCCAAGGAGAAACCTCATTTATGTGTGTATTATGCCCACACGAATATTTATTAACACTACCAACATAGCAACTCAAGGAGGGTTCTCATCCCTCAGAATTGGCCTATTAAAATATTAAGCCGAAAAAAAATCAATTGATTACAGACAGACAATTTAAATTATTAATGAGAATTTTTGCATAATAAAATTGTTTAATTTTAATTTTACATGGGTTCTTATGGAAAATCTTCAAATGTATCCCCCTTAAATTAAGCTTATTTTAAAATTGGTCTGATAATTTCGGTGGTTATATAGAAGGCTTTGCTTGAACTCACCACATTGCAATTTTTGTTAATAACGTTCTCGCGGTGAGGTGAGCCTAACATCAAAAATCCGCACCTGATATTTAACAGCGGTAACTTAGTATGATTTTAAATTTTGACTGAATTAAAAAAAACCGATACATATAATTTTAAATTGTTTCAAATTATATCGGCATTCGGCAGAAATTTAAGTTATTTGAAACATGGAAGAGAAAATTTCATTCAACCGCGGTCATATTTACCACAGAAAATTTGTTATTGATGGAATTCGGAGACATTAAGAATTCTATAAATGGTTTTATTTATCAATATATCAAAATATATTAAACAACACAATTTGCTGCATTAAATCACTCACTAAAATAAAGGTGAGAATACAAAAATAAGACTCACATGTTTCGGAATGGTGAAGGGAGTTGTTCGGTAAGTTGTTGAAACTGTGTATTTTGAGTAATTGGATTTATTACACACAGAGGATTTTGGGTTACTTACCTCTGATTTATTACAATAAATTACTTATGTAGAACAATAAAACGATTACATTATTATTAATGTATACAAATCGATAAATTAAGAATAACAAAAAATCAATCATAATAAATTAGTTTGTAAATCAATACTAAAGTTTATGCGCCAGTGGAAATAAAACTGTTTCCATAATTCATTATAATATCGTAAGTACGTATCAATTATGTACTTATATGTATATTGTACATAAATTTAATAAAATTAGTAATTAATCCGTTCCTCAATCAAAATAAAATCTTCAATCAACATCATGATGTATATAGTGTTAAAACATATCTTAACAATTTACGAGAAATTTACAAATTATCAATTAATCAATCTATTTCTAAATGTTAACAAATGTTTGAAAAAAAACGGTTGATCACAAACACTTACGAAATAGAATTAACAAAATGTGAAAATAATTCTGGTTTAACTGCCTCCTCGAACAATACCTTCCCCCCATGCTTATTGTATTCTCACTCAATAATAGAAGTTACTTAGGAGTGTAGCTTTACTTTCTGGGGCCCTATTCTCGAATTCCACATCCATTTTCTACATGTGGACATCTGTCAAAACTCATAAAAATTGAATTTTTTCGGTACTAAGGGAATATTTCCGAATGGGTATAAGCATGTGGAAAAAATTACCTATATAGGAAAATGTTCATGCCGCATGTGTTTTATGTACGAATTACAATTTTCGAACGTTTTTGTGTGAACTTTGACAGATGTCCACATGTGGAAAATGGAAGTGGAATTCGAGAATAGGCCCCCTGGATGGTAATTGTCATTAGCCGTATTTTTATAATTCTGTATAGATATTTATCCAGATTAAGTCGAAATTACTGGCGTAAACCAAAAATGTTAAAACAGGGTAAAATAGATCTTGAATTTTTCAATCTGTAATAAAAAAAAAACAAGATTTTCAGATTTTTAGTAGGACTCTTAACCCTGATCTCTCAAATTGAAAAGTTTATCCGGAGATTTACTTGTGAAATTTATATTTTTAATTTGAACGTATAGTATACGACTCCATTTTTTTTTTAAATGTCCACGGTATATGACTCAATTTTTTAAAATGTCATATATTCTACTTTTCAAGTGACAAAATCCAATTGACACATTGCAGTATAATTTCTCATACTCTTTAATTTTCACATTTCTCTGAGCCCCTTTTATACCTAATATCCCTACTTCAGGTGTGGCCATCAACCTTCCCTTAATTATGGTTCTTTATGTATGTTTGTAAGTGATCACGTTAAGGCTAGATTAGTTACCGTACCTTCTTCCATTACAGAATTGTTAAATCCGATTTAGAATTTTTATTTGTCAACGTTTTCATTAATGGTCGTAAAATCTTATTCGATACCGTTTATAAGCCCACCAAAAACTAGTAAAAGGTCGTATGACCAATTTAAAAAATCACTTGTATTTAGAATAGAAATTTAGATATAGAAAATTTGTTTAGTTATTTCTCCTGTAGATTCGATGAAATGTATCTATCAGTTGACTTTAATTTCGATATACTAAAAAATTCTGGTTTCAGGAAAATATGAATGTTCTCCAAAGGTGTTTCAATGCTTGTACTAGGTTTGTTTTTGGTATTAGGAAGTTCGATCGTCTTTGTGCCTATACTTCAGCCTTGTATTAGGAAAAAGTTAATCTACTTTTTACGAATTTCACGTTTGTCTCTTTATTTTTAAACTTCTCAAAGCTAAGAATTTTTGTTATCTCTAACTTCTGCCTAATCCCGGCCAAAAATTGTTGTAGGTCGTTAAACAAATCGCTTTATGTTGGAGAGTTTCTCTTTGGAATTCAATTCCATTGGAAATTAAGAGATTACGATCGGCAAAATTATTTAAGTCAAAATTTTTGGAGTGGCGTGATTGATGGGCAACACTTAGTTTTTTAATTAATTTTTATTAACTGTTATTATTGCTAATTTTTAATATTATTTCACCTGTTGCTGTACATTTTATTCTAAATGAGCTGCTGCTCAAAATAGGATGTGTAAGCATGAGGTGGAAATTGTTTGAAAAAATGTAAGAGGTTTTTATGCCTAATGGAAGCAACTCCATTATATTTTTTGTTTCGATTACTTTGTTTCCATGTGTGCTTTTCCTTTTAATACTAAAGTATTCATAAAATACTATAAATAAATAAATAATTGCGAGTCAATATAAAGCATATTGAGAAATTGGATTTTAACCTTCAATAGTTCGTTTACTAATTTTACCTTAATACGATTAAGATCCACATTTTCAAAATCCAAAAAAGTGATTCCATTACTAAAGAATAAAAACCATGATGAAGTTGCTAATAATGCTAATCCTAAACCCTCAAATGCATCAAAAAAGTAGCATTTTATTTTGTTGCAAACACATTTGCAAGCTATCCGCACACTCTCAGTATTTATTAATTACAGCTACAATTTTGCAGGACAAATCGCCAATTGTGCTAACGGTGGATTAGCCTTTTAAGAAAAATCTCATAAAGGTTAATGTGATAGTGCTTTATTTCAGACAAATAAGTGCTTATGTCTTATTATTTTGACACAAATATCTAAATTTAGAGGTATTAAGGCAGTGATACATATACAATTTTTAATTTTAAGGCATTAAAATTCAACGCTGAATTGGTTGGAAGAGTTATTTCAGTATTTTTCTTAAAGTTAATTAATTTTGTCGTAAAGGCAAAAGGCAACAAACAAATACCTTCACAGGTCTTATTTAAAAGCACACAGAAATTCTACATTAAATTCAAAATATTTCTACATTGAAACAAAGTTGTATTTTTCAATTCATAATTAGTTAAAAACTAGAAAATAATTTGACTAGATCTTTCAGTCAGAATCTCAAGAAGGTGTTAACAAATATTTTGACTAATTTTGATTCCGAGTTCTAAAAGTTGTACACTAATTTGGGATATGTCAATTTGGAACTAAGGATATGTCAATTTGATTACTAACGACGTATAGACAAGGCTTTTTTGAACCCGTCTTACCTAAATTATAATTTTATTTGGACAGCACATCAAATTTAACCGTTTGAAACCTTTTACCTTTGTATCAATTAGATCTATTACACAAGTAACCAATCTAAAAATCAGAAGTTTGAGTCAAAAATACAAGCATGTAGCACGAGAGCATCTCTATCCCTCCCATCTCTTCAATATTTGTTAATCCATAAGTTTTCAATTTCTAAATAAAAATCACAATCCCACATTTTTCACTTCTTCTTGTGACATTGTATAAACGTATATTGTATTACCCCAATTTTGTTGTGAACAATTTTCTTTTCCGTCTTCCGCATTAAATAAAGGAAACTAAAATAGAAAATTGATTTTCCGATTTAATAAATTTAATTTAAAATAATAGAACAAACAACAACAAATGTAATAGATGGAAAATGTTGGGTAGGTCATCGACCATATTGTATTCTCTGTGATTATCGTATTTGGTACGAGTAGATAAGGTACAATGTTATGGGATAAATCTTTATTTATCCACTCGATTACATTTTTCTCTCATTTGTATATTAGACTATACAGATTTGAGATAGGAAATTTGTATAAAGCTCTGCACGCATTCCACATAAGAGTGTATATATGAGTAAGAAGAAAGTGAACGTGATTGTTCGGTCATATGGATTTCATCGCTTTACCTGCAGATAACTGAAACTTAATTCTACTGGTAGTCTAATTCTCCAAATCACCCTGTACAAATAAATATTTAATTTACTTCGAATAGCGTTTCAAAGGCGTCAACCACTACAAACACAATCCTTTTTTTCCCCCCACGTAATATAAGATATAACAATAATTCTTAACACCTTTTTTCTATATCTAAGACATTTATATGTGTGCACATCTAAGAAGCCCATCTGTATAGGTTCTAACCAAATATAATCATGAGATAATAATAATAACAATTTGAGATAACATTAAATATTTTAGATCACAAATGGCAACACACTTAATTTCGGTTTCCGTTTATACGTATTTGCGGGTTTGGCCTTTTCCAATGTTGAATTCGGTTAAATAAAAAATTCCTTAATTTACTTTATATAAAATAAATACCTTTGTACCTTTAGCACCTAAAACGACAATCTTAAGTAGATCTAGATACTAGGATGGTTATCTTGTTGAAAAAATATGGAAATCATTTTCATATTTTTTTCCGTCCCCAAAAATAATATTTTTCGTTTGATTTTTACTCGCATAAGAAGTATTGAGGATTTTGGGTTGAGGTGTAAAGGTTTAATGATAATTATTAGAAGATTATTAGGAGGATGTGCTACTCTGTACATTACATAATTTAATGTTAAAGTTTGTTTGACTTTATATACGTGTATACGAAGAATTGTTATGACACGCAAAAAATTTTCTTATCTTTTATCACAAGCAATCATTATCACAGGTAGATAATATTGATGATTATAATAAGAAGATACTGTGTACAAAAAAAAGGTTTTTATGTTAATTGATATGACAAGTATAAGATGGCACGACAATTAATTTTCTTAACTTATTACGAATATTCAATTCATTACAACCATAAGGATTATAAAAATAAGTGGGTTTTAACGGTGGCAGAGTTATTAAAGGGATTGAGAAGCTTCAAAATAGAAATCATTAATGTATGCCTTTTTTGGTTTTAGCATTCTTTTGGTCTGTTTACAAAGCGGCTTAACCAAATATCTGGCCAATCGTTGAAATAATTTTTTTGTCAAAATTACCGTCAATGTCCATCGCAATGCATAATATCATTAATTAGTTCCTGTGTGAGTTGAGCTTTAAACAGATTTAAAGTTGAATATTGTTCACGCATTTTGTAACTTTATGTGCTACATGTTCAACCTAAGTAACTATACAAATACCAAATTATTGTTTCAGAATATTTTATTGGACAGTGAAAATATATTTGTGGCCACAAATCATAATGGCGTAAGTCGAGTTATGCCCTTACAGCATTACATACTTTGCATGAAGAACTTAATGAAATTTCGTTTGAAGTAGTAAATTTATATGTACACTAGAAAATTCTGATTAAAACCTTGCAAATAGCAAAATGCAAATCTTAGAGAGAAATATTTGCCTACGGAAAAGAATTAGAGAACACGTCAGAAAATAAAATCAACTGTACTACAGCATAGTTCAATTTTAACAGAAAACCTTTGAAGAAATAGATCGGACCAAGATTTCTCGATGCGTCCACAGGCAAAATTCGAACGTAGCTGATGCCGTAGGACCTATAGGGCTAAGAATTTAAAATCGAAAGCATTAAATCCGTTTTTTGTTTAGCAATAATGAAACGTTTTTTTAGGGTTTTAGGTTATTTTAATCCGTTTTATACCTTAGGTTTAGAAAAGAACTCAAATCTCCTCTGTTACGTTGCTTCTAAATTTCCGGTGAATTTATTGTTTTTTGAGAAATCTTGTGAGTGCGACCACCGAATAACTCGAAAAAAAGTAACTTTATGCAAAAATGTTTTCAAAAAGGCTTGATTGATTTTAAGGAGGAAATATGTTGAAATTTATTTTTGATTTGATGGATGTTTGAAGGTTATTTCAATGTCACTTTATTTTTTTTTTTAATGGAAACCAATATATTTTATTACAGAACTTTGTCCTGGTTGATAAATTAAACACATTTTATACGGGAAATTTTTTTCGGAGGCATCAATTTTTTATGATATTCAACAAAATAGTTAGACGTTTTTAAATTATGCGCACCTTTCTCATTTTTACTATCAAAATTTGTGCCATTCGTGTATTGATTATTGCAGTTATTTGTTGTTTTATTTCTTGTCATTTATTAGCTAACGCAAACTTGCTTAATAAAAGTCAAATATTTTATTATGTGAATTATGACAGCTGCCTAATTATTTTTGCTTAATTTAATGTGATGCTTCTATCGTAAAGTAACTATAAACTTTTAGAAAACGGAAGCCTTCTAGATAAAACAAGGAACAGTCAAAACCAAGTTACAGTTGGTTTTAGCTGCAGTTGCACCCATTTATTTCTCGTGCTAGCGCAATCTCCCAAACAAGTCTGTAGTACTCAAGAGTTGCACCAAGAAATTCAGATTAATAATTTTATAAATCGACTGGCAACAAGTTTCGAGGCGTTTTATTTTCTGATTAATCAACGTTTACCAACCATGGAGAAGTATATCGTCACTATTGCACCTTAGAAAATCCGTATTAGTTACGCGAAATCGAAGTACAACGTCCTTGTTTGGTTAATGTCTCGTGGGCAATAATTGAAGAAAAACTAATCAGCTTCTTCTTTATTAATAGAACCCTAGATGGACAGAAATATAGGAATTTTTTAGACCACAGGTTGCCGCAATTACTTAAAGTGCTACTACGTCATGAAAGAATGAATATTTGTTTACAAAAAGGTGGATGTTGATGGATAGGATTAACTAGCAAACTTAGATTTTCTTATAGTGTGAATGACGGAGATTAAGTTAATCGCGTTTCAATTATAGATGAAACTAATCGCCGAAAAATTGACGGATTTTGTTTATAATCTGTTGCTTAAAATATTACTGTATAAAGAATAGGATTTTGAACAATGTTCAGTCATTTTTAATCGCGATTTTCTCTTACAGTCTGAGCCCCAAAAAATCTAGTCCAGACTAAAAGTAAACTTGATTAAGCAAATCTGGAGATAACTAGTTCCTCATCTGAACAAGCTTTAACGAGTATTTCTAAGCTGCCTGTACTCGCAATATAAGCTGTTGTGTCTTGTTAACCTTTACAACAATAATTGCATAAAAAAAGTACCAAAAATGTATTAAATATATCCAAGTTTTTTATGAGATGTATCTATTCTGATTTTATAGTTTTCTAAATTTTGATGCAACGACGAAGAAAAGTGACATTTAAACCTGACATAAACTATACAAAACAAGTTTTGTCAGTCTGTTATGGTTCTGGGAAGAATTTTATCGATTTCCAACATTTGTTAAATGTTTCGTTTTATTTTATTAGTAATTAGTTTACTTCAACATATGAAAACATTTTATGAACACTAAATTCTAGGTAACCTTTACTAGAGCTCACCCAAAGGATTTCTATATTTATAACTCTACTGCTAGTGTTCACTGACGACCAAGGGATAAAAAATATTCGAATATTTTTTGAGCTATAAAACGAGCGCACCCACTAGATCGGTATATTTTTAACTTTACTTTTTTGGAGTTTTTCGGAGTTTTTAGATAACTAAAAATTTAATTTTGACGTTTATAATACCAAAACTAACTTCGCTGCTGCAAATGTATAATAAATTTTTCATGTTGTTGTTGTTGTTTTGCATTTCTAATTTTGTGATCGGATTAAGCATTAAAAAAATCTTTTAAAATAAATTTCACTATAAATTTACTAAGATCTGTTGTGGTAATTAAATGTCAAGTAAATTACTTTTCATGCCAGACGCCTCGCCTCAAAATTTTTAGTTACCACAAATGTGAAGCTTAGACCCTTGCATACGTCGACCGTTGGCGTCGACTTTTAACATTCGCTTGCTATCAGACATATTTGAATGTGAATTGTAGGAAGAACTTAGATGCTGTAAATTTGTAACATCAATAAGAAGTAAATTCTTTGGTAAATTTTATTAAAATGCAGTTAGCAGAGGTAAAAATATGTCAAAATTATACATGCGACTGAACTTTATAATAAAGATTTAACAACAACAACAAAATTACATATGTATGTATGTGTTTTAAAAAGTATCCATTTGAGCGAATTAATATAAAATATTTTTCTATAATAATATGCGAATGAAATATATTTATTTAATGCCTAAGGAAATCGATATTTCGAGATTTTCAACGATCGGCATACATGTCGTCGGTAGGCCTGTGTATCTGCATTAATCATGACAACCCGTTTAAAGAGTTATTGGGGTTTACCTAGTTAATCCTAGATTATTCGAAAATGTGACCAATAATGTCTAAGAACATCAATATCTCGAGATTTTCACCGGTCGGCAAACATCTCACTATGATATTTTGGTAGGCCTATGTGTGTGATTTGATCATGCCAACCCGTTTAAAAAGTTATTGGGGTTTACCTAGTTACTGTTAGATTATTCGATAAACTGAAAAATTTTGTCTTAAGCATGTCTAAGAAAATCAATATCTCGAGATTTTCACCGATCGGCAAACATACAGCTTTGATCATGCCAACTTGTTTAAAAGTTACCTAGTTAATCCTAGATTATTCGAAAATGTGACCAATGTTTATGTTAACAGAACGTCTAAAAAAATCAATATCTCGAGATTTTCACCGATCGGCAAACCTGCTACTATGATATTTCGGTAGGCCTGTGTTTGTTTACCTTAAACATGCTAACCCGTTTTAGTTATTGGAGTTTATTTATTTAATTTACTAGTTTATTTACATATATTGACCAGATTTTTCTCTAATTTTAATATCGTGCACCAGATGTCAGCCACTTTCCTTAAGACAAAATTTTTCACATTCTCGAATAACCTAAGAGTAACCAGGTAAACCCCAATAACTTTTTAAATGGGTTGGCGTGATCACAGCACACACATAGGCCTACCGAAATATCATAGTGACATGTTTGCCGATCGGTCAAAATCTCGTAATATTGATTTTCTTAGACATTCTATTAACATAAACATTGGTCACATTTTCGAATAATCTAGGATTAACCAGGTAAACCCCAATAACTTTTTAAACAGCTTGTCATGATTAATGTAGTTACAGAGGCCTACCGACGACATGTGTGCCGATAGTTGAAATCTCGAAATATCGATTTCCTTCGGCATTAAATAAATATATTTCATTCGCATATTGTTATGTCGCCCGAATGTATACTTTTTAAAACACATACATACATATGTAATTTTGTTGTTGTTCTTTATTCTAGTTTTATTTTAGGATAAAGTTCAGTCGCATAAAATTACCGATTTAGAATGTCAAAAGCCACCAGTGAACATCCTCGATAGTACAATAATTTTGAGCTATGTTTTGAGCAGAGATAGGTAAAACGCTATAAATTCTTACTTTTCGACAATTTTGTTAAAAACTTTAAATTATGGTCAAAAACCGTCGAAAAGTGTCAAAAACTGTCGATAAGCGTTAAGAAGTGTGTGGTGTTACAAAACGGATAATATTCCGGTAAATTTTGAAACCGTTCTAACTGTGGATTTTTCACTTTTGTTTCGCTGTCAAAAAGTTCTGTTAAAAAGTGTCGAAAACACGGATTTGGAAGGACCGTCAAGAACTCGTGCCAAAAAGTGCCGAAAACTGTATCATAAATTCCAGTTTCTGATACTACCCATCCTCTGGTTTTGCGATCAATATCGAAAAAAATAGCACTGTTTACTGTCAAACTACCACTATTTTTACTTCAATCTGGTATCCACCAAAAATAGTTGTTGGCAACACTGGCCACAAGTCAAAATTTCGATTTTCATACATACCTAATATCACAAACCGCCAATAACAATAATACTTAAGGTTTTTGTCCTATTTAAATATCGGCGGTTATTACGAACTTATAGTAAACGTTCAGTAAATAGTAATCCTAATTGAAAAACCAAAAAGCGTTCAGTCATTACTCGTATGTGCGACAGAAGTGAATTTTTTAAGATTTAGATGTGTGCTAAATTTTTAAAGGATCGTATAATGTTATCACGATAATCTACGGTCACGGTTTCAAATTAAGCTTCCGTGATCGCGATCTCCAAATTATGGTGGTACACTTAAACCCAATTATAAATAACATTTTTAAGTTTACTGGTCTTCGTTGGGTTTATGTGTCAAAATTTAAATGATTTCAAGAATAAAGCTAAACTGTACTGTGTAATTGCTAAACTATACGGGTATCCCATTTACACTTCCACTCTTTTTTGCATTTAATGTTTATCGTGTTTCTACAACTTGATTTTGATTATCGAGGTATGAATCGTAAGAATCTCATTTCACCAAGATCGTGTAATAACAGATTGAGATAAATTACTACCTGGGCCGCTATTCTTGTAATTCGATCAAAAAAATTCGCTAGTGAAATACGTCATTTCAGTCGAAAATTTAAATTGTTTCATACCAAAGTGACCGGCAACTTTTTTCGGTGAATTTCAAGAATACGGGCCCAGGTCTACCTAGTGTGTGTAAATCTAAGATTAGATGATAACTAAAAATTTGCAGATTAAAAGATTCACTTCTATCGCGCCTAGAGGCTACACAGTTTGTTTGTTATCCTTATATTGAATATTGACAATAATTTCACCAATTAAATGAGCTTGAAATGACAACGAATTTCTGAATCGAATTGGTTCAGGTGAAATTGCTTTATATAAGCTTTCAGGAAATGTTGACATCTGCACCACTATCTAATTTGAATTTGATTATCATATTTCGAATTTGTGAATTTTCATACCATGATTTATCCTGTGGAACTTTTATGATATCCACTTTTCAGTTCGCCACACTAACTGAATCCACAAAGAATGTATCCAATGTATGCCCATTATTGTCCCCATTTGCAAGGTCGCCCATTTTGGCTGAAATTTGCATCACTGAACGACATATATCATCGTTACATTTCTTATATCACTTTCCAAATTCAGGGCATTGTCCATACAGGTGCTTGTAAGAACAATTGTTGCTGTTGATCGTTATTCTATTTACACTAGCAGTTCCAGTTTAACTGTTTTTTAAATTTTAATGTGAATTTGATGTATTCGAATATCTTTGGAATTGATTTGGTTTAATTTTACTACCATTATTTGCAAATTTTGAGTAATATGAATTTTTTTTGATATGCATTGAATTTGGACGAACTCTGTTTTGAGCTTATTTTGTCAATGACACGTGGTGCTGCTAATTTGGCACCTTGTTGGATTTCCTTTGGTTGGAGATTAGTTAATTCGGCTATACGTCATATCTCTTTTTGCAATATCTTGGCTTGTAAGTCATTATTTGCTACACCAAGCGCACTATATGGTCAATATCATTCTCTTTGGTACCAAAATTCACAACTTTTACCTAATTTTGTAATATCAGTCAAGAAATGGGCGAATGCCTGCCTCATTATCCTTTTGACTTCTTGTATAAAACAAATACCGCTCGTACGAGTAGACTACATTTTTACGAGGGTTGCAATATTCTTCGACTTTAGTCACAACTTTTTTTATTATTTTTTTTTTTTGCCTTGGTTATTTTAAATGTTAAGAATACATCAATCGCTACCTCACATGCGATATGTAAAAATCGTGCGTCTTGAACCTCTTGACTTTCTTTTGTTAGTTTGGTGGCTTTCGCATATATAGCCAAATTCACAAACAATTTTTTCCAATTCTCCTGTAGATTTCCATCAAGACAAAGTGGCTTGGGTGTGTTGAATCGTCCCGATGGGTCCGCCATGTGGTATTATGATCTAACTTGATAATGCAGAATAAATTAATTTTATAATCCTACCGGCTTGCGGCTTTCACGAGATAGATACGAAAGGAAATTTACACAATAAATTAGAAATACAATTAAACACACCACAATTTTGAATTACATTCATTATCACAAATTGATATAAGTCTGTGTTCGTTGACTATTGTTGACTTAATTTGAAATGATATTCTCACTTCTGACCACAGGTGCATCTCTTTTAACATCAACATTAAAAGACCACCTCTTAAACCGTATCGTAATCGCAAATTAACCAATTGGGATCTATTCTCTTTCGAGCTTATTTTCTTAATTCATTCTGCTACTAAAGATTGGGAATAGACCTTTTTGGTGCTCTGCTCTTAAAAAACAAAGGAAACATACTAGGAAACTGAAGAATAAAGCAAAAAATACTAATCTTAAATGTGATTGTGATTGTTTCCTTATAGCTCAAAATTAGTAAGAAAAACGCTTAAGATCCGCTCACAGAACCGCACGGACAAACTTCTATGAGGAAATGAATAGTCTCTCTGCAGTCGCTAGACTTAATAGAGCGTTAGCTAAAAATTATACTTGTAGACTTCGGTTCATTTCCTAGAGTGTACCATCATTAACTCTGATTCTGCTCACTTTCTAACCAATAAGAATTGCAATGAAGCTGCCGACTGGGAATTAGCGGATCGATTAATTACGTTCGAAATTACAGCATGGTTTTCCTATTATTAAGCACCACCTGCTCCACCTTTTCAAAGTGTGCGTTGCTTTTAGCATTGTTCCTCATGTTTGGTGCAAGAGCAACGTTGTTTTTTTACCGAAGGCTGGCAAATCAGATTACACTGATCCCAAAACATTTTGGCCGTTAGAGACGTTAGAGAGGATTACCGACAGATTTATTAGAGATAATTATTTTTCCAATTCTCCACTCAGTAACATGCAACATGCTTATAGAGTAGGTAATTCCTGTAAAATGGCTCTACATGAACTTGTTACTAGGATCGAAAATCCCTCAATAATAAAGAGTTTCTTGTGGGTACATTCCTGGACATAGCGGGAGCCTTTGATAGTACATCGTTTTCGCCGATTACTAACATCTACTCCAATTTCGGTATTGGTCCCACCTTTATAAGATGGATTGATTCTATGCTCAAATCTCGCATTGTTGAGGTTGACTTGGATAATACTTCATTCTCGGTTAAAGTTGCCAAAGGTTGTCCTCAGGGTGGTGTGCTCTCATCCCTGTTATGGCTTTTGGTGATTGACGTTCTACTTGTGAAACTTCAGCAGTCAGGCTTTGTTGCTCAAACCTACGCTGACTTTATTTTTATTAGTATCGCTGGAAATCAACTTAACGCAGAATGCCTTATGTGTTGTGGAGTCGTGGTGCGGTGGAAAGGATTTACACGTCAATCCTTCTAAAACTGATTTGGAACGAACATCGAAATATTAATGGTCTAACTGTGCCCGTTCTTTTCGGGAGGCCGATTAACAGATCTGACCACGTTAATCATTTAGGTGTCTTCTTGAACAGTAAACTTTTCTGGAATTTTCACCTTGAGTATAAACTTCAAAAATTGACTGCCATCTTTTGGCAGTGTAGGCGAGCCTTTGGGAAAACCTGAGGCTTAACTCCCAAAATCCGTTGATTATACCAGTGTTATCTTATGCTTCCTTGGTTTGGTGGCCTGTGGTTAAAATAAAGGCTACAATTATTATACTTAATGGTCTACAAATTATTGCTTGTAGGGCCATTACAGGAGCTACGGCATCAACTCCCCTTCTTGCCATGGAATCAATTCTATTCTTTCCACAACTACATTCTTTCATTCTTTCCACAGCTTGTTCTGCTGCGTTAAGGCTAAGTAGCATAGGGATGTGGAACATTCTTGGTTCAGTTACCAAAAATTGATATGGTTAATGACAGACTGATGTCTGAATTCAATTTCACTAAATTATATTTGGTGGTGAGACCTTCGAGAGATCAGTGGAAATCACCAGATTTTCTTGAGAACTTGTACGAGTCGAAAGTCTTCTTTTCTGATGGCTCTCGCACCGTCAATAGTTCTGGTTATGGAGTGTACGGCTCTAAGTTTGATCTGAATTTTTCAGGCTGCCTGGGTAAGTACTGCACAGTTTTTCAAGCGGAAGCAATTGATCTTACGCTCTGTGTAATTAAGGCATTGAGTACTGAATTCGCTGGATAATCCCTTGACTGTGTCAAAATTTGTTAAGGACTGTAAATACTTTACACATCTTCTCTGTTCAAGTAATAGAGTGACGATCATGTGGGTTCCTGCCCATTGTGGCATTAAGAGCAATGATATTGCTGATTCTCTAGCAAAAGCCGGGGGTGACTTTAAATTTATCGGTCCCGAACCAGTTGATTCCTTACCATTTAACTTTGTTAAGAAGGCGATTAAAAATTTCGCTATAAGTGAATTAAAACAGCATGGAAAATGGCTTGCTACTGGTAGCTGCCGCATTGCGAAACTTTTTATTAGTGGCCTAACTTGAGGCCACTAGATTTGCTTTATCTTTCAATAAGAACTAGTTGAGAGTCTTGATTGCGACTCTTACTGGTCACGGCCATTTTAAAGTACATCTTCAGCGCATGGGGCTAACTCATGATGCTCTATGCGAGAATTGCCTTGAAGACGATGATGACTACATTCACTTCTTGTGCGGTTGTCCTGCTTTCAACGGAGTTCGGTTGTAATTATTTGACTCTAGATCTATTGCTAAAGATCGGTTGCCTTCCTTGCCTTGGCCTAAACTGCTTCAGTTTACTAAGGCTGCAACACGCCGTCGCGATTTAGGATAGAATCACTGGTTCGTGGCATTGAGTGCAGAACCTCGGGTGGTAACCAATTTTTTAATAAAAATAAATCACAACTTATATTAACTTTCAAAGAGTATGGTTTACATCAAAGTTCGTACAACATGTCTGTTTTTCCATTCCTATTTTACATCTTTTAGTATGCCTGAATAAATGTAATTATAAGAGTATTTTGTTGACCAAAATTGAATTCGAATTATTTTGGGTTTATTTGTTTTCCAAGAAAATAGCCAATTTGATTTAATTGAAAAAAGCCAACCTTTCCAAATAAAATATAAATTTAATACGTATTATGACTCTGGTGGCAGGTATCATAACTAAGAATTAGAATTATGTTTAATTAAACCCAATTTTTTTTTTGGGTTAATGTTATTCTTGCGGGGATTTATCCTATGCAATTGTTGTTGTAAATTTGTCAAGGAAATACGCTATATGTATAATCTATCAATTCAATTAACTGCGTTTATACGCTGTAATGTAGTTTCATAAATATAAACGAGGTATGCTCTTAAATATACTAATTTGAATATGTCTCAACCATATCAAGTGGTACATACAGAAACTGCCATTAGTAAACACTTGAATGGTGTTCCATAAGGTTCGGTTCTTGGACCTAATGCCATTAATCATTCTAAATGTCACATATTTGCTGATGATCTACAAATTTATAAACCGTTTCATAAGAACAAAATTCCGTGATAACATTACATAAACTACTAAAATATCAAGACATAAAATCAATTGTTGCATGGTCACAAGAAAACTTTTTGAGTTTAAATGCCACTAAAATGGAAGCAATAGTTTTAAAAAATTCTAGGTTTGATATCTTCAACCTGCCCGATATTTTAGTGGGAAATGATAAAATATGTTATACTAATAATGTTCGTGATTTAGATTTATTTTTTGATAACTAACTCCCTGTTATGGTCTAGTGAGTCATATAAATCGTATTAGCAAAAAAATTAATTTTATGCTTGGTTGTTCATGGTCAACAACAAAATGCTCAATATTGAATCGCGTAAGAAAATTTTTCATGCATACTTACTACCTCACTTTACGTATAGTGATATTTTTTTTTTTTGGTATACATCAGATGCAATTTTATAAGATAAAACTATTATTTAAAAGAGATGTGTCCGATATGTTTTTAAGCTTAAGAAATATGACCGTGTTTCTAAATTTGCTTGTGATTTGATTGGGTGTAACTTATTTGATTAAAAATGATTAAATCAGTCATTTTTGTGCGGGATATCACTTTTTGGAACTCTCTGCCTTTTAACATCAAAAATTCAAGTAGTTTCGCCATCTTCAAGAAGAATTATTCTAGCTTCTAGCAACATAACGTTGTAACTTAATTATTAATTATAACTTAATTTTTATAACTCTCCCCATTATTACATGTTAAATTTTTACTTTTTTTTTATTTTTCTACAAATTTTATTTGAAGATTTAACAAATTTCATAATTATATGTACACTAAATTTTTTATACTGTTCAATACACTAAAGAAACCACTATTACATAAATAAATAAATCATTTTGTATTCTTCCTCTGAAATAAAAATTCTCGAAAATGTTAATTTTGGTCTTGAAAACTGGTGACAATCCGACCTTTTACTATCCACAGAAAGTTTTAAACTGCGAGAAAGGTGGTAACAAGCCGACGCCAAATGAAAGGGAAAGGTATGAATAATGTTTCTAAAATCTAAATTGATCAAAATTGATAAACCTTGCTCCAGTACAGAAAAGTATTAAAGTAAACATCATAGCGCTAATAATACTGGTAAAGTTAGCCGAAAGTTGCCAGCCGAAAGTGAAAAGTCGATCATGCAGATTGTGTTAGTCCGACCGAAAGTATATATATAAAAAATGGTAATGCAGATTGTCTAATCCCAACCTAAAGTAAAAAGTCGACAATGCAGATTATGATATAAAATTCCAGCCGAAAATAAAAAATTGAGTAGTTATCAGCCGAAAGTAAATAGGATAACATAGATTTAAATAAAAAATTTGTAAATAAATTTACGTGTAAAACTTTGCTTCGTAGAAAATATCGGAAAATCAGAAGAATATACAAAATTAGAATTATTAGAAAATGTGTATAAAATCAGCCACTAGAGTGTTATGTCTGGAGATGGATTCAATTGATGTGATTACTCAATAGCTATCGCAGGAAAAAAATTCAGTTCAAGTTTCTCGTGGGAAATCTCGGAAAATTCAAAAAAGTTTCCAGCCAAAAGCCAAATTTTCCGAATTTTCCGAAATCTCGAAATATTCGATTTTCCAAAAATTTATTAGAAAATTTGTATAAAATCAGCTTCTAGAGTGTTATGTCTGGAGATGGATTGCATTGATTTGATTTGTCAATAGCTATCGCAAGAAAAAAATGCAGTTCAAGTTACTCGTGGGAAATCTCGGAAAATTCGATTTTCCAAAAATTATTAGAAAATTTATATAAAATCAGCCTCTAGAGTGTTATGTCTGCAGATGAATTCAAGTGATGTGATTACTCAATAGCTATCGCAGGAAAAAAATTCAGTTCAAGTTTCCCGTGAGAAATCTAGGAAAATTCGATTTTCCAAAAATTATTAGAAAATTTATATAAAATCAGCTTTTAGAGTGTTATGTCTGGAGATGAATTCAATTGATGTGATTACTCAATAGCTATCGCAGGAAAAAAATTCAGTTCAAGTTTCCCGTAGGAAATCTAGGAAAATTCGATTTTCCAAAAATTATTAGAAAATTTATATAAAATCAGCCTCTAGAGTGTTATGTCTGGAGATGGATTGCATTGATGTGACTTGTCAATAGCTATCGCAGGAAAAAAATTCAGATCAAGTTTCTCGTGGGAAATCTCGGAAAATTCAAAAAAGTTTCCAGCCGAAAGTCGTATTTTCCGAGATTTCTCACGGGAAACTTGAACTGAGTTTTTTTTCTACGATAGCTATTGACAAATCAAATCAATGCAATCCATCTCCAGACATAACATTCTAGAGGCTGATTTTATACAAATTTTCTAATAATTTTTGGAAAATCGAATTTTCCGAGATTTCCCACAGGAAACTTGAAATGAATTTTTTTCCTGCGATAGCTATTGATAAGTCACATCAATGCAATATATCTCCAGACATAACACTCTAGATGCTGATTTATTTTCGGCTGGAATGTCACAACATAATCTGCATTATAGACTTTTCACTTTCGGCTGGAAACTTTTGGCTGACTTTAACAGGGTGCGCTACATAAGTAGCTCGAAATGGTTCCCCAATAGGGGTAAAAGGGTGTAAAAGGGTGTACCATCCTGTGGTATCACAATGGACCGTCACCGGTCTAAGTGTGCGTAAGCAGCCACTCCAACCTAACCTAACCTAACAGGGTGCGCTAATAATATCAGTTACGGAATCAATATCGATAACAAAGGCCTGCATAGATTTTTTTTTCTTGATCACTAGTCGTATCATAAGTAATTTTATGCACTGAATCCGAATCCGGCCACAGAATTACCCTATCACGTTAGGTTTTTGAGATATTCTTTTTAGTTATAAATGAGAAGGAATACAAGTTATGCATACTCATGAAATTCTTAGATTATGCATAATGAAAACTTATGAGACTGAAAACTTGTTAATACAAAAATTTTTTTTTTAATTTTTTTTTTTTTTGCTTACTATATGATTTTCTATAGATTTTGGAACTCTAAATGCGATCCCATTATTAAGTTTGCCCTATCTATTTTTAGTCTTGAGTTATTTCAAGTGCAAAAGCGCGAAAAACACGCTTTTTGACACTTTTAGGTTAGAATATCTCAAAAATCTAACCTCAAATACAATGCGGAACTGTTAGATTCCTAATGTCGTTTTCGATTGAATCAAAAAAGCACTCTGTAAGTAAAAAAATTGCTTTTTTGCTTTTAATTTGTTCGCTTGGCGAAAATAAGTTGTTCTGAGGATAAAATATTTTAGCTCGAAAGCACTTTTTAGAAATCTCTTTTACATAAATATGTCTATAGGTTTTTCTGGTTCTAACATTTGGCTGAACTCTGCTTGCCTTTTCCAGTTTGAAACTTATTATGGATATTGTTTGTTTAGAAATGTAATTCTAAGAAATTTAATTGCAATTTTCAAGTTTCGTATTGGGTATATGTAAAAGTTTTTTTTTTTTTTTAAATGTTGGCAATGGCTTTATTCTTGAATCTTTCTACATAAAAAACTAACAAGAAGTAATCAAATCTTAAGCTAAAATTATTACATATTTTAAGTGTTAACCAATGTTAATACTTATTGTTAGGGCTCACAATTTAATTAATTTAGACTATACTTATATGCATACATCGAATTAAATTTACAGGTTCACAGGTTCAACAGTTCGAGTGGATCTGTTCTTCTCAGACGTCTAAATCGCGGCTGTTTTAGTATCTCCCTGGCCAATTCGTTGGGATGTGCTTCTAGTTTTGAGTAATATTTCGAACTGAATTCTTTAATTGTTTCTTTAACGGGTTTAATCCCAAGGTTGTGATGTATATTACTATTTCGAATGTACCAAGGAGCATTGATAATACTGCGAAGTATTTTCGCTTGGGTTCGTTGCAGGAGTTCTCTGTTTGAAGCGCTGGTGAATCCCCATAACTGAATACCATATGTCCATATGGGTTTGATTATCGCTTTGTACAGTAAAACTTTATTGGCTAATCCCAATTTATTGGATGAGAGGATTGATTTTTTCATAATCATAAGCTCATCAGTTCGAAACTGGATTGAATTCTCTTACAATCTTCGGAACATATTAAATTAAAAATTAAATAAATAGAATTCTGTCTATTAGCCGGTTTTCGTTGAATTACCGTTCGTAAATACTAAAATGTTTCTACGTGTTAATAAAAAACACATTTAAAAGTGTCGTAAGACCGGTAGCATATTTAGAAATTACAAGAATTAATTAACATTCAACAAAAATTAAAAAGTAAAATTAGCGTTCACAGCTTATGTGATTGTCGTGAAGAAGAAAAAATTGTAATTGAATTTATCTGTATTAGTATGATTCGCTAGTATATAAAGCACAGGACATTCTGTATATATAGAATGTAAATTGTGGTATAGTCAGTCCAGTCGCCGCGGCCTGATGAGAGGATTGATTTTTTCATAATCATAAGCCCATCAGTTCGAAACTGGATTGAATTCTCTTACAATCTTCGGAACATATTAAATTAAAAATTAAGCAAGTAGTTGCGCTGTTTTGTTTGACCATGTAATGCCTTTGAAGAAGATAGTTTCCCAAAACTGAGTGAAATTTTTTCGGTAGAAGCTCTTTAATTTTGTAAATTAGTCCATCGTGCCAAACTTTACCAAAACCTTGGGCGATATCCAAAAAGGCAGCAGAACAATATTTCTTTTCCTCGAAGGTGATTTTGATTGCATTTACAATTCTGTGTACTTGCTCTGTAGTACCTACCATGTTGGTTTCGGAATCCAAATTGATGGTCTGGAATAATGCGCCGTTCTTCTAATATTGGTTTCAATTTCGTTAGTAACATTTTTTCAAATAGCTTTAACATTGTGGGCAGCATGCTTATTGATATGATGAGATTTGCGTTTCATTTTTCCCTGGCTTATGAATCGTTGTGATCAAAGATATCCTTCATTTTTGAGGAATATAACTGGTTCGCTTGATCGAGTTGAATACAAATGTTATTAGTTTTATGCATTTATCTGGCAATTTCCTTATCATTTTTCCAGTAATGAGATCATGTCCTGGTGCCTTTTTCGGGCTTATGCAAGTTTTAATTGTATTCTTAACTTTCTTCCAATTATACTTTATAGGTTTGTAGGATAAACCATCATCCATTTGCTGGGGTGGGACGAATACTGTTGTTAGATGAGCAGCAAAAGCATTGCCTTTTTCTTCATCACTTCTCGCCCAATTTCCAGTTGGTAGTCTAATCGGTGGATTCGAATTTGTTGGCCTTTTCAAGTTTTTTGTTGCCTTCCACAAGGAATAATCTGTCCTCTCGGTTGCCGAGAGGTCACTTAAATAGTTCTTTATGCACTGGTTTCCTTCTTCCCGCAAAGCAAATCTTAGGGCCTTAATAGCTCGATTCAATTTCCATTGCAATAACGGTGATTTTGTTTGCTGCCATTGACGACAAATTTGTCGCTTTTCGTGGATTAGTTCATGTATATTACGTGACAGTTTATTAACTTTTTCAGAACTGCTTATGCCGGGTGTAGCCCTTTCAGCGGATAATGTCATGACATGTTTTAGATTTTCTGCCGCCGCATCAATATCCGCTGGTGTGATCAGAGGAATATTAAGTAGACAATTTTGTTCGACTAGCCTCCTATATTGATCCCAATTAGTTTGCTTGTTTGTAAGACGGTTCGGCATTTCGTTCCTTAAGACATCGGTACTCACTGTTACTATTACCGGCGAGTGATCAGAAGACAGATCATAGCAATCGGTGGCCTTAGCATATGTACGTGGAATGCCCTTAGTTACACAAAAGTCAATTAAATCAGGAATTTTTTTTCTATCCGTAGGCCAGTAAGTTGGGTTACCGGTAGATAAATAATCCAGGGACTGTTCCTCTAAAGCATCATAAAGTTGTTTGCCTTTCGGCGATGTTAATCTGGAACCCCAATGAGTATGTTTAAGATCGTAATCACTCCCCGCAAGAAATTTATTACTCAGCTGGCTGAAATAATCCAAGAACTGGTGTTTTTTATAGCATGTTTTGGAGGACAGTACACTGCCGATATGACACAGTTTCCAGACCACTCCTGCAGACAGATGCTCCTTGATTGTATAAGATCTTTCTCATACTTCGTAAGTTCGTAGTGTTTTAATCTTCACTTAATCAATACAGCAGTGTATCCATCCATGTGCTTTACCATCTGGGTGCTTGGTGTCATAAATAGAGTACCCATTAATTTTGAAATAGCTGTTTTTGGTGAAGCATGTTTCTGATATTAACATTATATCAATATTGTGTTCAGTGAGGAATGCATGTACCTCCGCTTTATGTTGAGTTAGGCCGTTTGCATTCCATATGGCTATTTTGATGACGGTCATTTTTGACTTTTTACCACTATCTGCATCAGCGTGCTCATATTCTGCATCATTAGATTTATGGTTCTCTCCATCATCGCCATGAAGCTTTGCATCATATTAGTCAATTTATTTAAAGCTGGTGTGATGTTTCCCTCTTCACTTGCTTGCACTTTAGGAGCGGTACCTTTAAGAACACTTGCGTATGAAACCCCTTGGTGCACGCTGCCGTTTACAATTGCGTACTGATTTCCATTTCGAGCATTTCTGTTTACAATTTCTGGCCGTGCTTCTTTTCTAACTGAAGAATGAAGATGCTTTGGATTGATTCTCCTTTTCAAATCTAGATAAATGGGACACCCTCTATAATTAGCTGTGTGATTTCCATCGCAGTTGCTGCATTTTTCACTGATGCTTCATTTTTTGCTTTATTGCAAACCTTTGAATTATGGAGTTCACCACATATAACACAAACATCGTTCAAAGTGCAATAGGCTCTAGTGTGCCCATATTCTTGGCACTTCCTCGATGGGTAACCCTTCTGTGCAATAGATATGTTAGGTCAAATATTGCATGGTTGCCTTTAACCTTTTTATTGTCTGGTTCTAATTCCAGACGAAACAATGGCTGAGGAACCTTCTCCCGATTAAAAATATTGGTAATAGTTTTGCACTGGAAACCTTTTTCAGTGAGAGCAGCTTGAATTTCGTTTGCATCCACGTAAGTCTCTATTCCTTTTAACACAACAACCAATCCTTTTTGGCTCTTTAGTTGATATGTGTAGTAATGTTTACCAACTTGGTCAAAATGTTTAATTAACGCTCTGTAAGCATCAGTATTGAGCGGTTGAATTTTTGTTTCTTTTATATCTCCTCTTTTGATTCCGGAAATATAAAATGCACCTTCAGTGATAAACTCGATCGTTTTAGCAAGTTCTCTATTTGATTCTTCCCTCAAATAGATTGGTGACGGCTTCTCAGCTTTTGAAGTTTTTTCGGGCGGCGGCTCGTCAACAACCAAGCAAGAATACATATTACCATGCGTTAAATCAACGCTAGCTAGCTTAGTGAATTTATTCGCGCTTGCACTGGCCACTGATCTAAGCCTTCTTCTTCGTTTTGATTGGACAGTAATATACCGGTCTATTCCCGTTTGCACTAAATACTGACCTACATCACTGTTTATTTTATTGTCATCTGATGTCGATGCACTGTCATTGTTTTTTTTACTGTCAATATTTGGCGACGATGCACTTTTAGTTTCGTTATGGTTCAACACACCAATGTTATTTAAATTAATAATTTCACTTTGATTTAAATTACCTGGTAAGGTAATTTTTTGAACATTTAAAATTGGTTGTCGCTTTGGACTATGCTGCACTTTTGTATTTTTATTAAAAATATCTGAGCTCGTGATGTTCGGTGGCAAATCGCTTGCGGACATCGCTGTCTGCTGATTTGGCCCAGCCTTTTTTACTTGAGGCGGAGGTGAGAACATCACGATTTCACTTATTTTTCACATCACAATATTTAAAAAAAAAAAAAAAAAAAAAGATTTAAACTGCTGATTCAACTTTTCACACAAGTAATAAGTAAATTATTCAAATGTTTACTCGGTGGTAGCAAAATTGCAACTGATATATGTAAGAGTAAGTTCCGTTTTTTAGTTAAAATTATATTTCTAATTATAGCAAATATATAAAAGTGTACACCATTCAAAGTATGCTCCATCAGAAGCCACAACCTTCACCTATCATTTAGGCAATTGACGAATTCCATTTCTCAAAAAGTGGTTGTCTTTTTAAGCGATCCATTCGTCAAGCCAATTTTTGATACTTTCATAAGACGTGAATCGTACGTCTTGAAGGGCTGACTGCATCGACCGGAATAAATAGTAACCAGAAGAAGCAATGTCTGGCGAATATGGCGAGTGCGATAGAACTTCCCAGTCCTGCCCTTCTAGATAGGTTTTAACGACTCTTGCAGTATGTGGTTTTGCGTTGTCATGCCGCAAAATCACTTTATTGTTTCTATTCTCCGATTCTGGTCGATTATCTTGAACAGCTCGCTTCAAACCTGTTAATTAATTATGTCGGTAGACATAGTTTCAGAAGCTTGCAGTAGCTCGTAATACACAACGCCTTTCATATCCCACCAAATAAAGAGCATAACCTTATCACAATGAACATTTCGCTTTGGCTGTGATGAACCAGCTTCACTAGGCTTTAACCGAGCTTTTTTACGTCTAGGATTCTCGTAGTAAATCCATTTTTCATCTCAAGTCACAAGTCGATGAACAAACCCCTTTCCTTGTTCTCTTTGAAAACGCATTTCAGAAGTGATTTTTCGACATTCCATCTGCCTTTCTGCTAATTCATGTGGTATCTAATTCCCATTTCCTGTAGATGTCTACTGACAACTGATTGATTAACATTCAATACTTCTGCCAATTATTGTTGCGTTTGTGCATATCATTAACTAAACCACCTTGTACACATAGTATCAGAAAAATTACAGAAAGCTTCTACAACTGTGTTGTTTATATTTTAATCAAATTTAATATACTAAGTTTTGAAGGTTATGAACTCAAGAAATACATATAAGAACAATTGCGCCATCTATTAGAAAAACGGAACTTACTTGTACATACACCCAATATATTTTGACAGATAACCTACAAACATAAAAGAGCAATAAGATGTTCTTGTCCGATTGCACTGAAATTAAGATTGCTTTTCCATAGAGCGGAATAAATCAATCGAAAACGACACTAGTTTTAATATATGAAATCAAGAATGACGCAAATAATGATTTCAGAATCATATTAATTTGTAAAACTCCACAACCAAACAACAATTAATTCTATCAATTTTATTTACGGCTGACCTGAATTTACAGTCACACATCTTCCATCAGTAGAAGAGTAACCTTGAAATATCAGATTTATTGTTTTAATAATATCACCCCTTCCTCCTCTTTCCACTATAAATGGGGAATCTATTGTAACAAGTTGTATCTGCTAAACCCTTATATTCTAGAGATGTGACTTAATAAATCCGATTTAGCTAAACATGCCAAAAATACAGGGATTAGCTTAAATCGAGGCTGACACACTGCGACTTATCTTGAAAAATTCACTAAATCGATTTTATTAAATCGCAGTGTGTCTAGGGTATTAGTTTACTACGCTTTATACCCTAGACACACTGCGATTTAATAAAACCGATTTAGTGAATTTTTCGAGATTAGCCGCAGTGTGTCAACCTCAATTTAGCTAATCCCTTTGTTTTTGCATAGAAACTTAAACTAGTTTAGCTAAATTGGATTTACTAAACCACAGTCTGTGTTGGGTATAACAGTGTGCTACAAGTATTTTCTGTGTGCACAGTATTGTCCCTTAATTTTATTTTTATTGTGTTTTGTTGTTTTAATTAAGTAAATGTTTATTTGTAATGATTTTTGATTTCTAGCATATGTGGTATAGTCTTCAATCCTGATACATAATGTCTCTCATTGTAGTAGGACATTTTCGCTGGTAGAACTCAGCCTTCGGATATTCATTTGCGAACGAGCTATTCTCGACAATTTCTTTTTCTCCCTCTGCTGATATCCTAACGTATTTTACCATTCTAATACATAAGCACCAAGATGCGATCCATTTTTAAAATGTTGGGTTCAAGATTGGCCAGTTGACAAATTAACAATTATTTATTGTTATGATAAAAAATCTCCATATTTATTGTTCAGTTGCCTCTTTAAAAATCGTATAGTTTCAAGACGGTTCAAAATCGTATAGTTTCAAAAAATCACTTTTTTTCATAAGACAAATTTTTAAATGAAAACGTTACAAATTTTTAAATGATTTCTGAGTTATTCTCACAATTGGTTATTGGTTTATTTATAACAAAATTTATAAAATTTTCATAACAACAATCTGGTCAAATTGAAATAAAAATTTACTACAAATCGTATGGTCACTAAGTCAATAGCCATTACATAGATGGCACTGATGGCAGTACAAATTTGATAAAATCAAACCAAAATTTACCACCTGGGGAAATTTCAAGTTCAAAAATTGTAGGAAAAGCCAAACAAATTCACAGAACAACGGGTGATAATTTTGTGAAAATATTTTTTTTTTTGACATCTGACGTACACTAGTAAAACTAAAGAAAAATTTAGCAAATACTGTTTTCCTTCATCAGAGCGAACTTTAATGTATTTTTCAAAGTGAAACTTCGAAAAATATATTTTAAAAATAATTTAATTTTAATATTTCTGCAATTAATATTTATTTAGTACCATATAGCCTTTATGTAGGCCGTTGTTAATGATATGTAGAAAGCTTTAAACGTTTTATAATATTTTTGCTTTTTTCATTGAAAAGCTTGAAGCTAAAAAACATCATTTTTACTATGGATTCGTACAGTGAACAATGAAAAGTTATATCACTATAAAAGCTTCCAAACAATTATGACATATGATTATGGCTCTATACTATAGAAGGCTCTGGTAGTAAATGGTTTTTCTTTTGTTACTTTAGTGATCACATAATTCTTTAAATTTTAGTAAAAAATAAAAATTCACGGGAACTAAAAACAGAGCAAAAACGGATAGTTTGAACATTATTTTCATTGGATTTAATTAGCTGTAACGGACTGTATATGAATTTTTAAATTGAGATCAATATAGTGTTTGCATACATGAGAATCATTTCGTTTATTCATCCTATTTTATGTTATATTGCATAGCCATAAATTTAACAAAATAAAAGAAAAGCAATTATGTACTCTATTTTCGTCTTTACATTACGATTTTGTTTATTTTGTATCTTAAATCCAAAATTTTCTTTTACACTTCGATAGTAAAGTCCAATACCTTTGAAAAAATAGAAACAAAAATAATTTCTACCGTAATTACACTGTAGGCCGTATCTATAAGTGTACTAAAAAAAAGTCCAGATCGCTTGATTGTACGTCACATGTGTGTGTATATATTCATGTCAAGGATTTAAAAAATTATTGCAAATCCCAAGACTTAAAAACAAAATTAATCATTTGAATTTATAGATAAATTAAAAACCCAAAATTGACTTACACGATACTAATCATAAAACTCTATATGGATGGATGACTCACTCGATATGGAAATAAATACTTTTATTTCTTCTAGTATAGCTAGTAGTAATTAGATGAATATGTTTCAATAACGAGTACATATTGTTATACATACCATATACCAATGTATGAGGGCATAGACATGAACGCGAAATCGCAGTAAAGAAAAAGTTGTAAAGTAATAACTTTCATCATGATAATGAACACAGTATACAGTGTACAGTGGAACGTGATGGAATTAAATTAATTCCAAGGGAATAAGTAATTTTTATGCCGCAGGTCGCTACTGTATGTATAGTTAATTCTCTCTATCCCAATCTCCATTTACCATAAAAATTCATTCAACAATGAATTTTTTTGTCGAATTGAAACTTACAACATACAACTTTTTATTTCTGTAATTTTTTTTTTTTTAGTTTTAAACTAACTCTACGTGTGTTTTCGCGTGTGTCGTGAAATTATCTCGCGAATTATTTTTGTTTTTGTTCCACTAAAAACACCATAATTGTGATGTACGGCCGAGTTTTTAAATAAATTTTAATTAATTGAATTTGTTTTCCAACATAATTAAAAAAATTTGATAGTTTCCACGAATAACAAGTTTTTGTAATATTTTACTAAAAATTAAAAAAAAAAATTCACGGTTAATTATAAATTTGGCAACGTCATCTCGCCATATATATACTGTGTTTATGTGTGTCTGTTTACAAACTTTAATTGAAATTTGTAAACTATGAGTGAAATCGATAAGGAAAATTGTCAACCAAATGATAATCCGTCTAATAATGAAAATGGTTTGGAAATTATAACACCATCATCTCCTTTAATCAACGATGAATCAATAGCAACAACTGCTAAAGCCTTAAAGCGCCATTATAAAAAAGATTCACGATTTGTTTTTGACTTGTACACATTAACTTATGATAATCACGAAAGTTTGGATACTTTGGAATTACATTCGGTGTTCGACGAAAGTGAGGGGAAAAAGGTGAGCTCTAGATATAATATGTCGTTACAATGTATGTTGAACGATATTTTGTTATATAATGATTATTTGGGATGTGGTAGATTTTCATGTGTACATGACGACAACGATGATGATGATTAAAAGTGATTATCGTAAAAATCGGGCGGTGCGGCATGTTGGTTATTTGATTTAGGCAACAGTACAAAAATTATAACCATATTTTGTTTTTGTTTTTTTTTTTTTTTGCTGGCGTAGATTTTAATTATGTTGCCATCTTGTGTTTGCTGGTTTTTTATTTTACAAATTCATTACGTTTATTCATTACATTTTAAATTTTTATATGGTTCAATGATTCGCTACAAGGTAAAATGAAAAATTATTCTATAGTGTCGTAAAATTCAACGAATCAGCGTGCTCACGGTTAATAAAGCAATATAGCTACATAAATTAATGCTGTTGTTTATTGTGCGCTCGCGAGATTTGTGCAATTGGACAGAGATCATTACCTGTTAAAATAGTGCTTTAAATTTAGGTCATTAAATTTGATCATTTTTTTTTAAATTTAATTTAATAAGAAACAAAGGGCCGCCTTCGAAGCGAAACGGTTCAAAATAAATACACATCAAAACTTGTAAAACCTGCTCCAATTCAATCAACTTTGTGGAAATATGAAGGCCCCGGAACCCTACAGTGAACTTACACTATCTGGGCCTTTTCATTAATTGTTCAAGGACTTTAAGTAAGGCCTGCTTATTCCGGGAAGGCAACAGTGAGAGGGAAAATTAGTTAGTTTCCATCGCCATAGATTTTTCTAAGCAAAAAAGGATGAGGCGCAGAGAAAATGTTTATAATGGACCTCTTGCTCATCTTGCAAAATTCTTGATAAAATCGTAAAGGTGTAAAATTTCCCTTAAAGTCTTCTTAAACCTCCCGTATCGCAACATCAAACTGAATAGCAAAACTTTGGTGCCAGAAAAATTAAGATATTGCAAGATAGAAACTCCATCTTATTTATGGCCGTCCCATAAATAAGCCGTGGTTCAATTTAAAATGCGAGAAAATGCTGTCACGCCTTGAGCCATCACAATAAGCGCAATAACATGCTCATTGTTATGGTTACTTGGATTTTAGCTATTTTAAAACAACATAAATTCGGCTAATTTTTAGCTTATATCTACAAATGTCTTTGAATTTTAGAAAAGATAAAGATTTTAAAATTCGAGGACCAATACACATTGACAAAGAAGTTCACAAAAGGTTTTCCCAAGCCTTTGTAAAGTAAACTGCCGGATTCCTAATTTAATGCTGGCATAGAAATGGAGACGTTGCTGTTTATTTAACTGGCAACGGAAAAAGCCCAATTGTGAAAATATGTTCAAAAATGTATGTTCACAGTTAATGTTGTCCGTGGTGCAAACAAAGTTGAAATGAAAGTCTAGATTAGCAGCAAGTTTAATAATTATATTCGTCTTCCTTCCTCCGCTGGCGCTTCATCCCATGAAGGAATTTGGACACCTCAACGATGCTCCTCCAAATAATTCAATCCGCCTTTGTGACCGAGTGAATTTAGGACCCTTTCAATGTCGACCATCGATCGAGATGATGGTCCCCCACGAGGTCCTACTTTTCGTTGCTCCAAAGCCTGTTTAGTGGTCCGATTTTTTGAACGAAGCACGTACCTATGCCATCTTAGCCTTGACGATTTTATGAATCCGATGATGCCAACTTTGCCGAGATCATTTCTGACCTCGTGGTGATTCATTCTCATTCCACACGTGGCTCCCTCTTTAATGGGACCGAGAATTGTTCTTATGATCTTACGCTCAGTTACAGCACTTTTCTGGATATTTTGTGCTGTAAGTGCCCAAGACACGCAACCAAAGGTGATAACAGGTAGCGTAAAATTCTCGGTTTCTTGGTCCACAGAAACGGAGTTTTCCTCAGCGATCAGTAATCCTAGGTATTTGAACTCATTCACCGTTTCATATTGTGTATCTCCTCAAGTGAAGTCTCCACGCGTCTTCGCTTCATTGCGACCCACAATGCAAATATCGTAGGTGTATGCTAAAGCTGGGTTGATTTGTAATACAGACAGCTGAGCTGCGCCATTATGAGCTGACGAATGACATACTGCAATGATAGATTGAAGAAAATCTTAACTATTGGGTCTCCTTGCCGCACTCCAGATGTCATCTCGAAGGCATCCGAAATTTTGCTTTCTATTAGCACCTTACATTAAGCCATCCATTAAAAGCTGGCAAATTGAAACCAATTTTGACGGTAAGCGCAGGAAGGACAGTACGTTCCATTACGTTTGCCTCTTAATAGTGTCGTACGCCTGTTGGAAGTCTATAAATAGACTGTATACAGGGATGTCCTTTACATAGCATTTCTCCAGCAAAATCCTCAGCGTAAAAATTTGATCGGTCGTTGATCTATTTGGACGAAAACCACATTGGTAATCAGCCAAGATTCTCTCACTATAAGTTGATAACTTTGCCGCGACTGCGTTGGCCAAAACCTTGTAACCTGTGTCCAGCAAAGCTATACTGCGATAGTTGTTGTAGTTTAATCGATCTCCGTTTTTATGAAGTGGACAAATAAGAACCGTCTTCCACTCTACTGGGATTTCTTCTCTAGACCAAACTATTGATATAAGCACAAACATGCGGTAGAACAAATAATCGCAGCTATATTTGAGCATTTCGTTATGAGTACCATCCTTACCGGGTGTCTTGTAATTTTTCATTTGCGATATCACGTTCCGCACTTCATCATATGATGGAGGAAGTGGTGGTGTCATTTCGTCGTTGATATCGCGTTGAAACAAGAGATGTTTATGCTCGGAATGTGACGCCTATCTATTTAGAAGTGAGGAAAAATAATTCCGCCACACTTCGAGGACCGTTTCAGTGCCCATATTTAATTGACCGGATTCATTGCGAATAGCGCAGCTACGTAGATGAAATTCTGTAGCTATTTCTCTTATGCTACGATATCTATCTCTCAGGCTAGAATTTTGAATGGTGCGTGCCTGTTGCTCATGCCATTTCCATTTCTTCCGCCTGCATAACCGATTAGAGATGCTCCTGGACCGATTGGAGATTTCGTTGTCGTGCGCGATCTATCTCCCGAATAGCACCAAGACAATCATCATCAAACCCGATGTTTTTAGGCCTGGATTTTGGCTATGGTGGACTTTGAGACATCGGTAACCGCCATTTTGATAATGTCTCACAGTTCTTAAACGGAGTCAGGAAGTGGTTTATTTTCCAATGTTTCTGATACAACAATCCCGAGGATGGTCCGAGTAACTTGGTTGTTAAATGTCGCAGTTTTCCAATGAGTGATTCGTTGGAAACGATGATTATATGTGGTGGATAGACGAAATTTTAATTCAGCAACTACCAAGAAATTTTCTAAATCAATGTTAGCTCCACGTTTAGTTCTGATGTCTTTAAGGCTAGAAAAATGTCTCTTGGATAAGAGGATGTGGTCGATTTGGTTGACCGTTGTCCTGTCGTTTCATTTCCATGTGGCTTTGTGTGTACGCTTATGTGTGAAATGTGCTGGATCCAAGATAATGTGCAGCAACCAAGTTGTACAGTAAAACTAGCTCGATGGTGCACGTCCCCATGTTGTTTGATATAGGGTGAAAGGAGTTTGGGCCAATAGTGCTACAATATGTACTGCCAGCACTACCAATTTGAGCATTGAAGTCACCCAAGAGTAATGGCCATGAAATCTGAGTATACAAATCCGATTACTGACAGGCATAAAGTCAATCACAAATCGTCGATATCGGTTACCAATCAAGAAACGAACGCGAAATTCATTTTATCCATGTTATTGCTGTGACAGAGAGTTAGTCCGTAGCGACTTCAATCTATGAATACGTTCATTGTTCTAAATTTAAAATCGTTGTTCGAGGTCATTGTTGTGAATCAAAAAATATCTAAGGCTCATGTTGAGGTTTCGTAACAAAAATATTTTACAGGTTGGGCTGTTAACCCAACGCTAACCCTCTGTCCCCAAGGCCTCACACTTTAGCCGATTCTTTTAACACAGTAGTTTCTAGTGGCCGCCCCGGAGAGGCAGTATGAGCACTTGCTGAAGTTGTATGCAGTTACAGCAAATGAAGCGAGTTGTATTTATCCCCCTGCATACACAGCAGCCTGACCACCAATAATTTTGTTGCGTTTAATTTCAATCAGTCACAGTAAAATGAGATGGAAAATATGCTACCGGATGAATCAGATCAATACTTTACTTTATCGCGAAATGTCAAACCATTTTCAAGAATTTCCAGTACTTTTAGACGGCAATGTAGTCAACAGACTTGAAAAGATACTACTTCCGTTCGTGCTTCCAATGACCAACTTTTTTTATTATTTACCCAGACGGCAAGTTTGCCTTCGAAGGCGTGGTGGAAGCATTTCAAGGTCAATCTAGAAAAAAAAGGTGTAGTGAGAATTTGCAGTCACCTAAAGAAGGTCAGAAGAGCCTAAATTATTATTTGGAACGATCAAGCAATGCTGACAAGAATATTCTGCGTTGCCTTGATATGCTTTAAATCACTGCTGTTCTCCGAGGAAAATCGACAATCAACACGAATTTAGTAAGGACATTGTTTGAACCACTCCCATTAACTTCTCCTCACTGTTATCGATCTCTCTTAAATTTGTTTTGAATTAAAAATTGTTACCAGGCTTATGAGGTTAAGCTTAAGCGATTTTGAGGAATTAGGAAATTTCAGAATATTGGAAGGTTAGGATTAAAACTGAATTTGATTATTCTATTTAAATTTTTTCGATTAAAAACCTTTCCAAAAATTAAATATCGATGAAAACATCCCACAAATGTTAAAACATAAAATTTGGAGGGATTTGTTGCCTAGAGGAGGCCTAATTATCATGTTTCTACGAGTATTCGTGCATCAGATATTTTCCTCATTTCTTTCTTCTTTACCTATATACTAATTTTAGATTACAGAAAACGAGGTACGAAACGAAGAAAAGACTGATGCAAGAATACTCTTTACATGAGTTTTTTGTATCAGCTTTTCCTCTTTTCATACCCTTTTTCCAATGTTTAAAACTACTCTTTAATTTTTTTTTCAATTTCTGTTCTTTTTAAATGAATTTTTCAATTCTCTTTTTTCCTTTTCGATCTTGAATAGTAAATCAAAAATTCATGAATTCTGTTCTAACAAACGAATTAGAACAATTATAAGGGAACAAGTGTTCGAAGCGAACAAGTGTTCCAAGCGAACAAGTGTTCCAAGCGAACAATTATAAAAATAAAACAATCGATCTATTGAAGAGAATAGAAATATACTTTTCTTCTGTTTTGTTCACTGCCGTGAATAATTTTTTAAATAGGATTTTAATGTATAAGTTTTGTTAAAGGTGCAAAATTGTTTTGATATGTTTTTGGGGCAATATCGAGAATCGAGTTCGGAGTGATAATTGTAGCCAAAACTCGATTATTTTATAAAAATTAAGTGTAGATTGACAATTTTCTGTTTCTTTTTGCAAAACGGAAAAAATAACGCATTGATTCTTTTGTTTCCTTTGTTTGAATAACGAATAGATAAGGTGCATTAAAAATTGAATGAAAAATTGATTGCTCCTTTGAAAAATAGATGGTCCTGTCTAATATTTTTCATTGCTAAAGCCTCGTTCTCATTAGTCAAGTTACTTGATTTCAAGTACTTGAATTCAAGTAACTTGAACCTACTTCATCAATATGAAAGTGTTAGCTTGCTTGAATTCAAGTTAATTTTACTTGACTTCACGTTTCAAGTAAAGTATATGACCTTTCAACTTTTGTATTCAAGTAGAGTCGTCTGAGATGAGCCACATTATAAAATTTAGTAATGCGGAAAGTACTTTATGAAAATAGTGAAATTTAATAATCCTATGAAGTTTTGTGGAATATCGATTTAACTTTATCTTTTCCAACTCATTGTACGACATTTTAAACAACCACTTGTATAAATTAACTTGAATATATATGCACGTAAACTTGAATTTAAGTTACTTAACTTACGTGACTAGTGAGAACAGGGGTTTACATTGGTATTGTCAATTGGAGTGTCTCGATTTTTTGTATCTACCTCACATTTTCTATTTTCCGCCGGAGCGCTGGTAACACATTTACTATGTTTACGACGGAATTTGTGAATAACTGGTACATGTGTTTTATCTCTTGCAATAGGCGCTTTACCTTCTAGTACAATCGTCAAGGAACATTTTTTGTTGTCTTTTCATATATTTTGGCGTACGAAAAACAAAAAATTTGAAATTTATTTGAATTTATGAATACTACATAGTCCTAAAATTAGAAACATCGAGCATTTATATTCCATCACTTTATGGTTGTTCTTTTGGGATATCGTTGTTCCCAATTAAGCACAGTACGCAAATAATGTGCCTATATGTATTGTTCATTTGACTGAGTGGTAGAGAATAATTTTGTATTCTTCTTTATTCGACGCCAAATGAATAATTATCACAATACATATAATACACAATATTTATTCAGATCGAACAATAGTAAAAAATTATTTTCCGATCGGTAAAGAGCGAATAATTAATTTAAAGAGCGAGTTTTAGAACTCTGCCCTAAATACGAAAATTCATTTATAGTTAAACAGGAGAGAAACCGTAAACAGGCTAAATACATTTTCAGTGGACGGATAAAACGAATCGATTGTTGCAGGAATCATTCAAAAATCTTCTATTGACCGAATATGATTTTAAAGAATTTGACTGCCAGTAGTATTATGATTACTTCATTAATGATAAAACATTTCTGAAAAAATCAGAGAAGTTCAGAAAAATACAACAATTGATAATCATAGTATTTATCTAAGTGATTAAGAGTTAATTAATATTGTTACGTTTTTCCTTGTCACTCAAGGTTCGTATCACTGGATTGTGAATAAAACAAACTCAATTCAATTTATCACCAACGAATTTATTTATTTAGCACAAGAATTATTACACACAATTTTTTTTACAATAATTCACAAAATTACTTTATATAAATTATTTACACACTTTTACTGTACACTTATAATTTTTATTTCGCACACAAACACTTTTTAAATCACTTTTAAATTCCTTTTTAATCTTCACACTATCGCTTACCAAATACTAATAATAATCTTAGAAGTTTACTCTATCGCGTTCCAAATACTAATAATCCAATTCAATCTTGTTCGCCTTTTTATATACACAAACCAAACTTCTCGAAAGTTCATGATTTTTCTAGTTAGAATAGCGTAGAAACATTTAGAACATTTTTATCATGGAAAATTCCATTTTAGTACAGTAAAAACATTGAGCTATTAATTTACTTATTCTATCACACCCTAGATGTCACCGTCACAATATTTTTTAACTGAATTTATCTTTATTTAAAATATGATTTCTTTTTTGTTTTAAGTTTATATATTTTTACATATTTATACTTGAATTGTTAATCTTAACTTTTTGCCTTGTAATGAATATTAAAGATAGTTTTTTCAACGAATAAATTGGCTACAAAGACCACCTTAATCGTTTAAAATGTTGCCTTCCTCAATTTTTTTTATATGATTTAATGAATTTTTTTTTTTTTTTTTTTGTATCTTGCACTCTTTTCTTTCTCAGACGATATGGTAAACCCTAATCGTAGCGGACAATGTTGACGGAACTGCTTGAGTGCTTGCACCTACTGACCAAAACTAGGTAGAGCAGTCATGAGTAGATGGGAGACATAAGTGCTTGCGTTGATCGATTGGATAGCCACTAATATAAGCATAACTTCCTATCTACGTATGAACATTTATGCAGCTTTTATCGATCGCCTCTATAAAAATGCCATAAGATTAAAATACCAGACCAACAAGAATATTGAGTATAATAAACATAAGAGAAATTTGGTTTTAATACATTTTTGTGGAGCATCATAGTCATCGTAGTTCAAGTTTTTATATATACATTATACATAATGTGGATAGGATCATAAAAATTATGTTTAACTCAAAAAAAATATTTATAGTGGTTAAATTTGTAAATAAACAGTAATATATTCGTAATATAAGATGTATGTTTATGTAAGAGAGGACAAATCCTGTGACGTATAATTTATAATCACTTGTAGAACATTCCTCTTCTCATACAAACAACAACAAAAAAGTGCAAATGCCACATGTGATTTTATTTTGCCATTACATTTTTCGTCTTTGGGGAGTTTTTCCTAGTATTTTATTGTTGTTGTCATATTATTCTTTTGCCTGATTCTTCTTGTATTGTTTTTTTATTGCTATGTACTTACGTTAGTGTATATCTACATATGTACTACATACATAACACAAGTAAAGTTAATAAAAATTATAGTTTAAAATTTTCTTAAGCAGGAAAGCAATAAAAAATGAAAATATTGTTTACGTAAAAGGATAATTTTCCAAAAGCAGGATAACAACAAAAGCACCGTAATACACAAAAAAGGATAATTTATGATTATATTTTTTTTAGTTTGTGACAAAGCTGGGAATTTAAATAAAATATACAATATCTATTTTTCGCTGATGGTTTTAATATTGGTGGGAATTAGAACGAGAATATTGTTTACTATCGTGTGGCGTGGAAAAGTTTGTAAGTTTTGGTGGTTGAAACGGTTGAAATTGTTTAGAATGTAATATTTAAAATAGGAAATGCTTAATACATACGCAAAATCGTTTATAATTTACTTTACTTATCGCTAACAATCATTCCTCTGTATGTTACACTAGCGGATAAAAAATGTGGGCACTGGTGCGGGGATAATCGAGACTGGTCTCGGAATCTGTATCCATTGGGGGAGTCTTTCAAGCAGAGACCCTTGCGATCGAACAAGCGGTGTAACTAGCCTTAAAGGAGCTTTATTTTTAACCCCACATTTATCTGAAACTGCTACTACCAACTATTAGAACTATTAGAATAATTTCCAAGAACACAAAGAAAGCTATCGATAAGTACAACAGACGTGTAGAAGCTATCTTCGATTTCCGAAATTTAATTATTGAAAACATTCGACAAATTTTTATTACAAATTTGTATCACCAACTTTATAAAACTGGTTACATTAAATTAAATTTATTATAATTAAAATATTTCAAAATTTACCAATAATCTAAGAGAATGCTTAAAAGCATTTCTAAATAGATTAAAGTCAAAATTCGATCGTACTTTATTAAAAGAATGATAAATCGGCTCACATTTATCGATGTTTTACATAGGAAGCGGTAGCTTAATTTTTGTAAATTATAATCGCACAGCACACGTAACGGAGTGTACTTTAATTTTCTTGTATATATAATGGAGTAAACTATATAGTATATTGTCGAGCAAACAAAAAATCTCCGGACAATTGATTTTTGATACTAGTAGTGTTGAACATAGATTGTGCTAGAAGATTTATTAATTTGCATGTGGCTTGATACGCTGGGAGTATGAAAGTAGGCACTCTTGCGTCTCTGGGTAGTCTTGAATTTTGAAAATTTTTAGAGAACCTTTTAACAAACCCAATCGCTTTAGAAATACAATTTTTAATTTGTTTGTGAAACTATAGATTCGAAGTAAATGTTATACCTAAATCATTAAACCTATCGACCCCTTCAATAATACAACCATTAAAAAAGTAACTAGTGCGTGAGTGTTAAGGGTAAAACACATTGTTTATGCATTTGGAGATGTTTAGCATCAAATTATGCGATGTTAAATGCTAACTTTTAAGATTGAAAATCAATAGCATCATTGGCGCAACAAATAATTTTGAAAGTTTTAATGTCGTCCGCATAAATGAGAATCATTCTTAAAGTGAAACTACCAATTTTCACAATGTGAGTTCTAAATTCTAGCACTTGAAATACAATTTGTAAGCAAAACTATGTTAGTAACAGTTGACCTAAACCAGGGGGAATCCTTGTTGTCTGTAAGAAATGAATATATTAACATGAAATAACAATTGATCTTTAACTAGTTTCTTAAAAAGCTTTGGTAAAACTAAAATAATGCAAATACATCTAATAGTTCTCCACATCGCTGCACGAGATTCACATTTATGATTATCCCGTTTAGAATATGGAAGTAACCCTCAGCGAGACTTCGGTTAAATAGGAAGGAAATATGGTAAGAAATGGCATTTCCAGTTAATTTAGAATAGAATTTAATCCGGCACTTTGGTTAATATCAAGATTTGAAAATGTTGACTTACTTACAACATTATTCAAATTACATGATAACATTTTAAATTACATAGATATGTACACTCTCAAAGAAATCAGCAAACAAATCACAAGTGCGGGGCACATTATCGCATCAACGATTATTTAACTATATCGGAGAAGGGAAATCATTAGGTTTTCTTTTATAATTAACTAAGTGCTAAAAGGGATTTGACTTTGATTTAATTAATGATTCAAGTTCCAGAAAATAATTACTGTAAAGAAATTGCTTTACTCAACTATACTTCTTACGCGATATATCAAACTAGTTGCAATTAACAACATTAGGATTCAACTTATATTTTTTGTAAATCTAGTCTTTTCTATTTTTTAGAATTATTAACTCACGTTTTTTTCTTTGCACTTGATGCTTCCATAGAGATAAATCTTTCAGTACCCAAGTTAATGATTCAGAAATGCATTTAAAGAACACATTTTTTCAATTAACTCCCAATATTCAATCAAACATAACTGAAATATTCAGCGGATAGTGAAAAATACTAGGCGATCCAGTTAAATCCTCACAAAGACAAAAACCAGATCCAATACATTGCCACTCTTAACAATATTACATAGTTTTAACCCCAATGAAAATATTTCAGAGATGAAGTTTTCCATCTCATCTTTCATGTTAATAGGAGTCAAATTATGATCAACTACTCCCATATAATATCTGGTTTGTTAAAACCTCTAAAAATATAAAAGACGATCCTACAGCTGAAGAAGTGGAGCAACAGAACAATTTCTGATTTTTCGGCATTTTTTATAGACAAATATATTAATTGTTCATGGCAATCCCAATATTTTCGATTTGGTAAATCAGAAAAATATAGAGGCCAATCGCTCTCAATATATCTACTGAAAAAAGTAGAAATATCTTCCCCCCTCCCCGTAATTTTAATTTTGGCTGAAGGCCCAGAGTTATACCAATGTATAACTCTGCAAAAATGAGAACCCTCCATGGCCTCTATATTTTTCTGATTTACCAAATCGAAAATATTGGGATTGCCATGAACAATTAATATATTTGTCTATAAAAAATGCCGAAAAATCAACTTTATTACAGACAGACAAATTAAATTCTTAACAAATATACGTGTGGGCATAATACACACACAAATGAGGTTTCTCCATGGGTTTTTATATTTGATGTAGTTGAATAATAATTCGCTATGTCAGTACGTTCTGGCCAGATACTTAATGTATGTGGTTAGAGTGGAAATTTTTGTAGTTTGGTCGTAGCTGCCTGATGAGTAGACCATACTTTTCAGTACGAAACCAAACTACCAACAGAACTCATGGAGGGTTCTCATTTTTGCAGAGTTATACATTGGTATAACTCTGGGCCTTCAGCCAAAATTAAAATTACGGGGAGGGGGGAAGATATTTCTACTTTTTTCAGTAGATATATTGAGAGCGATTGGCCTCTATATTTTTCTGATTTACCAAATCGAAAATATTGGGATTGCCATGAACAATTAATATATTTGTCTATAAAAAATGCCGAAAAATCAACTTTATTACAGACAGACAAATTAAATTCTTAACAGAACAATTTCTGTATCATAATTAGCGACTACAATACCATCACCCTTGTTATAAGTGTCCATTTGCAGATGTCTTTCCCTCCGGAAAAGCAGTGTAAACGAAAAGATGACGAAAAGTATTACATATTCCGTTTTAAAATGAATAGCTATGCACGACTCAACGATGCAAATGACATCATAATCTTCCTCCAAAATTACCTAATGCAGAGATTTCGATTTGGCTCGGATGCTATTTGAATTGTGGTAGTAGATATTTAAACAGAATAACCTTGACTGGAGAACAGCTTTACTGCTACGAAGGATAAATGATCGTTTGTTGGGTGACAAAGAAGTTACTTTAGATTTTGAAACGTGCTCACAGTGCAGTTTTTTTTGCTAAGTATGGATACTTTGCAATGTTGTAATTTATAATTTATTTGATTGTTGGCCGTATTAATATACCAGGAGACCGAACGTCGGAGCATTAAAACAAATTTAATCGAATTGAGGAGCGCCGTCCTCAAGACACCTTGCACTGCCCTCGTCAAATTACCGTTATTGGAGCTGAAGCCATTCTCAACAACTCGTCAGTAAACCTATTTATCAAGGCCTTGATTAATTTGCGATTTAAAATATTTTTAAGTTCAATTTTTCGGCGGCTCTGTCCACAATCACGTCAACTTCAAATGTTTGAGCATGTTAGTTAGCAGCAAAAATTTGTTTGCAATCGTATCGCATAACACCTCCCCACCATGCAGGCATACAATTAATATCTTAGAAAAGGCTGATTGATTTTCAAAGCAATCAATAAGCGTGTTCCATTGGCGTTAGCAAACTACTCACAAGTACTTGTATACTGTTATGTTCGCATCTACTAATGCTCAAGTGATGGTGTAGTTGTTAGAAGTAGTTACGCATATAATTAACGAAAGAGGGATTTTAGTTTAAAAAATTCTAATAGATGGCTCTATACTAATTTTGGTTGTGTGGAACGTCATTTTTCCAACCAAGGTGTGCCTTTTTGGCTCGTTTGATAAATGCATCGATTTTTAAAATAATGTTGATTTAGTTATAAACTTGTATGTATTTTATTTTGATACATTTCCATACAACGTACTTGACATCTAATCATTCTATGAAAATTAAATTATTTGATTAGAATTTGGATTTACTGACATAACAAAAATATGTTGGTTCGATTAGGGTTAAAAACAAAAAATTTTTGTTTATGTTTGTGATATGACGCGAAATTGTTAAATCGTAAAAATATTTTAATTATTTTGTTGTTTAATGTTTTATTACTTATTAATTTATTATTATTAATAGAGCAACGTATTTTTTATTAAAATCTAGCAGTTTTATTTAAATTGAGGTTATGTTTTACTGCTGTCACAAAAAATTTGCGTTCCATTGAACATCTACTCACAAAGTCACAAGTACTTGGTAGTAGCAAATTGTTTCTAATGGAACACAGTGAATATTTGTTGTCTAAGGCCACGTTAAATTGAACGCAGCCAATATCAAGTTATAATTAAACACAACTTAAGTAGATGTCTCTGTTGTTCAAATATGGCAAGAATGTTAAAATAATAAATATTTATATGGAAAATCATGGGCTTGCTTATTGAACAAAAAAAAACAAATTTAAATTAACTGAGAATTATAAAAATTGTGCATGGATACAAAAACTAAATATAAATCTGGAAATTTCTTCCAATGCAGTTATAATTTAGAAAAAATAATTATTAATTACTGCAACCCGATACACATCAAAACAACTATCGCGATTTATTTGTTGATCTTAATCTTCGTATGCTCCTTTCTTAAGGCTGGTTAATGTCGTGTGTGTAGGCTGCTAGTTAGTGAAATTCTTTCAAATAATTTCCTTAAAAATTATACATTTTAAGTTTAGATACTTAAAACAATTTATTTAACTACTAGCCAGTACTGTACAAGTGTTACAAGCTGAATATTGTAGTGCTTCAACTGCTAAGTACTCACAATTTATACTGTTTCCCAGCACATTTAGCAACATCAACGTCGCACGGTGTACACGTTGTGCTTAGTCATTTCTGCAAGACCTTATTTAATGAACCTCGCATCGCTAACTTTCCGTATATTCGAACAATGATAGTTGTTCGAGCAAACTCTTCCTTCGCGTAATTATATTTCGTTATAAACTACTTTGTAATATAAGAGATGTTTATAGGCGTATATTTAGAATTTATTGTTAGTAAATAACTCATTGTATATATTTAACAGTTTTAATGAAAAGTAATTTCTATCTAAGTAGTTAATTTGATTTAATTACTTTTTGGCTAATTTTCTATTTTTAAAGAGGTTAAATTTATACTTTCCTCGAAAACAATTTAAATTTAACCGATTCGCCAAAGTAATATGTATTTGAATTTTGACATTTCGAGCCGTAAACCACCATGAGCGCCTCCCTTTTAGTATATATTTTAATATTGGCTATAGACACTCTTTCAATTCTTTAGCAGTTTACTTTCAATGTCGTTACTTACTCTACCTAGTTCCTGCCAAATTATAGTACATACATATTGACACGGAACACGGGTTCATAGGTGTCTTCATTGTCAACACCGATCGTAATCAGAGCATGGAAAATTGTTTTATAGTCCTTCCCCACAATCACGTTCTACTATAGCAACTGGTATAGACGATTGGAGCCGTGATTTTAAACAAAATATTTGTCGGCTAAACGACTTCAAAAAATATCCACTATACCATATTTCACGTTCTGCGAGGCTGATGCTAATTTTTGGTCGGTGTTACAGCTTTATTTTATTCCGACAGGTAATGCTTTTTCTATATTTCCATTCGTCAATTGTGGATAGATGTTGGCGGTAGCTGAATTTTTTATAATTTTGGCTTAAGAACGCATACCACTGCTCAACACTGCCCGGTATTACACGAATAAAAATTTTCCAAATGTCTCTGTTTCCCAAGTATAACAAAATTGAACTGAATTTGACAGTTCCAACAAATGTTCTATTTTTCTCCATGAGCAATGGAAGTGATGGAAATGGTTTATTTTTATTTAGTCGTAGTAGTATGTGTGCGACTCCATTTCTATGTCCCTCGTATATACGAGGGCGATCAACGCTATTTTCATTGTTATTTTTGGCAAGTGAAGTTAATTATTTTTGCTTTTGAGCTTTTTTGTGGTAATGTAATTTAAATTTTTTGTAAGTAAATAAATAATACCTATATGGTGTAAAATTTTTAATACTCATTTAATACTCTTAATCATAATTGAATAATTAAATAAATCATCAAGCACAGTCCATCAGCCCAACAGTTCACATTGAAAGGTCGTCAAGAGGATTTATCAGCCAACAATTTTAATGTTATTATATATTTTTAATTTTATTAAATTGTTAACAGATTTTTAGCAACTACCAAATACGCAACTGATCATGTTAATTATATTCTTAATTTTAGAATGTGCAACATCAAAATTCAACCAAATAGCAAAAGATGACTTCCACAACGTAAATGATTAGATAGCAACAACCAAAAAACAAGAAAATGTTCCTCCCAAGTACTTCTTTAAATATACATATGCATTTTTATCAAATTCATACAAAAAACGATTCTTTTATTTAACACGGAAAATATTGAAAAAAGTATATTTTTCAATCTAACCTCAAATTACTGATTGCCGCCAAATTCAATTTTGAATACATACATACATACAATCAAACATATTTAGTTCCATTAGTTTAGGGTTTTTGTTCCACTGTTCAAAGGAAATCTTATAATAAAATGGAACTCAAATGTCGTTCTCAGTTCCAAAAAAAGTTCCAGAAAAAAAAGAATATATTTGAAGTAGTAACACTTGGGTTACCACATAATTTTAAATATTATAGAAAAAACTTTATTTCAAATATTTCTGCCGAAACACAATTAAAATTTATATTCAGCATAAAATCCTTTCAAACCAAATATTCAAACCGATAGTTAGCAACTTTTTGCACATTATGGTATTTCTACCTTTAAACCATTTTCTGGGATTAAACTATAATTAGCTTTGATCATTATTCTTTACATTTCTAAATAAAACGTATACCCACTAATTTATAAATTAATGATCAAAAATATTTTTAAAATGAGAAAATCCATAATATTGCTTGCTTTAAAACGAAACAAGAAAAATTCCGCCAAAAAACAAAACTTGCTGAATTCAATTATGGTACGTTCAGCAAAATGTCACAACAAAAGAAGAGAGCAAAAAAAAAAACAAAAAAAACTTTTGTTTATGTTGTTTTCTTTGTCGTTTGCTTCTTATTTTTCCGCAGTTTAAAATTTTTTAATTTTTTATTCAAAAATCAATTCTTGTTGGTGCTGTGTGCTTGTGCTCGTCCCGACGTTTTTTATTTTTATTTTTATTTTAATTTTTATTTTTTAATTTTATTTTACCTAAATAATAAATAACGCGTTTGTATTTTAAAAGTAATATGATTGCAAATTTAATTGATAATATAAAAAAAGCGAAAGTTAGTATTTTCAACGAGAAAAACCTAACCTCAAATAAAAAGGATAACAGTAGTATCCTTAATCGTGGTTCGTCAATTTTAAGGGATTCTTTTAAGTATAGTAAAATATTACTATTGAAAGGATTGTATTCCTCGAATAACATTTATTTAGACGATAGGGATGAGTATAACATAGATAAAATTATGTTGCCTAGAGTTTATGAAGGAAGCGATACCATTGACAGTGGCTGTGACACATTTTCGAATGTAACTGGAAGTCTAACCCCGAATTCGATATGTTCGCCTGTTTACATAGATGAGGATGTTATTGAACGTTTTATACGTGTGGCTACTTATGATGAGTTTAGTAGGGATGAGGGATTTTCGAGAAATGATGTAATGAACTTCCTAATGTCCTTGTCCTAATTAAGACATTGATCTGGGATAATAATTGATTTTTTTTTTTTTTTTTTGCAGAGACGCAATGATAGGGAGGAAATCCGCCGTCGTCTCGCCATGGGCAATGAGGATGATTACTACAGAAGCCCTGTGGCGAGTGAAAAGCCAGCCCGCAAACCTAGTCTACAGTCTCGACTACAAAATGGTACGTATTTACAAACAACTCATAGTGTAATCGACAGCTGCCAGTCGGTAACCACATTTCACTGATAACACAAATAATAAATTGTATACATTTCTCTCCAGGTATGAACTTGCAAATTTGTTTTATGAATGAAACTGCTTCAGATAATGAGAGCACCGATAGTGACACTTGTCCAACGTTAACATCAAAGCCAGCTTCGATCACTTCGCTATCATCACTATCATCGGAATATCAATCAAATAATCCGTATCATTCACGTCCACTATCTGTAAATAAATCATCAAACTACTCGAATCTTTATAATGGAAATGGACCAGCAGCCGCAGTACCATCGCAAATTATAAAAAAACAACAGAAACCATTACGTCCAGATAGTTTGTCATTAGCGCCCCTGCCTGACGATAATACAAATGATTTCTTTACAAAGCAGGCGAAATTACAAATTGAAGCCCGAATGGCGTTGTCACAGGCCAAAGACATGGCTAAAATGCAAATGGAGGTGTGTTAGATAGATTTAATAGTTTTAGGTTTAACGAGAACTAATATTTATTATTCTCTTGTATTTTCAGGTTGAAAGGCAAAAACTAAAACAGTCACCAATAACAGAAGTGATTCGTAATGCTCTCGAAAAGGTTGGTGTTAGCTTTCCACCAGATAAACGTCGTCTATCACGGCAACTTCTAACCGGCATGAATATTGCACAACTTCAAGTGATCGTCAATGATCTACATACACAAATTGAATACTTAAACGAGCATTTAATGCAATTTCTAATGGAAAGAGATGAGTTGCGAATGAGTCAGGATTCAATGCTAGTGGATATTGAGGATTTAACTATTTATTTGTGAGTAAATTGCTTTCACAAATGGATCAACATTTAGCTAACATGATTTAATTAATTTTTAGAGGGGCCAAAGAAGAATCAAATTATAATAAACCTAAAACAAGTCCACCACCATTATCGTCATCCTCATCGGCCACTTCTCTCCAAACAAAACCAACGAGCCAACAAAAATTAATGCCCTCGTCGACCACATCAATAGTTGGCGGCGGTGGAGGTGCCACGGCATATCAACATCATCAGCAACAAATTATGCAGCAACATCATCAGGGAATGAAAAAAAATCGTTCAGATTCAACCTCATCGATTGGCTCGACAATATCAACTGGATCAAATAATTCACAAAGTTTACAACATAAATTTTTCAAAATGGCGAGCCTTGTTAGAAAATAGATCTTCCCCGGTTGCTCTTTGCATAGAAATGTCCTTATGTACTCTTTATATATCAATATCACACATCCATACACAAACACAAAACACTATCTCTTATCATTGTAAATATTTATTATTCGTTATTATACCGTGTTGTTAAATAATTACTAATGTAATAATTAAAAATACCAAATGAAATGGAAAAGTTTATATACATAGATACTCAATTTTCCATTCAATAAAATTCATTTCAGAGGCTAAAAAATTATTTTCTTAGAAATTGTGATTTAAGTTCTTTTTTTTATTAATTAAATTAAATTTGTTTTAATTTTTTTATCATTATTAGTAGATTAAATTTAGGAATATAAAATCTTTAATGTTTAATATTAAGGAAACAAAAAAAAAAAAAAACCATGGGATTTTGGAAGTTTGGCAAAATATGTGGATACAAAATATTCAAAATCTCATTATACATGTTGATATAATCATGACATTCCAAATAACAAAAAATATAAATTTGTATAAATTAATTAATTAACAAAAAGGAAATACGTAAAATAAAAATTATCATACATAGAAAATAACTTAGTTTTTCCAAGTAAATTTGATCCTCTTTATAAAATAAATCCGTATGTAGAAAAAATCGCGTTAATTAATTAATTATGTGCCATATAAATATTTATATTATATTTAATTAACTACTAGGACAACATCATCAAACAAAATATAGAATCTCAAAATTTAACAAAAGCAAAATATTAATTTTTTCTCTTTATAATAATAAAAAAAAAAGTTTTTAAAAATTAATTACAAAAAAAATCTTATTCTTCTAAATTAAATTATAATTAAGACAAAAATAAAAATTAAATTATAATTGTTAAATATTTAAATTGCTATAAATACATAATTATAAAAACTTATAAACTAAAGAATGTCCAGTACGTCATGGCCGTATGATAATTTTGTGAAATTCCCAAAAATACTCGGATCATCTGCAACGTACGCGTCGACACATTTGAATATTTTTATTTTTCTGTCCTAAATTAATAATTAAATTTAAAAATATAAAAAAAAATCTATATATTTGCTTCTAAAACTCCATATAAATTTAAATAAAATTGAAAATATTTACATATTATTATTGATTAATTAATTAATTTAATTTAAAATAAAAAAATTGAAAAACAAAAAAAAAAATGGAATAAATTAAATATACAACAAAATGATGAAAAAGCACTTTAAAAATTGGAACAATTCATGTGGTTTTATTTCTGAATGACTTCCGGATCTTCTTCAGTGGTACGTTGTAGGTAATTTAGCAAATTCACATTTTTCCTAATCAAAATTAAAGTTTTCCAAATCAAACTCAATGTTTTAATAAAACCCAACTTTTCCAATATAATTCTATTTTTTCGCTATCTTGGAAGAAATCAAAGTAATATTTCAAAATTGGAGTTTTAGTCAAGATTTTAATTTAGGCGATTGAATTTTGTGATGTAGAACTTCGAGGATAAATTTAACAACTATGTATTTGCAAGGGCATATCTGTGGAGGAATTTATGTTGTTAAAAATTCCCACAAATCGCCCCCTCCCCCTCCCCCGCTCCTCATAAGGCCTAAGGTCCGTATTCAAAAAATCACCCGAAAAAGTCATCGGAGATTTTTTCGGATGAATTTTAAAAATATGGACCCTGCCTCGATTCGAGCTACTAAGGTTCAATTTGGTTGATTGGTAGGGTTCAAATTTCCAACCAATATATTCGAGTAACAAGCATACATATAAGCTAATTTTATGTTCATTCCAACCAAATCAAGACAAACTGTCCAACCAAATTGGATCGAGTACAGATTTTAAAACAGTAGAACTGAGAAAAAATTATGGCGAAGATTTTGGAAAATTATAAACTTTAAAAGTAGCCTGAAGATGAGAGAAAAAAATCCATGATCTGAATTTGAGGACCAAATTGTTCACCCTTAAATTTAGAATTTGAAGAATGTAGGAGATTAGGAACTGGATTTGGGGTTTTACATTTTGGAGATAATAAAATTTGAGCTATACGTAAATCAAGGGTTCGTTACCAGACAATTCTTTACCGTTGTTTGCTATAAAAGTAATCCAATCTCGTTTTATTGATTTGTTGGAATTGGAAGTCGGTTTGAAACAAAACCTCCATCTGTTTTTTCTGTTTATCCAAGTTTTCCACCAGTAATTATTCAATGTTCTGCCATCTGTGTAATACAATTTGATTTACAGCCCAATTCTCATAGTCGTATCACGTCATTTTTCGTGACTATAGTCGCATCACATCAATTTTGCGATTCTCTTAGTCGTTTGTTACGACTTAAGTCACTTTATACGACAGATGTCGCTTGATTTTTGCAAGTGACAAGCGAATACCACAAAATGGAAAGACGCAATTATTTTAATTTATTTATTTTAAAATATTGTTTTTTGAATAATTTTGTGCACTGTTTTTAATATGTTAATGTTTAAAATAATAAGATTGTTGTTATAAAACGATTTTATTTCCAATTTGCCTGATATATATTTCAAGTTGCAGTTGTATCACTTGGTTCGCCTTCAAGAATAGCAATTTTTAAGTGACGTGATACGACTATAGTCACATCACATGAAATGACACGACTATAGGAATTGGGGTGTTAAAAATCATAAATGTATTTACGAAAAAAACGGATTTTTCATTTTTGTTAATTCAATTTTCTTTTTATTTTAAGTCCATAATAATTCTGTTAATTAACAACAATTACAAATTATAAAATAATGGATATATATGTATATATATATACCTAAACATAAAATCAATTACGCATCAATCTAAAATTCGTTAGATGATTACAAAATAAGAAAAAAGGGTTTCAGCAATTTAACCTTTTTGCCTAAAAATTAGTTTTTTAATCACAAAATCAAATTCATTTTTCGGGTACTTCAAAACACATTTTACGTAAACAATGATTTAATAATTAAATCCAAAAGAAACCTTTAACCTAAACGATTGAATACACTTTTGCCGCCTACATCTTGTGAATCCAACTTCACTTTCTCCAATTTCGACGCTAACACGTTACTGGCCATATTTTTCTTCTTATCTAACTCTAAACGTCTGTGTACAGATAATTTTCCTGCTCCGCCCGATTTCATTTGATCTAGTTTCAGCTTATTCACCAGAACAATTTTTTTCTTTGGACTTTCTGCCTTAAATGTGACTGATTTACGTGTTTTGTGTAGTAGGGCATCCTTTGATGTTAAACCAAGCCGTAATTTTATAGACTTCTGACTGAGATTACTACCACCTGATCCACCATTGATCGCGTTTAGCTTTTTTAATCTAGACTTTAACGCCAGTCGCCGTGGTGCAATTTCAACCACCTCGTCTTCGGATGAAAATGAAACCGATTTTAGTGGTTCCGAAATTTCCATCCGTTCCATTTCGACTTCATCGGCAATCATTGTGGCTGCTTTTGCGGGAATCTTTTTTACAATTATCACCTTTTGTTTAAGCGGTGGGATTATGGTTCGTTTTGTTATACCAACCGAGGTCATGCTCAATGATTTTTTAACTGGAGAATTTTTCAGAATTCCTTTTGACTGTTGTACCACTTCTCGCTCTGATTCAGATTTACCACCCAAACGTTTGAATACTGATGAATATGACTGTGATGCTTTCGGAAAACCTATTAAACTGCAGGTTTGCTGTAACTCTTTAGGAATTTCCATAGGGTTTCCACTATCCAATCGTGAAAATATTCCTGATTTTTGAGGTTTCGGACTATCTGTTTGCATAGCTTTTTTCTCTAAGATCTCTTTGCTACGTTTTGTTGTTCCGCTAGGTAAAGTTATTTTGTACCGACCTTCATGTTCCGGTAACACGCGGCGCGGTTTTACGGGCAACTGTGTGTCACTTTTCAATACTCCGTTCGTGTTATTATCTGATTTTGGTAGTATACGAACTACTGACGATGCGGTCGATGGATTACCAGGCACCGCAGCTACAGGTACTTTAGCATGAATAGAGAGAACTTTTTCGCGGGCTGCCAACTCCGTTACAGTCTTTGAATGCCTAAAAAGTGAAATTATATAAATAAGAATAAAAAATAGGAAGTAAAAGACGGAAACATGAACTACCTTAAAATAGCGATAATATCACCCATCAGATTTATACCCATTTCTCGAAGATATTCCTTATTTAGATCCATCAACATATCCATCTGTATTCGATTCTCGATAAAGATGTGGGCATATGAGGCAGCAACATTCGAGGGTATGCCCGCTGCTTCAAAAAATTTAACCCATTTCGCTGCGTTCAACAAAAAATTAAAATGTAAATATTTTAAACAAAACTTTAGATAAAATCTCATAAGTACCTGGGCCATGTACGCTCATTTTATTTCACTCAAATTGATTTTATTTATAATAAATAAAATTGTTTTTAGTTTGCGAAAAGCCAAATAACAAACGTCAAAAAAAAATATTTTAACGAAAGTTTACCGAGCGTGTGCCATTTTCTGTAGAGTCTCCACAAAAGTGGCCAAATTACTTGTGTAGTAAACTAGTTTTATAAGGATTTATCTAATTTAGGCACTGTAAAAATGATTAAGGAAAACAATAATTTTCATATCATACAAAAATTACAATAATCACTAAAAATATGCCTTGATTTAAAAAATATAAAATAAATAAAATTAATTCCTCGTTAAAACTTAACCGATAACAGCGCTATTATTTACATATGGTGAACACAGTACTATTAATGTTTTTTGTTTTGACATGTCATAATTGTGCAGTTCCAAATTAATAAAAATAATAAAATTTGATTTTTGTGAATATGTCTTCCGACGAAGAAAATGAGCAAGACATTTTAGACGAAATGGTTAAGTTGGAATATTCCATGAAGCAAAATGGTCCCAATATGTTTGTCAGTGGTTGGGAAGATCCTGAAGATTTGATAGTAGAGGAGGAAAACCCACATTCTTCACCCGAGAAGGAACTATTATGGGCCGCTGGTGAAAATCGTCTGGATTTGGTTAGACGGGTGTTAAAAATACATCCCGAATTGGTAAATATTGCGGATGATGATGGCTATTCGCCTTTGCATAAGTAAGTTAAAATTAAATAGTATTAGTATTACATTGCTGCACGAGGATCCCAAACTAAAAATGTTTCTATTTTACTTCCAGAGCATGTTACAATAATAATTACGAAATGGCAAAATTACTTTTACAGTATAATGCTAATCCAAATTCCCTTACCGAATTTAAATGGACCCCATTACATTCAGCTTGTAAATGGAATAATGCAAAATGTGCTGCATTGCTATTACAACATGGTGCGAATATAAATGCACAGTCGGATGGGGAACAAACACCATTACATATTACCTCGACGGTCTCAAGTTGTCGTGGTACTCTATTTACATTATTAATGAATCATCAAGTAAATCCAGAGCTGCGAAATAATAGTTTAGAAACGGCGGCTACAATAGCAAAACGTTCTGGATTAAGTTTACCACTATTTGATATGAGTCATAGTGCTTTAAAAGATGTTAAAACAGGATTAGTTTAATTAGTTTTATATTTTATATAATTATTTTATTTAATTTAATGAATTTGTACTGCATTTATCATTTACATACTTGTGTTTCTTATTTCTTAATGGCTTAAGGCATTTCCTTCCGCTGTTCACCCCTAACCTTTCTCATCAACTCATCATTATATTCGAATGTAATAAACATAGATTTCAAATTCTAACTAGGTATTGTTAATTCAATCTTTAAAATTAGTAGGTCAATAAACATGGCAGATTACAGATGGCACAGAAATTGGTGGATCCGGGTCCTACCGATAGAGGTGTCACCCATTGCAATCAATCCCGCAGCGTAACTTTATGTGGCTGGACCTGATGGCATTATTCAGGCATTAACTTGGCTCTATCATTTTAAGATATTCTCAGAGGCAGCCACCTTGTGTATTAGTGGTGCTCTCAGGAACATATCCACTCAGGCACTGGAGGTTCTTTTTCATCGCATACCCCTAGATATTCTGGAAATTCAAATGGCAGCGAGCACAGCTATATAAGGACACTCATCCATTTTGTGTAATAGAGACATCCCTGGTACCACCGATTACATATACAAGGAGATGTTGAACCAAAAGTTTTGAACTTCACGAATGGTTCAAAAATGGATGGTATGATTGATGGTGGTGTTTTCTGTTAGAAATTGAATGTTTCGTCTCCAAGACTTTTATAGCAGTGACTGGACTGTCAGTTTATTCAATTTATATCAGAAATCAATTAGTGATAAGTAATTTTTTTGTGTAGGTGATCTCTATAATGTGAAATCTCAATAGAACGAAGCAAACGGGACTGGAAAAATTAGCTTGTTGTGTGGGAATTTCGATTTAATGAAATTATGAAAATATAGAATTTTCTTATTTTACTTCCTTATAACTCATTTGCCATAGTGCCTTTCCATAATAAAAATTTCCATTTTAGTGAATGAAAATTTAAGAAAGAATCTTCTGAATCTGAAAATTTTGTTAAACAGGTGTACACTGTACATTATAAAAAGATTTCACTGTACATATAAATAGTTGTTCATGTTATGCTTACCGTTGTCGAGACAAGAGTATGAAGCAGCGACCAATATGACATTATTTCTCTCCCGCAGGAGAGGGGGAGGTATCGTTGCACGTACAAATCAGATTCGATTGTAGGTAATTTTATTGCATAGACCCAATTGTTTGATTCGTCTTGGAATACCGTCGGATCCTCGATTTAACTTTCGCATTTTTTAAACTCGTAAGATTCGAGGAGTTTTGAAATAAAGTTAAACATCCGAAGTTCTCATGCAATGTACTACACTGCTAATGTTAATGTTAAGCTTGTTTCATTCGTCTTGGGTCGTTCATTATATTGGTGCTCTTCCCCATTTTTGTATTGTAGAATAACCCTTCAATTTTGAGGAAATTTCAACTGTCGACAAATTTTCATCTCTTTTTTTCAAATTTGTTGGTTCTCCTTACCCTGGATCACTTGTTTTTTGAAATTTATTAGTCGATCTAAACCACAAAAGTCACTATTGGTTGATATCTCACGATTATTTATTTAAAATAAAAGTACTTCGTTATCTGCAACTTTCTTGCTCCCTCCCTCTGCCATATTTTATAATATTCCGTTGATCTGCACCTTTCCACTTTTTTTTATCTGAACGGGAATTTCAAAGACAATTTTAATAGTTGACAAATTTTCGCCACTACTTTCGAAATTTGTAGGTTCTCCTTACATTTCCATAACATATTTTTCAACCTTATCCATTTTTTGGATACAAATAGATATATTTACTATAGTTTGAAGCAGCTTTAAAAATAACACTTCTGTTTGAAGTGCACCTAGATTCATTCAAACATATCTATTTAGTAAATTATGTAAAATACATTTTGCGATACACATTATATTCAAGGCTGGCCAAATTACATTGTTTTGAGTGAATAAAATACTTTTACGAATTACAACAAACTCAGCAATTAAAATACAAATTACAATTACATACTTTCAACTGGATTAAATAAAATACAAGTTACAATTGCTTTGAATTGTAATTTGTAACTGAAACAACAACTAACAATTAAAATTACTTTGCATTTGTAAATTAGTAAATTTGACAAAATTCGTTTTTAGTAAAAAACGCCTCTTACATTACGTATTATGACCAATAAAGATGACTCTGAGACCTTATTTTAGTAAACTTTGTAAAAATCTTTACAAAAAATTACTAAAATTTCGTAATTAAAATACAAATTACAATTAATTGTGTAACAATTTACATACTAATGGTATGAACCGTTATCATCAACCTGGATAAGGGAGCAAATAGCACAGTGGAGGTATAGAACCAGATAACGTGCTGAAGTTAAAAACGGCAACACCAGATAATGATTCGATAAACGGGAAAAAGATTGGGAGAACACTTTTCCAACATGAAGTGCTGATTGCAGATATTGTGGACGGGGTCATGTTAGGACTGACTTCATAAGAGCGAATGGCTTCTTGGTGGGTGTTGGACGAGGAATATTACAATAACTTCCGTAATCATCGAGTTGCCATTTCAAGTTAGCGGTACGGGAGCAACTACCAGGCGTATTATTGCAGATAATCGGGAAAAGCTGCCACCGAACTCGAAGACGCTTGTATGTGGAGGATTAGAGAAAGATTGTGGTTTGTTGAAGCCAACAAAGATCAGAACGGTACAAAGGGAATTATAATCGGGGAAGCTCTAGTTAAACTATAGAGTACCGATTAGGACTAAATCTCTCGGATAAAACGAAGCCACCAAGAAAGCGACCGCCGTCGTCAAATATGAGGAGGTATCGACGATATAGTGAAATGTGATTGATTGTGAAAGCCGACCTGAAGTACGTAAGGAAATTCTAGAACTTACCGTGGAACAAAAAATTCTGTACATCAACTACTCGAACGGTAGTATCCGTATTCTGTAGTACATCAACAGGAATAACAAAGCATTCGAATGGAAGGATGACCAGGAAAAAACAATACGCTATACTGAGAACGAGTTTGATGTTTTTAATTTGTATATTTACTGTGTGTACTGTACTGTGCTCAACAATCACAAATAGTGGGTTAAACTGCTTGAGTGTTTAACTAATTTAAAATATATTATTCGGTGGTGTGGTGTTTTAAAGGAGGGATATAACTAAAATTGTCCTATACCCGGTTTAATTCTGCATTTAGAGCGTGACGGGCGTGACCTAGATGGATGCACCTGAAAGGAAGAAATAGGGAAGAAAACAAACATTTACAATAATATGCCCCGAAGGCGGGTGAGTAGTATACGTGTGTCGTTTATTTGTTCATTAATAAGATTCACTTAATGTTAATATGTGGATTAAAATCAAATTGAATTGAAGCAAAATGGTTCAAAGTTTAGATGGATTCGGTGAAGATGTGTCGTGAACAAACCACTTGTATAAAATCATCTATATACGTATGTGGGGTGCGATTGTTCTCTCGTATAACGAATTGCGAGTTGTGAAGTTAAGTAGCATATTTATGTATATATGCCATAATGATTTATTTCCGTCAGACAATGTATGGAATATCTATCTATGACATTTTATTCAGTGTATTTCGTAAATCCGATTAATTTTGATGTAACACCATAATATGTAGCTCTTTTAAAATGGTTTAACCGGGACTCAAACCCGAGATAATCAAGACAACATGCGGGTGATTATGCATCGGTTCAATGTTCCATAGGACAAAGGAGGTATGCGGCTGTGTTGTAAAGCTGCAGTGCAAAAGAACTTTAATAATTTTAGTTAAGAATAAGTAGTTAGTTCCTTATGCAAATAAGAAGAGAGGTGTGGAGTTGGTTGTGGGGATCAAATGGTTTTAGGAGTAAAAGGGAAAACTTAGGACAAAATTTATATTGTAATAGAATTTGAATTATATTCCGTAACAGTTTTAGTAATTCAAAGTAGTAATTAATAACTACAAAATAATTAATTAAGTTCTGATTTGATTTAGAGATCGTGAGAAACCGCCCAAGGCTTCCAGAGAAACAAGCATCCAAGCACGTAGTTATGTTGTGTTATCGTAGTTAAATTTTACGTAGTTAAGTTGTGTTATCGTTGTTAAATTGTATCGACTACAAAGGTGTCTGTAACCGGGTCGATTCCATCCTTACTAACATTCCTTTCCTATCCTTCCTTATGTGTTATATGTAATGGGTGTATATGGTTGGCCCGGCGTCATCCAGGAGACAGGTCTAGGCTTGGTCGTACATTCCAATCAATCAATCAATCAATAAATTTGGAAATTCGATATTGATTTCGAACATGCTAACTATACTCCAGAGCAACTAAATCGACTCAAACCATCAGCGCTCACAGAAAGGAGATTTTTACAAGACAATAATTTTTTGAAAGCCTGATACTTTTACTATAAAATTACACTATTTTGATGAAAATTGGCTAAGTGCTTTTTTTCATAATGAATTTTGAATGAAAACGCAACCAAAAGTGATGATTATGAAAAAAATATTGGTGATATTTATATTTAAATTACAAAAAAAATTAAAGCAAAACAAAAACAATTTTATTGGTTAATACTTAGTATTGCCCCCTTGCATCTATAACGGTTCGCATGTGGATCCCCATTGAGCTTATTAAGGTTTTGACAAAGACTTGGAGGATCGCACCCCACTCCACATCCAACGCAATCTTGAGGTCACTGATGTTAGATGGTACCGTATTTCTGGCTCGGAGCCTCTGTTTTAGTTTGTCCTATAAATGCTCAATTGGATTCTTGTCTGGACTGAGGGCTGGCCACCTCATCGTCTCGAGTCCAACCTCATCCCTGAGCTGCCGAGGGGTTTGAGCTGTGTGACACCGGTCATTGTCATGCATCAATATGAAATCTTTCCCTATATATCCTGTGTAGGCACTACATGATCCAAGAGATTCTCCTCGATATATCGTTCACCGGTCAGACCTCCTTTACTTCCTCCAACAGGTATGAAACAAGATCTGTTTTTCACTCAAGCGATATGCCAGCCCACACCATGCACGAACCGCCTTCGTACGAGACTGTTTCAGCAAAACAGCATTGCGAAAATCGATCTCCTGGACGCCGGTAGAGCCGGTCTCTCCTATCACTACCAAGGAGACGGAATGTGTACCAGTTGCCTGAAACCTTCTGGAAACTCTTGAGACAGCAGATTGACTCATGTTTAGCTGGCGAGCGACTTCTCTTTGATTGCGTCCTTCTTGCAACAAAGCAACAACTTGTGCGGCTTTTTCTGGAGTAGCATCCATGATTTTGAGGAGTTAACGAATGAAACTGGTAGAGATTTGTTCAGGTCAACGTCTGATAAGTAACTGATGGTAAATATCGGTCAACATGGTATTGAACAGGAGATTGCAGCACGCCAATTGTTTTCACCGAAACATCGCATTTTGTTACGATTGCTTTAATTTGAAAAGTACTGTATAGATTTGAATGATAAAGGTGTCCTTGTAAAGATAAAATACTAAGCTGCCAAAAAAAAGGTTTTTTACGAAAATCGGTTAAGCCATTTTAAAAAAATATTTATTTTTGTATACGCGCGGAGGTTTGAGTCGATTTAGTTGCTCGGGAGTGTATTTTGTTTTTATTCTGATGTAATTTTAACTATAGGGTTAGACAAAATGTAAACGGAGATGTGCTCTTTATTTTGCCAAACTTTAAAACAAAAAAATTCAAAATTTCATTAATACATACGAGTATTACTAGTAAATATGTATGCTTTAATCCAGTTCATTTTGGTTATTTTTGGGAAGGTTTCTGGGAATACATTTACATATATATGTACATCATTTGAGTACATTGAACTTGCCGGATATATCTACTAATTAATATAATAGGCAGGTAAGTAGGTATAGTATAATCAACAATATTTAATCAAAAAATGAATCGACAAAATTGTTCGGCACGTTCCCTGGCTATATTCTAGAGTCATACGGATATATTTTTAAAACAATGAATTTGTTCATTTCAGCTTCAACTTATAATTAACGTCAAACGTTCAATTTTAATTACTCCCAATTAAATTTAGTTTTGACGGTAATAAAACTGTTGGTTTAGATGAAAATTCGCTTAGTGTATCTTTTAATTTCAAATAGTGTACACGTTTTCGAAAAAGGATTAACAAATTTGGAATTTTATATTTTTTTTAACCAAGTAAGTTTAATTTTTCAATAAATTTAAAACATAATTTTACGCCAATATACCGTGTTAATGTGTAGTTGCCCTCTAACAAAGTACATGTATTGAAAATAGGCTTATTGAGCTTTTAAACTATAAACCCTTATTAAAAATGATCCAGAAAATGATAAGTACAGAAGCTAATAAACGTGATCTACACAACTATTAAATTTATCCATCATAACAAAACAAAAAGTTGTTAGTACTCTAACAATCTTTTACAATCAACCTTCACTGACATACATTATTTTGAACAGTAGAAATTACTCACCTGAAAAAAACTAAGGTAAAAATGCACTGACTTTCAATTTTTATTTGTTTCCCATTATTATACAATACATCTTTATTATACCACCGTCTTACCAAATAATTAATTATCACGCAAATTTATCATGTGAATTTCATAATTTAATTATCAATTATCATTTATTTGACGTTGAATATTATGATCAATGTAATTAAGATTTATTGTATAGAAGAACGATTATTTGTTTCTTTTTAATAATTGATTAATTCGTTATTTTCATTTTAGATAATTTGATTTATCGCCGCCAAAATGATATTCATAGAAGATCTCACATTAATGTTAAAACTGTTAGAATTACTCTTCATTTATCGTAAGTAAATTACTATTTTTATGTGTTATAACATCGGCCTTTATTAATACACAAGGTGTCTCAGAAGTCGACAACCAAACGATGTAAGCGAGGTGATAAGGGAGATTATTTCTAATCAAAATATCGGAATGATATCAAAGGGCCGAATGTCGAAGGGCCGAATGTCGAAGGGCCGAATTTCAAAGGGCCGAATGTGTCGAAGGGCCGAATGTCGAAGGGCCGAATTTGTCGAAGGGCCGAAAGTGTCGAAGGGCCGAATGTCGAAGGGCCGAATGTCGAAGGGCCGAATGGGTCGGAAGGGCCGAATGGGTCGAAGGGCCGAATGGGTCGAAGAGCCGAATGGGTCGAAGGGCCGAATTTTTTTTTTTTTTGTTTTGTTTTTAGAAATATAATTTTTAAAATTTGTTGTTTTAAGAAATATTTGGTAATTTTTTTTTTGTCAAATATAAATTAATTTTTTATGAGTTTATGTATTTTATTATATTTAATCTTTGGATATTCTATCGACAAAAATATTGCATTAATTGAGGTTGTTTATATTTTGCGTTCCTTTTGGTATTATCAAGTGAAAAAATATTTGTACATAATAGGTATTTTACCAAAACCAAGTCTTATTATATCAATAAAAATGGAGTATATATGTAGGTATACACATATGTATTACTTTTGTAGTATAACCGGCTCTATAATAACAAAAGGCGAAGGTTATTTTTTTCAAATATGCGTACCAAATGTAAATAGATTTTAAATAAGAAAAAGGAATTTTGTCATAAAATGTCATAAAATTCGTTCATTTACCAACGATGTTATTTTCGAGAACATTATATAGTTTATTACTATTGTTTTAGAAAAAAAAAAAAAGTAAATAATGAATCCTAATTATCGGTCGGCTTTCTTTCAATCTCACTATACGATGTATTTTTTTCTCTACACGACGAACACATAACAAACAAAGAGATGGAAAGATTTTTAAAGGGTGGATCTACAAAAAAGAGTTTTATTGATGTTTTCCATTCATCCAATCAGAAATTACAACATTATGTATTTGGGTAATCCTTTTATTCTATATAATCCGCTCCTACGTGCGGCACGCAGTGCGACATGTTTGCTGATCCCGGCTCCTACGTCCCCCGAAGCTCAAATCTAAAGCCCCCTCGGAGGGCTAAGCGGGGGGGAGCGCAGCGACCTCCCGCGTGCCCGTGAGAGTTACCGAAGCCGTTAGCCTCTACAATTCCAAGTTAAATTAGTCGATGTCATTTTTCTTCAATTTATTTTGTTCAGAATAAAGAAAAAATAGTACGGGAAATTGTTATGCAAGATTTTATATTGCAATATTTTATAATTGCAACTTTTTGTAATTGCAATATGTTGTAATGCAAAATTTACATACCAAAGTCAGTTTTCCTATGTCCCTTATTTTAAGTTGATTTTTTATATGAGTAGGCATTTATCTACTTACATCAAGATGGTTCAGATTCAATTAATAAAAAACAAATTGTAATAATTACACAAATTTTATTTAAAATTATAATTCCGGAAGTTAGTTTCTCTTCTTGAGCTTTTCTTCTTTTTCTAGATATATTTGTCCATGATGCAAATAGGTATATAGAATAACCAAAACACATAATACAACATTATTTATTTATGATTTATTCATGGACACATCAATAAAACTCTTTTTTGTAGATCCACAGTTGAAAAATCTTTACATCCCTTTTTTTATGTATTTATCGTGTAGAGCAAAATAATACATTTTCGTATAATGAGATTGAAAGAAAGCCGACCGATAATTAGGATATTTTGTTCCAAAAGACAAATTCCACCACTTAATTTTTGTTTTTCTAAAACAATAGTAATAAACTATATAATGGTCTAGAAAATAACATCGTTCGAAAAGAATGAATATTATCATCAGTTTAAAGAACAGAAGTAAATTGAATTTTTATGACATTTTATGACAAAATTCCGTTTTCTTATTTAAAATCTATTTACATTTGGTACGCATATTAGAAAAAAATAACCTTCGCCTTTTGTTATTATATACGAGCGGGTTATACTACAAAAGTAATACATATGTGTATACCTACATATATATTCCATTTATATTGATATAATAAGACTTGGTTTTGGTAAAATACCTATTACGTACAAATATTTTTTCACTTGATAACTCCAAAAGGAACGCAAAATATAAACAACCTCAATTAATGCAATATTTTTGTCGATAGAATATCCAAAGATCAAATATAATAAAATACATAAATTCATAAGAAATTAATTTATATTTGACAAAAAAAAAATTACCAAATATTCCTTAAAACAACAAATTTTAATAATTATATTTCTAAAAACAAAACAAAAAAAAAAAAAAAAAATTCGGCCCTTCCACCCATTCGGCCCTTCGACCCATTCGGCCCTTCGACCTATTCGGCCCTTCGATATTCGGCCCTTTGACACTTTCGGCCCTTCGACACATTCGGCCCTTCGACATTCGGCCCTTCGACATTCGGCCCTTCGATACATTCGGCCCTTCGACCCATTCGGCCCTTCGACATTCGGCCCTTCGACATTCGGCCCTTTGAAATTCGGCCCTTTGTACCCATTCCAAAATATCCATATAAGCGGTTGTCCAATTTTTGATGGTTCAAAAGATATTTCAGTTTTTGACTTTTTTACCCAAATCACGAAGTGCGGGTAATTAGTTTTTTTTTAAGTTTGATTTTGAAGTGTGTAGCACTCGGTTTCGCTTGCGAGCCAACTTATCGTATTGTCCTAGACAACCAGCAGAGATGCTAAACCACGTCGATAACGTCTCGGCGCCTACCAAAGGATGGCTCTCCTCTCCAGAGATCGCTGCACTATTCATTCCGGATAAGCACGCTGAAAGTACCGCCAAAGTCAAATACTACCCGTAAAATAATTTTTATGCTTTTGTCTGGAAAATGGCCGAAAATTGACTATTGACTCTTAAGGGGAAAAAGCCGGACGGGTGACCACTAAATGTTCAGACATTTGGGTATCTAATTCTACTTCTTGAGACAGAAATCTTAGTCAACTTCGCCTTAGAGTATTCTACCATCATTTATTAAAATTTCAAACGAAAAATTCTTAACGTGGAAATCGAAATTACTTTTTGGCGAATTAAAGAATTTGGACAGTGTATTTCGAATTATAAAAACAAACTAGAAGACTTTGTTATTGACAAACAATATTTAAACGACTTTTACTCTACGCAAGCACGATTTTTTAAAAATTCACTTCAATCTCAACTGAATTTTGTAAATAGAAAATTTGATGCATTGGTTAGTCAACAGATCCCTGTGTATGATATTGCAAATATAAACAATGTTTTGAAGATTGTCAGTTTGGGACCAAAATTTAATTTGCCTTATTTTTATAAGACACATATGCCTAATTTGAAAGTGTTGGCCCAAACAGAATCTGTTATTTAAAGCATTGAGAACAAATGCTACATGGCATAAAGGTAAATCCAATAACTTACTGATGATCGATGCTTACTTCAAATTAATTGAATTTATTCACGAGTTGTGAGGCGAAATCCGATAGTGTCTGAAATTCTTCGAATAAAAACGTTGAATTGCGCAAGGAAATAGAAACATATGACGGCTGATTTTTGGAAAACTATAGTATTTCTTAATGCAAGTAAGTTTGATGTTTCAGTGTAATAAGAAGCTTATAGAAACAAAAATTTAACTGGTACACAATGGGTTATATATATCTTGTAAATTTGGTTTCTAGTGGTAACAAAGAGATAACATAAACATCCTCAAAAACAATTAAAAGGATTCTACTCGAAAAATGGGAACTTAAAATACGTTTGCTTTCTACCAAGATAACGATCCAAATCATAAAGCTTTAGTTGTCAGGTTTTGGCTTCTGTACAACTGTCCTAAACGAATGCACTAACCAGTGGCTGCAGCACCCGCAGCTGCGGGGCCCACGATTGTTGGAGCCCATGAGATTTCCTTTATTAGTTCAAATAGTTGGTACCCGCAGCATCCGCAGCTGCGGGGCCCACGATTGTTGGAGCCCATGAGATTTCCTTTATTAGTTCAAATTTAAGATTAGATACACTCAACTACTTTTAAAGTAGGAAACAGGTAACCTACTTTAAAAGTAGTTAATTCTTATTTTCGCGTGAATCAAAAAATTGTGTAAAAACTTCAAGTGTGAAATCACGCTATTTTAAAGTGAATTACCTTTAAAGCAACGAAATGAAAAACATAATTTTAGAGGTAAATACTTTCATTCTTCTTTTACTTTTATACCTAAACTACAGCATATGCGGTTCGTTCAACTTCAGGTCAACTTATGCCGTATACTATATGCTGCGAGCGAGTATAGCATCTTTTTCAAAACGAGTAAACAACATGTAAACACACGATTATTATGTTTATAAACACAAACAAACACTGATTTTGTGTGAATAAAATATGCAAAGGAAAATACACTACAAACGAGGAATTCAATTCTATTAAAGCCTAAAGTCACACCAATAATGTGAAAACACGAAAATTTGTGAAATCACACATCACAATAGAAAATATCCAACAATGGCGTGTGAATTAGTCATTTCTTTGGGTTACATGACCCATTTTTTTATGCGATTTTACTACCCGTTTTTTGAGTGTATAGCTCAGATTAAGCTTAAAGTGTAAATTTGCAGAACGGCACATTTCTTGGAAATATGAAAGAAAAGGCCGCGGTCTAGTTATTACAAAAAGAAGAAATCGTTTATGTTGCTATTAGATATTTTTTTAACACAGGCTCAACCATTTCTTCTCGGTTCTGACTAGATAGTGTATTATTCTTTAAGTATAAAGCCACTTTTACATTTATATAATTTTTATTTCAATATAATTTTATATAATATCTTACAAGATGGATGCTACACGCACGTTGTGTGTCTTACTTGAAAACTATTGTGTTGGCAGTACAATGAAGGGTTGTCCCACATGTATATATTTTAGACCAAGATAAGTACTGCCACATGTACATTTAGTTAGAACTAATAACTAATTAAGTAATTATGTTCAGATGAGTATATTACACGTTTTCTTTTTTTTTTTTTTTATTTTTTTTTTTTACCATATATCACCATTCTTGGAGTATAGTATTAATTCAATCAATCATTTTTATAATGAAACTATTATAATTGAAAATTAAAATAAATTAAATTGATTAAAATTGATTCAAACAATGAAATAATTATAATTGAAGATTATAAAATGAAAACAAACAAACTGCAAAGTACAGTGACACCATGGGCCATGGATAATATTCTATTCTATATACTCATTTAAGTAGTTTGGGCGTTTTATGACTCGACCATATCTGGAAGTTTTATTTTGACTGGTGTTGCTATTGTTTACTGTGTCAGCTGGTTCTATGTTATTATAGTTATGGTCTTGAAAATGGTTGTTAGCCTCAATGGTAGTGTTATTCTGAAAATGATTTTGAGTATTGTACATTAAATTGTTTGAAACCTCCCTGCTTCTATATCATAGTCAATATTTGATGAGCGTAGAAAACGTCTGTTTCGTCGTACTTCGTTTCCCAATTCATTTTTCACAATATAATCTCGATTGCCTTCTGCTTTAACTATTTTCCCCGGGACCCAGATATCATTCTTTCTTAATATTACATTTTCATCTTTTGATAGTTGTAGTAGATCTCTAGCCGTTCTGTCATAATAATGTTTTTGATTCTTCCTAACTTGTAACCGTTTTTCAATTATTGTTTCAGGATTGATGTATGAAGGCTGAATTCTCTGTATGGACACTGGGGTTTTTGATTTTAGGGATCTGCCAAGGAATAATTGAGCTGGCGAGTACCCCAATTGTGGTAGGGGGCTGTTGCGGTATTCGAGCAATGCTAATTGCAACTCGTCCAGCTTATTTGATTAATGCAATTTTCTCATTATTTGTTTGGCTATGGCCACACCCTTTTCTGCGAGCCCATTGCTCTGAGAATGATAGGGACTGGAAAATTTTAATTCTATGTTCCACTTATTTGCATACTCCCGGAATTTATAACTATTGAGTGGGTTGTTATCTGACAAAATTGAGCACGGAAAACCTAATTTAGAAAATAAGAAAGTAATCTCTTTAATGATCGTTTCAATTGATTTGTCTTTTATACGAATAACCTCTAGCCAATTTGAGTAAGCATCTACGATCACGAGATAGAATACACTGCCAAATTCAAAAATGTCAGTCGAGATGTTTTCCCACGGGATAGAGGGATTGTCATAGCTAGATAAGGTTTCTTTCTGGTTTTTATTTTGGTACTTTTGGCATGGCAAACATTGCTTCACAAATTGTTCTATATCCATTGATAAGCCCGGCCAGTAAAAGTTTTCTCGTGCACGGAGTTTCATTTTTTCTATTCCCAGATGTGGTTCATGTATGTCATGTAACATCAATCCTCTTAACTTTAAAGGAACAACTAGTTTGTGCTCTAAGAATAAAAGATCGTCATTTGTGCTTAAATTATCCTTTAGTTTGTAATATTTCTTCAGTTCTGCAGTTAAGGATTTGTGAGAATTAGGCCAGCCATTCAGCAAAAAATTCTTAACTGAAACTAGCACCTCGTCTTCATTGGTGGCTTTCATGTATTCAACTTTATTTTCTTTGGTTAAACAAATATTGCTTATGATAGAGTTGATCATGTACTCCATCTTCTTGTCTTCAGCGCCAACATCTTCCAAACTTGATCTGGACAATGCATCTGCAATGAGCATATCCTTTCCAGGTAAATATTCTATGTGTAAGTCATATCTTAGTAATTTCAGTAACATTCTTTGGAGTCTTAGCGATGCTTTATCGATATCGTTCTTCATTATTGCGCCTAGAGGTTTGTGATCACTATGAACAGTTGTTTTGCTTCCATATATATATTGATGGAACTTCTGTGTTGCAAAAACTATTGCAAGAAGCTCCTCTTCTATTTGGGAATATCGTATTTCGGACTTGTTAAGACTTCTAGACCCATATGCGATTGGTTGATTGTTCTGAAGCAGAACACATCCCAAGCCGTCCTTTGAGGCGTCTGCTTGTATTGTACATGGCTTATCAGCCTCAAATATTTTTAGAACGGGTCGCGACGTTATTATTTGTTTTAAGTTGGTTAATTCATGACTATGTCTAGATTCCCATATCCATTCTACTCCGTTTTTCGTTAATTCACGCAGGCTAGCTGTGTTTTTTGATAAATTTGGAATGAAGCGTGACAGAAATTTTGTTATGCCAAGTATACGCATGAGTTCTTTTTTATTGCTAGGCGTTTTGATGGCAGAAATAGCATCAATGTGTTTGTTGGTTGGCCTGACTCCTTCTTTTGAAATTACGTTACCCATGAACTCAACTTCTTTTACACGGAGTTGTAATTTGTTTGAGTTGAATTTGACATTATATTGTTCCGCTTTTTCAATTACTTTCGATAATGTGTTATCATGGTCTTGTAAGTCTACTCCAGCTACTATCAAATCATCAAAATATATCTCTACACCCGATATTGAACCGAAAATTTCAACTATTTTCCTTTGAAACACTTCAGGGGCGGAATTTATGCCGAATGGCAGCCTCTTGAACTGATATCGCCCGAAAGGAGTGATGAACGTGCAGAGATCTGAGCTTCTCTGATCAAATTCTACCTGCCAAAACCCGTCCTTCAGGTCGATTACCGTAAATACACCTTTTCCCGACAGTCTCGAAATAATTTGGTCTTGGGTTGGTATCATATAATGCTCCCTTTTTATATATTTGTTTAATGGTTTTGGGTCAAGACAAATTCTCAAATCCCCATTTGGTTTTTCCTTTGTTAGAATGTTGTTCACCCATTCTGTTGGGTGGTCAACTTTTGAGATAACACTTTTTTTTACTAGCAGATTCAATTGTTGAAGTAATCTATCATGCAAATGAATTGGGAAAACTTTTCTGTACTTTATCTCAGGAATGGCTTTTTTATCCATTTGAATACTGTATTGTCCCGGAATCTTCCCCAACCCATCAAAAACATGTTCAAATCTATTTAAGAGTTCAGTTTTGCTTTGTGGCAAGATACTAACTTTCGTAATATTATCTATTCTTTTAACTAAATTTAATTTAATACAGCTATCTAACCCTAACAACGGCTGCAAATTCCCACTAATTATGACAAAATCGAGATAGCAATTATTCCCGCCTACAGAAACACAAAGTTTTGCTTGCCCTACCGCATTGATTTTATAGTTACCATATGCCACTATATTTATTTGTTTGTTTTCCATTTCTATATTACTAAAATTAAGCTTATCTACAATTTCTTTTGGGATTATATTACAATCTGCCCCAGTATCAAGCTTGAATTTTACATTTTCATTATGAACATAAATATTCTTGTACCACCCTTTACTATTTAAACTATTAATATTAAATTGTACAGTATCTACAAATTTATATGTATTACCTTGTACAGTCATTTGATCTTCTGGTTGTTCTTCTCCATTACTATCTATGTACATCTCATTTACAAATCTTGTTCGGCACATTGAAGCAAAATGATTTTTTAGTTGACATTTTGCGCAAGTTTTTCCTTCAGCTGGACATTTGGTGTTTTTATGTTGAGTAAATCCGCATCGGTTGCAGGTTCTTTGAATATTTTTGCCCTGTTGTTCATATCTGGGTAAAGTTGAAAGTTGACGAGGTGAACTTTTGATATACCGGCTGTGATTACCTCCACTATAATTTCTAGATGCTTCTTGACGATGGTTCATGCCACTTCCGTTGTTCATTCGGTTTCGGTTTTCGACGGTATCTACTTTCTCAGTCTTGATAGGTTCATCAACATTTAATATTTTGAGTTGTTCGTTGATGACAGTTGAATTTTTGCAGATTTCAATTGCTTTTTCACAGTTTAGTTTCTTTTCAGCGAGCAACTGCTTCTGTAGAGATTTATCTCTAACACCTATTACCAACCTGTCTCTTATCATTCTGTCTGTGAATGATTTCCCACACTCACATTGGAATTCACATGCCATTCCTTGACTTTTTACTTCAATTATGAAGTTGTCGACAGACTGGAATGGTTTCTGAGTCATTTCGTTGAATTTATATGTTTCAATAATTGGATTCTTTTTTGGTGCAAAATGTTCGTTGAACTTTTCCAATACCTTGGTTACTGTTAATTCATTTGAGGTTATGTTAAATGTGTTGTAAATCTCAAAACCTTCACTTCCTAATGCAAAAAGTAACTTTCCGATTTTCTTTTTTTCCGATTCATCCTTTGGGCTGAATGTTTCGATGAACCATTCGAATTTACTTTTGAAAACATCAAAAATTTTTTCAGCATCACTGAATGCCAAGCCAGACGGCATAATTAAATTTGTTGAGGTTTCCATTGATTTATTCGTATTTTTTCCTTTTTTTTTTTTCAATTATGTTTTACATCTGACACCATGTATTATTCTTTAAGTATAATCCCACTTCTGACACCATGTATTATTCTTTAAGTATAAAGCCACTTTTACATTTATATAATTTTTATTTCAATATAATTTTATATAATATCTTACAAGATGGATGCTACACGCACGTTGTGTGTCTTACTTGAAAACTATTGTGTTGGCAGTACAATGAAGGGTTGTCCCACATGTATATATTTTAGACCAAGATAAGTACTGCCACATGTACATTTATTTAGAACTAATAACTAATTAAATAATTATGTTCAGATGAGTATATTACAGATAGAAATAAAAATGCCTATAGTTTCTGACCGATATTTAGATTTACAAGAAAATTAGCTAAACTCTGATTTTACTGTTTGCTGGGTTAATTTATTTGTATTACACCTTTTGCTTAACTCCAAGTTTGCCCCTTTTACATTTATCAAAATTCAACCTTTAAAAAATTAAATTGAGCCTTTAGCCAAACAAATTCAACCATGTGAATTTGATTTGCCAACAGATAAAAATTCTTTTGCAAAACGTTAAATTTGATTTGAAAAAGGTTGCTTATAGTAATCTGTTGGTGTTAGCAGCTTGCGATGTGTCATTGTGATGTTTATAAAAATCAAGAAGAAAATAAATTCTTGTTTCTCTCACTTGAGCCAAACCAGTCAGTCTCTATAATCAATTAGTATTCGTTCAATCAGTTTAAAAACTATTTTAAATATAAGGAAAATTCAAATTCCAACTTAATTTTGCAACTAGTGATGATGTTTTTTTTTGGTTGTGTTTGGTGGAATTGTCTTGACTTTGGAAATTCTCGCTCCCGATTTCATATTGGCGTGTCTCAGGTTTCATCTTAATGAGAGTTTAACATCGCAATGAGATGCACGATGTTTAGGCTTAATCTGTGATTCGGTGTTACGAAACAGTCAGGTTATTCGAGATTTTCGATATTATTCGATTATGTTTGATTTTGTAGTAGGGTGTATTTGATAGTTCGATGTTATTCAAGAAAAAAATACCCGATTAGGTCTGAGGATGCTATTCTTATTGCATATCATTTTATTGAGTTTAACATTATGTTACTTGAGAAATAATTCCATATTTACATGAATTTCAATTTTTTTTAAACATTATATTGTACAAAAAATAATAAAATAAAATATAAGACAAAACTATAATAGTACAAAAAATAGATGCTCAATTGATTTGTTTAGTTTCAACCATATTTTGAGAGCTTTGGAGAAAGCGGCAAAGCTGAATTGTTTAATTTACATAATATAAGAATTTTCCGAATTGTTCTGGCGTAAACGAGATTGTTCCGCTCGGTTTATTCTGGATTTCTTAAGTTTTTCGACATTTCTAGGATTATTCGAGATTTTTAAAGATTTTCGACTTTATTCGAATTTTGTAAGGAAATGTTCTGCACTTAGATTTGAGTTGTAAGAACTTGCGGAGTTACACATGTAAATCTAAATGGTGATATTTAAAGATCTTGGTGAGATTATGCCAAAATTTTGTTATTTCTCCGATTTCCTGTAGGTTATTCGAAATTTTTCAAGAATGTCCAGGTTATTTACGTTTCACATGGCAGTGATTAGCACTTATAGGATTTCGTTTGGTTTTACATACTTACGGATAATTTGATATTTGAGAACTTTCTAGAATATTCAAGATACTTTGAAAATTCGATATTTTTGAGATTATTTCGAAATTCTTGATATTTTTCAATTTCTATTCGAAATTTGTGATGCTTTATCGATATATTTAGAACTCGTCGTAGCATAGAGTTGCAAGATATCTCGTTTTATTTGATCCCATTCAAATGAATCACGTTCTGTTTCATCTTGTGTTTTCATCATTTGAACGATCGCCCGAATATGTCCACAAAATTTAATCTGAGTAAACCAATTGATTTTCTTAAAAATGTAACACTCGAAAATAGAAATCCGTTTTGGATGAAGGATATTTACATTGAGAACAAATATTCTGAATTTTTTCTAAAAAATACCCTTTTGTAATATCGAATTTCTGAATAAAATGATTTGATTTGTAAAGCTTCGATAAGTGAAAGCCCTTAAAACTAAAATTTTTTGACATTTCTTGCAAATACATAATTTATGCTCATAAAACATAAAAGAAAGTATAAATAAATTATCAAGTTTAAAGCTCATTCAAAACAAATACTCTTATTTATTATTATTATTATTATTGAAGGGCCATGTGGGCGATAAGCCACCTCGCACTGCGACATAAACGATATATTGTGCTGGACCCTGCTTAATTATCCGTCCAGTCAATATTCAGGTTATTGATGAACTTGATAATACTAGGCTTATTGCTCTCCCTGCTAGGTGTTTGCTAGACGGTAGCATTGGAATCCAAGGACTTCGAGAGGGCTGTTCTTCTCCCGTACATTTCCATCCCTGCCCCGTCTTCCGTTTGATTTTACTCTTACGAGCTGCTGGCAATTGCAAATCGCCTATAGGTCGCCCAGATTTACTACAAGAAGGCTAAATAAAACTGGAGGGTGCCTGGTATCCAGAGTCCGCATACTTTGGACTGATTAACCTATCAGCCATTCATCCATCGGCATATGCTGTTCCAATTTTGATTAGGGTTTTTTGTCAAGTTTAGCGCCTTAAATGTGTCAGATGGCCTTAGTTACCAGTGGTAGCTACGAGGAGGCAGCACGTACACTTGCGAATTGTAAACAAGTTACCCCTTACACAATTGTACCCATCACGCAGCTGCCTAATACATGACTAGAATAGCTCACGTGATGCGCACCCTACTGGAAAGTTACGGAGCTAGTAGATTAATCTACTGAACTTTGGTCCCCCTCCAATAGACGCCAAACCACTAAACAAATACTCTAAATTAATCCTAAAATACCACCTACCATTGTAATATCAAATTTGAAAGTCAAATGGTTTGGTTTGAAAACCTTTTAAACCTAAAAGCTCTTAATAGTTTACATTGAGCATAAATATTCTAAATCCTAACCAAAATTCCGTCATCCTTTGCAATATCAAATTTCGAAGTAAAATCGTTTGTTTAAAAAGCTTCGATAAGTAAAAGATTTTAAACCTAAAGCTCTTGAAAATTTTTTAAATACATAATTAAGGCTCATCAAACATTTGATTAAAAACCGAAAATTATTAAAAAGCTCAAAAATGTTAGGTTCAAACCCAAAAAGTATGAATTAATTTTCAAGCTTAAAGCTCATTGGAAACAAATATAAAATATACCACCTTTCTTTACCACCTAAAATACCCCCTTCCTTTATAATATCAAATTTTAGAGTTAAATGGTTTGGTTTGAAAACCTCTTAAAACTAAAAGCTTTTGTTGACTGATGATTAACTTTGAGAACAAATATTCTAAATTTTAGCCAAAATTTCGTCATCCTTTGTGAAATCATATTTCTGAGTAGAATGGTTTGGTTAAAAAATTTTTGATAATTGACAGCTTATAAAATTAAAAGTTTTTCATTTTTGTAAATACAGAAAACATTTTAGCAAGAACCTTAAAATAAGAAAAAGGCTCAACGTTAAAAATTAAGTTAAAACTAATTGACAATTTTTGCAAATACATATTTTATGCTTGAGAGCTTTCAAGAGTATTCAAGATACTTTGAAAATTCGACATTTTTGAGATTATTTCGAAATTCTTGATATTTTTCAAATTATGGTACATTTGAAATTTGTGATGCTTCATCGATATATTTAGGAATCGCCAGAGCATTGAGTTGTAAGATGTTTCGTGTCATCTACATAGGAACAAATAAGTTTTTCACTAAAAGATTTGCTTGTTCATAGACAGAAGAACCATTTTTAGGGCCCCAAAAAAATTTGGGTGGGGGAGGCCGACATTTGTAGTTACGCCACTGGCCCTAACTCCATTCTAAAGCCAAATCAACCCAATCGAACACCTTTGGGAATTTTTAGACCGAATACTAAGAGCCAATCACACTATCAGGAACAAAGTTCAACTGAAAAATATTACTAGTTCATAAACTTCTTAAAATAATCGTATCATACACAACTGAATGTTCTAGACTGTAAGTTGGTTCCAAAATGTTATTTGTGCTGCCAATTTATTATTTTTAGGATCGATTACGATCGGGAGGATAGGATTAGTTTACGATCTAAACATGTTATGCCTTAATCAGCTAATTAAAACTAAGAAATAATGTAAATAATTAATATTTTATTATTAATTTTATGAACTATAATTATTGTTCTTCTGAGAAATATTGAAATCTATTGGATCCGAGCAGAATATGTAGTAATGACCTTAATACGTCGCTTTACGATGTTTACGATCTCCGTGGTAATAAATAATTTATTATTTTGCATTATAATTTATAGTTAGAGTTTATATTTACCTTTTTGTCGTACATATTTTTACAATGCCACGGGCATTAGGGTCAATCAAAAAGATTCCTCAGAAATTGAAAATAATATAATAGAGCGGGAACCGTAGAATAACAAAATCTTACGAAGAGGTACATGGCTAAATTTTGGATCTCAAAATCAATATTTTAATCGATTCAGAATATTGAAATTAAAAAATTGTTACAGGTAGACTTCAACATGTGTATATCTCTTTTAAGATTAGACAAAAGTTTATGAATCAATATGAAAAACGCGCCAAAATAGTTTGGGTTTGAAATTAAATTATTTTCCAGCCGTGAAATATAGTTCCTATAGGCTCGGCGTTGTTCCTTATCAAATGCCCGGCGTAGTTGTAGAAAAGTATTTAGACAATCCAAGTTATCACTAAATTCTTTGGCAAATGTGTTTGCCTTATACTTTTTGTTTCTTAAATTGACCAAATTGTTGTCAAACCATGGAGGATGGTTATTCTTACGTTCATAGCATTTAGGTACATGTTTGTCGAAAGCATCAAATAAAACCAAATAAAATGAGTCGACTAGAGCATTAACATCACTCCATTTAGAATTGAAAGTTACTTCCCAATCCACCAATTCAAAAAACTACTGCAGACCGGCAATATCAGCCTTATTAAAATTGTAATCTAACCTTGGTTGTGCATTGTTGATGAATTTACAAAACAGCTCCTGGCAGTCAAAGTTAATTTCCAATCCACTATGGTGAAATCTATCCGGAACAAAAGGTTCCAACGACTTAGTAGCCAATCCACAATTAGGATCATTCAATAAAACTAGATCCAGAATTCTACCATTCAAGTTAGTAACTTTACAAATTTGATGTAAATTTAAAGACAACATGGCATCAATAAAAATCTGTTCCACATCACTCGAAACATTGGATGGGAAAACAGAAGCAGTTTCATCATCATCAGTACACCAACATAAACCCGGAAGATTGAAGTCACCCAGTACACATATGGTGTCATGTGCGTTACACTGTGATACAAAATAATAAATATTTGCACAGTGTAAGCTATAAACTTCAGCAGAGCTTAGAGGTGGGACGTATGCAGCATATAAATATAATGATTTCACTGTCCAAGATAATTTCACAGCGACATATTCCACAGTAATATTCGGGCATACTACATCACAGTTTATAATTGAATTATGCATAGCTACAAGAACTCCACCACCATCAGATTTATCACTTGTTAGGCTGGAACGGTCACATCCATACGTTACATAATTATCATCAAAAAATTCAGAACTTAAAACAGCAGGTTTCAACCATATTTCAGATAAAACATATCTCGGATAACATGACGACGATAGAAATAATGATAACTGCGTTGATTTAGTACGCATACCACCAACATTTTGATAATAGATTGATATTGAATTAGGCATTGAATTTAATGTTAATTTAGAGCACACACCACCAACATTTTGATAAAAAATAGTGCTAACGTCGTTTATATATGCTGGTGGTATATATGCTGATATTTAAACAAATCCACACGACTTGACCGGTTTGAACCAAACCTTACACAAATATTGTTTAAGACACTGTTATTACATATGTCAAACCTTAAATTGAACCTTTTACATTTCAAATTGAACCTTTAGAAAATTATATGAATGGCGAATTAGGATGAAATTTTTCTATTTCTTAACGGATTTTAGTGAAATTTGACATCCACGATGGAAATAGGGTTCTAAAATTATTTTTGGATAAAGATCTAAAATATGACCAAGTATAGGGGAGCTTGTCTGTTTTTTAACCGATTATGATGAAATTTGGCATGTACATTGGAAATGGGATTCTAAATTGATTTTTGGATGAAGTTCTGGATTATGGTATGCTGGTATGTTGGTATGTGCTATGGTGGTTAGATGGTTTGATGATATGATGGTATTATGGTGATGGTATGATAATGTTGGTTGGAATGTTGGAAGTTCTGGAATAAGGCCAATTAGGATGGAACTTGTCTAATTCTCAACCGATTATGATGGAATTGAACATGTCCATTGGAAATAAGATTCTAAAATTATTGTTAGATGAAACTCTGGAATATGGCCGATTAGAATAGAGCTTATCCATTTCTTCTAAAATGGATTCTAAAATAATTTTTAGACAAAGTTCTGGAATATGGCCCCGTAGGTTGGAACTATGCTATTCCTTAACCGATTATAATGAAATTCGAGATTAGGAATGTACATTTAAAATAATGTTTCTAATTCCGAAACTCTACAACTCCGTTAATAGTTTCAATACTGTGGCGAGTGTCCGCCACACATTGTATTTTTCTAAACTGACCACTCTAACAGCAAAAGCCAAAGTTTAAAGCGAAGGATTGGCAAGAAAAATGTTTAATCGAAACTTTATTACAGAGATAATATTGATTGTTTAACAATTGAAGTAATACGTTTACGCTGTCTCAAAGGAAACTCAACAGCTGCAAGATTCACAGAAACCTAAACAGACTACTTTATAGAAGCCGTATTGACATATTTCTCACAACCTTGTCTAAAAATAGTTGTTGGGTCACATTTCGTTTGGTTCGTTGGAAACATCAAAATTCATCTTAATCGGTTAAAAATAGTTAAGTTATATTCTTATTGACCATATTCCAGAACTTTATCTAAAAATCATTTTAGAATCCCATTTCCATCGCGGGTGTCAAATTTCACTAAAATCCGTTAAGAAATAGCCAAGTTCCGTCCTAATTGGCCATATTCCACAACTTCATCTAAAAATCATTTTAGAAGCCTATTTCCAACATACAGGTTAAATTTAATAATAATCAGTTAGGGAATAGCCAACCTCCATCCTAGTTGGCCATTCATATAATTTGCTAAAGGGTCAATTTGAAATGTAAAAGGTTCAATTTGGAACATAAAAGGTTCAATTTGAAATGCGAAAGGTTCAATTTGCAATGTAAAAGGTTCAATTTGATGTGTAAAACCTGTATTCTGGTATAATGGTATGATGGTATGATGATATGATGGTATGAGCGTATGATGGTAGGATGGTATGATGGTACGACGCAAAACCAACAAAAATGTTTATACAAGCCAAACAGTACAAACACACGAGACGGCTTGTATAAACATTTTTGTTGGTTTTGTACGACGGTTGAATTATGATGATATGATTAAACGGTGGTATGATAATACGATGGTACGTTGTTACGATATTATGAAGATACACTATCTAACCATGGTATGATGGTTTGATGTTTCGATGTTACTATGCTACGTTATTAAGATTGTATGATGGTTTAATAGTATAGAGTCATGATGGTATGATGGTATAACAGAATAATGGTATGATGGAATGATTATTTAAACTTATGATTGTATGTATGGTATGTTGCTAGTATGGTATGGTGGTGACTATTGTTTGAATTAAATTTAAGTTGGATTTGAGTGAAAACTTCGGTTAGGGATTAATTTAGGGTCGAGTTTAGGGTTTAGTGGTAGGTTAGATTGAGTTGAGTTCTTACACGCATGCAGCTTACGAAAAAAGTTGATTTTGGGATTGGGTTGACCATTAAGTGTCGAGTTGAGCAAACGGTTGAGATTTGGTTCGAGGTAAGTTAAGCCAAAGTTGATTTAGGGTTTAGTTAGCTTGCATTGGGTTTGAGTGAGTTGCTCGGTAGAGGAATTATTTAACGGTTGATTTGGGGTTAGATTTAAAGCTGATTTTAAAGTTGATTGGGGGTTGATTGGAGATTGAGTTGAGGGTTGGGATAGCGATTAATTTGATGACTGCAACTGAGTTGGAGACTTAGTTGTAAATTTGTAGGTTGAGCTTAAGAGTTTGCCTTAAGAGGTTCAGTTAGGGATTGATTTGGTAGTTGAGTTGACCGAAGTTCTGATCACCTCATGAGGTTTCAGCGCTTTATATTTTTGTAATTTCAAAGACGTTTTTGATTGAATTTTACTTAATTGCGTACAACATTCTCTAATTATAATAGCCATCAATGGATATCAAACCCATCACTACTTAGAAGGACTAGTAATGACCATAGATGAGGAGACAGTATACATCCTTGGGAACAGCCCTGATAGTTACTGACTCGCCCCCTAATCTGGGTGTAATCTTGTGATGTTCCAACATGGAGCAGATCCACCTAAATGAAGAAAGCGGAGCCCCTTCTCCATTGCTGTTAGAAAGGGCAATTTCCTTAAATGCCCCAGCTCTTTCATTGACGAGACCGTTAAGAGCCATCACAGTGGATTTACCAGTTTGATAAGCAAACTGGTCGCGATGCAACGGATTATTTACAAGGATCTAAACACCACATTTACTTTCCTGCATAATTTCGGAATATAGTTAAAAGCATAACTGGCCCGAAATATCTGGATCAAGCTGCGGAGTATTTCCTCAATACCTTTTTGAAGTAAAGTTGGAAATATACCACACCCTCCAGCGAATTTGAAAGGTTTGAAAGGGTTAATAGCCCATCTAACCTTGCTGGGTGTGAAAATTATCACAGAGACTCCATATCCTATTGTGAGGGGCATAGGCCACCTCACTTGAAGGCTCATGCGGGTCCTCTTGGGCTCTTACTACTACTGAATCCGGAAAGTGAGTATCTAATAGTTCCTCTAAGGTTTTCTTCCGATTTTCAGGCAACCTCCCATTTTGCTTCTGAAAAAGTCCTAAACCATTTGAATGATCCCTGGAAAACTCTTTCTAGAGACGAGCTGCAGAGAGCAATTCATTGATTCCTTCACTGAAATTCCTCCTGGTAGTTCTTTTGGATCTTCTTAATTCGAGATTATATTCCGTCAAGGCCATCTTATACTCGTCCCATTCACCGGTGCATTTAGCCTTGTTGCACAATCTTCTAGATTTTTTCCTCAGTTTACCCAGCATCCCGTTCCACCAAGGCACCATTTTTGTGGACTCTCTTCGCTTAACCGAGCAGCTGTTCTCGTAAGCCAAGTGTATAGAATTATGCTGTTTAAACTGAACTCCAAACCATCTGGAGACTCTATGTTTCACACAACCGAGTGCATTTCTGATTCGAGTGAAACTCTATAAGAGTCGCAGTCGGTCAGTTTTGGAATTCTGATTTCCTGCCGCTGTATGGTCTCGGCGGCCAAATCGAATCCGATCTTCAGGCAAAGTTTTTAACTAAATAACGCGTTAATCGCATTTATATAATTACGTTTCCTTCTTCTATTGACAATGTCTACATTATTTGAGATCAGAAATTCAAAAAGGTACTCACCCCTTTGATTGATGTTCGTGCTGCCCGACACCGTGTGGTGCGCGTTTGCATCGCATCCTGTCAGGTACCTAAAATCAACAAAAAATCTACGCATACACGTGTAATATACAACATCATTTGGCATTTCAAAATCATCGTGAGCCGAATACGAAATTTTTTTTTAAAAAACCGCCTAGCTACGTTAATTTATTTTATTGCGAAAATATTTACTATATACGGCCGCAACAGCAAGTATTTTGAAAAATGAAAATCACATACGAACAAAAGGAGTACAAATTATGTATGTGTAGTGTAAGTGAATCAAAAAATGAAATGGAAAAAGCGAACTGTGAAAATGGCACATATTCATTGATACATAATAAAATAATAATTTCAGAATTGTTTGATCGGTATACTTTGTTATTAGTATTGCTCATGCTGTTGCTGTTTGCTGAGTTTAGTTATTGGAAGTTTCGCTCTACCGTCTTTACAATTGCTATGATTTTACGGTCAACATTTTGCCCTAATAGAAGATTTTGCTTTGTTCAGCGAGTTTGACGTGACCATTCACTAATACGGAATCTTGAAGATTGCCGTGTATGATTAATGGTAAATTTTAAAGCGTACATGGCAGGTTTAAAACATTAACTTAATAGAACTGTACTTTGCTCATGCTCAATTAATGTTAGTAAGATTCGTCCTATAAATTCAAAATATAATAACTATTGACTTTTAGAACCAAGAATGTAACATAGTTTAAATACTGAACGAACAACAACCGTCTTTATGCAGGGTTTCCCAGCCTCATCAAAATGGCTTGAAATGATTCAATAGATATTTATACATACATAAATGTATTCACATACAACTTTTACGAGTTGAGCGTGAACTCGCTCGTTGTTTTTTTAATTGCATTAGAGTTTTTAATTAATCATTATTACAAATCACTAATTATCTTTTATTGGTTGTACTTATCCCGTAAATTACACGTCAATAAAAATTAGAATTAATTTTTTTTCTTTCGCACAGATATAATTTACAAGAACACTTTGAGAATAAGAAAATTATCATCATCATTTATCAGCGTCATTGTCTTTTATCCATTCTAACTTTTGAATTAAATGATCTCGTGGAAACTGAAAAGGTGATTTTTTCTAGTATTAAAACTTAAAACTATGTTCTGTCCTTAAGTTCTCTTAAAATTATGACTAGCATGAATTATTTATCAGAACACAAATATATTAATATTAAAAGTTATGATTTATGTACATATGTATAAATTAATTTAATTTGAACAAAAATAAGGTTGATCAATGCAAATAAAACTGAATTCGATATAGTTTGAGACCGGTGTCTTTGCTAATAATATTCATTTATGCATTTCGAACCTTGGATTGTGTTCAGTCACGTGAACATACCAACTCACCATGCTGCGCAGGCCTGGCCTCAATCGTATAAATAGTCATTCTTGTTATTAGTATTGATTAATGAAATTTAACTACAATGGAAAAATGTATATTATGCATTTTTCCTTAATATAACGTTTTTATATTTTTAGTCAGTTCATTGACACCAAATATATAATTTTTTAACATACACATTGTAATATTAAAATCAGCAATTTTAGTCGATATTAGTTGTTATTAGTATAATTAATGTATGACCATTTTGTATATAAATCAAACATTTGTCTGAGTTAAGCAGTTCAAAAATTAATTGACTCAAGAAAACATCGCCCGACCAACGGTAAGCGAGAAAAGATAATAAAAGAATAAATTCCAACAATTAGTCTTTTATTAACACCAAACTAAATAGTACCCATCTGGGGTAATATAGTTAGTTTATTTTTTGGTAAATCAAACCTATCTTAAATTTACAACTTAAGAACTAAAGTTTGAGACCAAACAGATTGGTTACAAAATACATCTTCCGTAAATTGTATGGGCTGCTGCGATTTATATTTGAATTATGAAAGACATTTAATTTGGCGTATAAGAATTTATGAAAAAATATTTAATTGAAAATGAATGAAGTTAAAATAGTCAACCTCGCTGTTTAGTTAATAAGGAATAACCACTAAATTATTAGAACTTAAAATAAGTTAAATAGAGAGTCTCTTAGTAATTGAGATAGCTATGTGTAAACATCTTAAAGCATTAGGTTAGGTTAGGTTAGGGTGGCTGTCCTAAGGGACTTGCATAGACACAAAAATGGTCCGTAGCCATACCACATACAATTTTATTGGCTTTACCTACTGAACCATCCAGAGCTTACAATGAAGCGTTAAATATACCTGACGTCCATCCCATTGAGATCTGCCAGGTCACTGAGGAGAGGAGCTCCTAAAAATGTCCATCTGTTTAACGCTAGGCGGAGACAAGTGCAGAGTAGAAGGAGTACAGTTTATTCCTCTTCGAGACTCCTAGTCTCCGCGCATGCTCACCTACACTGAAAAAAATCCTACATCAATGCAGACGAAAACTGCATTAATAGTAAGAAAAATTCGTTAAAACTGAGCCAATACGACCCTTCTTTAATAGTACGAAAGTCATACGTTAATATGGTGAAACACATAAAAAAATGTATTTTAACTTTGACTACCTCCGTTGTAATATTTATGAATTGATTCATATAAGATACGAAAAATGTTATAATTTTAATGCAGTTAAAAGCATTTGTGGATGAACAAATTCTTATTGTTAACGTAAGAAAGTAAATATAACATGAAATTTTTCGTAACTATAATAAAATGTTACGACATATTAACGAATAAATTCATACAAATAAGAGTAAAAATTCATTATTTGTGCATACGAAATTATTCGTATATAGGAAGAACCGCATACTCAGTGGTTAAGAATAATACACAAATATGATGATTATTTTCATAAAGATATTGAATGTTTTATGTGTAGGAACGGGTTCATAATTGATAAACAAAATTGCATAAGATTTATATAGGGTTCGTAATAGGAACGTATTTCTGGGTGGTTTTATGAATAAATTCGTAAAATTTATACAGCGCAGTATAAAAAAATAAAAAACATAAAATTTCCTTTTATAATATTGCTTAATTTATTTAATTTAAATAGAATTTGATAAAATGTTAGGCTTTTAATTCTAATATTTTGTATTAAATTATAAGCAAATTATCACATTTGCTTTTAATAAACTAGAACTTAAAAATAATCAGATAAAAACTACAATAGGAGCAGTAAGCGCCATGTTGATAATCGAATTCCAAAACTTCTCCCAGTTTGGTATTCTTGAGAACGTCTTTTTTGTGTATGAACTTTCAATATTTTTAAAACTATGATAGTGATGTTCTGTTCTGTAAATTCAATAAATTAAATTACACTCTACCTTACGTTCGAAATACCACAAAAGCGGGTTTAATGCCTGGCCTTCTCCATGTGCTGTACTTACAGGCTAAGCAAAATTTATAAGGTGGATCGTGGCTCGTGCTATCTTCCTTGCTCATCTTTGATATTTGACATTTTTTTGCAAGCAACAATAAAAAAATAAAAATATTATTAACACAATAAATTTCTAGTCCCGTATATCACATAACTTATAAATTTATACATTATTTATATTATAAAATAGTGTTTTCCGCGCAAAACTGTTCTCATTTTAATTTAACGGAATGAGAATTCCGATAAAGTCGCGGTCAAAACGAAAACACTTATGTGTACGTACAACACTAATATAAAATACAATATTTAGCTGAATTTCAACACATAAAAATTTATTATTTCAAGTATTTAAAAGTATTTAACATATATTTTCGTACATAATCTTATTCATAAATATTATGAATTGTTCACAAATGTATTTATTTGATAAAATAATGCAAGTTGCACTAATACGCAAACAACTTGTGATTGTATTTTATGTATAGTACAATAAACTAAACAATTTTTTAGTTTACGAACTATGATTCTTACTATTAATGCACACATTTTTATGATTTTGTTCTAAATTTTGTTTTTTACGTAAAAATAACAATTTTTACATTAATAGTATGAATTGTGGTTAACGAACGCCATTCGTAAATAAAACGCAGTAAATTTTTTTCAGTGTATGAGACAGTGTCCTGTAATAGTTCCCACGACCACACTAATATGGCGACGCTGAAGTGTTAACAGCTGTCTAAGTTCTTGCTTGATCGAATCTTGGCCAAATCTGCCTAGTTATAACACAAGAGGTACCATAGTTCGTTGTCCTCCTAGCTTCTTCCTGAAGCAAGAGTTTGCATGTCGTGAGCGGAATTTCAGCATTTACCTTACTTGGTAAAGTGAGACAATTTGTACCCTGCCGAGCGAGTTCATCTGCCTTTTCATTCCGCGCAACACTGAAGTGCCCTTACCAACGTTAAGTGGATATTGAACTGATCTGCTATACTATCAATGGCAGCATAATCAACAATCTGTAATATGCAGTTCAAGTATGGTGTCCATTCTATCAATCTCACATTGATAGAATTTTCGTTACACCCAAAAATCAATGGACAGAAATGCCATTGGAAATGGCTATACAAAATTAAATATGTAGCTGACGGTTCCATTAACGTATTTTAAGTCGCCTAGTCGCTCTTAGATTTTCCTCGAAATATGGTGTTGGCTACGATGAGGTATTTGCATCGGTAGTGGCACCAACCACGTTCCGCATTCTAATGGTAGTTTATATATTGACCACATTTGATCACATTTTGTGTGCCAGCGACAATAAGGTTACAATTATTTAGTGTAAAATACTGTTAAAATTGAAATTCGATATTCAAAATTTGTACCAATTAAAAGTTAATTCGGTCGAGAAGTTGAGCCCGAAAAGAATGATATTTTCAGTCTTAGTCAGTCATCGTTTATTAACAAATTGGTTGGTGAATTTGGTCTTCAAGATGTAAAGATTTCAATATATCAGCTAACTAGTACAACATATTTGCAGAAATCCTTAGTGATAATAATAATTATCGTCAATTGATTGGTTGTTTGCTTTATATCGCAGTAAACGGTCGTCCTGTTGGAATTAAAATAAGTTTTGCAATATCTGAAGGAAACCGCTGACCATGGTCTACTAGTTCATTAGTACGTACGAAATTAACGTCGAGTTTATACGATATGGAGATCCTAACATTGTCCTAAGAAATAAAAAGTCAATTAGCGGTCGTATATTCTCTGTGTTCAGTGCACGACCATCATGGAATACTAATAAACAAAATCTTGTCACTTTATCAGGCACCGAATGTTTCATTGAGTAAAACTTGTCAAGTGGTTAAGTAATTTATTCAACGATTTTGGTTTGAAGTCGAGTTTGCTTAATCGTAGCATTCAACTAGTTCCAAATAACTTTGTTTATTAACGTTCTGTTTAAAATATTTTTCTATTTTAGAACACGGACTTTATATTATAATTATAAATAAAATAGAAAAACATTGTATGTTCCTAAATAACTTGAAATATTGATACTTCCACAAGTTCAACAAGATTACTCGTTCGGATAATTATGACACTAGCTGACTTTGAAGTTGCCTTGGGCAGGGTAGACTCGGCAGAATTCAGATTTAAACTTGAATGGGAAAGTTGTACGGGACAAACCAGAATACAAAAAGTCGTCGATATCAGGTGGATTAAGTTGAGTGCATCCCATGTGAATTAAATTCTATATTAAATTAAGAAGTGACGAAGACAAAATAAGTAAAATAATGTAAAAATATTATTAAAAATACATTTGAAACAAACAATTTTAATTAAAAATATTTATTTTAATTGTTTATTTTGAAACTCTTCATTCTTGCTTTAAGTAAGTGACCGTGGCCATGAAACAACTTCAAAGACTCATTTTTTCTTGACAAATGCAATTTTTTTCGCGGTTTGTTTTGTTCTCTTTCAGTGTGAATTAGCACATTTGTTTACAAGTTGTGTTCGCCTTTGATTATGTTTTATTAGTCAAATTTGATATAACGCAATTTTGCTTTATTGTGGTATGTATATGTCCCCTTATAAGGTCGTGCAATACAATGTTTGCCGACCTATGTTTTATAGAACAAAATCTTTAACGTTTAAGTAGCGTCACATAATCGTGGGTGTTTTTAGGCCCCATTTTATATACCATCCTCATACATACATATATCTATCTGGAAAATAACAAGAATAACTTACTGTTTGGATCCAAAAATTTGTTACAAAAAAAATTTCATCAAGCTCTAAATCAGGACTAATAGGGAAATTTCTAACGCATTTCTAACAGTTCTAACTTTATCCGCAAAGAGTACTGCATAAAAAATAAATTTAGTAGCCATGGTGACTTTCGTAAATAGAAACATACCTGTCAAAATTATGTTGTTTGGGAATGGTCACAATAACAAAATAGGTTGTTTTGATAGAGAAACGGAGCCCTGTGCACTGCATCTAATGAGGGCTATTGTACATACCACTACAACATGCGTATCTATTTGGTCGGCGTTAGGGCGCAAAATTCTATAGCGTGCATTTCTGCTTGGAAGACAGTAGCATAAGAACCCAAGGGCTTCGAAACACAGTTCTCTCCCCATATATCCATAACCCTGCTCTGTCTTCCGATTTAGACCCGTCTGTAAACCACACCTTCGACTCTTCTTCAAAGGACGGCAAACCTGAGCCCACATATCCCTATCTGCATAACGACACAGAATGGGAAGTCCAGTTTAGTTGGTTTACAGTTGGGAGGAATTTCTATGATAAAAGATCTAATTGCAATTTCTTAAGAACTCTCAGATCCACCATATTACCTAGTGGTGCAACGAAATCGTCAGTTGGGCGTGTTGTCATTGAGTCGATATTGTCGATGCGTATGTGACTATAGGCCTAACGATTGTTAAAAATGACCAGTAGATTACCTTTGGTTGTAATCTCCAAGTTCGCCCATAGAGAGTCTGATACGCCCAGAAGGCTTTAGTGGCTTTATTCTGAACTTTAAGTAAATATTGTTTCGAATTCAGTTTTTGATCCAGGATAACCCTAGATACTTAACTTCATTGGAGTACTGAACCGTAGTACCGTTTAACGAGGGAGAACTAAACACAACTTTATCCTCCTCGTAAAAGGAACAATAATCATTTTGTTTCGATTGATGTTGACCTAATTTAGCTGTAATCTTCCTATATTTCAGTATGAAACGGATCCACCTAATTGTGGGAGGTAGAATCCCCTTTTCCTTAGCTATGCTCTCTATAGAATCATAGGAGGTATTATTAAAAGCCCCCTCAAATACAGATGATGATTTCTTTTCCAGCAATCGCTTTTTCAATCTTAGTTACTAGGCAACTAGGAGCCGTCACTGTGGATTAACGGGATTGATATGCAAATTAATTCCGATGAAGCAGATTTCCAAAACGTCCTCACGTTTTCAGCAGAAACGATGTGAGGCAAATCGGGCGGTTTGCCAAGGGTTGGGTGTCTAAACGGCCACTACTCTCTTCTAAAGTTTTGGGATGTAGTTAACGCAATAGCTTGTCCGAAAAATCCGAACCAGGCCTGGAGCATTTCTTCAATTCCTGCGTAAAGGCTGACAAAATACCACCCCTCCAGCAGACTTGAACGGGTTAAAAGAGCGAATGACTCATCTCACTTTACTGGGAGCAAAAATCCTTCGCAGATACTCCAGACTCTGTTGTATGGCACGTAAACTACCTCACTTTCCATCATCGTAGGGACCTTCCCGAGATTTCGTCACTTTAGAGTTCCAAAAATGGGTCTCTAAAAGTACCTCAATTGATTCTTTCCAGTTCTCAGTGAAACTCCAGCCTGCCGCCTATAGCAGATCTATACCATTGGAATGATCTCTAGACGGGACCTTTTGGAGCCACGCTGCAGAATGCAAGTTATTGTATCCTTTACAGAAAAATGTCTAAGTTGCCCTTTTGAATCGCCTTAGGTCGATATTATATTCAGCCAAAGCCTACTTTTAATCGCTCCATTCATTGGTGCGTTCAGCTTGGTTAAATAACTTCCTTGTTTTTTTTTTAGTTTTTCCAGCGCTCCATTCCACTAAGGAACCATGTTTGTGGACACTCTTCGCTTTACAGGACAGCTGTTCTGAAACACTGAGTGAATGAAGTTGCGCACTTGATTCGAGCTGTACCTACTCCAACCCATCTAGGGCCCTATGTTCCCATAATTGAGGGCATTTATGTTCCGAGAAGTGCCTTATATAAGCCCCAGTCTCTGCATGGTACCGGCTCCTATATCGAATCTAATGTGCATGTGATCGAATAAAGAGGCCTTATCAGATGCATGCCCATTATTTATTAAATAATTCAAATGCGATCTGGCAAGCATCACATCTAGGACCTCTGGACTAATCGTATTTCTGAAAGTTGGCTTTTGCCCTATATTTATAATGTCCAGGTCAACTCACCTCCATTGTTGATGTCACTGCTACCCCTGCGCTGTATGGCGCAGATAGTCCAACTCCTTCTGCTTACAGTGTGCTATGAGCCGCCTAACCTCATCCGGAGGAGTTATTTCTATATCACCAGGAAAGAAGACGAAGAAGAGGACTCTTCCCCCAATACCGCCACCATTACCGCCACTAGGTCTCTGGAGATGAACTCTAGAATGGGAATAAAGATTATTTGCGAACTTGCTAAGGGTGCCGCTCTAATGCTCTGAGTTCCATTATCAAAAATCAATTTCCCCACTGGTTTAAGTAACCCCTTAACTTGAATACCTATAGCCCCTGGCTACTGAATCAGGGCCATGTCTATGTGTTGGCAGGTAAACCTGCGGCCATGCTAACATGACGCAGATTAATCTATAACATTTTCATTTTTTTAAATATTTTTTGTAGTCACGGGCTACCGACGACTTTGAAGGCGTGGTTTTGCCCGTTTTACCTCCTCTTCCTCCATCCTGACTGACAGATGGCTAACATTTGCCCTTAATTTTATCGCCATTCTCTGGTGTTTACCAGGCCCATGCCCTCCTCGTCCGCATAGGCTTTACCTCTGTGGTTATATCTTTGGCAGCCGGGTTGACGTTTTTCTACCTAGCCTAACACCTCAGACAGACTGTGGTTTAATAAATTCGATTTAGCTAAACTAGTTTAAATATTCTTTATAAAAACAAAGGGATTAGCTAAAATCGAGGTTGACACACTGCGACTAATCTCGAAAAAATCACTAAATCTTTATTAAATCGCAGTGTGTCTAGGATATTAGAGTGAAGCTGAACCAGACCAAACTTGTAGTTATTTGTTCACCCTATATCCAGTGTGCTTTAATCTTTCTTTGGACGAGTGATTACCGAGAGAGTACAAAGGAACGAGGTGAATTTGCCTTCCTCCGGATCACTTTCCATTTGCCAGTATTGATACCCTCATTCTGGCTCTTAATAAGCCCAAGTAGCCGATCAAACTGTACCTCTGCTATGTTTTGGAAGATCCCAAAAATAATCTGGGCTCGAAGCAGATTGTTCGCCTCGATAGTCTTCAGTACCTTCCCGAAGTTTTACGTTGCTGATGGCGGCTTTCAGCCATTCAGCAGTAGCCCTATTGGCACAAGTCACCAATAGCCACCTCAGCCTGAACTGATTCCCGAGAAACTTTGATTTCAGCTCCTCATTTTCCTGCCCTAACACCTTGTGGCTTGTCATCCTCAGACCGGTTTCTCCTGGCCGCAGAGACCTCTGAGGAAACTTATAGTGTTCTTTAGTGGCCAAAACTTCGACATCAATTTTCCGTCACGTCGATTTGAAATTTAAAATACACACCCTGGTGTGTCTATTGAAACAAGGGTGAATTATGAAATTCCTTCGACAATTGATTGCTCTTACCATCAAATCTGATAGTTAGACTGTTTCCCCCGCCAAACTGAAATTGTCTAGGATGCTGTTATGCCTTGATCTAATAGTTTTGCTTAGATTCGATACTTTTAGGTTTGTGGCTCTTGGGCCAGCTACTCTTTTATGTTGTAGGTGCAGTGGTGAGAGCCCAAAAAGTCTTTCTAGAGCAGCAGTGGTGCTGATTCTCATTGCTCCCGTGGCTTTTATTCAGTTTAGCCTTTGAATGTTATCTAATATTGAGCAAGCACCAGTTCGGTCTATCTTTAGCCATCACAAAAATTCCCTGTCGCCACTTAGGTTATCAGAGCCAAATTGTCATTCGCGACTTTAGTTCTCTCAAAAGCAGTTTCTGTTGATTTCCAAATCTGATAAACATATTGCCTGAGATCTAAGGATGATCACCCCTTGGAGAGCATTGGAAGTAACATTCAGGCTCAGTATTTTCTTCCTTCTTTTAAGTATAAATGACGTCAGACTAATGAATCTCTAAGAACTAATCTTCTCAGGGAACGTTTTGTCCATTTTTGTAATAAGAATTACTCAAATGTCTCTCCAGAATCTTGGAACATATTCCAATCTATTCCGAGCCGGCTCTTTACAATTTGTACATTTTGTAATTAGAAATCTCTTCAGTTTCGATTTCGATCTTCCTTAGAAACGGTATATTGATAAGAGCAGTGTGGTAGGTTCTCCAGTCGTTCGTCTTTTGTCCATTTTACAGAGTCTGCGAGAAAGAGGGTCCTTGATTTCCATGGTGTGATTCCACCTCGAAGCGTCTTTCGAGATCTTCAATTTAGTTGATAGTAGTCCGTAGACTTGTTACGTTGTCATTAAGTCTATCATTTTAGACTGACCAGTCAGTTCGTTTTTGTATATTTTAACCAAAACCGCAATAATATTCATGAAGTTGCTCACCTCTGATATTGGTATTACTGTTTTTCTAGACTAAATGGTGTGAGTAATAATATCGCAAACAATAATGAATTTTTGATGAGCTGTGCAATAGTTGAGAAAGCTTCTGACTAATATGATATAATATTTCATTTTGCCACCTCTGAGTAGATGCGTATCTAATGCCTTTTTAATTTCATTTTGGTGGCTCTAGACTTGCTCAGAACAACAATTTTATCACATTCATGAATCTAATGCTAATTCTGGAATGAGGTAGCTTCTCAATAATCCAAATACAGAGAGCAATGATATCGGCCTATAATTTATAATGTTTTTTTTATCACCTTTTTTAAATATTGGAATAGCCACAGCTTCTGTTAATTTAAGAGGGAAATTGCCAGAAGAAAAACTGTTACAATGTATGTAAGTAAATCAATCCACTGTTTAGAGCAAAATTTTTCTAACTAAGAAATTGTTAGATCATTACCAGTCATGTCCAGTCAATTGAAGATCATACATTATGTTTAGAATTTTCAATGAATCTGTTTCCTAGAAAACGAAAGATTTTACTTCCGAATTATTAAATGCAAGATCAGAACAAATTTGGTTATTTGAGTTGACTGAAGAATTATCATCGATTACGAGTTCCTCAATCTCAAAATCTTTGTTACGCTCATTATTTAAAACCTCGTTTAACGCCCTACAGCTATCTTTAATATTGGCTTTTGTATATTGTTGAATTTATGTTTATAGTATTTTACTTCCTCAACATATGTTTCATGTTTAAGCGCTTTATTTAACACTTTGAACTTCAATAACAAGTTAGAATCTCTGAGCTTTTAAAGATAAACTATTTTTTAATTTAACTTTTTTAAGTAGCATTGCTGAAATTCAAGGTTTAATCCTTCTGTCCTTACTTCTGTCCGAAGTATTATTATCAATATATTGTTTTAACCGCGCAATAAAATACTCTTAAGCTCTGAATACATTAGTTTCAGAAAATACATTGAGCCAGCATTACTCATTTAACTCAACAAATAAATTTGCATAATTTATACAGGAGACATAATCACCCCTAATTTTAAGAGTGTCGAGTCTGTGTTGCCTTTTCGTTTTTCATATTGTTAATATCAAATGAAAAGACGAAAATGCAATACAGAGTGGTGTCTATTGTCGATCGACTCATCAATCATCTAGCTATATATATAAAGTAGAAAAGCGTGTTTGTAAATATGTAGGTGGGTTCTACAAAAGGTCTTGGTCCTCTCGATCGATAGTTTTCAAATTTTGCACGAATACTTTATAGCAGTCGAAAAGAAACATAGGGGTTAGTGGTCAAAAATTGTTAGCCCTTCCGCATGCTCCCCTTTGAGGAGGCATTTAAAAGAAGTATTTCTGACTTCTAATGGTGATGGTGTTGTTGATGGTGAGGCGGATGATCATGGTTATCGTGATTGTGATGGTGATGGTATAACGATATGATGGTAGAAAGGTAGGATGGTATGATGATATGAAGGTACGATGGTACCATGATATAATGGTATGGTGGTATGATGGAATGATGGTGTGACGGTATGGTGATTTGATGGTACAATGGTATGATGATGTAAAGGTATGATGGTGAGATGGTTTGATGATATGAAGGTACGATGGTAACATGGTACAATTGAGTATAGTTGATGGTAAGCTGGTAGGATGTTATTATTGTGTGGTTATGTGATAGTACGGTAGTATGATGTTATAATTATATGATTATTATTGGTATTATTATCATTCGTAAAATCAGCCTTTGTAGGCATGTCAAACAAATTTCAATGACAACACCCGAGCATATAACAACACCCGTAAATATACGTAAACTTCTTCGATTATGTAAAGCAAGAAGGTAAACACAATGAAGAACTTGAGGGAAACATTATTATAAACATAGAACTCAATTACTTGAATCATGAGGGTCTTATGGTATGGGAGTTCAGTCTCACATATTTACTTCCTGGGGACACACCTTCCTACAAATCAATTAACAATTAACACTGACAACAAGACACAGTAGGCAGATCTCTAGCCAACAAATCAGCAGTAGTCGATCCTTCTCATTGGGTTTTCTAGGTATGTGGCTAGGTAAAATAGAACGCACCTTCACTCCGAGAGTAGGAACTTCAAAAAAATTGGTCTGTTTTGCTCCGGGAGCAAAATCAAAAAATGTGGTTCACAGGCAAGTATTGCGGTAAACCCAACAAATTATTTTTGTCTGGATTTTATTCAATTTACTTGAGAAATGGAGAAAAAATGTATGTAGGTCTGGTCAACAGTCATGACTTTCTTTTACGTACAGCCAATTTTGAGAATATTTTTTTATAGATTTTAAATTTTTGTTTTAATTCTTATTTTTTGGAAACATTTTGTAATAAGTAGTTTTTTGTAAACCTTATACTTTCTAAAATATTTGCAAAATAAATTTTCTGGACCAAGGGAGTGGCCACTTCCGGTTAGCCGATTTGGAGTAAAATTCGCTGGGACCTCCCAATTTATCAAAAAAGCTTAAATCTGAAGTTTCAGTTCGATTGATTTAACCATCTGGGCTGTAGAGAGGACACAAATTGACATACTGACAGACAGACACCATTTCGAAACCCACTTTTTCGGACTCAGAGGACCTCAAAACAGATAAATCTCTAAAAATTTCAAGGTTCATAATTTTCATGATTACTATATTTTACTCTACTTACGTAAAAGAAAGTAAAACACCTGTTGAAGTACCCCATTTGAATTTTAGCCATGCTTTTAATCTGCTGAATTTAAACATCTCGCCGCATTACTTATGTATGTGAAAAAGTTCTTCTATCTTATGGGTACTGGATGTCACTGCACTACCAGCAAATTGAATGGCGTACATCTTGCAATTCCAACTTTTACGAGAATGTATTTGTGAAAAATTAATGGTTCGAGACTTAATATTTTGTTTGAACTTTTGTTCTTTAATCGAAATATATCAAATATAAGCGTATAGTTTTTTAACCACGTTATGCTAGGGCACGCGAACTGTGCGTCTGTATATCAAACCATGTAAAGAAAATTTTGGAAATAGGGCATTGTTGCAATAGGGAAGGCATATTCAAATTGTTTGTCTATATATACTAATAAAAATGAAAATCTGAATGTCTGTGTGTATGCTCTTCATTCATCCAACCAGATTTAAACTTTGCGTATTGGTTTCATACGAAAATTAGCTGGTTTTTGTAGTATTTTCGCAGGGGTCTAGGTGACTCCAACGTAAATTATTCTTGGTAGAAATGGCATGCGATGATCTATCCAAAAAAAAAAGACGTGTTTAAAAAATTAAATATATAAATATGATAAGATGCAGTATTATTCATTATTTCATCACATATATAAACAACTACTCCACCGGCCCTATACGTATCATTACATTTACCGTAGATGGTTAATCCTGAGATTTTATAATTTGCAAGTTTATATTGTTCAATCCAAACTTCGAATAGAAGAATGTTTTGCGGCAATATGTCAAGTGCAGCAATGTTAGCTACAAATAAATTTAAATTTTGTTTAAGGCTTCTAATATATAGATGAATCATAACAAGATTAGATTTAATTTAGTTTTCAAGTTGTTGTTAGGCGAAGATATTACATCCTAAATTCAATCTATATTGAATTATGTTGGTTTGCTTGTCGTAATCCTAAAAAAGGATGACTTCGCGTTAAATTCCGGAATACTTTTAGAGGAAGTCCAACTGGCCATGAATTCGAAGCCATCAGCTTTTCAAAATCGACATCCGAGACCCTTATTTTATAAGACGATTAGTCCTAAATGCAAAGCATTATCTAAGTTAACCCTATTATCCAGATATTGTCTAATATTTAGTAGACAAAAACCTGTTTCCGTGGTTTCACTGTACGTAATAGGTGGTCTGTATCACTCGTAGCGCCAATAATAACGTTGTTCACAATATCTGCCATATTTATTTGTAGTGGATTGATCAATCGACCAAGAACTAGAGTTCGGAATAAGCCATGCAGGCTGACAAATCAAAGATGATTTATTTTTCGAATCAAATTTGACATTAGTTCGTATTGCAACCGAGTTATGACACCGTGACCGGAACAATTGGCGCAATTTCTGATCTGGATTCATTGTTAGTTGCATTAGCGAGACTTGTTTCAGTTCTGCTTGAAAATTTATTTGACTTCAATCAAAGATCTGTGGCGACCCTATAACACGTCATACCAAAGAATCAATAGTTCACGGTATCGCCGCCATAAAACGCACCAAAATCTACTAGAAAAGAATATTTCAGAAAAAAAGAAAAAAGGTAGTAGGCAAAGCACACCAATAAATAAAAGATAGTAAATTTTCGTCGCATTCAATTATTCATTGTTTTTTGTCGACACAAGATCGAAAATAAAAAGCCAAAATAAAATACATACCAATAAAGGGCGTAATAATTTTATTTAGTGAACCCCGTTGGTTAAAGTGGGTAAAGGGCCGTAAGCAGCAAACGCTGAGCCCGCAACATTCCCCACATTGGTGACCCCGACGTGATATTATTCAACATACAACAAAGTCAAAAATTCATTTCACTGACACGTTTTAACTAATTTTTATCGGCGCGTGTTAAAATGAGCGAAGGCGAAAACGAACCTTCGACGTCCGGAACGACGCAAGTGTATAAATTGTCGGTGAAATACGCGCTATTCTAACGCGACGATCCAGAAATCTGGTTCACGCAGTTGGAGGCACAGTTCGGAATTGGGGGTATCACGGGCGATGCTACCAAATATGGGCATCTCATCGCAGCGCTGGATCCATATACAGTCAAATGTGTACGGGACCAGATCCTCTCTCCTCCCAAAGCGAATAAATACGAAACTCTAAAAAAAGTGATAATTGAACGGTTATGCGAGTCGGCGAAAATTAAACTCGACCGATTACTGTCCGGACTGCAGCTGGGCGACAAAAAACCTTCACAACTTCTACGAGAAATGGAAACGTTATCCGTGGATCAAGTAACCGAGCCAGTATTGCGGAATTTATGGTTACAGCGACTCCCAAAACATGCACAGGAAATCTTATCCTGTATGGACGATGCCAACCTACAAAAATTAGCCAACGCTGCAGACAAAATAATTGACGTGCAGAAACCAGCCGGTATCTACAATATAAAGGTTACTCCAGACGAAGCACAAGGACCGCAATCAAACAATCTGGCCGCTCAAATCAGCATCCTTTCACAACGCGTAGAGGAATTATTCGGGAGGTTCAACAAAACTGGAGACAAGTTCAATCGTGGACGATCTCCCAGCCCTAAGTTCGCCAATTTCTCTCGTCAGCGCAGTAGTTCACGTTCAAAAGAACAGGTCGAGAAACATCCAAATTGTTGGTATCATCACCAATTCGGCAGCCGAGCACGGAAATGCATAAAACCATGCAACTTCAACAGTACCAGTTCGGAATCCAACAAGCCGAAAAACCATTAGGCACCTCACTTCACGCGGCAAGTGATGGTAGCCATAACACAACAAGCCGTCTAATTATCATCGACTCGCAAAACAAACTGCAATTCCTAATCGACACAGGCGCCGAGGTTTCAGTCATACCACCATCAAATCTCGAAAAATCAAATCCAACTACATTTAAATTGTACGCAGCCAACTCGACAGTCATCGATACATTCGGACACAAAAACATCACACTCAACATAGGTCTTCGCAGATCCCTAACATGGAAATTCATGGTCGCTGCAGTCGACCGATGCATTTTGGGCGCCGATTTTTTAGCACACTTCGGTTTATTGGTCGACATCAAGAACAAAAACTCATCGATCCAACCACGAATCTCAACGTCCAAGGAGTATCCATTCAAATCCCGTCGTATGGCATCACCACGATCAAATACGGGTCAGAACAAGCCGAGATACTGGAACTGTTACAAGAATTTAAAACAGTTACCCGCGAGACGACCAGTTTGAACGTAGTAAAGCATAATGTAACCCATTGCATCGAAACAACGGGGCAACCCTATCACGCAAAAGTACGACGCTTAAACGCGGACAAGCTAAAAATAGCGAAGGATGAGATCGAGGCGTGGACAGCACAAGGGGTTTGTCGACCCTCCAAAAGTAATTGGGCGAGTCCACTACATATTGTAAAGAAAAAGGATGGCAACTGGCGGTTATGCGGGGACTACAGAAACCTTAACTCGGTAACAAAACCCGACCGTTATCCAATACCATTCGTGACAGATTTCACGCATCAACTCGAATCGCGCAGAATATTCACAAAGATTGAACTCATTCGCGCCTATCACCAAGTACCTATCGACGAAAAGGACATCGAGAAAACTGCAATCATCACTCCATTCGGATTGTTCGAGTTTCCACGTATGACATTTGGGCTACGCAACGCCGCCCAAACTTTCCAAAGGTTGATTCATTCGGTGTTCCGAGAATTAGCGTTCGTATTCCCATATATCGACGATCTGTTGATCGCCTCATCAAGCATGGAAGAACACCTCAAACACCTACGTATAGTTTTTAAACGGTTAAAGGATGCGGGTTTAGTAATCAACCTGAACAAATGCGAGTTCGCCAGGGACCAAATATCCTTCCTCGGATTTCACATAACAGCCGACGGTATGTCACCCGACAAACAGCGAGTGGAAGCCATTCAGAATTTTCCACGACCAGCTACAACCGACGGTATTCTCCGTTTCTTGGGGATGATTAACTACTATCGTATTTTCCTACCCAAGGCGGCACACGACCAGGCAATTCTATACGATTTCATCAAAGGAAAGAAGAAAAAGGACAAGTCACCGATAAATTGGACCGACGAATCCAACAAGGCGTTCGAAACATGTAAAATAAAACTAGCTGAATGCACTCAATTGACTTATCCAGTTCCTAACGCTAAATTCGCTATTCTCGTCGACGCATCAAGCACAGCAATAGGAGCGGTACTGCAACAATTCACAAAACAAGGCTGGGGCCCTATTTGGGAATCCGTTTCGTTTCGTCATTCGAAACGAATGGTGTATTCGTTTCGAGTAAGAATTGGTATTTTGGAATTCGATCGAAAATAAAAATATACACTGTTAAATAATCAAAAGGGAAATTCTTCTTTTTGGGTAAACCTATACGAAAAATATAAACCTTGATGAATTTTTGACGTATGCATATTGTTTTGCCGATTGTCTCGCAGTTTGAAGATTTTTGATTTGTGTTGTGGATAATTATGTCTTCTACTAAATAATTATTAGAAAGAATATTATTATTTGTGTCTTCTGTACGGAATTAAAGTTGCTGATGATAAATTGCTTCATACAGTCGTGCTTTTAGGTGTACATCGTAAAAATGGATGTGTTCAAAATGTGTTATTGAGCTAAATCATAAATATTGTATTTGGGAAAATAAATTTTTTATTTTATTAAACAGACACAATAGTTTTATTTCAATTATGTATATTATATTTCATTGGTGCATAATATTTCAAAATACATAATATTTTTGTGCGTGTAAATATGTATCTCTATTTACTATTTGCTGAAATTTTCATGTTTCGCCTGTGTTTACATTGTCTAACCGGCTTGGTCCATTAGCCAATTTTCAATTTATTGCTTTTCTTGTAAAATTATTTATTTAATGGTTACATATATAAGTAAAAATTATCCCCTCCTCAAATAGCATCTTACTTATTAAACTACATTCTTCCTTTTTATATGGATTCGTCAACAATTTATTCAACGTACATAAATCCGTCCATGAACGTACAAATAATAGTCGAAAACGGATTGGTAGATAAGGGAAATTTATATTCGTTTCGTAGCAATTCGTATTTCTTTCAAAATTATTCGTGTTCGAATTCAAAAATACCGATGGCTCGAAAACGTCTTTCGTTTATTCGAATTCGTATTCACAAATAGAGGCCCAGGCAACCACTTTTCTTTCATTCGCGAAAACTGAGCGACACCGAGACTCGCTACAGCACATACGACAGAGAATTATTAGCCGCTTATTCGGCCATAAAACATTTCAAAAATTTCGTGGAAGGCCGAGAATTCATTCTATTCTCCGACCATAAACCATTAACATACGCACTGCAGCAAAATCCCGAAAAGGCATCACCAAGGCAACGACGCCACTTGGATTTCATAGCACAATACACGTCAGACATTCGGCACATACCTGGAGACAACAATGTGGTAGCAGACACATTATCACGGATCGACCAAATCCACCTCGGAGGCAGTATCGGCTACGCAGCAATCGCTGACGAACAAACAACCGACGCGGAACTCGCAAGACTAGTGGAAACAAACACGTCTCTAAAATTCGAGAAAACGCCACTATTCGGGACAGACAAAGAAATCACATGTGACGTTTCAACCGGCACACAGCGCCCGTTCATCCCAAAACCATTTCGGCGACAGGTATATGAATCGTTCCACAATGTGTCACACCCAGGCATACGCGCCACGGCAAAACTAATCAAGAGAAAAGTCATATGGCCAACGATGAATCAGGAAATACGCGCTTGGGCTAAACAATGCATTCAGTGTCAAAAATGCAAAATTTCGAGACATGTGCACAGCAAAATTGGAAATTATCCTCCAACAAGTAAACGATTCGACGAAATAAGCATCGACATCGTCGGACCTCTACCACCTTCAGAGGGCAAATCATACTGCCTAACAATGATCGATCGCTACACCCGTTGGCCTGAGGCTACCCCAATCGCGGATATTCGAGCGAGCACTATAGCAGAGGCATTAATCAGAACGTGGATCAGCCGATTCGGCATACCATCAACCATTGTGACCGATAGAGGAGCACAATTCGAGTCAAGTCTATTCGACGAGCTCTCAAAATTACTGGGATTCCAGCGCAAACGTACCACAGCCTATAACCCGGCTTGCAATGGTATTATAGAACGGTGGCATCGAAGTTTTAAAGCCACAATAATGTGCGTAGCAGATAAACAGTGGACAAAATCCCTACCAATAATACTGCTCGGTTTAAGAACAACCGTGCGAGAAGACTCTCAAAGCACAGCAGCCGAACTCGTCTACGGAGAAACCATACGACTACCAGCGGAGTTCATTCAAACAGGAAAATTTAGACCGCAATCCGAATTCGTCAACACTCTACGCAAGCAATTCACAGACATAAAACCCGCTTCGGCGTCTCGAAACGCACAAGAGCAAATTTTTGTCTTTAAAGAATTGGCAACATGTAAACATGTGTTGGTACGAACAGATGCAGTCCGGCAGTCACTCCAACCTCCATACGAGGGACCATTCCCGGTGATCAGACGCAGCGAAAAACACTTTACGGTAATGATCAAGGGCAACGAGTCAACGATCTCCATAAATAGACTGAAGCCATGTTTCGTAGAAGCGCAGGAGCAACCTCCAATTGCATCGAACGAGATACCTTCCAGTTCAGACTGTGCGCAACCACCAATGCAGACAACACTACCCACCAATATCAACCACTCAATACCCAAGGAGAAAAGAAAAAGAGTAACGTTCAATCTCGCGGAGCAACCAAAGTCTAGAGTGGGTCGTTCCATCGTCAAACAGGTTCGGTTCCGCTAACTCGTGAATCGTTCACTAGTTCACTGGGGGTGGAATAGTGTGGCGACCCTATAACACGTCATACCAAAGAATCAATAGTTCACGGTATCGCCGCCATAAAACGCACCAAAATCTACTACAAAAGAATATTTCAGAAAAAAAGAAAAAAGGTAGTAGGCAAAGCACACCAATAAATAAAAGATAGTAAATTTTCGTCGCATTCAATTATTCATTGTTTTTTGTCGACACAACATCGAAAATAAAAAGCCAAAATAAAATACATACCAATAAAGGGCGTAATAATTTTATTTAGTGAACCCCGTTGGTTAAAGTGGGTAAAGGGCCGTAAGCAGCAAACGCTGAGCCCGCAACATTCCCCACAGATCAGCCGTTACAATACAATGGCCGAAACAGTTTCTTCTGCAACATTTGTTGTAACAATATCGTTATCAGTTAATTTTGTAGGAAGTGGCACAGCTACGTTATGGTTCACAAAACAATTTAGCCCACCTGTCGCAATATTGTCAGTACTCGAAACATATTTAAACTAGCACACTTATTCAGATTCTATTGCATAACATGGTTAGTTCTGCAAACTTATCGTCATTCATTCGCATTCCAAACATGTGATTACAGTCATCACAGAACCAATGAATATTTTTGGAACTTGCTACTCCGTCAAAACGTGACTTTTTTAAACCATCATATTTAGAATGCGCGATGGTATCGCATTGGCCACTACACCGTAACACATTTTCACGAATTACGCTATCACACGTAATGAACAAAATGGCAATATGAAATTAACAAAAACACAACAAAAACAATAAATTAAATATACAGGAAAAACAAAAATTTCGATGTCTATCGCAACGCTTACTTAATATCTTTTGGATTATAGACAATGCCTATGTGTGTACTTTAGTCATACTATAAAAAAGACTCTCAAAGCGTAATTTGATGGGACCATCATAACAAAAATTTGATTTGGACTGCTTTGTTTCAGAATGAATGAACAATGTTAATAGGAAGTACCCTAAGAAAATTAGATTACCGAACTGTAAATAATCAAAATATTGTCTCTTATTCACTTTCACACGATTTCCAATTATATATACGTATGTATGTATTACAGAATTTACGTTCAAACATTACGCTGGTACATGTGATTTCAATTGCATAATGGCAAGAAATCCCCACACATTTTACGTAAATCAAAGAAGAACTTTAGAACCATTCAAAAGAAATATAAAGAAATCGAAAACTAAATATGAGTTTCACTTTTACGTTAGACAAAACATTTAACCTATGTAAATATAACCTTGGATTTAATTCCTCCATCCAATATTTTAAATATGCTTAGTATTCTGTAGAGTCGCTCTTAAAAATTCGCTAAAGCACAATGAATAATGGCGTCAACCGCAATAATATTTCGGACTCTAGAACGCACAAGTCAAATACTTGGGTCATTCACAAAGGCTTAGTTGGTATATATGTAATCTTACTGTTTTTGATGCTGTTGTTACATAACTAATTTATTGAAACTTTTGCTACACAATTTCTTGTCTGGTCTAAACCATAATATTATTAGTTGAAACAATCTTTCTATGCACGTTTCAACGAACCAATTTGTATCGTTCATTTTCTTGGCTCGCTCATGTCATTTGCGGTCTACAAAAATCAATGAACGTTAAAAATAATTTAATTCAAAATTTAAAATTTATATAGTAGAATTGATCGAGCAGACAAAAAGCTTTTACTTGCGAACTGCAATTTGCTATACATCATTGAGTATTTGCCTCTCTCTCTCTCTCTCTATATGGTATATATCCGCGTTAAAATGTAAATTAGATGAACAGGTTTTAAAAAACCTATGAACTTTTGTGCATTTAAACGAAATATGTCACAAAGAACTTTTTTGTTTTTGCTAAATATCATCGTGTGCTAATTTTAATTAAGTAGTTGGCATAAAACAATGAAATGCTAACGCGACTATAAATCTACCGTCTCGATGACGGTTTCGATTAAAAATTGGTTACGCTAATCACTCAAACACACTACATGTTATAAAATGTGCAAACTCAGAATATCAACGTACAAGTTCTGTAGTTTTGTGTTTTGGTTGATGAAAATTCCCAGAAAATCACCAAAACACTTGATTGCTTCGAACGGAATACGAAAATCTCATTGAATTGGTAGTTTTTTTCCTAAAGTGTTTATTTATTCATTTACTAATTCAAGGTTACTGACGCGCACATTATCTTTGTATAATTTAAAAAATGTATTTGCCACTACGAGTATTATACTACTACATAGTAAATTATTGTAACACGATTAATTTTATATAAATAGGTAAGATCGTTATTAAACTGACTTAGACAGTAAATCAATATCAACCGCAACGGTTCGTTGTTAACAACACAAGACAAGTACAGTATTATTATTATAATTAATTAATTAATTGTTTTGGGTGTAATTTAAATACGAATATAAAATGTATACAAAAGTGATATTAACGGTTATTATTGGTTGTGTAGTTGGTGTGCTGAGTGAATATCCAAGTGATGTAAAGGAAAAGCTGGATAAAATTAAACAAATGTTGCGTAAGTGTCCGATTATTTAAATTTGTAAAGTGTCTAAAATTGTAAAGTTTAAATTAATTTGGTTTATGAACTGCAGTTATAATTAATAAATTTAGTAGTGTTGGTGAAATGTTAAAAGTTTTTAAAACGTAAACTATTATAAAATTTTGATACAGTGATTCTAGCTTTGGGAGCTTTAATTGTAGTTAACAACTACCACAGTTCTCTTGTTCACTCCATTTAACGCTGTATCATATCCCCCCCCCCCCCCTAAATAGCGGCTGCAGAAGTCGTAGTTATTGAGGTATTTTCTTAGGGCTTAATTCATTTTCTTTAATTATTCGATCATTTTGGTTTCAAAGAACTAATATTCGATATATTCGAAGAAAACGTCAAATAATTTTTAAATTGATTCATTTTTTAAATTGTTGATTAGTTTTTTCTAGTCATTTATTGATGACAACTGTCATCGAATGTTTTTGCTATTTGAATGAAATTATCAGGCGTAATATGTATTTCAAATATAGTGTTTAAACGTTTTTATAAATTTAAGTTAGAACTTGCATTTTGAAATTTATCGCTCTTCCTTACATACATATTAATTAATCAATTTAATTTATCAATAGGTTTACGAATTCTTCTAATTTTTCGCACTTCATAATTGCTTTCATTATTTTATTATAGTATTTTGGAGTTATTTAACTGACTTTTTGAAGACTCAAAAATAAGTTCAATTGGTGATTGGTTAGTGGTTTCGTTTCATTGAAATCTTTTAAAATATGCCAGTTTTGAATTCTGTTACATTATCACTACTCCGTTTTAAATATTGCGAACAATTTGACTTGGTCATTCAGTGGTAATTTATCTTCTTCATCCGTCACTTTATTTCTTATTCTTCTTGCTTGATCCGAATATCTTTTCCAATTTTTACCATTGTATAATTTTTTTGATAATATTTCGCTTCTTGCCTCATTACCGAACTTGTCAACATTACCGAATTTCGGTATTTCATGGTATTTCAATGGTGTTTTCCGTATTCATTTGTCTTAATATTTGTATTTCAGGGCATTTTGAATATACCTCTATACATAAAAAGAAATTCACCCTGTAAAATGGTCCTGCGAAATCTATGTGCAACCGTTCAAAACATTGTGTTGGATAATCTTAATGATTCTTATTCCACGAATTATACAACCTGTTTGGTATGAAAAATCTTCCATTGGTACATTAAATCGATCCTCCGCTGAGATATTTACACCAGTTGTTAAATTCTCCAGTCATTTTTTTCAATTTTTAATCGCAAGAAGTCTCTTGCGCAGTTTCTTGCATTGTTACTGGTAACGTTTGAATCTGGTTTAATTGAAAAAGGTCCGATTCATCTACGGTACGCTAACTTCCTCTTTCGAATCCATTGGAATACATTTGCATTTGGGTTTAATTTGGAGTCTCTATATTTTATTATTAAAACCTTGAAGAAATGCTTAGAGCTGCATACGTTTGGCAGATAAAAATGGAGTACTATTAAAAGGCGAAAATATTTGTACTAATGGCTTATGATCAATATACAATATAAATTCTGTGGCATAAAAAAATTGAAAAAATATTTTACTACAAACACCACTGAGTATGGTTCTTAGCTCCTCCGCGAGTAATTCAATATTTGTGATGCAAACTGTATGGGTTTTTTCAGGCATGAGATAACACTATTTCTACTTCTATTGGTGTTATATCGGTAGCTAAATGAATTGGAAGTTTGTCTTAAAAATGTACGAAGAAATTATTTGATTGCATTCGCTTTATCAATATATTGAATGAATTTTCACAACATTTACATATCCCATAACATTTAATATTTTTACATATTAGTTTGTGAAAAGGTTCTAATACCTCACTTAAATTTTGCAAATAAAAACGATGGTAATAATTTATAAGTCCCTTGAAAATTCTTAATTTATTTAATTTGAATCCACAATATTCTATTTCGTGCTCTAAAAATTCTCTCTTACTTAGATTTATTTTTAGCCGATATTCAGAGAGTCGTTTGAAAATTTCTTCAAATCTCGGAAGATGAATCTAGTCATTTGGAGCTGTCACTCGAATTGACGTGCACAATTTAATCCCTTGTGTGTACTCAAAGTTAGTGAATGTTGATCATCCTCATGAATTTTCAAGTGTAAATATGCGTTACGAAGATCTAGCTTTGATAATTTTTCTCCGGCCGTTAAATTTTTAAATAATTCATCGATTGACGAAAGTGGGTGCTTATCGGTTATAAGAAACGGGTTAATTGTGACCCCTAAAATCACCTCAGATCCGAACACTTCCATCTGGTTTCAAGACAGGTACTATGGGGATTTGCAAATTCGCTATTTTCTATTTTAATGAAAACTCCTTTATCTTCTATACGTTTAATTTAGTCACCTTCTCTGAGTATGGAAAACGGGATTTGGCGAGCTTTGATTAAAATTGGTGTCACATTTGTTTTAATTGGTAGGCGTGCTGAGTTACCTTTAATTTCACCAAGCGCATATGCTTCCATTAATTTATTTAATTTTCGTTGAGGGTCATCCGAAGTTTTTTCCCATGAAATTGAATTTACCTCACTCCAAATGTTCGCAAATATTTTGAACGAAACATCCACTGTCTCCCGAACAATACCGGCTTTACAAATTCAACTATACATATAAATCTAACAATTTTGAGCTATTATCGAATTCAACCATCATTTTAATAAATCCAAGAATATTTAACTAATGATTACTGTATGAATTTAACTCACTGTGCCCAGTTTCATTTGAACCAATGGATTTTGAATGGTATTTTGACTTAACCTATTTACATAAGAAACATTTTTAGCCAGCAACATAAATTTCAACTTGATCAGCTTGTTCGAAGTAATTGGAATTATTTCTTAATATATTACATGCTTTTTGAATTTTGCGTATTTTTTACAAAACGAAGAAAAGCTTTGAACATGCCGACAACTGTTTGCATAGTGCGGTCCCCCTCCACCCATGTGTTATGACTATTTTGTTTTTCTTTTGAATTTCTGTTGGTAGCGCTTACTTGCTTTTTTGTCTTTGTCGAATGAATCACATTTACATTCGCACATCCTGAAGATTTAAATTTTTGAGCGTCTGAGCATTTGATAAAATTAGGTGGCACTTGTTTTTTATCCGTCATATTCTTCGGCACAATACACACGTGAATTAGAGTTAAAGTTTCGCCTTCCATAATTAAATTTTATGTTATGTAGCTCTATTTTATTGGAAATTTTACAACAACGATAGTGTGTCTGGGATTTACTACTAAAAAAATTTTAAAAATATTGATAGAATTAATTTCTAAAAATACAGTCACGCCTGTCTTTTCATAAAAACCAATAAATTATCTTTGTAAAGCAACAATAATCGTATCTTGACATGTTTTACTTAGAAATACAACTCCAAATTTATTTTAAATGGGTTTTTACTTTGGGGTTGAAATGGGTTCTTTTACTTTTACTTAAGTACCGAAACAAATATAATTATAGAACAATTGCGAGACATTTCGAGATTAGTCCCTCTAATGTTTCAAAATGTTTTATTTATATGAACAATTCACTTTATTCCACCTTGAAGCGAATAGATTTTTTGGAATAACAGTGTTGATTCGAACCAATCCTATAGAGCAATAGTTGATTGCACAGAAATATTTGTTCAAAAATCCCAGAATCATGTACATAACCAGTTGACATTTTCACTTTTCAATTTTAGTATCCATAGATGAATTTGGTTTTATTATATTTGTTTCGGCAACTTACGGTGGAGCAATCAGCGATCGCGAAATAATCGTAAAATCGGGTTTTTTAACTAATTTGAAACCCAATGACTATATATTAGCCGATAGGGGGTTTGATATTCCCGATGTTTTAGAAGAGATAAAGGTTGGTTTAAATATTCCACCTTTTCTACGCAATAAAAATCAGTTGTCAGAAGAGGAAATTATGGAAACCAGGTACATTGCCAACCGACGAATTCTTGTTGAAAGAGTCATAGGGCGTGCAAAAATCAACAGAATCATTTCTGATACCATTCCCACTTATATTTCCAAAAACCACTAAAAACTTTTTGTTTTAGAAATTAAATAATTTTTTATTAATAATTCAGTTTTAATAAAAGTAATAAATAAACTGAAAAACAAAATAAATTGAATTCATTATACAAAAATAAATAAACATAAGTGTATACGCATGCATGTACTTCTATTACAAAAATAAAATAAAATAATTTAATTCAATATTTAAATATAAGGCCACATATTCTTTATGTATTATACTATAAAAAGCATTTATATATTAAATTTGGTATGAATACTAAGTAGTATCACAGCTTTAAGGAACTTCATGTAACTAACATATTTTTGGGTTTAAATAAAATTTTAATATTTAAATTTATAGTAACTATCACAGAATTTTTTTTTATAATAGACAGTTAGTTGATCTAACATTGAATCTGCGAATTCTTTGTTGTATTGGATCCGTTTAATGTAAAGCGATTGAGGGGTCCATACCACAAAGTCGCATTGTGTTATTCCTGTAACGTGCATTTGCAATTGTATTTGGTAAAAATACGAATGTGACTTAAAAAGTCCATTTTTGCTTAAAAATTTCGCCTCTGTGGGTAGTCTCTTTCTTACACTGTATGGACATTTTATTTCAATTATTAAATTTTTCTCGGAATTAATTCCATCCGGAGTAGCAGCTAAAAAATTTAAGTGAGGGTCTACGAAAATACCACATTCTTCGATTTTGTTTCCTGTAACGTCGCAATATTTTTTTCGAGCGACAGGTTCATTAGAAAGCCCCCATTTTATTGAGTTGGCAAATATTGGAATACCTCGGATGTTATTTTTTAATAAACCGTTCACAAATTTACCCGAGTTTCTGGTCCTTATTGCACTATGACAAATTGAAGCGGGTTTGCTCTGACAAATTAAAATAATACTTGCTAAATTTATCTTTAGTTTTACTAGTGTACGTAAGATGTCTAAAATGGTCACAGAAAAATACGAAAACAAATTATTTAATCGCAAAATTATCACACGTTCCTATATTTTGTGAATTTGTTTTGCTTTTCCTACAATTTTTGAACTTGAAATTTCCCCAGGTGGTAATTTTTGGCACGATTTTTCCAAATTTTTACGGCCATCACTGCTATCTATGTAATGTTTATTGACTTAATGACCAAACGAATCGTAGTAAGCTTTTATTTCAATTTGACCAGAATTCTGTTGTTATGAATTTTTTTTAATATTTTGGTTTAAATAAATCAATTATTACAAGAAAATGAAAACGATTTACTTAAACGATATTCATTTATGTTGAAATTCAAACTTTTATGAAAGTATTTCAGAAATCATAATTAAGAATTTGTAACATTTTCATTTAAAAATTTGTCTTAGGAAAAAAAGTGATTTTCCATATGTTTTGTGTGTTTTACTATGGGAAGTTTCGTTTTTTCCTCGTTTCTAATTCCCTTATAAAAGCTTAGTTTTTTTGATTATGGCTCTATAAAATACAGGGTGCTCTGCTAATACCAAAGCAACCTTGATTATACAAAGCCATAGTCTAAAAATACAGCTTTTATAAAGGAATTAGAAACGAGGAAAAAACTAAACTTTTCATAGTAAAAAATACACAAAACATATGGGACATCACTTTTTTTCCTAAGACAAATTTTTAAATGAAAATGTTACAAATTCTTAATTATGATTTCTGAAATACTTTCATAAATATTTGAATTTCAACATAAATGAATATCGTTTAAGTAAATCGTTTTCATTTTCTTGTAATAGTTGAATTATTTAAACCAAAATATAAAAAAATTTCATAACAACAGCATTCTGGTCAAATTAAAATAAAAGCTTACTACAATTCGTTTGGTAATTAAGTCAATATACATTACATAGATGGCAGTGATGGCCGTACAAATTTGGTAAAATCGTACCAAAAATTACCACCTGAGGAAATTTCAAGTAAAAAAACTTGTAAGAAAAGTACGAGTGATAATTTTGTGACTAAATAATTTTTTTTCGTATTTTTCTGTAAATATTTTAGATATCTTACGTACACTAGTAAAACTAAAGATAAATTTAGCAAGTATTATTTTAATTCATCAGACCCAACTTTGATTTATTTTTCAAAATGGAAATTCGAAAAATATATTTTAGGCATAGTTTAATTTTAATATTTCTGCAATTAATATTTATTTAATAACAATATAGTCTTCTTGAATCTTGTTGTTCAAGGTATGTAGCAAACATTTATATAAACGTTTTATAATGTATTTGCTTTTACTTTTTTTTACTCTAGTAAAATAAAGTATAGTAATCATGAAAATTTTGGACCTTGAGATTTTTAGAGATTTATTTGTTTTGAGGTCCCCTGAGTCCGAAAAAGTGGGTTTCGAAATGGTGTCTGTCTGTCTGTCTGTCAGTCTGTCAGTCTGTCAGTCTGTCAGTCTGTCAGTCTGTCAGTCTGTCAGTCTGTCAGTCTGTCAGTCTGTCAGTCTGTCAGTCTGTCAGTTTGCCAGTCTGTCTGTGTCCTCTCTACAGCCCAGATGGTTTAACCAATCGAACTGAAACTTCAGATTTAAGCTTTTTTGATAAATTGGGAGGTCCCAGTGAATTTTACTCCAAATCGGCTAACCGGAAGTGGCCACTCCCTTGGTTCAGAAAATTTATTTTGCAAATATCTTAAAAAGTATAAGGTTTACAAAAATCTACTTCATACAAAATGTTTCCAAAAATTAAAAACAAATAAAAATAAAAAATAAAATATGAAAAAAAAAAAAATTAAAAATTTAAAAATTAAAAAAAAAAAAATATTAAAAAAAAAAGTTATTAAAAAAAATAAAATTTCTCAAAATTCTCTGTTCGTAAAAGAAAGTCGTGTGTTGGCCACACCTCCATTTTTTACTTTCTTTTACTCTAGTAAAATAAAGTATAGTAATCATGAAAATTTTGGACCTTGAGATTTTTAGTGATTTATTTGTTTTAAGGTCCCCTGAGTCCGAAAAAGTGGGTTTCGAAATGGTGCCTGTCTGTCTGTCTGTCAGTCTGTCTGTCTGTCAGTCTGTCTGTGTCCTCTCTACAGCCCAGATGGTTTAACCGATCGAACTGAAACTTCAGATTTAAGCTTTTTTGATAAATTGGGAGGTCCCAGCGAATTTGACTCCAAATCGGCTAACCGGAAGTGGCCACTCCTTTAGTCGAGAAAATGTATTTTGCACATATCTTAAAATGTATAAGGTTTACAAAAAACTACTTGAAATAAAATGTTTCCAAAAATTAAAAACAAATGAAATTAAAAAAAAAAAAATTAAAAAAAAAAATTTAAAAATTTAAAAATTAAAAAAAAAAAAATTAAAAAAAAAAAAATTTAAAAATTATAAAAAACAATAAAATTTCTCAAAATTCTCTGTTCGTAAAAGAAAGTCGTGTGTTGGCCACACCTCAATTTTTTTCATTGAAGAACTTGAAGCTAAAAAACACCATTTTTACTATGGATTCGTCTCTGGTATAACTATCATTCCTATCCTTTTTCTTATTTCTATGCCAATAAAACGCTGCTGTTGTATTTTAATGAAATTTTGGCTTTTTGTATCTTGTACTCGTTTCTTTCTCGGACGATATGGTAACCCTACTTTCAATAACCGTATTTGGCGTTGAGATATAAATGTTTTTATAGTTGCAGTGAATAAATACGTACAGGAGTTAAATAAATCATTCGAATTATCTATTTTGATACTGGCAACAAAATGTGAAATTATATATAGTATTTCATAAAAAATTGATATCGGCTATTATCGACCCAAACTGTGAACTATTAAATTTTAATAGTCCGAAGTTTTAATCTATAAGTAAAATATTTTATTTCTTGAACTTCCTGAATTTATTTGGTAAAGTTTTGATGGGCTTGTTTTATTAGAAAGTGGTTGGTAGCAATAATTTCCAGAATATAGTATTTATTTTAAATCTCTGTACTCTCCGTAATCGAATAAATGAAACGAATTTTTGAACTTGTTAGTGTGGGCAAGTTTCAGCTCAAGTTTGTATCGTTGAACTGGTCGCCATAGAGTAAGGCCTAGATAAACCGGGCGTTAGTTCGTAGGGCTCTGATGAGCACATACCTTTAAAATACTTGTAAAATACACAGAAGCTTCTAAATCCCGACAATGTGATAAGGAGTCAAGGGATAAGGAAAGTGAGGCTAACATCCGAAATCAATTAGAATGCTCTTTTTTGGACCTGTCCTAGTACAGTAAGTTTAGTTTTTGGAGCACCTTCCCAAATATGCGAATTATACTCCAGTTTCGGTGTTAAATACGGTTAGTTTATGTAGAATAGAATTTAAAACGTATAAATATCCCTAGCATTTCACCGCTGTCTTTTTTATTCGATGAGATTTCCTGGTTGTAGACAAACCTCATGGTATTTTCAGAGTACACTAGAATCATTTTTATAGTAAAAGATAGAGAGTTGTTTATTCTATTTTTCAGAATTGAGAATTGTCGCAAGATCTTGCTCTAGGCGAGATTGCATAGTAAGTCTTTCAGGAAGAATGTCGTTTCACGAAGAACTAGTAGAAGACGAAAGATAGTTAGATAACCATTTAAAATATGAGCCGTTCATGTCGCAGCATCCACAACTGCTTGAATTTTGTGCCAGAATGAAGAATTCTATATATAGTATATGTAATTCTATATGAATGCAGTCCAATTGTACCCAACTTAGGGTTGAAAGCCTTCGAAATGGCAAGTGCTATAACTTGTGCCTCACGAAATAGGCAGATACATCTATTTCATCAATTGAAAATTAAAGATTGATTCCACGGTGATTGGACGGTAGTTGGAGGGGTCTGATTTACTGCCCGTTTCAGGCACTGGATGGGTATTGGCCATTTTCCAACACAAACTCACTGAAGAACTTGTTTAATTTCAACCAGTCGGTACACTTATAGATGCCTAACTAGTAGGAGTTTTAGAGGTATACCTCCACAACTATTTCAGCTTTTGATGATTTTTGAGGTAGAGTTCGCAGAGGAAGAGGGTGTGTTTGGAGGTTTGAATTTCAACACAAAGGAAGTTGGAATAAAAATACGACTTTGGGCTAAGTATAATTGGGAATATAATATAGAATGTCGTTACGGGATTAGATGGCCATATAACTAAAAATAGACTAAATGGGGTATAACTCTAAAATACCGACGTTCGTCACGTTTAGTAGAACCTACATGGTGTTTCACTATACGGCAATTAAAGTGGTTATTTAACATTTGCTTGTTGTAGGAAGGCGATCGGTGGCACCACAGTTCAAGCACGTCGTACCACCCAAACGTAGCCGCCCTTCTTAATTACAAAAGTATTCCAAACATCATTTGATTTTAAAGTTTTTGAAACGAACCTATAGTAAGGTAACTGTCACAAAATACGAAGTGCGTTCATACAGTTTTTTTTGTCTCACTTGTTTCAGAATTCTAGATAAATCTGGTTAATACTATACGATCAAAAGAGCAAAATTAGAACACCATAGAGGTTTCATTTTTCATAAAAACTTAATGTTTGCTTGGCGTAATGGCTACAGGAAAGTACCTAAGTATAGAAGAAAAAGTTCAAAATCGAGCTTTCAAGGAAGATGGCCATTTCATTCGCAATGAAAGCAAGAGACTCAGAAATAGTGAAAGTTATAAACTATAAACATGAGCATTATAATAAGTTGTTTTAGTCTCTGCAATGTTTTTCTGGGGCTCAATACAATCACAACTCTTTCACAGTTCACTTTTAATGTCATACCTTACGCAGTAGCCAAATCGAGGAAGTACGGCTATTGCATCATGCCAGCCTATAGTACTGATACTGACATGAAAGGTGGGTCGACCAGGCAAGTAGCGCGTCTTTCTTTCGAGTAACCTATTACGTTTACATATGAATCTGAACCTGTGAGTCATGGTGGGGACACTCATTGTGTTATCCCTAACATAGTAAGTGTCCTCACATTGACTCGCTTGTTCAGACGTTGATGTTAGTGAGTTATAGAAACTGAATAGCCATGCTAGTTCACTCCACAGTCTTCTTGTGTTCTCGAGTATAAAAAAATATTATGTTACGCAGTATAAAGAAAGCTGGATAAATAATCGGGAAAAATGAACCGCACAGATTGGAAATATAGGAGTGATAAATTGGTTCGAAAGCGCAGAGTAGAGTACTCCATTGGAAACCGTATTACAAAAGACGACACCTTACGCGTTTGTGCAGATTACTCGGTTACAACTAATAAGTTTTTAGAGAATGTCAGTCATCCCTTGAACGGGGGAAGACAATTACCAAGCTTTACTAATCCCAAGCTTGCCACCAACCGGTGTTGAAAGAATTTTCGCGAACAATTCTTGCTTAGTCGACGCATAAAGGGCTATGCAGTGAAACGTTTACCGTGCGGCTGCAAACCAAACAGCTCCGTTTTTCAAGCGATTACGGAAAATACCCTTCTAGGTTGTGAAAGATTTTTGTTTTTTTGACGATATAGTGGTGGGTAGTAGCAAAGGACGCTTAGGCGTTTTGGACAAGTTACTTAATGCGGGATCCAAAGAGAATAAAACCAAATGTACAGTCTTTCAAGACAATACAAAATACCTCGGATTTATAATAAATGCTGAACAACTTCATAAGGATTAGAAAAAGTTAATGCCATAATAAAAATGCCCAGTCTAAAAACGAACAGATTCAGGCTTTATGTGGATTAATTAGTTACTATGATCGGTTTATTCAAAATGTTTCGACAATCCTTAATTGTTAATCCAATCGTTGCTGTTTGCCTTTCTAATATTATGTCTATTGCTGAAGAAAAGTTCGAAGAATATCTGTTAGGGAGACATTTTATAATTAAGTCAGACCACAAGCCACTTATAGTGATATTTGGAAAGTAAAAGGGATTACCTACCATGTTAGCTAAAAATTAAATATACTATACCACAATGAAATGCTTTATGAGTTCCAAATGACTACATCGGCTTTAAAGTCCTTCGTATGAAAAACACCTAGATCTTTCCCGTTAAAATCTTGCAATAGATACGTGTGTGAGCCAGTTTTCTGTTTAATTTGACATTTTATCCATTTTGGTGCCAAGCACTAAAATTTTTCGACGCATTAGATAACTGAAAATTTCTCTTCCAAACCACATCTCCAACGTTGAGATTTCGCACAGCAGTCCTCAAGTTATAATTATGAGCATAGGTATTAAAGATTTAAGATTTTCGTAAGTTTAATATCACCAACTTGCTAATTTTCTCAAACTCTTCTTTTATAGATTTTACTCGTTTTTGTATAGAGTCTTCGACATTATTAGGTACGTTAGTCTGATTTTTCAAATTTGCGCCGTATCCAAAATGATGTATTTCACGAGCAAAATTTAGAAAGTAAGGGGTGTATCCAGTGGAATCATGAACAGCAGTTCGAATGGCACAAGCTATTTTATGAATATGCTGATCCCATTCTCTATGATCGTCCTTGATATATGATCGGATTGCAGCTAAAACAACTCGATTTACCCGCTCTGCTGGGTTGTTTTGAGGATGGTAGTTGGCATTACGATAATGAGACACTCCGTTTTCCATCAAGAAAGTTTTGAATTTTGTTGCAGTGAACTGAGGTCCATTATCCGAAATTAAGGTGCGTGGATTGATTAATTGATTGTGAGTGTACGGCCAAGCATTATAGTAAGTCTCCCGGACTCCCGGGCACACACCGTACACCCGTTTACATACAACAAAACCGAAGGATAGGATAGGATTATTAGTTGGGACAGACTCGACCCGGTTACAGACACCAATGCGATCAATAGTTAGTAAATTAACGGCACAAAATACAACTGAATCTAACTACATTTTTAGATGATCATTTCTCTGGAATCCAGGGCCGGATACTCAGGTCTCCCTAAACCTAAATTAAAACTTATTAATGTTGTAATTTCTCCCTGTTCGCCTTTCAATAATTTATCTGATAAAATATTTAAGAAAATCTAAAATTACTAAGCTAAAATTATAATTATAATTACAGTAGAATTCGCTTATAGCAAACACTCAAGGGACATAATTTTGTTCACTATAGCCGGCTGTTCATTTTAATCAAATATTCGTTTACGTTTATAAACGTAGTTCTTTGTTTGTAGTGTATAAGAAAAAATAAGTGTTCGTGCAATTTCAAAGCACACAACTATATCATTATCCGAAATTAAGGTGCGTGGAGTTCTTAAAATGAGAAATACATTTTGTTCCAAAATTCGAATGGTGGACTTAGTGTCAGAATTTCGAAGCGGGAAGAAAAGTACAAACTTCGTAAACACGTCAACTATTACGAGCACAAATATGTTGCCTGATTTGGATCTGGTTAAAGGTCCCAAATAGTCTACAGCGATAGTTGACCAAGGTGTAGTAACAAATTTCGGTGCCCCCATCGGTGACTTCATTAACGGGCCATCTTTAGATGCTTTGCATATTTCGCAATTGCGTATTATCTCTTTCACTGTACTGTCTAAATTAGGCCAAAAATAGTTTTGTTTTATACGAAAAGCAGTTTTTGAGGTTCCAAGATGAGCCGCCATCGAGTCATCATGGCACTTTCTTAGAATATCTGCACGGTTTTTTTGAGGTACGACAAGTTTTAATTTCTACCCAGGAAATAGCTTAAACAACTGATTATTAATAATTTGAAAATCCGGGTAATCATCAGGATTATTAACCAATCCACTTTTGATATTCTCATACCATTGATGGTCAGATAACAAAAGGGAATCACAGACCATTGCTCGAGACAGAGCATCAGGTACAACATTAAAACGTCCCTATCTGTGCCGTAAGTCAAATTTATACTGCTGCAGTCGACGAGCCCAGCGACCAAGACGACCACTCGGATCATTTAGATTATTCAACCACAGAAGAGAAGCGTGATCCGTTATGATAATAAAATAACTTCCCTCAATGTAGGGTCTAAATCTCTCTATGGCTAAAATTACGGCTAAACACTCTTTTTCTGTTGTGTGTTATTTTCGCTGTTGAGTGGTTAGCTTATCACTAAAGAACGACATAACTTTTTCCTCATTTCCTTCACCCTGAGTGAGAACTGCGCCAACACCATCGGTTTGAATGATAAACCTTTTCGTAAAATCTGGGTGCGACAGAACAGGTGGAGATATCAGCAACGATTTCAATTCCAGAAAAGCAATATTGGCTGCTTCTGTCACAAATTTCTTTCCCTTTTTCAAAACATCTGAAATTGGGGAAGAAATTGTTGAAAAATTATGTATGAACCGCCTATACCAACTCGCCATACCTAACAGTCGACGAATAGCTTTAGGACAATTTGGAACCGGATAATTCAATACTGCAGAAACTTTGTCAGGATCGGTTCTCAAACCTTCCTGCGAAATTATATAGCCCAGATATTTCATTTGTTTTTGAAAGAATTTTGATTTTTCAAAATTAATAGTTAATCCTGCAATCTTTAAACGATCGGCCACCTCATTTAAGAGTCGGATATGTTCTTGGTAGGTCTCAGTAGATACTATAATATCGTCCAGGTAGACGAATACTTGTGGCTCCAGATCTACCCCTAGCACCTGGTCCATTAACCGAGCCTGCCTTTGCGGTACGTTATGCAATCCAAAGGGCATAACCGTAAACTGAAAGTGTCCGCGTGAGGATATTGAAAATGCCGTTTTCTCTTTTGAAGATTCTTCAAAAGAGGAAGGGGAACTTGCCAAAAGGCATCGGATAGGTCTATACTCGAAAGAAAGTGGTTGCTCTTAAAACGTCCTAGAATTCGAGCAATATGTGGGAGCGGATATGCATCCTGCTTGGTAACATTATTCAATTTTCTCGAATCTAGACAGAGGCGAATTTTACCATTAGGTTTAGAAACACAAACGAGAGGATTACTCCAAGGACTCTTAGACTTTTAAATTACTCCCAGATTTATCATGCGGTCGAGTTCTTGGTCCACTTTCTCCTGGACATAGGGTGACATTGGATAATTCCTCTGCTTTATCGGTCTGGCGTCGGCTGTATCAATTAAATGAGATAGTACATTCGTACGCCCTAGTTTATCATTGTCAGACAATTTAAATTTGGATAAAACCGGTTTTAACTCATCAATCTCAGAGTTTGATAAAGAATGATGTATCTCCAAAATTTTTTTGTCCAGCACAGATGAAGATATGGTTTCGAGTAGGCTTAATATTGAACATCCTCCAAAAGTCCATGCCTAATATCAAAGTTGTTGTAATTGAGGGTACAATTAGAACAGGAATCACTAAAGTTTTATAGTTTTATGTAAAAGGAACATTTACATATCCTTTTATTTAGTGTTGGGTTCCATCAGCAGTTAAAATAATGGAATGAATTTGGTAAATTAACAAATTTAGGGATTTAATCAATTTATCAGAATTTACACCAAATATAGTACAAGAAGCTCCGGAATCTAGGAGACCTTCAACTTTAATATCCAGAATTTTGACTTCAATCGTTGGCCTTCCGTCAGGGGAATAATTAATGATAGAATTTAAAACATTCGAAAAGTAAACATAGTTTGAATAGTTAGGTATTTTTGATTTAGGAGTTTTAGGTTTTATGAAATTAATAAAACTCCCACTACTAATTTCTACTTCTGGTTTTCCGCGACCGACAGTGAACACTTCGGGCATTTACTAGTGATAAAACCAGACATTCCACATTTGAAACAAAATAACTTTGTCTTCTCCTTTATACAATTATTAAATGTATGTCCGTCTTGCAAACAATTCCAACATCTAACTCGAGTTTTTGATGAGGCTTTTACTGTCGACACTGAAACCGATTGTTCCTTTGTATCCGACACTTCTTGCAACTCTTTCTCGACTGAATCTTTTACAAATGCATTGACCCTCGAAAATCGTGCTACACGATTTAAAGAAGGTTCCAAAACTTGGCGATTAGCAGATGATCGTCTATTCAAATTATACCGTAAATCTTCTATTCTCTTACAATATAAGCAAAGTTGTTCAATAGAATTTACTCCTGCAATGGGATGTTTTTCTAAATATACTGACTGTAAATTTCGGATTATTGTTGGTAATTGAGCTTTTTCCGGGATGGGCTCAATTAAACTTTGATAATAAAGTTTCATTTGTGCTAAATACAAACAAAAACTCTCATCCCGCCCTTGCATTCTCTTGCACGTTCACTGCGCGGTATTCCAGTTGATCTACCAGCTGGTGGATCAGCTAAAGACTCTCGAAGATTCGTTTCAAATTCTGAATCGGATTCAGATCCAGAAAATATATTATTTTCAAGAACTAATGACTTAGTGGTATCTTTAGTTCTACGATCGCGAGCTTGGGAATTCAGTTGATCTAAAGAACCAACCGGATTGCTCTTATTGATGCCTTTGACTGTAAGATTGGCCATACTTAGGCCAAGATCGTCCTGAACACCGGAAACTTGCTGATCATCAGATGCTTCAGTTTCAGACACAATTAAAGAGGGATCAATTAACGAACGAATTTGATCTAACATATAACTGATATTATTCTTCCAAGGAGAATGTACTGGAAGGGTATTATTTAATCTCTCTAAGCAAAATTGTAAATGTTCAGCCACGGGCAAGGAATTTAAAATCTTATACTTCCGTTCGCATTCGGCGTATTCTCTGTCAATAGGATCATTAACTGTTCGTGGGGGGTTCACATTTCCCTTCGCTTCATCACGTAATCGTTGTCTCAGAGAACGCTGATTATCAACTACCGATTGCTTGTCTAATATATCACGTATACGTATCTCATACGAAAGCTCACCGTCACTCAAATAAGCTGCATTCATTGTAACAAATAATAAATATTAATAAAAGATAAAGTTAATTATATAAGTAAATCTAGCAAAAAAAAATTATTAAAGAAAATTCAATTTTCTCTTAAGATACTGAAAACAATAATCAATTTAATAAAAATTCCCTTAAATAAAATGAAATCAAAAATTTAAAAAAATTATTTAATCAAAAAAAAAATTTAATTTCGGCAAATGTATGCCTTTTCGGGCCCCACGTTTGACGCCAATTATGTAACGCGTGGTTTTCGATTTCTTCCAACAAGAACTCCAAAAAAATCAGAGAAAGAAAAAAAAACTCAAACTAACGAATATTTATCATTATAAAACTTATACTTAAATTTTTATTATAATTATATAATTAAATTTAGAGAAAAAAAAAATAATTAAAATACATCAATTTATAATATAACTAATCTAAAGTTTTTAAACAAAATAATTGTTGACTTAAAAAAAAAATTAAAGATATCCGCAAAGAAACAAATAAAAAAAATATATGCAAATGGCTTGTTCTCCACGTTTCCAGCATGACATGACAACTATAAAAACCAAAAGAAATATTATGTTAAAATTAACAAAAAAAAAAAAATTAAGAATAATAAACAAACGAACTCGCATCTTTTCTTTAAATTCAAAATTTGCTCAATTAGGTGATTTTGCAAGTAAGGCTGTTGGGCGCCATCTTCAAAAGAAGAAACCTTCCACACGTAAATGTTCTCCGGCTATCTCAAAGAGCGATTTGAAACACAAGGAGTGGATTTAAGAACAAATTTTTTTAGAAAAGATGGAAGCATAAAAAAAACTAATGGATTTATAAAAAAAATTAGTAAATAAAATTATCAAAAAAAATTATATACTCAAAAAACAACAGAATATTTGAAAATAATTATACAAAAAAAAAATTACAAAATCTGGATACGCTCACCCAAAATTTACCTACGGCATTCTCGCAAAAAGTATATAACACGTGGTCCTGTACCAAAACTCCAAGCTCCAAAAACTTGCAACACAGCAAACAAAAATGTATTACAAAATATATTTATTGCCTTAATACAGCAAGATACAGCTTTTCCCGGTCCTCTACTCAAAATAGCATACCACGGTTATCATACGTGTCTCCAGATTATTACAAAAAAAAATAAACACATAAAAACTGGTTTTGGATTCTACTCGTATTATTTGGAACTCAACAAATACAAAAAAAAATCCACCATAAAAAAATCACTTGTACCGTAACCGCAATAAACTCGAAAGTTTAATTTTTTTATTCACTAAACTCAAAGTTATAAATTTTGTCTTTTGTCACCACAAATAATCAGAAAAAATATATACTTAGCTCGAGAAAAAATTGTTGTACGTCCGGCTATATAATAATGGCTTTGTTGCTTTAAATAAAACCACTCCGTTGACTTGTCCGGTGTACGTATCGATCAAAATCACGTTGGTCCAAAAAAACTCAAAATGTTGTCCAACACAGCAACCAAATGTAAACGCCAATCCAAATATAAAAATATGTTTCTCATCCAAATAGCGCTGGTCCAAAATTCGAGATGTGTCTCGTTCAAAAGTCCAAATCCAAGAGACCAAATAATCCATCACCAAAAAATTTAATTAACCAATTTCCATCTTCTTCTCCATACATCTTCTCTTCATGATTCGTGTTTGCCCCTCCAATACAATTTATCAATTCTTCTTTCTTCTCGATCGCAATACAAATAGATAATTTGGGTTCGCGAGAGATATATAATGGAAATAGGGAAACGATAAAAATTTTCATTTCTGCAGATGAGCATAAACAAAATAATAACAATTGCAATCGTATGCAAAAAAAATTCACGTATTACCCGATAAGTACATATTTCAAATCAGTGCTTTGAAACCCAAAGCAAAACAAATTATTTGCTAAAGAGAATGAAACTGGTCCTTTTCAACCCGCTACAAGAGATAGATTAGAGAAAAAAATTTAACAATTCGTTTATTTACGTAGAAAACACCATCCATTCGATGAACAACAAGACTCCATTTGAGCTGGTGTTTGCTAGAAAACCAAGACTCATATGGAGTGCATTATTACCTAAACAAATAAAACCTATATTAACAAATAAGAAGGGTAATATAAAAAATTTGAAAAGTATGATAAGATTTATTTCAGAAATTTTGCAACCGGTAAATTTGAGTCGGGCAGTATTAAAGAAATCTTAGTTAAAACTGTTTATTTGGTGCTAAGCTATAATAATAGGGAGTTTAAAAGGCATGCAAACCGTATTGTGCTATGGGTAAGAAATGATTGATTCGTTGACTAAACAAATAGTAGTCGTGTTTTCCATGAGTATTGCCAGAGCCTTCTAGAGTATAGAGCCATAATCTTAATGACGTATTTCTTAGAAGCTTTTTTAGTGGTATAACTTTTCACTGATTTCCATAGGAATCCATAGTAAAAATGGTGTTTTTTAGCTTCAAGTTTTTCAATGAAAAAAGCAAAAATATTACAAAATGTTTATATAAAAGTTTTCTACATATCTTTAAGAACAATATACAAGAAGGTCATATTGGTATTAAGTAAATATTAATTGCAGAAATATTAAAATTAAATTATTTCTAAAATATATTTTTTCGAACTTTCATTTTGAAAAATACATCAAAGTTGGCTCTGACGAATTAAAATAATACTTGCTAAATTTATCTTTAGTTTTACTAGTGAACGTAAGATGTCTAAAATGGTAAAAGAAAAATACGAAAAAAAATTATTTAATCGCAAAATTATCACACGTTCCTATATTTTGTGAATTTGTTTTGCTTTTCCTACAATTTTTGAACTTGAAATTTCCCCAGGTGGTAATTTTTGGCACGATTTTTCCAAATTTTGACGGCCATCACTGCCATCTATGTAATGTGTATTGACTTAAATGACCAAACGAATCGTAGTAAGCTTTTATTTCAATTTGACCAGAATTCTGTTGTTATGAATTTTTTTTAATATTTTGGTTTAAATAAATCAATTATTACAAGAAAATAAAAACGATTTACTTAAACGATATTCATATATGTTGAAATTCAAACATTTATGAAAGTATTTCAGAAATCATAATTAAGAATTTGTAACGTTTTCATTTAAAAATTTGTCTTAGGAAAAAAAGTGATTTCCCATATGTTTTGTGTGTTTTAATATGAAAAGTTTCATTTTTTCCTCGTTTCTAATTCCCTTAAAAAAGCTCAGATTTTTTGATTATGGCTCTATAAAATACAGGGTGCTCTGGTATTGCGCTAGAACTCGATCAACTTTAAATTCCTTTTAATCTAAGTAAACTAAAAAAAATAACTGCACAAAGCGCCAATGTGTAGTCTACTTAACATAAATACACAACTAGCAATAAATAATTGCAACTTCAGCTTATTTTTAGTTACACTTGATAAACCCAAGAATATTTTGCACTTCAAAAATTCATGGCTTATCAAGTGTAACTAAAAAATAATCTATAGTTGCAATTATTTATTGGTAGTTGTTGCAGCAATATGTGTATATTTATGTTAAGTACACTACACATTCACGCTTTATGCATTTATTTTTTTCGGTTTACATCGAATAAAACGGAATTAAAATTTATCGAGTTCTAGTGCAGGTGTCATAAAAAACACTACTGTGGTGGAGCATAAGGGAAATTAATACTAGTAAATTTAAATTATAAAATGTTCGGTAATTATAATTCCTCTACCGAGACGCCCGCTCTCTTTATCATCTTTTATAATTCGCAACAGACCTTGAACTTGTTAAACCGTTTTGGGATGACCTTTTCCCTTGTTGTGTTTGTCTCGACTTTTGCATTCTCTCAATCTTTGAATTCCCATTTTATTACTCATAGTAGTTACTGGGTAAGTTACTAAAATTATCTTAATTAATTGATTAACGAATAAAATGACATTTTCGAGAGATCAAATTAGCCTAAATTTTAAGTCTTGCTCTTAAACAAAAAGCCTCAATTAGCCTCCCAATGTTTAGGAATTTCATCTCATTTGTATAAACATTCGATAATAAAAAATTAGTATATTATTAAAAGAGCGGGTATTGATATTTATCACATTTGTGATGAAATCAAATGGTTCACAGGGGTCTTATTTTGCACAAATATTTCTCCTGGTACTTTTAATTTTTGACCGTGCAGAACTCCTTGATCAGTTGTCATTTTGTTTGGGCAACCATAACATGACACATATTCGGAAATAGATGTTTTTATAACCGTTTGCATCGTTCAATCTTGTAAAGGATAAACTTCTCTTCATGATTCGTGTTTGCCCCTCCAATACAATTTATCAATTCTTCTTTCTTCTCGATCGCAATACAAATAGATAATTTGGGTTCGCGAGAGATATATAATGGAAATAGGGAAACGATAAAAATTTTCATTTCTGCAGATGAGCATAAACAAAATAATAACAATTGCAATCGTATGCAAAAAAAATTCACGTATTACCCGATAAGTACATATTTCAAATCAGTGCTTTGAAACCCAAAGCAAAACAAATTATTTGCTAAAGAGAATGAAACTGGTCCTTTTCAACCCGCTACAAGAGATAGATTAGAGAAAAAAATTTAACAATTCGTTTATTTACGTAGAAAACACCATCCATTCGATGAACAACAAGACTCCATTTGAGCTGGTGTTTGCTAGAAAACCAAGACTCATATGGAGTGCATTATTACCTAAACAAATAAAACCTATATTAACAAATAAGAAGGGTAATATAAAAAATTTGAAAAGTATGATAAGATTTATTTCAGAAATTTTGCAACCGGTAAATTTGAGTCGGGCAGTATTAAAGAAATCTTAGTTAAAACTGTTTATTTGGTGCTAAGCTATAATAATAGGGAGTTTAAAAGGCATGCAAACCGTATTGTGCTATGGGTAAGAAATGATTGATTCGTTGACTAAACAAATAGTAGTCGTGTTTTCCATGAGTATTGCCAGAGCCTTCTAGAGTATAGAGCCATAATCTTAATGACGTATTTCTTAGAAGCTTTTTTAGTGGTATAACTTTTCACTGATTTCCATAGGAATCCATAGTAAAAATGGTGTTTTTTAGCTTCAAGTTTTTCAATGAAAAAAGCAAAAATATTACAAAATGTTTATATAAAAGTTTTCTACATATCTTTAAGAACAATATACAAGAAGGTCATATTGGTATTAAGTAAATATTAATTGCAGAAATATTAAAATTAAATTATTTCTAAAATATATTTTTTCGAACTTTCATTTTGAAAAATACATCAAAGTTGGCTCTGACGAATTAAAATAATACTTGCTAAATTTATCTTTAGTTTTACTAGTGAACGTAAGATGTCTAAAATGGTAAAAGAAAAATACGAAAAAAAATTATTTAATCGCAAAATTATCACACGTTCCTATATTTTGTGAATTTGTTTTGCTTTTCCTACAATTTTTGAACTTGAAATTTCCCCAGGTGGTAATTTTTGGCACGATTTTTCCAAATTTTGACGGCCATCACTGCCATCTATGTAATGTGTATTGACTTAAATGACCAAACGAATCGTAGTAAGCTTTTATTTCAATTTGACCAGAATTCTGTTGTTATGAATTTTTTTTAATATTTTGGTTTAAATAAATCAATTATTACAAGAAAATAAAAACGATTTACTTAAACGATATTCATATATGTTGAAATTCAAACATTTATGAAAGTATTTCAGAAATCATAATTAAGAATTTGTAACGTTTTCATTTAAAAATTTGTCTTAGGAAAAAAAGTGATTTCCCATATGTTTTGTGTGTTTTAATATGAAAAGTTTCATTTTTTCCTCGTTTCTAATTCCCTTAAAAAAGCTCAGATTTTTTGATTATGGCTCTATAAAATACAGGGTGCTCTGGTATTGCGCTAGAACTCGATCAACTTTAAATTCCTTTTAATCTAAGTAAACTAAAAAAAATAACTGCACAAAGCGCCAATGTGTAGTCTACTTAACATAAATACACAACTAGCAATAAATAATTGCAACTTCAGCTTATTTTTAGTTACACTTGATAAACCCAAGAATATTTTGCACTTCAAAAATTCATGGCTTATCAAGTGTAACTAAAAAATAATCTATAGTTGCAATTATTTATTGGTAGTTGTTGCAGCAATATGTGTATATTTATGTTAAGTACACTACACATTCACGCTTTATGCATTTATTTTTTTCGGTTTACATCGAATAAAACGGAATTAAAATTTATCGAGTTCTAGTGCAGGTGTCATAAAAAACACTACTGTGGTGGAGCATAAGGGAAATTAATACTAGTAAATTTAAATTATAAAATGTTCGGTAATTATAATTCCTCTACCGAGACGCCCGCTCTCTTTATCATCTTTTATAATTCGCAACAGACCTTGAACTTGTTAAACCGTTTTGGGATGACCTTTTCCCTTGTTGTGTTTGTCTCGACTTTTGCATTCTCTCAATCTTTGAATTCCCATTTTATTACTCATAGTAGTTACTGGGTAAGTTACTAAAATTATCTTAATTAATTGATTAACGAATAAAATGACATTTTCGAGAGATCAAATTAGCCTAAATTTTAAGTCTTGCTCTTAAACAAAAAGCCTCAATTAGCCTCCCAATATTTAGGAATTTCATCTCATTTGTATAAACATTCGATAATAAAAAATTAGTATATTATTAAAAGAGCGGGTATTGATATTTATCACATTTGTGATGAAATCAAATGGTTCACAGGGGTCTTATTTTGCACAAATATTTCTCCTGGTACTTTTAATTTTTGACCGTGCAGAACTCCTTGATCAGTTGTCATTTTGTTTGGGCAACCATAACATGACACATATTCGGAAATAAATGTTTTTACAACCGTTTGCATCGTTCAATCTTGTAAAGGATAAACTTCCAGCCACCTTGAAAATCTATCGACTACGGTCAATAGATAAATGTAGTTCTGACATCTAAGTAGTGGTCCTACAAGATCCATGTGGACATGATCGAAACGGTGTATTGTTAAGTCAAATGTTCCGATAGGAGATTTCGTATATCGAATTATTTTTGAAGCTTGACATTTTATGAACAATTTGGGCCACGCCCCAATATCTTTTGTCACCTTCGGACAAAAGTATAGCGTTGTGTTATAATATACCGCCTATTTCCGTGCATTGAACTTTCACATCAAAGCAACTTCAGGTCTTTTGATGAAGGCTTCTAATTCGATATCATAATCTTATTGCTGTTTTAACCTATTTATGTCAATACCCGTATTAGCAATTGTTTCGCACTCATTTGGAAGCGATAAATAGTCGGCAATAACGATATCGCGGTCGGAAATGTGTTGAATGTCGGAAGTGAATTCCGCTACGATCTCCAAATATCTTTGGCGACGCCGACTTCTTTCACTTCTAGAATCAATTGCATTACCGAGCGGCTTATGATCGGTAAGGATTTTGAATCATCTACTTTCAATGTAGTGACGTAAATGTTTAACGGCTCAATAAACTGCAAGTAGTTCTCTGTCAAAGAGAGAGTAACGTGTGTCTGCAACCTCTCTGTGAAGTGGCTCTCTGTTCAATTACTGCGCCTACCGCAACTTCAGAACTATCAGTCGTCAGAATTAGATGAGCATTCGCTATCGGATACATTAAAAGCATCGATTGAACTAGCGCACTTTAAGCTTTCCCAAAAGCTGCTTAACATATGTCTGGCTAAAAAATTTTTTTAGCACATCTAGATTTTAAAAATTGTGTCATGTGTTTATGAACTGGGATTAATATATCGGCAATTCTAGGTATAAACATATGGTAATTTATACCATATATTTATACTTTTATTCTCAAATCAAACTCCGCTAAAATAAAACAAATTTGATTTTAAAAGACATATTTACTAATGGCTACTGATATTAACACGCATTAGTTATATCGACGCAATAAGATAATAACAAATCTTTTCAAATGTATATAAGTCACTTCCATCATAGGGATGGCATATAAGTCACTTCCATCATAAGGAATCTGTATTGGTTTTCTTTTGTTGATACCAAAATAAACATACCTATAGTAGAAATGTCAATCAATGTCTCTAACCCGGCTTGCTCGATCTGTCACGTGCCTAAGACCAAGGAGACTAGCCCCATCCAATTTATCTTTCTAATCTCGGGGGTTTTCCTCACGTTTGTAACAATTGGTATTTTATTCTCTAATGCACCGTTTTAGATTTAGTTGATAAAGAAACTAAGGAAGCTGCACAGCAACCATGGGATCTGAAGGCGCAGGGAGTAGGCACCTAGCTTATTTACAAATTGGTTGCGAATTTATTATTTTTGTCACCCAAAATCTTTATTCGATGCCCAAAACTAATTTTTTGTTCTCCCTTCAAATTGTTCCAACAAATCATAAATGTTGCCAATTTATTATTTTTTTTACTAAAAACGTATTTTTTAATACTGCCGCATTTCCAGAAATTCTGCAATAGGAAGAGATTTGTTTTTAACATTAGACTGGAAATCTGCATTTTCCAGAATATTTTAAAACCGTTTCGGACGTACCCATAGTCTGGACGAACCATAACATTAATTTTATTTTTTACAATAATTTTGCCTGCTTTATATTTTTGACTTAAATGTTTTGACTGGAATTCCCAGTACCTTACAGATTACCGAATGTTTCATACTCTATTGGACCTCCTGTAAAATTACCTACCATTTTATAACACACTTTCTTTCCAAATTCAATAAGAAATGCTTTAGTAATTATTCGATGATTGTGTTGCATAAATCACACAGAGTACTCTTTTTTTTTAATGCTACCAACTGCCTTATTCTTGAATCTTTCTACAACTCACAAGAAGTAACCAAATCTTAAGCTAAAGTTATTGGTCTTAACCAATGTTAATACTTATTGTTAGTGCTCACAATTTAGATTATACTTATATGATATGTAAATCATAAATATTTAATAAATTTGCAGGTTCATAGGTTCATCAGTCCGAGTGGGTCTGTTTTTCTCAGTCGCCTAAATCGCAGCTAATTTTCTATATCCCTAGCCAATTCATTGGGATGTGAATCTAGTTTTGAGTAATAAATCTAACTGAATTCTTTAATTGTTTGTTCCCAAGGTCGTCATGTATATTACTATTTCGAATGTACCACGGAGCATTGGTAATACTGCGAAGTTGTTTCGCTTGGGTTTGTTGCAGGAGTTTTCTGTTTGAAGGGCTAGTGGATCCCCATAACTGAATACCATATGTCCATATGGGTTTGATTATCGCTTTGTACAGTAAAACTTTATTGGCTAATGACAACTGAGATTTTGTTCCCATAAGAAAATACATTTTAGAAAACGTAATTTTTATTTGGTTGCGCTTTGTTTCAGTATGATTTTTCCACGTTAACCTTCTATCTAGGTGTAAACCAACGTATATGACCTTCGTTTGTTGAGGAATATGTTTATCGTTTAATTTCAATGGCCGGCAGGTGCGTTTGTTGAGCGTGAATGTGACGTGAGTTGATTTGTTTTCGTTCACTTTTATTCGCCATGCCTTCAGCCAGTCCGCGATTTTTTTAAATGATTCTGTAACTCCTTTGAAACAATTTCAGGATTATGGTGTGACATGAGGATGGCTGTATCATCGGCAAATATTGATATTATTACTTTGTTGGTAAATCGGCTGTGTAGAACAAGAATAATATTAGTCCTAGAACGCTGCTTTGCGGGACACCGCAAGTAGTTGCGCTATTTTGTTTGGCTGTTTGATTGCATTTGAAGAAGATACTTTCCAAAAACTGAGTGAAATTTCTTCGGTAGAAGCTCTTTAATTTTGTAAGTTAGTCCATCGTGCCAAATTTTATTAAAGGCTCGTGCGATGTCTAAGAAAGCCGCAATATAAGAACGAAATCGAAAGAACAATATTTATTTTCTTCGAAGGTGATATTAGCTGTGGTACCATGTTGTTTTCGGAATCATATTAGATTCAATTTCGTTAGTAATATTTTTTCAAATAGCTTTGAGATTGTGGGCAGCATGCTTATTGGACGATATGACGAGATCTGCGTTCATTTATTTCTGGCTTGAGGGGTATAACTCGTTTGCATGATCGCATTGAATATTAATTTTATTAGTTTTATGCATTGCATCTGGCAATTCTCTTATCATTTTTCCAGTAATGAGATCATCTCCTTATGCATTTTATTATGGTGGATTCGAATTTGTTGTCCTTTTTAAATTTTTTGTTGCCTTCCACAAAGAAAAATCTGTCCTCTCGGTTGCCGAGACATCACTTAAATAGTTGTGGATGCTCTGATTTTCTTCTTTCCGCAAAGGAAATCTTAGGGTCTTAATATCTCGATTTTATTTGCATTTCAATAAAGGTGATTTTGTTTGCTGCCATTGACGGCGGATTTTTCACTTTTCCTTGATTAGTTCCTATATATTATGAGACAGTTTATTAACTTTTTCAGAACTACTTAATACATGATATCTTTTAGATTTTCTGCCGCGCATCGCCCTGAAGCTTTGCACCACATTAGTCAGTTTGTTTATGGCTTTTGATATGTTTCCCTCTTCACTGACTTGCACTTTAGGATCGGTACCTTTAAGAACACTTGCGTAAGAAACCCCTTGGGTACTGTTGACAGTTGAGTACTGGTTTCCATTTTGAGCGTTTGTGTTTACAATTTCTGGTCATGCTTCTTTCCTAGCTGAAGAATGAAGATTAAGCATTCATTGCTCTGCTCACTAAATTGGGTACCCTATCTAATTAGCCGTGTGATTTCCATCGCAGTTGCTGCATTTTCTCACTAATGCTTCTTTTTTGCTTTATTCCAAGCCTTTGAGTTATGGAGTTTACCACATATAAAACAAACATTGTTCAAAGAGCAATATGCTCTGGTGTCGACCGACCCATTTCTTTTCCTGCATATTTTTATTAATAATTGAGGTTGTGACGTTCGGTGACAAATCGCTTGCGGACATTATCTGCTGATTTGGCCTAGCCTTTTTTACTTGAGGCGGAAATAAGAACATCACGATATTTTTTTTAAACAAAATTTAAAATTGTTGATCCAACTAGTAAATTGCATTATCAAAAATTATTAGGTGTGCAAATAAGTTTTCAGGGATATACAAAAGATGGCGTAACTAGTATTAATTCGCATCGGACCATCTTGTAACTATATTCATGTTAAAGCGTCATCATTTCCCTCTAAAATAAAGTGCAAGCAACATATTTTTTTGTGCTGTAACCATGTCAACCTTTGTGCCAACAAAACACAATTTGTGGGAAGCGCTGCTTTTTTGTTTTAATTTGAAGAAATGTACAGCTGATGGACATTGATTGCTTTGTGAACCATATGAGGAGCGTTTTCCATCAATAAAAACATGCGAATACTGGTTCCAGCATTTTAAAAGTGGCGATTTTGATACCAGTGACAAAGAACGCGAAGGGAAGCCAGTAAAGTTTGAAGACGCTGAATTGGAGGCGTTTTTGAACCAAGAATTATACCACATTCAAGAGGAGCTGGTTGAAATTTTGGGAGTGACTCAACAAGCGATTCAAAACCATCTCAAGGCCATGGGTGTGGTGCAAAAAACAAGGAAATTGGGTTCGCCGTTTTTGTCACGTGCGAATACTCTAAAGACAAAATCGGAAGGGTTTTTGCATCGAATCGTGACGGAGGACGGAAAGTCCATCCACTACGACAGCCCAAAGCGCAGAAAATCGTGGGGTAAGCCCGGTCAAGCATCAACTTCAACAGCCAAACCAAATATGTCGACACTTTTCGACAGTTTTTGACCATAATTTACGGTTTTTGACCTATTTTTCACAAAATTGTCGAAAAGTCAGATTTTTTAGCGTTTTACCCATCTCTGAAAAAAACTTAGCATAAAAGTCGTGAAATTTGTTTTCATTTTGGCCATTCATAAGTAGGATTCAAGTTAAACAGGAAACCCGTTTTAGTTAAATTTACTTTATTTATTTGTTTTTAATTATTGCACACTATTTGAGCCTAGCAGTAGTATAATGTTGTAAGTGTTCGGTCGGGCCAAAATAAAAAAAATATCACGTTTTTTATGTTAAATTTCTTACATACAACGCACTCATTTATCATAGAAAAAACCAAGTTTTTTTTCTTATTTGAAGGTCAATTTTGTTAAAATTATATGTCAAATTAAAATATAATATGAGTACGTCGAGTTTACGAAAGCTTTAAAAAGAGTTAAACGTTTAAATTCAATTTTCCACTTTTGGCTGTTCGGTCAGGTTTCACGTAAAATTTAACGAGGAGAACTTAGCAGGAAATGAGTTTGACGTAAAATATCTTAACCAAATAAATTATAATACTATGTATGTATAAGGGAAATCAGGTATATTTTCGTTAAACAAATTTTTGGGATAAACAGAAAGCGTTGGGCTAATTGAAAACTATGTCAAAATTTTAACGAAACTTTTCTTATTGTTCTTTTCGGCAAACGTCATAGAAAATTTATGTAGATCACAATGCACTTATGGCATTAATATGGTTTTTTGTCTGATTTTTTAGAAGAATAGACATTAAAGAACTGTTTTATTTGTGTTATGTCTAAATATGCATATTTTATTAATTAATTCAGGCGCACACATCTTGGCTGAAGTGAATAAAAAAAAGTAAATACTTTTATTTTGATTTTTTCAAGATTTTTTTTTGACGATCGCGTGTGTGCAATTATTAATTTGTTTTACAAGAAAACAGTTGAAGGTCACGGTAATGATGTGACAAAGATCAATATATCATATACCAATATATTACTCTTCAAAAATGAGAACCCTCCATGTGTTCTTTATGTTGGTAGTTTGGTTTCGTACTGAAAACTACTCTGGTCTACTCATCACTCAGCTCTCGCCACTTACATTAAGTATCTGGCTAGAACGTACTGACATAGCGAATTACATTCACTACGTCAAATATCAAAAACCTATGGAGAAACCTCATTTTTGAAGAGTAATATATTGGTATAACTCTTAGCCCTTGGGTTAAAATTACGGGGAGGGGGAATGATATTTCTACTTTTTTTCAGTAGATATGTTATGAGGGATTGCCCTCTTTATTTTTCTGATTTACCAAATCGAAAATATTGCGATTGCCATGAACAATTAATATATTTGTCTATAAAAAAGCCGAAAAAATCAATTGATTACCGACAGACAAATTAAATTCTTAATACAAATTAGAACGAAATTTTAAATATACAATTTTTATTAATTAATGAATTTAATTTGAGGCACTTGATTCATGTGAAATTGTAATCTGTGAATTATAGAAATATGAAAACTTTTAGCGGTATTATGGTTCTCACCTTACCAAAAAAACTCCATACAAACCTAGTCACACTTTCTTTTTGTTGGTGAGGTGGTCCATAATAGAGCTATTTGCCCAAAAAATTTAAAAATTAAAATTGATCTGTACAAAGTTAAAGAAAGTTTTTTGTTAGATTTTCTTCAACCACCAATTTTCGATGTAATCAACCAATTTGAAAGTTATCTCACTTACCATTTTGTTACATACATATATTCAAAATTTTATTTTTTCATTTAGAATTTTAATTCGGTTTGAAATATTCTACGCTAATGAAACATTTTAAAGAAATTTAAAATTTTGAAGCCTGGTGAAAGTGACTTTCTGAAATTACCAAATTCCTAAATTTTACTTTAAATTTAGCTTCTAAACTTTCCTGGATTTACATCAGATGGACCTATTATTTGCTTGAAACTAAATTTTAGATTCAAATTTTTGTTTTAGGTAAATAAAAAGGTGAAAATTATTTATTTATTTTATTTATTTATTTTATTTATAATTAACAGCTAAATTTTAAGACACCCCATTTTGAGCATGAGCTCATTCACAATAGGGTGTCAATACAAAACTACGTTAGCACCATAAGAATAAAATTCCTGCGTATAGCTCAGCTCAGCTCACATCACAGCTGCACAACTTCTCGGGAAACAGGGTAACTTCCATATAATTTCATTTCATGAAGATGATTTGAGGCATATATTTACTAGTAAAAAAAATTTTGAGGAAACATTTTATAAACGTCCGGCTGACACGAAAGTCAGAGCCACGCAAAATTATGAAAGCTTGTGAGAAATTTTATGGAACTTGTAATATGATAATTATACCGGTTATAGTTAGATAATGATAAAAGTATTAGATACGTTTTAAGGTTAGCACAAGAGTGATGTGCATTTATTTTTTATTTAATATGACAAGGTTTTCCATACATACTAGGTTTCTATTTACCAAGATGAGTGTACTATGCAAGGTTACATATTTATGTTACATACCTCTTTTTATATAATACACAATTGAGATTTATAAATTCAATCTAATAGGTTGTTTTGATATTCTACCAGATCTGGTTCTATACCCATGTTGCCCTGGAACTTTTCGTATTGGTCCACCAGTAGATCTCAGTCAGTGTAACATTATCTTTATTAAATGACCTTTGCTTGTCATTTGGTACTGCTGGACTTTCTATATTGGCTGATGGTAAGTTTGGGATGATGGTGGCATCACTCTGAATATTAACTGAAGTCTTTTTAAGATGATGCGAATTTCTTCGATATGTTCGACCGTCTGTTTCAACTATAAATGACCTCGGTTTCCCCGCTGATTTGATAATATTGCCAGATTTCCAATCTCTTGGTCCGATTTGTATCCTAACCTGATCTCCTGCTTTTAGTGGTGCAGCTGGTTTGCTCGTTTTATCCGCATAATGCTTTTGAGCCAGGCGTAAACGTTCTAACTCTTCAGCTACATTAGTAATTACCCTAGGCTTTAGTTGATCAAATGAAGACGGAATAGTTGACCGTATAACTCGGCTCATTAATCTCTCGTTCGGTGATCCAATCGATTCATTTCTTGGCAAATTTCTAAAATTAAGTAATGCCAGTTCAACTTCAGTTTTGTCTATACAACATTTTTTTAGCATATTCTTCGCTGTTTGCACGTTTCGTTCCGCTAAACCATTAGACCTCGGAAATTTTGGACTAGAAGTTCTGAGCTCAAATTTCCAGATCGTCGCAAAATCACGAAACTGTTTTGAGTTGTATTGAGGACCATTGTCCGATTCCAATATCTGCGGTATACCATGAACACTAAACCAACTCTTTAATGTTTTATTTCGTCGCTCGTAGTCACTTCCAATTTTTTAAAATCCATATAACCCGAATAGTTGTCTGCAATCAATAAGTACTCTTTTCCATTAAATATAAATAGATCTGTAATCACTATTTGAAAGGGAAGAGATGGTATTATTTTTGGTAATATACATTCTTTGTCATTACAACGTTGAGTTTTTTGACAAACTGAACACTTCTCCACGTATGCTTGGACATCTTTAGCTTGACCAATCCAGAATAACAATTGTCGAGCCCTGCGCATTGTATTCGTTATTCCCCAATGACCAGTATGTGTCTCAATCATTTTATTGATTAATTTTTGAGGAACTACAACCTTTTACCCTTTAAAGACTATACCACTCTCATGACTTAACTGATGACGAAAATTAAAATATGGTTTTACTTCATTTGGAGGATTTTTTTTATCATCCGGAAATCCACCGAGAATAAATGTAATGAGTGTTTGTAGCTCTCGATCTTCTCTAGTAGCAGCTACAAATTCGGATATAGCTTTGTTGGACATTGCCAAAATTATTTGAATTTCCAGTTCTTCGTCGTCTATTTCTTCATTATCATGTGTACAATCTCTGCTCAACGTATCCGCTATTGGAATATCAGTACCTTTGATATAATATATCACATTAGGCGAATATTGGAGCGTATCAAACACTATACGTTGTAATCCGGCTGGAGCTTCTTCTATTGGTCTCTTGTAAGTGACTTCTAATGGCTTGTGATCCGTCTCAATAGTTAGCTTTTTACCGTAAATAAATTGATGACATTTTTTACAGGCGGTTCTTATAGCCAACGCTTCCTTTTCAATTTGTGGATAGTTTTTCTGAGAATTGCTTAATGCCTTGGTTTCGTATGTTATCGGTTGATTATCCTGCATAAGTACAAATCCTAGTGATTTTGAACTGCTGTCCACAAATAACTTTGCATCCTTATTGACATCATAGAACTGAAGTACTGGAGGTGTGGACAACACTGTCTTAATATTTTCTACCGCTTTGTCAAGTTGTTCCGTCCAAACCCATGCATTTTGCTTTACCAACAATTCTCTTAATGGTTCGGTAATTTTTGATAGATTTGGTATAAATTTATTCAAGTAGGTCACCATTCCCAACATTCGCTGAAGTTCTTTCACATTTTGTGGTATTTTTAACTTATAAATTGCTTCAATATTTTCAGTATCTGGGTAGAGAACGGCAGGTGATATAACGTAACCCAAGAATTTAAGTGTTTGAACTTGGAATTTACACTTATCTCTGTTTAGTTTCAGTCCTGCTTTTCTCAATATCCTCAGTGCTACTTCCGTAATCTGTGCCAACTTTTCTTTAGTAGGTGCATGGATAAGTATGTCATCCATAGAAATTTCTACTCCGCTTATATTTTTCAGTATATTATTCATCGCCTCGCTAAATACTTCCGGTGCTGATGAAAGTCCAAATGGCAATCGTAAGCAAGAATAACGTCCCCAAGGTGTAGCAAACGTTAAATATTTTTGTGTTCTTTCAGTATCCTGTATTTGCCAAAAACCACGCATACAATCTAGTAGTGTGAAATATTTTGACCCACCTAATCTGGCAGATATTTCTTCAATTGTATTTAATGGATACTGGCGTCGTAAAATATTGCGATTTAGATCAGTCGGATCCATAGAGATTCTGATCTTTTCGTTTTTACGAACTATAATCATTGGACTTACTGCTGGTGTTGGTTCATTGACTCTTACGATAACTTTCATTTTCTCCATTTTATCAAGTTCCAGTTTAACAATGTCCCTAATGGAATGTGGTATTCTTCTTGCTGGTCTGATTTCGAATTTAGGATTCTCGATTAAATTAATGTCATATTTATAAATTTTTAGGCATCCGAGTCCTTTGAAAATTTTGTCGTCATCATTCGACACACTACGCACTCGATAAATTAGTCCTAAATCTTCACAAGATTTTTTTCCCAATATTGACATAAAATTTTCATTTATTATTTTAAACACTACTTCTTTTGGTGTTGAATTATATTTCGTTATACACATTACTGTAATTTCGCCAAGAACCTTTATTTTTTGCTCATTATATGCGACTATCCTTTTTGTGTTTGATCGATTCACTTTGCCTTTTAATTTTTCTGCAATATTTTTACTTAAAACATTACACTGTGCACCAGAATCTAATTTTACTTTTAGATTTATGCCGTTAATTTTTAATACCTCGGCCCAGTCTTTATCATCATTGGACACACTATTCACGAACATTTCAATTTCTTCATCTGAATTAGACTTTACTGTATCAGCACGAGCATTGTTCTTGGTATTATTTTTACAATTGCTTTTATCAATTTTAACCTGACATGACTTTGCAAAATGCCCTTTTTTATTGCACTTTGCACACTTTTTACCATACGCTGGACAGGATTTTTTCCCATGACACGTGTTACACCTGGTACAATCAAATTCGTCGCTATCGGTTGTCGATTTTTTTAGCACGTTTTTTCTAGCTAATGCATCGATGTTATGTTCACCCTTAATGTCCTTCAACTGTTTTGAGGCTATTTCACTAGATTTGCAAATATTTATTGCTCTATCTAAAGTGAGACCATCTTCGGAGAGTAATTTTTCATGTACCGTATCTGACAAAATCCCAATCACAATTTTGTCTCGGACGAGAGTATCAGCTAACCTATCATGCTCACAAAGTATTGCTTGAGCCTTGATTTTAGTAACAAACTCATCTATCGTTTCGCTATCTTGTTGTTGCATTCTATTAAATGAATATCTTTCATATATTACATTCCTTTTAGGTGTAAAATATGTCTCGAATTTAGCGACTTTAGCGATTTGCTTTCATCATCCGTGAGGTTAAACGTGTTGTACACATTTACTGCATCCAATCCAATCGACGCCATTAATGTAGCTATTCGAATTTCCTCAGCTTTAGTTTCTAAACCCGTAGCTACTGAATGCCATTTAAATATTTGTATCCAATTCTTCCAGTCTCGAGCAATATTTTCATTAAAAATTAGTGGCTGTATGCTGCGCATCGATACACTATTCGAGTTGGTGGTCATGTTGGAATGTTCTGGATTTTCCTCACTTGAATTATTAATTATAATTTAGTCAATACTATATTTTCGACAGTTGTTGACTAATTAACTTATATAATTTTCGTAGCACTATAACGGCATTAATTTATTATATTGATAAATTGTCTGACACCATGTAATATGATAATTATACCGGTTATAGTTAGATAATGATAAAAGTATTAGATACGTTTTAAGGTTAGCACAAGAGTGATGCGCATTTATTTTTTTTTAATATGACAAGGTTTTCCATACATACTAGGCTTCTATTTACCAAGATGAATATACTATGCAAAGTTACATATTTATGTTACAGAACTGAGACGATGGTATCCTTTTACATTTTGACCTTGTTGATTACAACTCCTTACCTCTTAAAAGCCATAATTTTAACAATAATTGGTTTTGTCGTGCAGATTAGGGATGGCAATTATTCGACATTTTTACTATCCGGGTATCGAATAGTAAATGTTCAAAATATCCGGTTAACCGATTAATTGACAGGAAAAAAATTAAAACACAAATATGTTTATTGATTTTTTCGGCTTTTTTATAGACAAATATATTAATTGTTCATGACAATCCCAATATTTTCGGTTTGGTAAATCAGAAAAATAAAGAGGCCAATCCCTCATAACATATCTAATAAAAAAGTAGAAATATCATTGCCCCCTCGCCGGGAGGGGAGACTTGATTTTCTTAAAATAAATTATTATAATAGGCATTTAATGATTTCGAACTTACTTTAGAGCGTATCTTCGATGCGAAATTAGGTGCGACTGAGAACACTCGCTCATTTACTGTTGACGTTGCTCTAATAGTCATCAATCCTTGGTATAATTGTTCCAAAAAATCTCCCATTTTTCTGCTTAAATCAAATGATTTGAATTCATTTTTTACATTACAATTCTCTGAGCGAGTATGAACATCTCCAATTGAACTAATTGCTCTGTGCAATTTTTGATCTGGACGATCATGTTGCATGCTGGAATTTATATTTAGATCGACATCGTTGTCCGATTCAGATGAATTCGAATTTTCGCTGTTTACAGTTCCACTACCGTTAGAAAACATTCGATTAATTAAATCATTCGCATATGCAATTGTTGCGATTTTGTTCGAATATTCGAAATATTGATTTGTTTTAGATATACTGCCTGTGTGCAGGTAAATGATAAGTGTTATTAAGGTTTGTAGCAACTCATAATTTGTAATAGTGACATAGATTTAGACGTGATTATCGGCTTCTTTACCAAATTATATTACATATAGAGATGACTTGACAGGAAAATAATTTCTTTTTTAAATTTTATTATTTAGGAAACTATAACATAATGATATTTAAAAATAATCCTATTCGAGTTGATTACCCGATTATTCGAAAAGTCAAATTTTGCTAAAATTAGCCGGTAAACCGGTCAATCGAAAACAGGTTTGCCATCCCTAGTGCAGATCAGCTTTTGTGATCTGAGATCTCTAGAGATGTATGGCCTTACCAGATTACTATATGAAGTAGAAACAATAAATTTTCCAACGATATTATACGATTAATGTATTAGGCATTGAGATAAGTGGTCTCCAAACATATGGGTTAAAGAAGACATTATATTAATAATAATATGGGTTAAAGAAGAAGATATTGGAGCGTGGCATGCACTTTGTCAATAATGTGGCTCGATGGCAAACAAGCCTTTTTTACTGTACCGTTCAAATAAAATTCCTGATTTTGTGATTTTACAGAAATATTTTATGCCATTCTATTGCCAAATATTAAACTCATAACTGGTTTCTCTAAAGTCGCTGTACAGCATTAACTTTCGTAATCATCAATCAATGTCCATCTGCCATCTATGTGGTGCAAGGAATGATGATGCAAGGGATCCCATCACTTCCTCCCACATAAATTTAATAGTAAAGTTCATTTCGCCATGGTCTTTAAAACCATAGACCATATATTTTCCATACGGGTCGCTGCATGCAGTTGAGTTTATGTTGTTGTTACACATTTAGCTCAGTTTTGTAAATATTTCATTGTTGAGGCATGACCTCTGAATATGAGGATCTTTTACTCTGAGGGTGATAATACCCGAAGCTTGTAAAGCAATTTACAAGCAAATGTCTAGCAGTTCCCCTATTATTTTTCGCCATTATCTATTAATAGGTATATAGTTGACAGCTCAAAATCTGTAAAACCAATCAAAAAAACTGCACAAACTTCCCTTACACTACGAAACGATTAGTCTTGCACAAGTTACTTGCAAAATGTTTGACTTGTGTAGTTAAATTTGAGCAGTTAAACGTTACGTCTAGGGCTGGCCTAACATTCGGTGACATTCGGTTGACCAACTATTTAGAAAAGTCAAAAATTTAGTCAAAAAAATCAATCTGAGGTACAAAACACAAATGTAGATTATTGCCCTCATTCAGTTTCTTAGCACCTTTTGCACAGGAGCCCAGTCAATTGTAGCTTATCATGGGAACGCTTACTATACAATATTATAAAACGCGAGTTCCAGCCGTTAACTTATATGAATGGTTATCACAAATATAATAAAATGTCATAGTAACAATTAGGTTTGCCAAATGGTCGGTTTTGAAACGGTCCAGCCGGTTATTAGAGCAATAAGCCTGTCACCGGTCGTACAGCTGACCGGCAGAATAAATGAGCGGTTTTCAATTAAATTCAATAAAATCATCAATTTAAATGTATCGAAGAAAATTCGATTTGTGCTTTTGTACCCGTAAAATTGAAATTTTTCGAAGTTGTCGAATAAAAATTTAGTTAGTACTACAACTACTACAAACAAAGCGCGAAGCAAAAATATGTTTTTTTAATTCACCAACAACTTCTTGAGAAAGCTGAATTAATACTAAATTTGCTAAATGTTTTGAAGATCCATGATCAATTGATTAAAAAGCAATATTGTGCCAGGGTGCACAACTCATTACTGTTACCTATATCTTTGTGTTCATAATATTTGAACATTACCTGCAAAAAACTGAGAACACTGTAAGATAATCATATTACAGATCCTAATAAAACTCAACGTACAGTAGCTAAATAAAATGAATCCTAGTAAATTATCAAGTAATTTCGAACAATTTTTAATAATATCAAAAAACCTCTTCGAATCTGCAAATTTACAAAAGATCTCGAAGAATTACCATCAACATCATCAAAAGTTTTGAATTAAATATAACATCATGCGAGTAACATCAACGAGCAGGTAATCTCGAAAATCTAAAAAATTTCTAATTATATTAAATGTTACTCTCGAAAATATAAGATAGTCTCAGATGTAAATCAATATCCTCCAAACTTAACTTTAAATAACTCGATGCCAAGCAGATCATTAATTCTGTAACAAGAAGCAATTGCATCGCTCGCAAATTTCGAGTAACATCGGAAACATAAATAACCTCGAAAAATTGGAATAATGCGAGGATTCTAGAAAAATATCGATAATCACAAAAAATTGGGAATTTCCCGAAAAACTCAGGATCCTCTAAGAAATCTCTAAGAATCTCGAATAATCTGAAAAATATTATACAGACAACGGACGAATAATTTAGAAAATATTGAATAATGTCGGTATTTTCGAATAACTTTGGTGCGCAGAAACTTCGCCCTGTTTAAATCCAAGAATCTGAAAAATAAAAATATTATACAGACAACGGACGAATAATTTAGAAAATATTGAATAATGTCGGTATTTTCGAATAACTTTGGTGCGCAGAAACTTCGCCCTGTTTAAATCCAAGAATCTGGAAATCTCGATAATGCGAAGAATTTCGAGAAAAATGAAAAAAGTCGAAAAATGTATCAATAAATTAATAATATCTGTTACATAAAACTCAGAGAGAGAAATTGAAGGTCTGATTGATTGATTGATTGATTTTGAATGTACGGCCAGGCATTATAGCGGATCTCCCGGACCCCCGGGCACACACCGTACACCCGTTTACACATAACAAAACTGAAGGATAGGATAGGATTATTAGTTGGGACAGACTCGACCCAGTTACAGACACCAACGCGATCGATAGTTAGTAAATTATTAGTACAATATGTAATAAATAGGTTAGCACAAGACAGCACAATCTAACTACAATATTAGATGATCCTTTCTCTGGAATCGCCGGATACTCAGGACTCCCTAAATCAAAACAGGACTTAAAAAATTATTAATGTTGTAATTTCACCCCTGTCCGCCTTTCATTAATATACCTAATAAAATATTTAAGAAAAATTTAAAACAACAGCGCTTTAGAATTTTAGCAGGTTTTGTTTTATATACTAAATTAGAAGTATGTATTAGTGTCGTAAAAATAAAATCTAATACCAAATTTATTGCGACCTATTTTATATACCATAATTTAAAATTTATTTCAATACTATCTAAATATTAAACTTTAGTAATCAAAAATTGAAATTTGATTGTATTTACAATCCACAAAATATCAAATCATGCACTTTTAATTTTTCTATCTACAAAAATAAAAATCATTGCCTGACAAATGCATCCCGGTGGATTGCATTTTCCAAAATTACACTTTAGTTTAATTATTTTCACAACACATTACACTAAACTTGAATTTAATTAGAATTAAATTTAAAATTTAAAATTAAAATGTATATAAAGTATATACATATCAGTACATAAGAAACAAAAAATAAAAAGAAAAGAAAATTAAATTAAATTAAATTTTTGAAGAGGATAGAAAAAACACGTCTATCCTCTTTGAATGTTCGCACTCCCCACCAATCGTTTATACGTATCATTTTTAAGCTAAAACTATATTAAGTGTGCGTATGATATGATAGTTTATCTAAATTTCTTCAAGAATATATTGGTGTCGATTGTACATAAAATAAAACATAAGAACACATTCAAGTATGCGTAAAAATAAAATCAGATATTAACTACGACGTAAAACAAATTATGTTAAAATCAATTTAATACGATTCAATTATTAGATTTTAGTAATTAAATTCCATGTACAACCACACAAAAGTTAAAATCATGCACATAATAAAGAAATCAAGAATTTTGATCTCTTTATCTATAAATATAAAACATTGCCTGATAAATGCATCCTGGTGGATTGCATTTTCCAAAATTACACTTTAATTATTATTTCACTAAAATTGAATTGAATTAGAATTAAAATTAAAATGTATTAGGCTTAATGTATTACTTATAATATGTGCTTAAAAAGAAAAAATATGCAAGTAAAATAACAAAATATGTGATTAAAAATGTAAAAATATTTCGAAAAACAAAAAGCACACTTTAGTAAAATATTGTAATCAGTTTTACAAATAAATTATTTTTAAATAGTAAAATCTGGGAACTATTTGTGAATTCGAATCGAACGTATTAGACTCTTCGATTTTAAGAATCGTATTTGATTTAAATAAGAAACGAACGAATCTGATTTAATAAATATAAATGTTATTCTTCTAAATATTATTTACACCTAGTTTGCATTCAAAGAAAATAACCTTTCTTCTTCAACACATGTGATTGAGGCATGATTAAGGGAAAAATTTCAGATACCGGGAGTCGTTCCATCTTATTTTCAATTAGTTCATCGACAGCTCCACTGATTGCTTCAACTTTCCTATTAGTTTCCAGAAACAAGTTTAATTGGTCCATTAATCTTTTACTTGAGGACTCTTTCTATTGTCGTGGTTAAATGGCTGTAATTGCCAGTTATGTAAGTCAAATCATTTTCAAAGTTGATTAACCTAATATTGTCTTAGCAGTTTAAATATAAGTAGAATCTTCGTCGTTTAGTTCCAAAAAAATTTCTTTAATGTTTTCGATATTTTCGAAATTTTCTTTCAAAGAATGCAAACTTTTAACGCAAACTCTGTGTAATCCATGAACTACACAAATCACATGTAAAATTTTGGCTTTCACCATGTACTGCGCCGCATGAGATATAGAAAGCAACATCTTTGTTCCTCTCGAATTTTTCTCTTAATAGTTTGACAGAGTCGTCGAACAACCGGGCGTTTATTAAATGGTTGGTTTTGTCGAAGAACGCAACGTTCAATAAAAATTTTTATTTGGCTGCCGGTTCATCGAGATCCAATATACCTACTATCACATTGGTTCCATAACGTCCCGGGGGCTATTCCTGAATACGATACGGATTCGAATGTGTAAGATTCATATTTGATTTAAAAAAGAATCGAGTGAATCTGATTTGATTCAAGTAGGAATGTTATACTTACGTATTCGTATCGTATTCAAGAATAGCCCCCAGCATTATCCGTAGTTTATCGAATGAAATCCACAAATATTTATTTTATGTTACTAGCTGTACTTCGCTAATTTCTTTGTCGTATAGTGCTTTAATATATCGTTTTCTTACCGTTGATTCGTGCGGTATTATCTGTTTGGCATATTGTTTTAGAAACGACGAAGACAATTTGTTATTTAATTTCGCCAACGAAATATCAGCAGCTAGCATGACCATAAACAAATGCTCGTTGAATTTCGAATAACTCGAGCTAGTCACATTCTTAAAAAAAATTCTTCTTTGTGTTTCTTACTCTTAACGTGCTGGTCCACAAGAGATTTTTGTTACATCGTCACCGATTTTTCACATACTTTGCAGCATAAAATTGCCCCGTCTTTCTTGAAAACATTACGTTATTCTTAAACACTAAATTTTGCTTTACTATTAAAGCTTTGTTTTACTTTCGGCATCTTAAAAATAATTGAATTCCTGCTTGTTTTAAAAACACAAGTGAAGTAATTATCGTGCACCAATTAAATTAAAAATAAATTTTTTTTTGGTAGAGAGTAACGACAATTACTAATAGTTAATATTATCTACAGTGGCATATTGAATTAGGAACTGTTCATGTTGTTAATTTGAATTGCCTACATGCAGGCGATTTAAAGTGTTTTATAAGAAGAATTTCATAATCGGTATTTTCTGTAATAGAATATTCGTTAATTACTAAAATGTTTAGTAAAATATGTATTTATGGATAAATTTTGTGCTAACAAACGAAAAAATGTAAATATATGTTGTAACAAATATGGCTCATTTTGCTCGAAAATTTCTGATTCATAAAACATTCGTTTCCAATTTGCTTTTTCTTAACCCAAAAAAAAGATGTATTTACATAAGTAGCCGAAGCCTATAACATATGTATATATATAAAGTATATACATAACATTTTACACTAACAACACTTAAATAAAAATAAAAATAAAATTAAATTAAATTTTGAAGAGGAAAGACAAAACACGTCTGTCCTCTTTGAATGTTCGCACTCCACCCTCAGTGAGAGAAATTTTAGGTCTGGAATAAAATTAGAATTCTAGAATAATCTTAAAAAATCAATAAATCACTAACAATCTGTAATAAAAAGACATCTCAATGCCTAGCAATTTAAAAGCATAACAAAACACCTTTCTCGGAAAAATAACTGGAAAACGTCGCATAATCTCGAAAATATCGAATAATTTCGAAGCCAAAACACTTAAAGCTAGTCAACCCCTGGAAATCTAGGTTAATCCAAATATCTCAAAATTTTGGATTTCAAGAGGCTCATTTAACCCAATGCTATACGCTTCATAATTTAATCGAATAGTCTTAAAAAATCTATAAAATCTCGAATAATCTACAGTAATAAAAACTCGAATCATTATATGCTGGTTATTTGTCAGAGTTAATCAACCATTCATTACCGTTTCATTAACATAATTCGAACATATTATAACGCGTCCTCTAATTCGTTTTCGTTTTCAAATATTTCTCTCGAGGATTTACAATCTGCTATTTGGAAGGTTAAATCGGAATCTTCTGGTCTGGATAACGTCAATTTAAAATTCGTTAAGGTAGTTTTCCCTTTCGTCTCAAAATACTTGTTACATATCTTCAATTTTATTCTCACGTCCTCTTCCTATCCAGATCAGTGGAAGCTAAGTAAAATAATCCCGATTCCAAAGATCAGTAATCCTTTAGAGCTATCCCATTTTCGGCCAATTAGCATTTTAAGTTCTCTCTCTAAGGCTTTCGAGATAGTTGTTAAAAATCAAATTCAATCGCATTTACATAGCAATAGTTTAATTAGTTGCTTCCAATCTGGGTTTAGAAAATTTCATAGTACTTCTACTGCGTTATTAAATGTATGTGATGATATTAGGCGTAATATGAATAATAGGGAATTAACTTCTTTAACTTTGTTAGATTTTTCTAAGGCCTTTGATTCTATTAATCACAGAATTCTTTTCAATAAACTCTTATCTCAGTTTAGATTTTCGCTTTCTGCTGCCAAATTGATTTTTAACTATCTTTCTAATCGTTCTCAGGCAGTTTTTTTCGACAATTCCTTGTCTGATTTCCTTCCTGTAATTTCCGGCGTGCCTCAGGGTTCAGTGCTGGGTCCTCTATTATTTTCTATGTACATAAATGACATAGAATCCTCCATTCAACATTGTTCATTTCATATTTTCGCTGATGACGTTCAAATTTATAGAAATAGTCGTTTAGATCAGGATTCTATTGTTAGGAATATTTGTCTGATAAATGAAGATTTAAGTAATATCGTTCGCTGGTCGGTCTCTAACAGGCTTGTTTTAAACGCGAATAAATCTCAGTCGATTATAATTTATAAAAAACCGTTAGATACCTCGTCCTTTCCTGGTATTTTTCTGCAAGGTTCGCTAATTGTATATTCAAATACTGTTAGGGATTTAGGCTTAGTTATTAATAAAACTCTTACTTGGGGTGACCATTTAGTTACTATTAGTAAGAGGGTCTTTGGCATGCTTAGTTGTTTGTATAAAGTGGTTGGATTTTCTGATAGTCAGTTTAGGAAAAAATTGTTTTTGTCTTATCTTCTTCCTCATTTTATTTACGGTGACATAGTTTTATTCGGTATGCTTCAGGAAAATATGAATGTTCTCCAAAGATGTTTCAATGCTTGTACCAGGTTTATTTTTGGTATTAGGAAGTTCGATCATATTTCTGCCTACTCTAGCCTTGTTTTAGAATGTAGTTTATCTATTTTTTACGAATTTCGCGTTTGTCTTTTTATTTTTAAACTTCTTAAAGCTAAGGAGCCTTGTTATCTATATAGGAAATTAATGTTTAGTAGGTTTCATTCCTCTAACTTCCGCCTAATTCCGGCTAAAAATTGTTGTAGGTCGTTAAACGCGTCATTTTGTGTTAGGGGAGTTTCCCTTTGGAATTCAATTCCATTGGAAATTAAGAGATTAGGATCGGCAAAATTATTTAGGTCAAAATTTTTGGAGTGGCGTGATTGATGGGCAATACGTAGTTTTTTAATTTATTTTTAATAACCATGTTATTTTGTTAATTTTTAATTTTTATATTATTTCACCTGGTGCTGTACATTTTATTGTAAATGAGCTACTGCTCAAAATAGAATGTGTAAGCACGAGGTGGAAATTGTTTGAAAAAATTTAAGAGGTTTTTATGCCTAATGGAAGCAACTTCTTTTTTCTTTTTTTCTTTCGATTGCTTTGTTTCCATGTGTGCTTTTCCTCTTAATACTAAATTATTTATAAATACTATAAATAAATAAATAAATAAATAAATATCTTAGAATCGGTTAAAAAAATGTGTCCCAACGATCAGTATGCCAGGAATCAAATCTATGACGCCTCATCAGAAAGCAAACCAAAAACGATTTTCGATAAAAAAACTGAAATAAAATTTAAAAATGTCTTTCATTCGAATAATAACCGAGTATCGACCTCGAAAAATCACTTACAATTTCCAAAATCCTAGAGGCTATTTCTGAATTTGATTCGAACTTATTCGAGTCTTCGAAATATTGGATTCTTATTTGAATTGAATCAGATTTGTTCGTTTTTTATTTAAATCAAATACGAATCTTATACTTCGAAGAGTTGAATACGTTCGAATCGAAATAAGAAATAGCCCCACTGATGTATCTGTAAGTCGGTAACATAACGAAAGTCAACGACAAAATTCGAGAAACCGGAATAATCCTTGTAAAGACAATTCTTATGAAATTTACTTTACTTAAAAAATAATATAAAATTATTAAACCCGAATATCGAGGTGCCTGGTCTTCGATAATGTAAGCAATACGCAAGTTCGAGAGTTTTTCCAAAATTGCGGCAAAATGCGATTATGTGAAACATTTCGAGTTCTCGTAATAACGCTTACATAATCGTCTTTTCACGTAATTGCGACTTTGAGTATTGGATTTCTTGAAATTCGTAGCTCGAGAGTCGAAACACGAAAATACTTACTCAACGCTCTACTAATAACGGATCGGTTACTCGAAATGGTGAAATTAATCGATCAATCAATAAACGGTTTTGATTTCTCTACCAGAAATGTCTTCAGCTGCTATGCCGCTGAGTCTAAGCAACCTATGTCATATTTTCAAATAATTTCTTTGTGTTGTTCTTAGTGTTGTATTACATAAAAGAAGATAATTTTGGTTGTTTTTGAAGAAAATGTTAATGTTCTCTAATGAAAACTAGGATTTAAAGCTAGGAAATGTTTTTCCAAAGTATCCAAATCAATTTTTGTATAATTATTTTTGGTATAAGTTAAAAAATTCCTAAATTTATTCGAATTTTTGCATGCATAAAAATTTAAGTCAGCTGCCGCCGCCGTTTATTACGATCCATTTTGTATTCTATGCAATCCATTTTTACAAATTTTTGTAATCGTGTATGCCTTGCCTTCGCTTTAAACAATTTTGGAAAACATTTTCTGTATATTTAGTTTACCATCAGACGTTAAAATTTGAACATCATCCTTACCAATCGATTGGCGAACAAGTTTTGTAACTTCACAGTGTGCAGCAACAGTTTTATGTTTCTTAAATTAAATGTTATAAATAAAATAATCACTAAAGTTACTTTATAAGTAAATTATTATTCGACTGGTTATCTGCCAAAATTCATCTTCAAATTATTTTTTTTCTACCGTAGATACTGAATTTATTTATTTATTTTTTGTTTTAGTTTAATCGGCAATAATTGGAAGGGCAGGGTAGCAAATTTCGCAGCAGAAATAATAGTTCTTGAAAACTTCAAGATTCCTTGCTCTGAATTTAAAAAATTTATCAGAGACACTTAATTGCTGTTGGCATTGGTAGCAGCAAAACCTCAAAAAGAAAGAATAAGAATAAAAAAATAAAAATAATGAAAACAATTTGAACGCATCCGTATTAATGTTTCCTTTTTACAAGCTTTTAGGTTAGTTTCTCAAAATTCTCCGTTCGTAAAGGAAACTTGTGTATTGGCCACACCACAATTTTATACTTTCGTTTACATTAGTAACTTTTAGTTTTGGGATCCTTTGACTTTAAAAAATTGGGTTTCGAAGTGGTTTCTGTCGGTCTAATGTCTGTCTGTCCGTATCTCTACAGCACAAATGGTTTAACCTTTAACCAATCGAACTGAAACTTCATATTTAAGCTTTTTTCTTAAATTGGGAGGTCCTGGTGAATTTTAATGAAAATCAGCCAACCGGAAGTGGCGGCTTCCACGTGCTACAGAATTTAAAGAAAAACTATAAGAACAAAATGTTAAAAAAATTAAAAATTTTACGGAATTTGCTTCTTTTCTTTTTTTTAAATTCTCCGTTTATAAAAGAAAGTCGGTGTTGGCTGACCTTGATTGTTTTAGCTGACGTTTATTTTTTTTACCTCTGGCCGGTCGGACCATTTTAGAAAGTTGGCAACCCTACTAACAATTCAATTACCATTATGAAAGGTATAGTTAACTATACTGGGCTCCATTTCCATTTTCAAGTCGATTAGTTATTGCATTTTACAAACAACTGTTCATTTTGTGAAGAATGGTTAACACGGTCTGCATTTTGTGAAGAATGGATAAGTTTCAAATTGGTGGGTACACCTTCCAATGAAACGGTCTACACCAGAGTCTCGCTATGTGTCTATTCTATGTGCGTCTATTCGCTCTTGCGTCGGCTAAAAAAACGTTAAATTAATTAACGAATGATTATTAATAAAGTGATATTATTTATATTATTTATCATACATATTTGTTTTATTTTAAATTCTATGTGGATTAATCTTCCGCAATACTTTTCGGCCACAAATATTTTAAATTGTTCGATATGCGTCGAAATTCAGTTTGCGTCTCTCCGTGTGGAACCGAACAGAGACGCAAAGCGGGAACTTGGTGTATTTTTGCGTCGGTGAATTTAAACGTGGTCACTCAATTCTTTTTGATGATGAACGCATAGAGGTGACAACACTATATTGATGTAAAATGGAGTTGAGTGAAATTGTTGACCTCAAAAACAGTTCAAAAGGACATATAGAAAATATCTTGTATGGACATTTGCATAGGAAATAGCTTAAAGCAAAAGTACCATGAATACTGTAAAATCTACCGTACACATAGTAACTTTTATAGAAATGTATAGCACTGCATGCTCTAATTTGATTACTATATTACATAGTACATAAATCAGTATTTTTTTCGTGCTGCGTTCCGCCTTGGGCGATAAATGCTTTATTCAAACAGTAGTCTCCTTTTCCACTCCCTTAATGTTTATTGTGTTGGTATGGTATCAACAAGTGAATAATGAATTTAATCCGTGAATGTTAAATCAACCATAGAGTAATGCATTAATCGTTAGTTTTGTTTTGTCTTGTCTGCAAACAAAAGTATATTTAATAAACTTATTACTAAACAGGAGCTGGTATTCTGGAAATATATTTTTTGTTGATTTTTTGTTGAAGAAGTTGCTAAATTTATAATAAAATAATTCTATCGACATTTTTAATCCGGATCGTACTTTAATTATTGTTCCATCCTCTCTCCTTGGATTACCTTCCGTTATACGATTTATGCCAATATTTTTTTTATTTCTCTTCCACAGCAAAAGATTTTAAACAATGTTCACGTAATGATCCAGATCGAAATACCTGTATCAAAGACAGCCTACAAATATTAGTTAAAACAACGGACCAAGGTTTCCCAGAAATTGGATTTCCCCCGCTAGACCCATTTACAATTCACAATACGGCATTCAGTTTCAACCGGCGCGACTTTACTGGCCGCATAGAATTAAAAGAAGGCAGTGTAACAGGTCTCAGTAAAGCACAAATAAAAAATGTTGAATCATCATTCGACAATAATGTTGTAGACATTACAATTGATGTGTATTTCCCAAGAATCGATGTCCAAGGAACGTACAAAGGTAGCGTACTGGTAAATAAAAAACGACACACGCCCAAAGGATTTTGTAATGCCACGATGATAAAAGCTGATGTTAAATGGCGTATTGTTGGCGATATTGTGTTAATAAATAAAATCGAATATATGAATGTGACTAAATTCGATATGGCACCAGATGTAAAAGATTTTAAATTTTACGCCACAGGATTAGTACCCGATCCGGTGCTAAGTAAGTTGTTTACTATTTAATATTAACTGTATTTAATGTTTAAATGGATTTTTTTAAATTTCAGATGACATCTTGGTGAATGTAGTAAACACAAACTGGCAATCGCAATACAAAAAACTATTCAAGGATTCAAAGAGCGAATGGGAACCAGTGTTTGTAGATATGGCAAATAAATTCTTCCTAGAAGTGCCATATGATGAATTATTCCCCAAATAGCTTAGCCTGTAAATAATTGGTAAAATAAAATTTTCTAGAAATAAATATGAAAACTATGTAACGAATAATACAACATATATGTACACATATATAAGTATGGATGTATATAAAAACCAAATTCTTGTAATTAATAAATTTTAATTTAAAAAGTATATCAATATTGCCGGTGAAGATATCCCTTTGTTATTTGTAAATATTTATAAAATATGTATTTTTTGAATTCCAAAATGATAAAAACGAGAAATTTATAATATTTTGTAGTTGATAAATAAAAAAGAAAAAAGAAAATTAATATGTATCAATAAGATAATGGGAGAGTATCTAATGAATTCAACAAATCAATCAAATTGGTGAGATGAATTAATGCCAGTGGAAATAACGCCTTAATTAATTAAGACATTAAAGTCCAAAGTAGAAAATAAAAAACCCACAACAACCTGAAACATTTTTGCTACAACTAACATTAGAAGTGGTAGAAGCGATAAAACTCCTTTGGTCTGCGCCTCCCATACCTTCTTAGATTATAATATAAGGCAATGAATTAAGCCAACCAAACGACCACTTAAAGCATCCAATGCTAAAAATTGATTGGACCGACTATATCTAAAAATATACGCTCAAATGGTTTAGAAGCTGTATCTGTAATCTTCATTGGAATTTTAATTGATTTTCCATACTTATTTTTGTGACAAAATTCTTACTTTCTAATAAATTTTTTAACTTTTGATATGATCTGAGGAAAACTAAAGTAACATTTTAAACGGTTAAGTGTGCGACACACACCTTGATGAGCTCCTAACTGCGTAATATGAAATTCTCGTAATACTTGTTCGATTTCTTTTGGATTTGTAATTTCTTTAGTTTTTTGATTAGGAATGTGTTCATAAACTCTACATTGTAACAATATTGTTAACAATGACAGTTCTAAAGCGTTCATAAACCTCGGTCGTAACCACACAGGTTTACTTTAAGTCATATAAGTCAAGGTTTTAAGTCAAGGTTTACTTTAAGTCATATAATTTTTTTTCTTTGATCATATATCGGTCCTAAGTTAGTCAGTTTAAAAGTGGACATCATAATTCGGTCATCGGGTTGGCTAATTACCAGTAAAACATCATAAATGAGTTATTTGTATGACACGAAGTCATAAGGACTCATATATTGAATTTTTCGATGGCTATTTAAAATGTAAATTTTTTAAGCTGTTTTGTAGATCACAATGTGGATCACATTGTTCTAGTCGATATTCAGTTAGAAATGATATATTAGTTTTTTCGTGATACATAGCCATAATGAATCATATATTGAATATTCTCAATGGACTAAAAAATAAAATGATCATTATTCAATCATAGTTTTAGTTGGTCATTTGTTTTCATTTTATTGCTATTATGATCGAAATATGTCTCAATCTAGTTTTAATTCATATAAAGTTTTTAATAGGTCATACAGTACTTTCAACATTTGTGACATTTATCGCAGATTAACTTGAATGAAATAATAAAAATTAATATATTATTAATATTAAATTCAAAATGAATAAAGCAAAAAAATTTTCGTTCAATTGGAAAAAATTAAAACAAAGTGGAAAGTATCAGCGACGTTTAAAAAAAATAGCATTAGAAAAGTTGTCAACATTTAATTAAATGGTTGGAACTAGTTTCAATCAAATGCAACATAATTTGGAAAATGAGGTATCGCCAATAGACTGTCCAACATCATCAGGATTTCAAGAACTACCCATTCAATCCGGCCAAGTCGATAATAATACAAATGTTCAAAATTGTTCTTTTTTTTCTAATGTTAACGCATTAAGTGATTATGAGCATGAAAGCTATAGTATCAGTAGTGATACAATTGATGCAGGTAATTATAACGGCTATTTTAGTCCAAATGAAAATATTACGGACGAAATTGAAAACAATGATATAGATAATGATTCACAATCACCCGTTAGTAATGAAGATGACATACCATTAAACGAATTTCTTAAATCCTGGACTCACCAATTTAATATTAACCAGGCCGCCCTGAAACCGTTGATAAATTATCTAAATAAAAATTTTGAAGCTAAACTTCAAAACGATCCAAGGACGATAATGCAAACTCCTCGTAACACAGCCCACACATTCATTCAAATAGAAGGAGGAGAATATTGGCATCAGGGTCTTGAAGTCTGTTTAAGATCATATTTCGTTAATCTTAGGAAAATTATGTCGATCTCTTTAAACATAAAAATTGATGGATTGCCAATTTTCCTAAGCTCAAAAGCAGAATTTTGGCCTATTCTTTTTAATATTTTTGAAATACCAGAATTTCAACCTATGGTAATTGGAGTATTTTATGGATACACCAAACCAAAAAAAGTAGAAGAATTTTTAACTCCATTCGTAGATGAAATAATTCCAATCATTGACAATGGAATAGAAATAAATAGTCACAAACTGGAAGTGAAAATTCGATGTTTTTTATGTGACACACCGGCACGATCATTTATCAAGGGAACGTCATATTTTAATGGAAAGCATGGATGCTTAAAATGCACTACAGTAGGAGAATTTTCTCATTCTTCTAATACAACAGTTTTCCACAATCAACACGCTCCTCTTAGGACAAATGAGGGCTTTCGATCCAGAAATTATGGATTATATCACAGAAACTATAAAATAAAAATACCCGAGGGACCTATTTGTCGAACAAAATTTGAACCAATTATAACACCGTTACTACGAATTCAATTATTGGATATGATTGAAGATATAATAACTGCAGACGCGCTACATATTTTACACCTAGGCGTAAAACGTTATTTAGTGGGCTTCAAAGAAGGAAGTTTAGGATACAGTACGAAATGGGATTTCAAAACAATACAAATAATAAATGAAAAATTGTTAAATATTAAATTGCCTGATGAAATACATCGCAGAGTAAGGGGAATAGATATTCTTGCCTTTTGGAAAGGAAGCGAGTTTGCATCTTTCTTAAACTATATAGGGATTGTAGTCCTAAAAAATCATTTACCTGTGGACGACTACTACAATTTTGTTGTATTATTCTGTGCCACTACTATCTTCTCATCTGATTACTATAAAATATACTGGTCATTAGGAAGAACTTTATCAGAACATTTCGTTGATAACTATACCTTTCTTTATCCGGACCACGTAACGTCAAATCCTCATTACTTTTGTCATATAGCGGATGAGGTTGAGCGTTTTGGATAATTGCCAACTATTTCTACGTATCCTTTTGAGAATGCACTGTATCAAATTAAAAAGAAAATAAAGAATGGGCGCTTACCACTGGTTCAACTAGCAAATCGACTTTCTGAAGTAACCAAACGTACTGCTCCTCTGGTTTCAAAAAAAATTATCCAATTTTTACAGTACCTTTAAAAACTAGTGAATCAAACTGCAAAAAATTTTTGTGTGTAAAACTAAGAAACAATTTAATTTTAAAAAATACATTTGAAAATAAGTGGTTCCTAGGCTTAAACAAAGATATCATTGCAATGGATTATGCTATTGAAATAAATGGAAGCTGCTTTATTTATGGACATAAGATAAAAAATCGCGATGATTTTTTCATGGACCCAATAGAATCTTCCAATATTAATGTATTTTATACCACAAATTGCACGGAGTTTAGTGCGAGTGAATTGTTTCCGATTGATTCAATATTATGCAAGCTAGTTACAATAAAAAACGAAAACATTCATGTTGTATTTATACCGCTACAGCACACATTTGTCCATTAAATTTTAGGATCAACAACAAACATTTAAAATAAATGATTACATCTTTCTAAATATCTACATAATACTTCTTTGAAATAATTAAACAAACCAATATTTTTTTTATATAAAATATATTAATTCAGTCAGTTTATTTAGATAAAATAAATTTATAAATATAAAATAAAAATAAAATAAATATGTCTTTAGTTCATTCAAGTTAATAAAGTTTTACTTTATTGATTTATTGCGTCTCCGAAATCTGAAGATGTGCTGCAAAAATATATATAATATTAGTTTAGTATCAGCTGCATTTCATGACTTCAACTGATCCAGATTCAATTTTATATAGAAAGAAACAACAATTTTGGTATTTTCTTTTACTAAAAAAATTAAAAAAATAACACAATTTTTGGGACGTTTCCTATACAAAATTTAATCCGGATCACTTCTGTGGCCCTATTCTGGTTTTTCAGAGGGAAATGGGAATTTTCGAGTGTTTTTAAAAACACGACTACTATAGAAACAGATAAAATTTCCAAATTCTCTATTCGCAGGGAAACCCAGAATGGGCTAGTGGTCATGAAATACAGATATTATTAAATTAAAATAAATCAGATACTTACAATTCTGAGGGACAGGTTATAACAATGGTATCACACATCTGATCATATGAGCTATATAAAGTAGTTGATCAGCAACAAACGATATATTAATTATTACATTAATTCAATAGATATGAGTGTACAAAAAGTTTTGACCCGGTCAAATATCTTGGAAGGATTAAGTCTGCGGTAAAATCAACCCAGTTACAAGTTGTAGGGTTTAAAAAATCATATTAAATTATATATATTTTACTTTGGGCCGCCCTTGAAAAAACCATTAAAAGTCCTAATTTTAAACGCCTTATAATTTCGAAAATAATTGTTTTTATCTAAAAAATATTATGACTTGAGCCCCACGATTCTATAATAAAAAATAGGGGTTACCATTCAAAGTGTTACTGAACCTTTGAGAGGGGTTTAAATATCATCTCACAATCAAATAAACATAATCATCCATCCAAGATATTTCACCACTCCGGAAACTCCAAGGGTTTCTTAAAGTGGCAGTATGCAAGTAAATAATTATGGTGTTTAATTAGTACAAATTTCATATCGCCGCGCCGTCTTCAACTGGTTACTTACTCATCAATTATTAATGTAGTGCGGTTTTTAGAACCACGCGAGCGTTGTGCCGATCTGCGCAGTTGTTTCGATTTTAACCGAGCAGTTGAATTTCTCAATTGTTTTTTTTTTAAATTCTTCGCACTGGGAAACTGAGAATGCCGAATCCGCTGCCAAGACAACATCACAGAACAATTTAATAGTGCGATATTTATTATCAAATCTATGTTTGGCTGTTTGACGTCCTAATCCCGTCCATGAGCATTCTGTTAAAAATGGGCGCGTGAAAATCCGGTCTAATAGATCATAACATACTGTTTGACCACTTCCGCTACATTGCCGATTATAACATTTAAGTTTATTAAACTAAAAGAAAAAATTATAAAATTAACAAATAATTTAAATGAATATTTTTGTATGAAATTAAAAATGTATATTTCTATCATTTAAAATACGTTTATATAATTAAGAAAGAGATATTATTAATCGTATTTTTATGCAAACATTTTTTTATGTAAGGTTAAATACTAGCCATTAACACGTTCGCTGCCAACTATGAGATAACTCTTAGTTGATGGTGTACCACGTTTTACCACTATAACTCGTAGTGGCAAAATTTGGTACACCGTCAACTACGAGTTATCTCTTAGGTGGCAGCGAACGTGTTAAGAAATAAACCATTTGAAAATTACTTACCAAATTTTTGAAAAAGTTTGAGTCAGCTAAGTTCTGTTCTAGTTGCTCTAATTTCGACAAAGAATCGATAACATCAAACTCCGCAATGTCGGTTGGCATCTCAAGCTGCACGTTTGATACTCGATTGGTTAAAGAATCATCTTTTGTTGAATACAATTGTTCTATAACCATTTGAATTTTGGCAGACTCTTCTAACAAAGGCCTAGAAGTTTTTAAAAGTTAAAAAGAAGCGATTAAATACATTTACAAAAATCTTACTTGGCAGCTTCTTTCATTAAAAATGGTAATTTTTCAATTTGGTTCTCTATAATATTGACTTTTAGTTCTAATACTGACATTCTCGTTTCCATGGTGTCTTTAAGCGTATTCACCGTTTCCAGAGTTTTCTACAAAACCATTGTACTATTTGTGTCAGCATTATTTGTATTGTCCTGTATAAACGATATATCATTTGTGGAAATATTTGGTGGCGGTAGCTCGAAATCGGAATTCGCACCATTTTTGGATTGGTTTTGTACTTTAATTGATGTTTTGTTGAAATATGGCTTATCTTGCAATTTACGAATAAGTTTTCTTTTGGTTTTCATAATGTTAGTTGATTTACTAGAACCTAAAAACAGTTCAGCTGTTAGATTTATAATATTTCCACAAAAACTAATAACTTACCATTTATCGCCTTGAGCTGTGATTTAAATTTTGAATCTAACAGCACAGAAGATCTCATTTTATCGATTCTTCTTTTTTTCCTAACCTTAGCATGGCATTCTTCTTCTGTTTCTGATTTTTCCATCATATCTCCTTGTATTTTATTGGCCACATGCCATTCCAAATCGCGTCGTTTAATTTTACATTTCATTATCTGCAGTAGGTCCAACATTATGAAAAGGTAAAACGTTTCAAAATTCACTACAAAGCTAAAAAAATTGCCTTCCAACTTGGTTGTGGTACGCTATCTGGTTGCCTTAACAAATCATTGACTTTATCCGGTGGCCAATATAAGGAGTCAATGCCATCTGCTTTGGCAGCGATACCATCGGCGCAACCGTCGACAAACTTAACCCACCCATTTTCTACAATCCATTTATTACGGACAACTGAGAGGTACGGTTTATTGTTTTCGGTGGTCTGGACTACTGAATACGCCATTATAATAAATTTATAATATACTAATATAATGCGAAGTTGCACCAGATTAATAATTTTTAAAGAAAAATTTAATTTTGTTATTATAAACTGATATTATTATATTATTATGTACGTATGTCGTTACTCTCTTGCACAATACACGTTATACACTTTGGTTAGTTTTATGTTATCGTACTTTAGGCGTTAGAATTAAAATTCAATTTATTTATTGTAAAACGTTGTTCACCACAACAAAATTGAAAATCTTTTGAGGTTAAAACTTGACAATTAAATTGTATGCTGACTCTCTTTTTCTTTTAACAATAAATTTCAATAGAAAAAAAATATACAGAGAAGGAAAATTAATTTGATAATATCCAAAAATAAATAAGTAAATCATATGGGACTAGTAGCATAGATGGTTAACGCGCGACGTACGAGTATATGTGGATATTGCAAAAAGTAACAGTTCGAATCCCGGCTTGAAGGCGCAAGCGACATGTGATTTATAAACGTAAGTAAATTAATAATATATGAACTTAAATAATAATTCTTAAATAATAATTCTAAATAAATAAAATAAATAATTTGGTAATGCATTGGTTAAAAAATATAAAATTGAAAATAAAAAAAAGGAAGGGGAGGTCACAACAAGTAAAAAAAACTACAATTTTATGGATTTTTTTGAAAAGTCATATTTCGGTCAGATATGGATCATGATGTAAGTCATTACGATTAATCATATAAACATCATTAAAAAATATGTTATACGCCTGCCGTTTATCCAGCATTAATTAGTCACACTAAAAGTAATAAAAGAGTCATACGGTGATTGCTTTATAGTTTCTGGTCATAAATAAAGTTATATGGATGTTAATATGATAGTTTTAGGACCGTTACATGACTTCATTTTGATCACACAAACATTTATAATTGGTGAATAATGACGTTTTTATGATTTTATTACATGACTATGTCATATAAACAAATCATACAAAATTGTATATGATCAAGTTAAATAGTTCTTATATGATTTGTGGTTTGCTGGGCAGCAACGTGCTTTTTGTTGTTCATAAACCTAAACCAAAATTTCCCCTTATTGTTAGAAACATCATTTTCAATCCTACTCAATACTGCCTTTCTAGCTGTCAAATGTAATACAAATCAAAAATTCAATTGAATTATCTAAATAAAAAATGTATTCATTTGCTTTAGACGAGCAAAATAATTTCATTATTCAAAATAATGAAATTTTGCGTGTTGATAGCGATACTGTAAGATGATAACAACATTACATTATTGTTATAATATTATAAAGCTTGTGTAAATATTTTGTTGTTTTGTGTTTTGATTCTTCAATTGTCTTCATTCCACGTTTTTATTAGATATTTTTGTTGTTGAGTTTATGAACGCACTCCTAGCTAAATTTGGATTTGATGGTACACTTGGATTATTTGACTTTGAGTTTGCTAATGAATTTAAATCATAAATTTGGCTCCAAACTGCTTGGAGAGGAATTACAGTTTCTATTCATTGAGCGTATAACGACATATGTAGGATGGCAATATTCATCGTCAGAGTGAACAAGTTCTATCCTGGGCAACGCATCTGCTCCATCATTTGTCACACCCGGTTTATAATCAATTGAAAAATCATATTCCTCCAGTTCTAAACGCCAACGTAATAGAAAAGAAGATTCATGTGACGCGGAATAAGAATAAGTTAATGGTTTGTGGTCATATTTTAAATTAAATTTAGTACCATATATATATATAGGCGCGCAACTTACGAACAGCCCGCATAATTGCTTAAAGCTCTTTTTTTGTTGTATTATAGGATCTCGTGGTTTGATTCAAAATTCTACTAGCATATGCTATAGGCAGATCATCTGTATCTTTTATTTGTGAGAGTATTGCACCTAGTGCTAAATCACTTGCATCAGAAGTTATAGTAAATTGTTTCTCAAAATTTCGATATTGAAGTATTGGAGGACTTGTGGGGTATATGTATGTATATGCCAATGCAGGCAATTAATGCTGTAAGCTGTTGTGAATCACTCACAACATATTCTCCAAATTGTGAACCATGCACGTAAAAATTAACATGTATTGTAAACCATGAGCACATATATTTAACATAACTTTAGGCGCTAATACTAATTGTATAATTAACATAACTGTAGGCGTTAAAAAACAAAAGGAAAGAAATTAGGTGGTTGAACTTAAAGAAAAATACGATAAGATATAGAACAGAAAATTAATCAAAAATGCTTACTAATAATAAAAGTGTTGAACGTCGTTGAATATAAAAAAAAATCAGTACCGAATAACCTAAAACAATTCGAATTTATAAATTTATGAAAAGTGCAAACTACTCGTACACCAATTGTAATAACCACGCTGCAATAGGGGTAAATGACTTTTGTAATATTACAACAAAAGTTATATGTAGCAATATTGTTGTTTGTGTAAAACATTACACACTTTTTTAGTATATAAGAACAAGAATTTTTAACCAAATTATGAATTGTATTTTCTAAGCTCATCAAGCAAACACTGTACATTTTAAATGTATTGTATTTTTAAACGTCGTCGCCATAAGAGGATTGTATTTCATCAAAGTAAACACTTGTAACGAACTGGTCCATTCTTCCAATCGCGCCGACACCTTTTGGATGTCAACGCAACTGGTTATGATATGGAAGATATGCGATAGCGGTCGAACGCGGTTATTCTAGCTTGCTAGAGCTCACAGTAGGTATATTTGGTCGTGGGGGTTTGTTCGACCTATTCCCATGCTTGAATAAACCGCATGATAAATCAATGAAGCAAAAAAAAATTTAATTTGAGAAAATAAAGGGGGAATAACGATGTTTGCAGAAACAGAAATGAAATGATAAGCAGGGTGTGACCACCCGAGAAGATTCAAGCCATCCCGAGTGGTCGACCCTTATGTCGTGCTGATCCCTGCGACAGCCTGTCATAGGAATCAACACGACCGGAACGAGGTGGATATTCACCCGACACAGAGAATCGCCTCATGTCTCACCCCGAGGCTACAAGCGGTCTACTCCATGTCATCCATGGTTAGTAGAAAAGAAAAAAAAAGAAAAATAAATATATCCACGATAGCACCCTAAACGCCGAGAAATCCGAATATGCAGAAATGTTAGCAAAAGAAAATATAAATCGGGGAAAAGGTAATAAAACGCTTGATATGGTAAATTTTTTATTTGATGCGCCTAGGCTGTAAATAAAAAAGAAAAAAAAGAAAAGAAACAAATAAAACCACAACGGTGCCTAAAAGGCCCACCGCACGCGCGACAAGTTAGTGGATATTTTTCTGAGAGAGAGAGAGAGAGAACGGAGGATAATATAATATGTATGAGTAAATATAATCAAAATAACCGGAGGTTAAGTTAATAAAAACAAATATAAATGAATAATGGATGCAAAGCAAGTACAAAAATAAACCGGTATTTACGTTAAAATAAGTATAATATAAAAGAAATTTCTGACCAATTTTACCGTTACAGGTGTGAAGCACCCAAAAGAATTAAATGCAAGATCTTATTTAACCGAAAATTAATTTGGCCCAGAGCAAAATATATATAAAAAAGAACCAACAAGGCATAGCCACAAAAGATATATATATAAAAAACTCACTTATCTAAATTGTATTTTTTCAGCACATCCTCCCCCCCCCCTGGCAGCAACAACGTAATCCACGATTGATACCGCTACTCCAACGGTGGGACCCACCGTCCTTACGGACAGCTATTACCAATCGCCTCGCATGATTGGCGAGCTCGCTTGATTGGCGAGAAAGTAATCCAACAACTCGCCTAGGGCGAGGGAAGCAAACCACCAGGTCCCCCAACTACCACGCCACACGACCTCAAGAAGGCACGAGGTGTATAGCGGATTTTTTTTTCAGAGCACCGTACACAGCACGATTTACAAAAAAACTTTTTTTCTTATTTCTTTTAATTTTTTTTGTTTTTTTTTTTTTATTTATTATTCATTTTATTGTCAACTTTTATTTTTACATATTTTTTTTTTTATAAACTTGACTTATCACAGTTTTATTTATTTTCATAAATTATAAAGAAAATAATAAAAAAAACTTTCTCTAAGGGTAACAACCCTTTACAGTTTTTAGAGAAAAAATAAAAATTTCACAAAATTTTTAATACACAAAAAAATATCACCACAATATAACATATGGTTTCTTATGTGGATTTCGATTGACCAAATTGAATTGCACTCAGTGCAAAAAGTGTAATTTTTTTACCCTGGAAATATTCGATTGACTAAAAAAAATTGCACTGACAGCTACACCACCAGTGCAATTTCGACTACTACAGTTTTTTTGGTAGTTTTACCCCTCTTTTTACAAATGCACTAAACAGTACTGTCATTGTGCTGTCATTTTCGATTTGACTTGTCGTTTTAATATGGTTTGACAGATGACAGAACGCAATTCGGTGTTTATGTTCGATTGACGAAGAAATTGAGGTTACACTTTCAAAGAGGGGTAACAAATCAATCGAAAACGACATTAGTATACTATATCTATTTTTTTTATATATTTATATTTAGGACCATGCCCGTTTAAACTTTGTTTTTTTAACCACCAAAGAAAAAAAAAATCGTCGACCCAAAATGAGTCGCGGCTATCTCCAGACTGCCAAATTTTAATTTTTTCCAATTTCAATTGGGGGAAAAATTACCCCCTCCACTTAACTCTCTCTCTCTCAAAAAAAAAAAAAAAAATCCGCTCGTCGTCGCGCTGATGACCACATACCATCATTGAAAAGACCACACACTGACACGTACTCAACCGATTCATAGTCCGTGCATATATTCACAAACGAACGATAAGTCAACCACACACATTATTATAATTCGTTGACTTGCATATCAAAACAAAATTCGTATGACATTGGGTGAGGAGAAAAATACTTAAGCGTCGTCTGTATGTGGACCAAATCAATAATGGCATGTGTTTACGGGACAATCTAATGTACCGACAAGAAAAAACATTCGACAAAACCACATGGCAGAAAAAAATATAGAGGAAAACAAACCGAAAGAAAATCGCGTTATGAAATGAACGTTAATCGAAGCTATGGTGTATATATTATTTTTAAATTTAAAGCCTGAATTCCATTGCGAATAAAAGTTTGTCAGTCAAAATAAAGGGAGATAAAAATATAAAATCGGTGGTTGTGTGAAAGAAACACAAAACGAAGTCAGTCAAGATTTTACTTACATCAAATGTGTGTTTGTATTAGTGGATCGCCATTATTATGGTCAAAAATTATCAAAATCGAGGTCATTTTATGGTTATCCAACTAATATACGCACACAAATTTTGTGTACGAACGCAAATTTTTTTCCGCACACTAAGTTAATTAAAAGTTTGTTATTTTTATGGTAAGTGTCATAATTTTTTTTGGGAGTTGCTTCTAAAATAGCTGTGATAATAAAAAAATATAAAGTTGGTGTACAGTTAAATTGTGATAAATTGGGATCAATTGTGATAATATCGCTAAATACTATTATTGGCAATTTAACAAAGTAATCGTTTTATTTTTAAATAATTTATTGGTGGTGAAAAAGCCAAATTAAAACTCGAAGTGATAACCAAAAATTTATTATTTTTATTTTTTATATTTTACTGTCGCTGTCAAAATTTATCAAAATATTTGTGCTATAAAAAAAATAAAAAAAACATGTTTTATCTTTGTCACTCCAATGGTTTTTATTTTTTTTTTGTCTTCTTTCGACTTGAAGTCAGTTCAGTCAATTATTCACAGTGGAATTCAGGCTTAACTAGCAACGATGAAATCTGTATATAAAAAAAATATGGTAAGGAAAAAACAAACAAGCACGTCATGAAAAATTTATATTAAATTGAAATAAGCAATTACGGCATTTACAATTGAATATGAATAGTTAAGTCTGGGTGTAGATAAAAAAAATATCAAAGGGAAAACAAATACGCGCGCGATGAAATTTTATTTTAAACTGAATGCACAACGGACAAGATATATGAATGAAATTTAATACCAAATAATTCTGAATGAATTATACAACAAATAACAGTTCCGGCGCGATTTATTAAATGAAAGCAAAGCGAGTATGAAAAAACAAACATGGAACGACACCAGCCGGATTTCGTTACACACTGTATTTCCAAATTATTTCAACCTCAAAATTTTGTAAAGAATAATCATAATTTCAATGAAATTCTATTATAAATCGACCCGATCGTTTTATCAATTATCCAGCAGTAACCGAACGTTATCCAGCGGACAACCTAATAATATCCGGAAAAATCTGTAAGTATGCCAACCAACTAACTCATAACCAGCCAGGCTCTGAACCAACACTAGCGAGAGAACATACAAGCGCTACGCACAAGTTTCTTGCGTTTTTCGTTGCTCAGAGTATCCGATTAGCTCAACCAACCCCGTGCCAAAGCAGCACTTCTCTTCAAAATATTTATAAATATTGATGATTGAATCGCTACAGGACTCCTCCACATGTAATTTCCGCTTCCTTAGGGAATAACTCAATGAGTAGTTGTATACGGACGGTTTTTTGTCTGCAGTAGCCTGATATTTGATCAGCCGAACTGAGAATATCGTAAGCTGGTTTGAGTCGATCGGTTGAAACGTTATGGTTTTTACCATTAACCGATACGACGAATTGTTCTCGTAGTCTAAGTATGACTTTATACGGACCTTCATAAGGTGGAGATAATCCCATGCGAACCTTGTTTGTTCTGATGAAGACAAAATCACAGTTGTCGAGCGATTTTCGAACAAAAATATCATCTCGTTTTGTTTGACGAGGTGTTTTGGGTACAAGGTTCTGCATGGTTTGTCGCAGTTGGTCGATGATGATGTCGGCAGTTGGGAGTGGTAGAAGAGGATTATCGATGAATAACTCACTGGGTAGCTTGATGGTTTGACCATAAACCATTTCAGCTGGTGAGCACTTCAGGTCCTCTTTCACTGTTGCTTGAATTCCAAGAAGTATGACGGGTATTTCCGAGCTCCAATTAATTATTTTGCCTCTGGCCATTAGTGCAGCTTTGAGTTGCCGATGGAAACGTTCTACCGTGCCATTGTGTTGTATATTTCTTTGGAGGATACAACTTTTTCTTAAACTATTTGAGTTTTTAGTCTATTTGAGTTATTGTTAGGGTTATAACTATCTGAATTTCTGATTATGTTGGTTTAAAAACAGTCTACGAAAATTATTCTTAATTGATGCAGCTAGGTGTTCCTCTTGTTGTTTTTTTTTTGTTGAGTGAAAGACGTTTGGTTTTTTTATTATGTTCGATTGTTTAATTTATTTTATATAACTTTTACGTTTGACTGTTTTCTTGTTGATCAGTTAAATTAGACTGATTTACGAGTACTGTGCTTCTCTTTTACCAATACTCTACCTATTTTCTTTTTATTTGTAAGTCTTATATACTAAAAGATATTGGTCATTTACAACAATAAAATTGAAATTGTTAATTTTGCTAATTTATGTTTTTTGATCGTAATTTGTTTTTCAAAAACAAAAGTGTCATTTCCCACATTTCCGTTATTAATTTTGCTTAAATTTAATTTTCTTAAAAAACAAAACTATCATTTTTCGCGATTTCCGTTCGAATTGACTTTTGGTTGTGGGTTTGACCTTGGTTTATGTGTTTAATTTATTTGCTTGAATTTATGTAATTTAAGAAAGCTTCAATTAATTTTGAGTTTGTACGCTTAATTTATTTGCCTGAATTTATGTAATTTAAAAAGCTTTATTGCCGCCTAAATGTCATGTTAATTTATTTGCTTGAATTTATATAATTTAAAAAGTTTTATCATTGCTAAATGTGATGTACATATATGCATATGTACATAGTTTATTTCATAAACTTGTTATTTTATTGTTTTGAGGTTTCTGATTTCAAGAAAATTTATTTTATGTATAATTTTGTCATGTGTGTATTTCTAGGTCATTGCTAATTTTTCTTGTGTTGTGCATATCATGTTTGGAATTTTTCTGTTTATGTTTACGTTTTAGGTCATTCTTCTCTGTTTATGATTAAATTTTTGAATTTTGAATTTAGTGTTTAGTTTAATATAATTAATGATAATCAATAATATTTTGGGGGTTGGTGAATTTACTTCACAACAATTGGCATGAGAAGTTTTGTTAACTCTGTAAAAAGTTTTGACTCGAATTTCGTTCCTTGATCAGTGCTGATGTGAAGGGGCATGCCGAATCGTGATACGTTATTGTTGACAAAAGTGGTGGCAATGGTTGCAGCTGACATATTGGTCATGCAGTATGCTTCGGGCCAGCGTGTGAAGCGAGCGACACAGGTGAGCAAGTAGGAATATCCATTAGACGGAAGAAGTGGTCTTACGATTTCTAAGTGGATACTTTAGCACGTTGGCAGGATAAACAAGACTGAGCCCAATTGCCTACGTCTTTGTTTATATTAGGCCAAAAGTAGCGAGCAGCAATCAACTTACGAGTTGCACGGACTTCATGATGCGAAATGTTATGCAGTGTGTCGTAGATGGTTCGACGTAATAGTGTTGTAATGTATGGGCGATTATTCCCAATAGATGTTTCGCAGATAATTTCGAGGCCAGGTAATTTAAAAAGTCCTAGTTTCATTGATGAGCCAGAGTGACATTCGGAACCAAAAAATAAATTCTGAAGTTCTAGGACAACTTTTTGTGTGTTTATGATTTGATTTAAGTCGATGTGTGTCTCGACTGCGGCCGATTGATTGTCGGAAGTGCAGGATAATGTGTCCGTGTCAACGTTGTCATGTCCGTGAACATGTTGGATGTCCATTGTAAATTGATTGATGTAATCCAAGTGGCGAGATTGACTCGGATTACGTTTAGTTTTTGACTAAATTGCTCTAGTCTGAGGCTTCTGGTCGGTGTAAATGGTAAAGTCCCGACCCTCGACAAAATATCTGAAGTGTTTGACTGCCAGATATATTGCGAATAATTCCCGATCGAATGTGGAATATTTCTTTTCGGCATCCGAGAATTCCTTCGAAAGGAATCCTAGTGGCTCCCAACACTCGTTGTTGTATTGTTGAAGTACAGCATCGATAGCAGTGTTTGATGCATCAGTGGTTAAGCTGAGCTTTGAGTCGCCCAGTGGGTGCGCCAGAAGTGTTATCTGGGCTAATTCAGACTTTAACGACGTGAATACTTGTTGACATTCGTCGGGCCAAGAGAAGTTCTTGGCTGTCTTGGGCTTCTTGAGTAAAGCTGCCAAGTGGCTGTGAATTGGTGCGAGTGTTTGTGCGAGTAGTTTACCATACCGACGAATCACTGTATACCTTTGATTGAAGTAGGAGCTGGGAATTCCCCAATGGCATTAATTCATTCTTCAGACCGCAGAATACCATTAGGAGTAATCTTATGGCTGAGGAAATCAAGGGTGAAAACGCCAAAGAAGCATTTTGAACTCTTAATAAGAACATCAACCTGAGTTAACCTGTGGAAGAGTTGTTCCAGGTTAAGTTTCTGTTGTTTCTCAGAGTGTGAAGCCACAGGAATGTCGTCAATGTAGACGAGAACGAAGTCTAAATCACGTAATACTTCGTTTATGAAACGCTGAATCGTTTGTGCGGCATTGAGTAGTCCAAATGGCATTCGGATGAATTCGAACAGGCTAAATGAAGTTGTTATCGCCGTTTTGTGGACGTCCTCAAGTGCTGCGGAAATTAGGTGGTAAGCTCTGATGAGATCGATTTTTGAAAAAGTTGTGCATCCATGCAAGTGAATGGAGAAATTTTGAATGTGAGATATCGGATAACGATCAGGTGTTGTGACCGCGTTTAATCGACGATAATCGCCACATGGTCGCCAATCGTGATCTTTCTTTTTCACCATATGGAGTGGACAAGAGACGGGAGATGCGGATGGATGGCCTGTAAATCCCTAATTCCACCATGTGTTGGAATTCCGTATATGTGACTTTGTGACGGACTGGATCTAGTCTGCATGGTCTTCACACAGGCAGATGGCCTGCTGCGACAATATGATGAACCACGTTTTGTTGAACTGGCAAATTGCAGTTAGGCTCTGCAGTGAGTGAGAGAAATTGTTTAAGCAGAGTGCCGTAACCATTGTTGACTGTGAAATGGATCGGTGTCGGTGTGTCGACATGAACCATGGTGGCATTGACTGACAGTTGAGTCGCTGAATCAACCAGCCGTTTATTTTTGTGGTCAACAAGTAAACCAAATTTACACAAGAGATCGGGCGATTCACAGCAGCTAAAATGAAAGCATGTGTGAAGGTTCTTTTGAGTCCGAGATCAACCTGAAGCAATTTTGTGCCGTAGGTGTGGATAGTTGTGCCATTGGGTTTCTGGTTGAGCAAACATCGCGATTTTGATTACCTCTGGCAACTTACGTATCCATATGGATCGGATAACTTTATCATTTATTGTGTTGGAGCATGCGATGTTGCGCATGTGTCGAAGCGGCTCAGTGGGACGTCGATCACCGAGTTATTGGCCAGACAGGAGGGCTTCTGATCGCCACTCGTCCGACGGTACCAATCGTTCAAGAAGTGTATTTTTGAGTAGTGAATATTGATTATATTTTGGTGGGTTTTGCAGAAAATCGGACAGCACATCACATGTCTCGGGCTAAAGTGTCGCCAAAATGTACGAGTACTAGCATTTTTCAGAGGTAATTCCCCGGATGTCAAATTGGATTTCCGCTATGCGGAACCAATTGCTGGACTGCTGAGGTCAGAATGACAGTAGATTGATTTTTGTGCGGCCTGCGACTTGTGTGGCCTGATGAGGGACCCTGTTGTTGTTTTTGGTCGACGTTCATCATTGGGCTTTCCTCGTCTGACATATTGATGTATTCAAACGGAATTAACTAATGTCAATATTATTTCGTTATACCCAATACCAAAAGTAGTAAAAAAAATTTTTTTAGCGAAATAAATCGTGCGACCCAGAACTTCCTGAATGGAGTCAATCAGTTCGAACAGTATTCGATTAAAAAATAGTGAGAAAAATTTAGTGGAATGGTTTATATATGAAAAAAATTAAGTTCGCACGTATTGTCCGACGAGGTACCGCTGAATTAAGGGACAAGCGTGTCATTTCGTATTCAGGGGGCTCGATGAAATGTATTGGGTGTACAAATAAATTTCCGACCGTTTTTAATGAAATAAAAGACATTAGTTTGTGTAGAAAATGAAAGAATGTTTTATTCAAAGTATGCTCCTTTGGAAGCTATAACCTTCGCCCATCGTTCAGGCAATAAACGGATTCCCCGAAGGAAGAAGTCTGGTGGTTTCGAGGCGATCCAGTCATCGACCCATTTTTGACGTTTTCATATAAAGTGAAGTGCTGCTGTGCCAGTGTTCACGACGATCTGGAAATAAAAATAAGGAAACGAAAAGAATCATTTTAGCAAGTAATTATAATTTTTGTACTTATCTAATTTGTAATTCCAATAGTGGCTGATTTATTATATGATTTTTGTTGTTTGCCTGTAAAAATTAAAATCAGTATATTTAATGCAAAATTTATATTATATAATTGTAACTTAACATTTTTATTCAATTTTCAACTCCAGTAACATATTGATAGTTTCCTATAGGAATTCTAACCTGAAAATAAATTAAATTTTGTATTAAATTTATCACCATATGCTATGTAATATTATATCAAAATACTTATCTTTGAGGTATCCAAATGTCCATAATTATATATTTTATTAACTATATTCAATACCTGATTAAATAATTGCGAAAGTAAACAAATAAAACTTATTCATTTGTTTACTTAAAACTTTGACTTTTATTCAAAGTGTTATAATTTAATTTGTATTACAGTTCTTTAAAACATAACAAAAAAAAAGAGACATCTAGAGTAAAGTATATATTTTTCTGTTAATTTTATAATAATAGCCACCTAGATTTAAATACGAAAACTAACTGTAATTATTTTGTAAAAAATAAAATTTATATCTCTCTGTTACTTTGACCGTCATCGGGTGTACATAAAATAAAAAATAAAAAAAAAATAAACTTAAATAAAAAAATAAAAATTTATACTAAAAAAAAGGACCTTGGTATTGCTTATCATCACGGCGACAAATGGAAATTAAATTGGAGACAGCAACCGAGTCTTTATGTTACACATGGTCCTTCGAGCTGGATAGGCATTAAAATTGGTAAATATTAAGTAATTTCTTTGTTAAGTTTTTGGTGAAAATGGCGGAGATTCGTGCACTAAAGCGCATGTTAAAAAACTTGGAATATATTAGTGAAAAGGCTGATAAATATGGCGGACATACTCAAATAAACGAGGTAAAGGCCAATATAGCGATATCGACCGATGAGTGGAAAGACTTTCAAAGTATTGAGAAAAATCTTAACGGAAAATTCAGTGAAGTGCAGTTAGAGATAGTGAATAAAATTGAGATTTTGTATTTTGCGGTTAAGCAAGTTTTATATCAATATGAGAAGAGTTTTGAAACGGAAAATTCACAGGCGAATAGATCAATGGATGATTTAATGGCAAATCAAACTCAATTCGTTCAGGAATTGACAATGTTAAACAAACGAGACAATGAAGTACGTTTGCCACGTGTGAATATACCGCAGTTTTCGGGAGACTACTCGGAATTTGCCTCTTTTAAAGACCTGTATGAGACATCTATAGATAAGAACGAGAACATGTCCAAAGTTCACAAATTACAATATTTAAAATCATTGTTAAAAGGTGAAGCTTACGCCTTAATCAAGCATTTAAATGTGACCGAAGCTAATTATATTCAAGCTTGGGATAAGATCAAGGCGAGGTATGATAAACCAATGCACGTGGTTCATACACTAGTTAAGCAATTCATGGATCAGCCAATATTGCATCAAAGCTCTGCAAAGGGCCTTCGTCACCTCACAGATGTGTCTGACGAAGTCATTCGGGGTTTACATGTGCTTGGAGAGCAGTCAGATAAGCGTGATATTTGGCTCCTTTACATATTGGTCAATAAATTGGATTATGAATCAAGGGAAGCATGGGCGCATGATTCAACAAATCAAAATTTTCCTTCTTTTGAAACTTTTTTCAAATTCTTAACGAAGAGAAGTGACGCATTGGAATCTATTACTTCTACTCAAAGGCAAAGGCAATCGTTACCCAAGAAAGTGGGAGTAATGACGTCACAAGTCTCAGTTTTCGGAGTCTGTCCAATGTATTCCGAAAGTCATTACTTAGGGAAATGCAGTAAATATCTAGAACTGTCTAGTGAAAACCGCAAAGGCTTTGTGGCGAAAAAGGGTCTTTGCTTTAATTGTTTGTCGTCAACGCACCAATCAATAGTCTGTCGGTCAAAATACTTGTGTAACATTTGCAAACGGAAACACCACGTCACTTTGCACATCGATTCAAAGGCAAGCTCAAGTGATGATGATCAAAACAAGTCTAAAAGTTCGGTTCCTGTCGAAACTACGGAGTCTACGGTTCACGTCGCCTTTAAAACTGGGGTCGATTCTGTGAAGGCACCGCAACATCAAGCCATTTTACCGACAACACAATTACTAATCGAAGATAAATATGGACAAATGCGGCAATGCAGAGCCTTACTAGACTCTGGTTCACAATCCTCCTTTATATCGGAAAATTGCGCTCAGAGATTACAATTAACGAGGCAGAAGGCGAACGTACATATCACGGGATTGACATCAGGAAATCTTATATCTAGAAGCAAGTCAACGATTACATTACGATCAATGTATGACCACAACACGAAGACGACAGTGGAGGTTCTTATAATAAAACATCTACCTACACAAATTCCGAAGATAAAAATATACTTGGATAATACCGATTTCACCACAGAATTGAATTTGGCCGACCCACACTTTGATATACCATCTCCCATTGATTTACTGATTGGAGCTGATAAATTCTTCGAAATTCTGGAAAGCAACCAAATGCGATATAATTCATTAATGTTAAATCAGACTATTTTCGGATGGATAATTTCAGGACAACCACAAGCAGCTGATATTGAGACTTGTAGATCATTCAGCACAATTACGCACGATAACACGGGATTGGAAGAGACATTAAAGAAATTTTGGGAGATCGAGGACGTATCATTTGACGTCGATAAATTTACACCAGAAGAAACGGCATGTGAAACACTTTTTATGGACACGCATAAAAGATCAGCAGATGGACGATATATAGTGAAACTACCATTCAAAGATAACGTGAAAGAATTAGGCCATTCAGTGCATACGGCAACAAACAGGTTTCGGTCGCTCGAACGTAAATTAACAATAAATACGAAGCTACGTGAAGCATACGTAGATCAAATGAGAGGTTGTATCAATTTGGGTCACATGATTGAGGTACCGGCGAACTACAAACACAGTGAAAGCTATTATTTACCTCATCATTCCGTGACAAAAGAAAGCAGCCATACAACAAAGATTCGGATTGTATTTGATGGATCCAGGAAGACGAGTAATGGTGTATCTTTGAACGACAAATTAATGGTGGGCCCGACCATTCAACCAACGCTCTGGAACATACTATTGAGATTTAGAACCAACAAAGTGGCATTGATTGCCGATATAGAAAAGATGTATCGCCAGATCTTAATATCTGAAGAACACCGAAAATATCAAACTATTTTATGGCGAGAACGACAAAACGATAAGTTGAAAAGTTACCAGCTCACTAGGGTCACTTTTGGTCTTGCATCATCAGCTTTCCTTGCCATTAGGGCAATGCAACAACTCGCGATGGACACAGAAGATGAAGAAGTCAAACGATGCATACTCAGCGATTTTTATGTCGACGATATATTAACGGGAAGTGAGGATGAGACACAAGCTGCAACATTAAAGGAAAAAATGATAACTACGCTGGCGAAGGGTGGGTTTTGTCTAAGACAATGGAAATCAAATATGCGCTGTTTATGTGATACAATGGAGGAAGTACCTGTCAGTGATATCGGTTGTGAAGAAACCTCCACTGTCAAAACTCTTGGGCTACAATGGCAGCCGGTGAACGATACCTTCACTTTCAAAATACAACCAGAAAGAGAAGGCCGAATCACCAAACGCAAAATTATTTCCGAATCCTCCCGTGTGTTTGATCCTCTCGGTTTCATTTCCCCATCCATTATCTTAATAAAAATATTGTTTCAGAAATTGTGGCTCCTGAAAATGGACTGGGACGACGAATTACCAGGTGAAATACGAGAAGAATACATAAAAATGCAAAGTAAATTTGTGTGCCTTGAAAGTATTATGATTCCGAGATTTACAAGCCAGCGAAACGGGTTCCAGATACACGGATTCGCAGACGCAAGCGAACTAGCCTACTGCGCAGTGATATACAGTAGGACAATTCACGAAGATGGTAACATCACAACACATTTATTGACCTCCAAAACAAGAGTAGCTCCGATTAAGAAGATATCCTTACCGCGACTGGAATTATGTGCTGCTCACTTATTAACGAAATTGATGTCTAAAGTCAGAGAAACAATAAACGTAGATACGGAATATTTTGCATGGACTGACTCGGCAATTGTTTTGGCTTGGCTTTCTACATATCCTATGCGTTGGAAGACTTTCATCGCCAATCGAACCAGCCAAATTTTAGATCATTTTCCTAGACGTCATTGGGCTCACATTAAATCTAAAGATAACCCGGCAGATCATGGTTCACGAGGTGTGGAACCAGATAAAATAATCAATCTTACACAGTGGTGGAGAGGTCCAGAATGGTTGAGTCAACCGCAAGCATCATGGCCAATAAATGAGACATCTGAATTCAAAGAAAATGAATATAATATGGAATACAGCAAAGCAACAATATCGTCTGTTACATTACACGTCCAATGCGATAAGCAAGAGGATTCGTGGTTAGAAGAACTTTTTGAAGGAGAATTTAGACTTCAAAAAATATTTAGAATAATTGCTTATGTATTGAGATTCATACGTGCACTAAAACAACCCCAACGAAGAATAAGTACGCAGTTGACAGCAACGGAGATCAAGAACGCCCAACTGAAGTGTATTATGTGGGTACAGCGAACCGAGTTTGAGAAAGATATTCAAAGCATACAACGACATAAAAGGGTAAGCAGCGGGTCGAGACTTTTATCATTAGCCCTGATGAATAGTCAGCTTCAAAATTATCAAGTTTTCAATTTAGTCATTAACTTATGTAATTGTTATACTCGGATTAGATGAAAAAATAAACACACCCTATTAATTATCATTACCGGTTAATATAGCATGTATATAATAATTGCTATAATTTCGTAAACCATAAAAAACTAAAAAACCTTTTCAAATGTCAATTGTGTAATAAAATAAAATTTTCTTTTTTTTGCTTTTTTGTTAATAAATTAATTAATTTTCGCTCTTTGGTCAATGAAGACAAACTTTATAAAACAATAAAATTGTACAAAATTAAATTGTTCAAAAATAAATAAAAATTAATTCAAGTGGCTTTTAATTTTAAAACCTCACGATTCAAGGCTAATTTATCCTTAAAAACGCTTAAGGATTATACATTGGTGTCAGAAGTGGGATCCTACGTCCCGAACAACATATCACAACCCGTAAACAGTCGCAGTGGATTAATTACCGAAACGTTGTTAATTCAACGTATAATCTTAAATTTGGTCTTGCTTAAATAATTGGAGCCAAATGGTATTTTATTTTATCGGCAATTTATTTCTCTTTTTTTTTATTTTTTTTTTATTTTATAATTTATAATTTATTTGTGTTGTTAACTCTCCAAGAGTTCGTAAAAGAAGAAATATTACAATTTTTTTTTTTTTGGTTATGGACAATTGACGATTGGACTGTCATGATTTTGCATGCAGAGCGTAGGGTTCAATTTAATTCCGGTAGTTTCACTCTCCATATGTTTTATATGGAGAGAAATGTCATTTCATGCAGAGCGTAGGGTTTATATCATTTCCGATAGGTATCGCATTTTGTAGTTTTCCAATCGCCAATTACATAATTGACATTTAGTTAATACTAGTTATTACTGATAGATGGCCATTAATATTTATAGTTACAAACATGAAACGCACTCATTTGGTCTACGTTAATATTTGGTCTACATTTATATTTGGTCTACATTTATGGTTTCCCTGGTGTTAAATTTTATAAAGTGATCTGTCATTAACTTGGATATAAACAAAAGGTAAAAATTTAACATAAAGCGATTTATAATACAATTTATGTAAAACTAATCAATTTAACTATTTTCAGATTAGGTTTTTACATCATCATCAGTGATCCTCGAACATTCAGGGCCCCTTGAATCGGTTGATTCAATAGAGTTGATATTGTCATCTGGTAATTTGCAAATTTTATGAATTGATCTTCTAATGATGTTGCCTGTGTTACCCAACTTCAACGTAACAACTCGTACCTTGCCATCATGACCTGGATGTACGTCAATAATTTTTCCAAGTGCCCAACGGGTTGGAGGCAGATTGTCATCGACTGATAATACTAAATCACCCACTGTGACATTGTTTCGTAGGTTATACCATTTTTGTCGTGTTTGCAACATCGTTAAATATTCGCGCTGCCAGCGCTTCCAGAAGTGTAGTTGCAGCTGCTTAATTAAATGCCATCATGCTGTAGGTGTCGGATTCTTATACGTGAAATCAGCATCTGGGATATCGGTGAGCGGTCGGCCAATCAAAAAATGAGCAGGTGTGAGCGCATCGATCTCTTCATTGGACTGGCTGCAGATTGGCCTGGAATTCATTACGGCTTCAATTTGAATCATCAATGTTGAAAATTCTTCTAACGTTGGAATTGTTTCTCCCAATGTTTTCTTCAAGCACGCCTTGGCAACTTTAACAGCGGCTTCCCAAATACCGCCCATATGAGACGCTGCTGGAGGATTAAAATGCCAATCTATTTTGCTTTTAAGAAGAAATGAAGAAATGTCATTAAAATTTTGTTTAAGAAATTCATACAACTCTTTTAACTCGTTGTTTGCACCCAGAAAATGACTACCATTATCGCTATATATAGCGCTACACAGTCCTCGTCGTGCTATGAACCGTTTTAACGCGCCTATAAAGCTTTCAGTCGAAAGACTCATAGCTACCTCGATATGTACTGCTTTAGTACTGAGGCATATAAAAATACATACATATGCTTTTGATGGCACTTGGCCCCTTCTTCGTGTTGTGTGAACTTTAAACGGCCCACAGTAATCGACCCCAACTTTGTCGAATGGATGAGAATAGACAACTCGAGCTTCCGGTAGGTTACCCATAATTTGCGATTCTTTTTTAGGATTGTGTCTAAAACACGCTATGCATTTATGCACTGTCTGTTTTGCCAACTGTCGCACTCTCAATATCCAATATCTACGACGAATGGTGTTGATTAAGAACCCAATTCCGGCATGATGATACAACTGATGCAGGTCGTAAGCTATTGTTTTCGGCAAATGTCCCTGATTCGATAGGATTATGGGATGCTTAACTGAGAAGGGAGCAGAAGACTTTTGAATGCGCCCTCCAACGCGTAGGATTCCTTCGTTGTCTAGGAAAGGATTTAGGTTTTTTAATTTGCTGCGACATGGAAGTTGATTGCCCTTAGAAATATGCGTGATGTCTTCCAATAATTCTTTACTTTGTACATATTTGACAATGATTTGTTCTGCGGCGGATACTTCACATCTAGTAATATTGCCGCTTTTTCGCCACAGATTTGATCTTAAATTGTTTGTGAATCGGATAATCATTGCCAAAATCTTTGCCATTTTGTAGTAACTCGAAAATCTTGCAATGAATTCATCAAACCAAGTTTTCTCTACTACGGTATGCATGGTGTTTATAGACCTCATTTCTTCTGTTGTAAGTTCATGGTAATCCTTTTTCGGGTATTGCTTCGGCCAAGAATTCTTGTTGGTCAACCAGACCGGTCCATTCCACCATAATTTGTTTTGAACTAATTCACTTAACGATACTCCTCTGGTTGCCATGTCGGATGGATTTTCCTTGCTCGGAACGTGTTGCCATTTGCCATTAGGATGGGCGTCTAATATTTCGCTGGTTCTGTTGACTATGAAGGTTGACCAACGTCTTGGTTGCGCTGATAACCAATCCAAAACAATTTTGGAATCGGTCCACAGAATTTTCTCGTTCACCGTTAACTCGATTTGAGATGTTTCTATCATTTTCATCAATTGCGATAGTAGAAGTGCTCCCATCAATTCCAATCTTGGTAGGCTTTTCTGTTTTAATGGCGCTACTCTTGTTTTTGAAGCTATCAGAACTGATTTACTGTCATATTCATCTTTTGTTACTGCATATACAACTGCAGCGTAAGCTTTCTCGCTGGCATCACTGAAACCATGAAGTGCAACTTGTTTCGTCGTGCCCAGCCATCTCGGAACTGTAATTTTGTCAATGTTTATTAGATCTTCTCTAATTGCTGACCATGACTGGCGTATATAATTTGGCAATTCATCATCCCATGATAAATCTTGGAGCCAGAGGTTTTGAAATAGGATTTTGACCTTAACAGTCAAAGGAGAGATCCACCCTAGAGGGTCAAATATTTTGCTGGCTTCTGATAATAGTGTTCGTTTCGAGTGTACTTTGCAATCACTCAGCTGACAACTGAATTTGAATGTATCATGATTAGGTTCCCATGATAGTCCAAGAACCTTAATTGAAGTTGGATAACTACTTATTGATTTCACCGTGTTACTTTGATTAACTTCTATGAACGATTGTAATGAACTGCTGTTAGATCGTAACTTTCTTAAGTTGAAACCGTGGTTGCTCAACAGGTTGATAACAGATTTCATTAGCATCAAAAGTTCTTGGTTTGTTTCTGCCCCGGTCATCAAGTCGTCTACGTAAAAGTCGCGCATAATTGTTCTTGCCGCTGAAGGTGATGTTTTCAAATTCATGATGCCAACTTGTTGTATACTTCTAATCGCGAGGAATGGTGCAGAGGCAGTTCCATATGTCAAAGTATTGAGCTGATACCTCTGTACCGGCATACGTGGATCATCTCTCCATAATATATTTTGATGACGTCGATCGTCTTCTGACACCCAGACTTGTCGGTACATTTTTTCAATGTCACCGGTGAGGACAAACTTGTGTTGTCTGAAGCGAATTAGAATTTGAGTAAGCGAGTCTTGGATGGTTGGTCCAACCATCAATACGTCGTTTAAAGATACGCCATTTGTAGCTTTAGCGGACCCATCGAAAACGACCCTTAATTTCGTGGTAGAGCTTGATTCTCGAAGCACACCATGATGCGGTAAATAATAAATGCCCTGTGATACTGGTCCCTTGATTTTGCTCATATGCCCAAGTTCCATGTACTCTCTCATAAATTGTTTGTACATATCTTTAAAATCGTTATTCACTCTAAATTTCCGTTCTACAGAATGTAATCTACTCATTGCGACATGAAAAGATGAGCCCACTGTACCAGAGCGCTCACGAAACGGTAGACGCACATTGAACCTATTGTCTTCACTTTTAGTCGTAGTGGTTGTGTAAAGCTTCTCGCATGCTTCTTCTTCGGTTGATTGACTGTGTGGACTGGGAATCTCCTCCACTTCCCAAAATTGTCTAAGGCTGCGATCAATATCGAGCAAAATGTTAAAATTTGCAGTTTCTGGTTGATCCGAAACTTTGCTGGTGCCTGCTATCACCCACCCAAATATTGTCTTCATTGCGATGAGGCCACTACTTAGTGCACGCGTTTCTCCTTGCATCGCTTTTGCAAATATATCGACCCCAAGTAGTACATCTATGGTTCCAGGCTCGTTAAATGTTGGATCGGCTAATGGTATGTCGCTCAATATTACGTTATCGTCAAATGTGTTACTACAGCCAGTACGTTTAGTGGCAATTTTAGACACGATGTATGCGTCAACTTTCCATTCTGGTTGAGTGTCTCTGGTAGGAGCAATCCATAGCTCAGTTGTACCTCTTGTTTGGCCAACGGTACTTTCACCGATTCCTTTTATCAGTAGGCGCTCATGATGGCGATCTAGATTTAGATGTTGAACGCAGGATTCAGAAATAAATGAAGACTCGGATGCTGAATCTAATAGCGCTCTAATAATATGGAATTCTCCATGGCGATCCCGAATATTTATTATAGCTGTTGGTAATATAGTTCTAGCGACATTAACCGATGTGTTGGCGCACGTCGTAGATTTAGCTGATTGATCCTTAGGGGTTATTACTTCTGTCGTTACTCGGTTAGTGTCATCTTGATTGGAATTGTACTCCAAAACTGCTTCGTGTAACAACGAATGATGTTTTCGATGGCACTTTTGGCACCGTGCCTTCGATTTACAATCATACACTCGATGGCTCTTACTTAAACAGTTGAAACAGCGGGACATGGTTTTTATCATCGTTGAGCGTTGTTCAGCTGACATGGTCTTAAATTTCTCGCATTGATGAATTAAGTGCTCGCCTTGGTTACATATTGAGCACACAGGAAAGGTGGTTGTTGTAAATGTTCGCAGTTTCGTTGATCGAGTTGATTGTAGCTTCTGGCTGAATCCTTTTTCCGTCTCTAGCGCCTCTGTTCGCTTATTCAAAAATTTCAACAACTTATCAAAAGTTTCAGAATCTGTTCCAGCGGTTTCTTGTGCCCATAGTGCTCTACTTTCACTGTCCACTTTTGTTAATGCAATGTATATTAGCCAGTGATCTCGGCTTTCCGCATTTGTACCTAGCGCTTTGAGTCCTCGGATGACTTCGTCAAACGCATCGGCCATTTTTCTAATATTGGTTGACGTTGGTTGTGTGATAGCTGGATGTTCCATAAACGTCTTAATAAATGTGGTGATCGTATAATGTTTTCTATCGTAGCGTTGAATTAATTTTTGAAATGCTTCATTATAATTTGCGTCAGTGATTGGAAAGTGACGAATTAGAGCAGCTGGTTCACCCTTGACTAAGCCTTTCAAATATTGGAATTTTATTGCTGCCGTTAAGTCATCTTTGCTGTGAGTCGTTGATGTGTAGATATCGTAGAAAGATTGCCACTCCATATAATTTCCATCAAACGTAGGAATGGCAATCTTTGGTAAACGAATTTCGGTTCTTTGTGATTGTGACGTATTAAAACTGGTATTATTCAGTTGCGTTATTGGTGTGGTAAGGCTTCGCTTTCGGATGTTTGCATTTAGGCCGGCTAACACTGCATAATAATTATCTTCGAAGTCTGATAGATCCGATTCGATAGCAATATCTTCACAAAATATTTGTTTCTCGACTTCCGTGAATTCGTTCATTAATTGTTGTGTCCGACTTATTTTAACATATATTTCATCGATGTTAGCTTTGTCCAGGTTGGTTCTTGTATAGGCGAGCAGTTTTGTCATAGACCCCTTGATCACACCACGTTGCTTTTTTAAGGCTTCCATTTTGAATTGATTTACCACAAAATATTTTGATCAATAATTTTCTATTTTTAGTTGTTCACTTTCGTAAATTAACACGATTCAATGAATTTTTATTTCACTACACTTTATTATTCGATTTGGTTCGAGCTTCGCTTATTTCTTGTTTATAATTTTCGCGTACCAAATATGTTAGTTTTATTAACGCACGTATTAATTATAATTTGGTTATTGAACGCCTTTTAGTATTAAAATTATATGAATTACTCACGTTATTGATCTTGGATGATTAGCAATTTGATGGTGGTGGCGGCGGTGGCTGGTAGCGGTGGCAAATGTATTCTCTTAATGCTGATTGGAATTCAACGATGGTATCTATCTTAATTGCTGGATTATATCGTTGGATCCGGCTCGAAGGACCATGGATTAATTACCGAAACGTTGTTAATTCAACATATAATCTTAAATTTGGTCTTGCTTAAATAATTGGAGCCAAATGGTATTTTATTTTATCGGCAATTTATTTCTCTTTTTTTTTATTTTTTTTTTATTTTATAATTTATAATTTATTTGTGTTGTTAACTCTCCAAGAGTTCGTAAAAGAAGAAATATTACAATTTTTTTTTTTTTGGTTATGGACAATTACATAATTGACATTTAGTTAATACTAGTTATTACTGATAGATGGCCATTAATATTTATAGTTACACACATGAAACGCACTCATTTGGTCTACGTTAATATTTGGTCTACATTTATATTTGGTCTACATTTATGGTTTCCCTGGTGTTCAATTTTATAAAGTGATCTGTCATTAACTTGGATATAAACAAAAGGTAAAAATTTAACATAAAGCGATTTATAATACAATTTATGTAAAACTAATCAATTTAACTATTTTCAGATTAGGTTTTTACATCATCATCAGTGATCCTCGAACACGCAGTATCATAATCAACAAAACATTTCATCAAGGCTTCCAACGCTACCTCATTGTAGAGAAGTATTTATTACAATATATTACAATTTATATACATAATTTTTGGTGATAAGTGGGTTTTGGTGAATCATTTCAAATATACTAAGCATTAATTGCATTTTTATTTAATTCAAATTTATATTTCTGTGAATTTCAAATTCGAAAGTGCACTGTGTGTCACGCCACAATTTCGAATTTGATATTTCCCGTTATATTATAATAGTCTTTAATGCGGACAATCTGAACGGTTCAGTGAAGTGAATTCATTTTTTATGATATAGCGTTCAATTAAAACGGTCTTATTAATTAAAAAATATACAATATACATAATTCAAGAAATTTGAAATTAAAATACCAGTTAATCTAAAATGACTGATGCAAAAGTCAATAAACTGAGAACTAAACGCACAGTATTGGTGGAACAGCAAAATCGTGTTGCGGAATTCGTTGATGTGAAAGCTAAAAATGCTACAATGCCAGAGCTATCACTTCGACTGAATAGTTTAATAAAGATGTTTGAATCGTTTGCTACAGTTCAATCAGAACTCGAGTCTTTAGTTGAAGATGAAACATCTAACCCTGATAGAGCAAATTATGAAGAGACTTATTTTAAAATTCGACCAATGTTGCAAGTTAGGATTAATGCGATCGAAGCTGATACACGCGGCGCGCAGGTGCAACCAGAATTCAAATCAAATATTAAATTGCCTAAAATAGAGATAAACTCATTTGCCGGCGATTACACTAAATGGTTAGAATTTTATGAATCCTTTATTAGTCTTATTCATAATAATCCATCTCTAAATAATGTAACTAAATTTCAATATTTAAGAAATGCATTAAGCGGGGATGCGGCGCGTGTTATTGCCGCATTAGAGCTTAGCAATGAAAATTATGACACAGCATTAAAATTACTGCGAGATAGGTATCAGAATGTAAAATTAATTTGTAATGCCCACATTTTTGAAATATTTTCAATAAAAAATATAGAACGTGGCAATGCTGTAAAAATTCGAAATGTTATAGACATCGTTAATACTCATTTAAGATCCTTAAAATCACTTGGCCGACCCACGTTACAGTGGGATGACCTGATTATATTTTTTATCCTGTCTAAACTGGATCACGATACTCGCATGAAATGGGAAGATGAATGTTCAATGGATAAAATGCCGACCTTAGATCAATTACTAATCTTTCTAGAACGTCGATGTCGTGCCCTAGAAAATAATGATCAGATCAATAAACAAAACCATCAGTATCAATCGGGTTCAAAACCTTTCAGTAAAAATATTACTCTGAATAAGCAGAAATATACTTCACTAGTGGCTGTACATTCGGAAAAATGCATTATCTGTGATAAGCCTGGACATGGAGTATATAGATGTGATGTCTTTCTTTCAAAACCTGTTACCGAGCGATTATTGCTTGTCTCTAAATACAATTTATGTGCGAACTGCTTAACCTCTAACCATAATAATTCCCAATGTCAATCCAAATTCAAATGTCGAATTTGTTTCAAAATTCATCACACATTATTACATACTGAAGAATCTACAACTAGTTCAAATGTTCAGAAATCAACCTCGCAATCAATTAAAAATATGTTGCCTTCGTCATCCAAACATTTAAATGAACCACAATTTACGGGTAGTACTCTTTTAGTTAAAGGCATATCTTCTTATGTATTTTTAATGACGGCTTGCGTAAAGGTTCTAGACTGCAAAAATAAACCCATTATTGTACGAGCACTGTTAGATTCATGTTCACACTTCAGTTTCATAACAGAAAAACTAGCGAACAGGCTTGGGCTTCCATCTCAACATTCACCAACTCAAATTTACGGTATTTCTAACTCCGTAACTGCAAGTACGTTGACTATGCTAGTAACTGTTGAATCTTGCATAAAACCATTTTCTCACCAATTAAAGGCATATGTTTTAAATAAAATTACTGATCCACAACCAGTACTAAATGTTAACATCAGTAATTGGAAGATTCCTCATAATGTTTTATTAGCAGATCCAAACTTTAATCAGTCACAAGAAATAGATATGCTGATTGGAGCCGAACTGTATTGTAAATTATTGTCGGTAGGTCAGATACAGTTAGGTGAAGCGTTACCAGATCTTCAAAACACGGTCTTGGGATGGGTTGTTTCTGGCAGTACAAGTTCAAAATCAAATACTAAGGGATTTTGTAATATTGTTACCACAAATCAAGACGAAATGACGAAGTTAAATAATATTGTGCAGCAGTTTTGGAATCTGGAACAAATAAACAACAAGGCTGCATGTTTCACAAATGAAGAGCAGATTTGTGAAACTCATTTTCTTGAAAATGTTTCCAGAGCCGACTCAGGTCGGTTTACCGTGGCGTTGCCCTTCCTTCATTCGCCGAAACTCTTAGGTAACTCCAGACAAGGTGCGTTAATTCGATTTCTCAATTTAGAAAAACGACTGTCTGGAAATCCCGAATTAAAGTCACAATATAGTCAGTTCATTGAAGATTATCGAAATTTAAACCACATGAGACTGGAATCTGAATCAAATATCCCAGACTCTCATTATTTTCTCCCACATCATTGTGTTCTGAAGCCATCAAGCTCAACTACCAAGTTGAGCGTCGTTTTTGACGCTTCAGCAAAAACCGATTCCAATAAATCATTAAATGAATTACTTATGGTTGGACCAGTCGTTCAGTCCGATTTGGTTTCCATCTTATTAAGATTTAGGCGCTGGAAAATTGCATTCAGCGCTGACATCAGTAAAATGTATAGACAAATAAATATTTGTGAGAACGATTCTCATTATCAATACATCTTCTGGAGAGATAATCCCGAAGATGAACTACAAACTTACCGTTTGACTACGGTCACTTACGGCACCGCGTCAGCTCCATATTTAGCCACGCGTTGTTTGTTGCAACTTTGTAACGAAGAAGCAAAGTCGCATCCACTCGCAAGCAAAGTCGTGCAAAGCGATATGTATGTTGATGATCTGCTAACCGGTAGCAATTCTATCAATGAAGCAATGTATCTTCAAAGAGAAGTAGTCTCGCTTCTTGCTACAGCTGAGATGAATTTAAAAAAGTGGTGTTCAAACTCAGTAGAACTTTTATCACATATTCCAGATACTGATAAAGAAAGTTTTCATGTTCTTAACAACGAAAATGTTATCAAAACTCTAGGCATGTTTTGGCAACCCGAAAAAGATTATTTTTGCTACATGGTCAAGGTATTACCAAATCCAAAAAGAATAACCAAGCGTCTAGTTCTCTCCGAAACGGCTAGTATTTTCGATCCTCTTGGATTGGCTGGTCCCGTAATTTTAGTTGCAAAAATTTTTATTCAGCAAATCTGGAAATTAAAACAAGATTGGGATGAGTCGTTACCTCAATCAATGCATACAAAATGGAGTGACTTTAGAAACCAACTTACATATTTAAATAATTTCCGCGTTAAAAGATTCATTGAAACTTACGAACTCACCACTGATGTACAACTTCACGGTTTCGGAGACTCCAGTGAAGTGGCGTTTGGAGCTGCGATATATATACGATGTAACAACCACAATAATATCACAACTACCTTGCTTTGTGCAAAATCACGTGTTGCTCCGCTGAGTAAAATTACACTGCCAAGGCTAGAGCTCTGTGCTGCGCTGCTTACTGCTCAATTGATGTCGAAGGTGCGGTCGCAGCTGAACGTTAAAGTCAATAAAATGTTTTATTGAACCGATTCTTCGATCGTTTGGCATTGGATAAAATCTTCAAGCTCACATTCAAAGGCGTTTGTTGCCAATCGAATAGCAGAAATTCATCGGTTATCTAATATCGAGGAATGGAATCACGTTGCCAGTGAAAACAATGTAGCCGATGTTATATCGCGAGGACTGATGCCTGCACAGCTTATAAATTGCAGTTTATGGTTAAATGGACCTGATTATCTTCGTCAGCCTGTATGCAAATGACCAAAGTCGCTACCCGATCCATGTCCAGTTTTACCAGAACAACTAAAGGTTGTTTGCCATCTCACAACTGAAAAGGAAGACGTTCTACTAAACCACAAATATATTCAACAATTTAAATCTTTGCAACGAAGTATGGCTTATGTTTGTCGATTCGCGAGCAATTGCCGAAAACCAATAGCAGAAAGAAGATTTGGGGAACTTGTAGTTGAAGAGCTTGCCGAAGGCCACAATCTAACCATAAAGAGCATCCAATATCAACATTTCCAATCAGACTTGATATCTTTGTCAAACCAGCAAAACATTTCAAAGAACAGTCATTTAAAAACATTAAATCCGTTCATTGACAAAGATGGTTTATTGCGAGTTGGAGGTCGTCTGAAAAACTCAGAGCTGCCATACACATCAAAGTTTCCACTAATATTGCCGTTAAATCATAAGGCTACACTAACAATTTTTAATCATTATCATTACTCCTATTTACATCCAGGTCCACAAGCACTCTTAGCAATGATCAAGGAGAAATATTGGGAAATAGGGGGAAGAAAAATTGCAAGAAATGTTGTTAATCGCTGCATACGATGCTTCCACTCGAGACCATCCAACTTGACACAATTTATGGGAAATCTACCAGAACAAAGAGTTTCCCCAGCACCTCCATTTTCTATTGTGGGGATCGATCTATGTGGGCCATTTTATGTGCACTTCAAAGGCCGATTTAAAGCACCAGTCAGAACGTACATCGTGGTATTTGTGTGTTTCGTAATAAAGGCAATACACTTAGAATTGGTATCCGACGTGAGTACAAATTCTTTCATTGGCGCATTAAAACGATTCATTGCTACAAGAGGAAGATGCACCACTATATTTACCGACAATGCAACGAATTTTGTTGGCGCAAACCAAGAATTGCGCAAGATTTTCGATCAAGTCAACAAATCGCAAATAAATCGATATTGTGTAGATGAAGGTATCACGTGGAAATTCGCACCGCCTAGGTCACCTCATTTTGGAGGTTTATACGAAGCAGCTGTCAAAACCACAAAACATCATATTAGGCGGATATTCGGTAATGCCGCACTCACATATGAGGAATTCTTAACCGCCATCAAACAAATTGAAGCTGTCGTCAATTCGAGACCGCTTACAGCGTTATCAACAAATCCAGATGATCTAAATGCTATTACACCTGGTCATTTTCTGATTGGACGACAAATGATGAATCTCCCAGAAATTAACATCAACGAAAATATTCCAACCACCAAGAGATGGCAAATTGTGCAACAATTATTTCAGCATTTCTGGAAACGTTGGTCTGTCGAATACTTGACAGAGTTACAACAGCGTCGATGTTGGGACAAAAAATTTAGAGATCGGTCAATTGGTTCTCTTAAAAGAATATGATTTACCACCACTTAAATGGAAATTAGGAAGAATAGTCACAACCCATGCTGGCAATGATGGATATGTGCGAGTAGTAACCGTCAAAACAAGCACTGGGGAATGCAAGCGAGCTGTTGTTAAGGTGTGTCCACTTCCTGAACCACTTTTTGAAACCTAGTTGGTTTCAAGGCGGCGAGAATGATGAATAGTCAGCTTCAAAATTATCAAGTTTTCAATTTAGTCATTAACTTATGTAATTGTTATACTCGGATTAGATGAAAAAATAAACACACCCTATTAATTATCATTACCGGTTAATATAGCATGTATATAATAATTGCTATAATTTCGTAAACCATAAAAAACTAAAAAACCTTTTCAAATGTCAATTGTGTAATAAAATAAAATTTTCTTTTTTTTGCTTTTTTGTTAATAAATTAATTAATTTTCGCTCTTTGGTCAATGAAGACAAACTTTATAAAACAATAAAATTGTACAAAATTAAATTGTTCAAAAATAAATAAAAATTAATTCAAGTGGCTTTTAATTTTAAAACCCCACGATTAAAGGCTAATTTATCCTTAAAAACCCTTAAGGATTATACAAGCCCCTATCATCGATGAAGAGGGTATTCTGAGAGTGGGTGGTAGGCTGCAAAATTCAATTTGTGATTTCGACAGTAAGCATCCCATAATAATTCCACAGAGACACATATTTACGAATAGACTTGTGTGGGATGTACATTTATCAAAATTACATGCTGGTCCAACGCTTACATCAATACATGTAAGGCAGAAGTATTGGGTAATAAGCGGAAGAAGTCGGGTAAGGAGCATTTTGAAAAAATGCGTTATTTGTACGAGATACGCAGCGAAATTAACAACACAGATGATGGGGAATCTGCCCCCTGAAAGGGTTACACCCACGAGACCATTTGAGAATTGCGGTATTGATTTTGCGGGACCGATTCATATTCTGGCAAGAAAAGGCAGAGGGCATACAATTAAAACAAAGGGATATATATGTATATTCGTCTGTTTATCTGTAAAGGCGATCCATATTGAAGGTGTTACAGATATGACCAGCGAAGCTTTCCTGGCTGCGCTTAAACGTTTTTCTGCCAGAAGAGGGTTACCTAAACGAATATATACGGACAACGGTTCCAATTTTGTTGGTGCAAAGCGTGTCCTAGAGCAAGCATTTAATTTAATAAAAAACATTAATAATAATTATATAATTGCAGAATATTTAAGTCGAAATGCTATAGAATGGCATTTTATCCCACCAATGTCACCGCACTTTGGTGGATTGTGGGAGGCTGCCGTGAAATCGGTCAAGAAACACCTGCTTAAAGCCACTCATAATATAAACATTACATTCGAAGAGATGAATACATTACTCTGCCAAATCAAAAGCATACTAAATTCGAGACCGTTGTATGCTTCGTCAACGAATGATGACTACGAGGTATTAACTCCATCACATTTCTTGATTGGAACATATGTATCATCGGTTCCTGAACAAGACGTGAATTCGAAGGAATATCTATTAACAAGATGGCAAATAATACAACGAAGGGTTCAAACATTTTGGAACAGATATTATTTCGAATATTTAAATAACTTGCAACAACGTCAAAAATGGCAAAAAATCCAAGACAATATCAACATCGGCGATATAGTGTTATTGAAAGAAGAAAATACTCCAGTATGCAAATGGCCATTAGGTCGTATTATTCAAATTTATCCTGGATCAGATGGTATGGTGCGAGCTGTAACCGTGAAAACATCTTCATCCACATTTCAACGGCCAGTCGTAAAATTATGCAGTCTACCTATAGGTTGACGATTGATTCGTCAACGGGGCGGAGTATGTTCACGACGATCTGGAAATAAAAATAAGGAAACGAAAAGAATCATTTTAGCAAGTAATTATCATTTTTGTACTTATCTAATTTGTAATTCCAATAGTGGCTGATTTATTATATGATTTTTGTTGTTTGCCTGTAAAAATTAAAATCAGTATATTTAATGCAAAATTTATATTATATAATTGTAACTTAACATTTTTATTCAATTTTCAACTCCAGTAACATATTGATAGTTTCCTATAGGAATTTTAACCTGAAAATAAATTAAATTTTGTATTAAATTTATCACCATATGCTATGTAATATTATATCAAAATACTTATCTTTGAGGTATCCAAATGTCCATAATTATATATTTTATTAACTATATTCTTTTTTTTTTTTTGAGTTTTAGATTATTTGTTTGGTTTAAACATCACTGTTCACATCACCAAAAATTAATTTAAAATGGCCATTTTATTTATTTTTTATTTTTTTTTTTTATATCTGTCACTTTTTTTTTTTTTTTTTATTATTATTATTATTTTATCATTTTATTGTAAATGTTTAATACTAGTAATTTGATTTATTAAAGAACTTTTGTTTAATTTGTTTGTTTTATATTATTATGTATGATTCTTTAAAAATTTAATGTTTATTTTTTTTTTTTTTTTTATTATTTTTTATTTTTAATATGTACTTAAATTTCTGCTTTTATCTCTCTTAAAAAGTCATTCAATTCAGTATATTCCTCCATTTTGTTTTCACTTAGAATTTCTTCTAATTTTTTGCTTCTTATAATTTTGTAATTGGATCTTATTGTTTCAAATTTTTTGCATGTCTCTATGATGTGTTTAGCATCTTCTAGTGTGTTACAATCCTCACAGATGTTATTATCAATTTTTTTTATTAAATGGAAGTATTTTTTATCGAAAGTGTGGTTGGTTCTTAATCTAGTTAATCTTTTGATTGAGCTCGCATCGAAAGTTTTTTTGTGAAACCAAGTTTTCATTGAAATTTTCTCTTTTATGTTTTTTCTGTGTTGAATTCCTTTTGTTGTAGTAATTTCTAAAAAGTCAGTATTCCATTTTTGATAAAGAAAATTTTTGAAAATTGAAATGCAGTCCTCTACTGGGGTTTTGACTTCTAATTTTCTTGTAGAGCAGGCTCCTTTCTTAGCAGCAGTATCAGCTTCTTCATTACCAGGTATATTAGTGTGTCCAGGTATCCATATGACAGTTAAATTTATGTTGTTTGAATTTGCAGTCTGATATATTTGCTCTTCATAGTATTTAGTTTTGTTGTTGTTGACTGTTTTCTTCATCGATAAACATGCTGACAGTGAGTCCGAAATTATGAATAAGTTTGAAATTTTATTTTTGATTCCTATTTTTAATGCTTCCCAGATCGCTATTATTTCTATTGTTTTTATAGGAAGGTGTTCTTCTATCGAATAACTAAATGTTTCATTATTATAACTGTTGTAAATACCAATTTCTCTTTTGTTTTTATAGATCGAACCATCTGTATAACTTAATGATTTTCCTTCATATTCGTTTAGAAATTGTGTCACAATATGTTTAAGTTGAATTGAATTGAAGTTGTCTTTTGATTTGATTATTTGGTGTAAAGAAGTATTTATCTCAATTTTATTTATAAGATGATTGGATTACGTTATGTTTAGGAATTTTATCAAGCAGATTTTTGTTATTGATGTATAGTTCTCTCAAAATCATATTAGATTTGTTATTCTTTACAAGTTGTCCTAATTTTGTATTGTTATATAACTGTTTGGTTAAGTAAGCAAAATTATATAAGTTCGTTTTTAAATATGTAGGGAGTTCACCGGCCTCTGCTATTATCGCCGAAATAGGAGTGCTGTTTGTTAGGCCTAGACAAATTCTTAGACCAGCATTAACAATCTTTTGTATTATTTCTTTATTTTTATTACTGGTAGTTGTGATGGCACTATATCTAATTCTGCTCTCAATTAGACTTTTATATACGTTAATTAAGGTTGATGGATGCGCACCTCCTTTTTTCCTTGCAAAAATTTTTATTATATTTAAAGCTGACGTGCAACTATTTTTTATTGCTTTATGGTGAATATTGAAGTTTAATTTTTTATCTATTATAAACCCCAAAGATTTTAGTTGGTTAGTTTCTTGAATATTAATGTTGTTTAATTTTATTATTATTTGATGTTCAAATCTTTTATTACTTATTTTAAGAAATGATGATTTGTTTATATTAATGTTTAAATTTAAATCTATTAGCTTTTGATTAAATTTTGTTAATGTCTCATTAGCCAGTTTCTCTGCTTCATTCCTCTCGTTAGTTGTTATAATTATCATGAAGTCATCTGCATATTGTAGTATATTGGTGTTGTTATTATTTAATTCGTGGATATTAATTGGTGTAGATATTAAAAAGATCAGGACTTAATGGATCACCTTGAGGTAACCCATTACTAGTAATTATTTCTAGCTTGTTATCTGTATTTTGAAAAATAATCTTTCTATTAATTAAAGATTTATAAATCCAATTGGAGTACTCATTTGGAATATTGTAGTTTTGCATTATATTTGTAAGTTTATTTATGTTTACTCTATCAAATGCCTTTTCGATGTCTGTAGATATTATTATTGTATATTTCTTATTATTTTTATTTTTTTCTAAGATGTTTAATAGGTGATTTATATAATCTGATGTGGATTTCCCTTTTCTAAATCCGTAAGAATTGTCCGATAATATCTTCCGATGTTCCGTTATGGCATTTAGTCTAGATTTTATTAATTTGCTTGTCACTTTGGCTATGGGGGAGTAGAGATGTATTCCTCTGTAATTTTCTATGTTATCTATATTTCTATTCGGTTTTTTAACTGGTATAATTTTAATATTCTTCCAAATTTCCGGGTAGGTTTGATTTTCTCATGTCTTATTAATGTGTTCTGTTAGTTTTTTTAAGTGGTTATCTGGTAAACTTTTTAGTATTTTGTAAGAGATTTTATTAATACCCGGGGCGGTATTTTTACTATTATTAATTATATTTTTAATTTCAATGATTGAAAATTCATATCTTGAAGTATTAACAGTTGGTAAAATAATTTGATCTTTTTTGTCTAATTTAGATTCTGTTATATTAGTGGATAAGAACTTCTTGATATTTTCCGTATTGTTAAATATATTATTTTGTTCTCCTTTTTTATTATTAAATATTCTTATCCTTTTCCATAAATCTTTTGAGCTTAGGTTAGGATTGATATTGTTGATGAATGAGTTCCATGATTTTTTTTTCTTTCCTAATCTCAAGTCTGAGTTTACTAGTGGCTTTTTTTAATTCAATTTCTATATAAATATTAGATCGGTGTTGGTTGTATAATTTTAGTTTTTGTTTTTTAATTTCCCAAAGATTCCTAATTTTATCATTCCACCAAGGTTTAGGTATATATTTATTGTTGTATTTAATATCTTTAGTATTATCTTCTATGATTGTTTGTAGCTCAGTTTCATAATCAACCAGACTAAATGTGTGATCTGGGTTTAAATTAATGATGTTTTCTATTGCTAATTTGATATTTGTTCTTCTAGATGAAAGTGAATTATATGCATTAGAGTTATTCATTATTATTTTAATTGGAAGGTGGTCCGAGTATCCGATTTTTGTATTATCTATGTTCCAAATTAGTTTGTTTACTAAATCTTGAGATGCAATGGATATGTCGATTGTAGAGCTTTTACCCTGTGGGCCTATCCAGCTGTGATCACCATTATTTAATATTATATAATTAGAATTTGTGATTATATTCGCTAATATGTTTCCTCTTTTATCTTCTTTACTATGATTTTCCCAGCATGAGTGATGAGCATTTATGTCTCCTATTACTATGGTATTATTATTAGAAAAGTGGTCATTGATTAATGTTTCAAATTTATTCTTTACTATTGCATTATTTATTGAAGGGGGAATATAAATTCCTATTAAGTTTAAGATATTATTATTCACATCAATTATATTAATTTTAATTGCCTCTATTGGATTATATTTATTAGTATTTTTGATTTCTTTAGAAAAAAGGTTATTATTTATAATAAATCCCACTCCTCCATATCCATCTTGTCTATGTTTGAAGTAGGTATTGTTGTTACGAAATTTGATTTTGCTGTTTTCATTAGTCCAACTTTCACTTAGAAAAGTGATATCTATTTTTTCTTTATTAATGTAATGTTCTAATTCGTCTTTATTTGTGTTGAGGCTTCTTATATTAATTTGTAAAATATTGAGTTTATTGATTTGTGGCGTTGTCATCATTGAAGATATTAAGTTTGTAGGATTGTTTATTTGAATTGTTTATAATTTTATCCATGTCTAATAATTGTTGTAATACATCCGTGAGAATTACGTCCGATTGTGGATTTTTATTTGAAGTGTTTAAATATCCTTGGGTGGTCGACTGTATTTTCCGATTAATTAGTGTAATTTCCTTTATTATATTTTTAATTTCATTCACGTCTGTTTTTTAGCTTTTGGTTTTCTTCTACTAATTTATTCTTAATTTGTTTCATTTCTGATCTTACATTTTCAATGTCATTGTTGTTTGGGTTGGAAATTAGATTAGGAAAATGTTCGTCATTAATGTTGAAATTTTTTTTAGCACGAGGTTTAACTAATTGTTTAGCTTCACCAAAGCTCAGTTTTTTAGTGACCATAATATATTTGATTTGTTTTTGGTATTTATATTCATCGCATTTGAAGCTATTAGTTATGTGATTTTCACCACAATAGTAGCAGCAAGTGTCGTTTTCACATTTATTTTTAAGATGATCAGAATCTGTAGATGAGCAATTTTTACATTTTTCTTTTCCTCTGCAATATTTTTTCGCGTGACCATATAGTAAACACTTTTTGCAAATTAATGGTTTGGGGATAAAGTAGGTTACTTTTCTTCTTACCTCGAAAATTAAAATATTTTCTGGTAATGTAGTAGATCTGAAGGTGACTTTTAATGCAGAAGTTGGTTCAGCTTTCTTATCTATGTTGTTCCATCTGGTGATTCTCTCGACTTTCGCTATTTTAGCGTTAGCCGTTATGTTATTTTTTAATGTTTCTTCGTCTAAATTTATGGGAATTTTATTGATATATCCGATAGATTCCAACATGAAAGTCGGGACATATGAAGAGCAAAAATGTAGTTTTTCCAAATCTGTACTTTTAAGTATTTTGTTTGCCGTGTCCATCTCTCTTGTTTGGACTTTAACTCTATTTTTTCCAAATTGTTTTACTTGAAGAATTTTTCCATAATTCAAAGCGTTTAGTTTTTCGGCAATAACTATATCCTCAATTCCTTTTTTTTCAATTATGACAAAGAAAGGCCCTTTGTCTCCCGGTATATATTTGTTGAGTTTGTAGTTGTTGGTTTTATTTTCATTTGATTTCAATTCCACTCCATTTGTATTTATTTGCTTAATATTTTCGGATTCGAAACCTCTAAAAACTTCTTTACCGACATTTTCTAGAACATCAATGTGCATTTTTTCTTCCTCCATTTTGGATTTTGTTTCAGATGTAATGTTTGGCTCGATTTTACTATTTTTTGGATTAAAATTCATTTTTTTTAATTTGTTTTTATGTTTAAATTGTTTTATGACATCATTTCTAAATTTTTTTTGCCGATTACATTTGGTAAGTTCTAATTTATTGTTTAATACGTGTCTGACTGACGCCTGAGCGTCCGCCATTAAAGGTGTAACACTTCTATTTAACTATGATAAATATTATCACTATTTATTAATTTTACTGTTTATTGTTTGTTAATATTCACTAAAATATTTTAAAGAAATCACTTAAACCGATAAAAAGAAACACTATTTGAATTTTATTTTTACTTTAATTCCTCATTCACAAAAAACATGTAGTCCTCTTAAATACTCGATTGTAACTATTAACTATATTCAATACCTGATTAAATAATTGCGAAAGTAAACAAATAAAACTTATTCATTTGTTTACTTAAAACTTTGACGTTTATTCAAAGTGTTATAATTTAATTTGTATTACAGTTCTTTAAAACATAACAAAAAAAAGAGACATCTAGAGTAAAGTATATATTTTTCTGTTCATTTTATAATAATAGTCACCTAGATTTAAATACGAAAACTAACTGTAATTATTTTGTAAAAAATAAAATTTATATCTCTCTGTTACTTTGACCGTCATCGGGTGTACATAAAATAAAAAATAAAAAAAAAATAAACTTAAATAAAAAAATAAAAATTTATACTAAAAAAAAGGACCTTGGTATTGCTTATCATCACGGCGACAAATGGAAATTAAATTGGAGACAGCAACCGGGTCTTTAGGTTACACAGCCAGGCTGATTGCAGCGACCGGAACAAGTGGTAATCAGAGGGAGAAATGTCTGGTGAATACGGCGGGTGGGGTAGAATTTCCCAGTTCTGCCTGCCCAAGTAATTTTTGACAGGTATAGCAACATGTGTCCTAACGTTGTCATGTTGCAAAATAATCTTACTGTGCCTTTTGTCCCATTCCGGTCGTTTTGCAGCTAGAGCTTGCTTTAAAGCCATCAGTTGTCATCGATAAACTTGTCCCGTAATGGTTTCACGTTCTTTCAGCAGCTCATAATAGACGACACCCTTCATATCCCACCAAATACAATACAAAGCATTACCTTCGAACCATGGATATTTGCTTTTGGCGTCGACGGCCCTGGTTCACCTGGCTTGACCCACGCTGGTTTGCGCTTTGGATTGTCATAATGGATCCATTTTTCATCCCCAGTGATGATCCCCTTCCTTTGTTGAAGCAACAATTCGCACATGGTTTTCCGACATTCCATGTCCGTTTCTTTCAATTTGTGTGGCACCCAATTTCCCAGCTTCTGAACCAATCCCATTGCATGTATACGTTGCGCAACACATTGTTGGGTAATATTCAACTCTTCTGCCAATCGTTTTTCAGTCTGACAAGGGTCCACATCAAGCAATTCTTCCAATTCTGTATCTTCAAATTTTCTTGGTCTGCCTTCACGTTCTTTGTCTCTTACGTCAAAATCACCAACTTTGAATCGTTGAAACCACTCTTTGCATGTTGTTTTCGATGGAGCATGTTCACCGTAAACTTCCACAAGCAAACGATTTTTTTCCGCTGCACTTTTCTTCAACAAAAAATAATGAAGTAAAACTTCCCGCAAATGTTGTTTTTTTGGCACAAAATTCGACATTTTCAATTACATGAAAATAATTGTTGTTTACGCTTTGAACAAATGTCACTAGCAATTATTCATTCAAGCTTGACATCATTCTTTCTCGAAAATTTATTGTGTGAGCGTCTCTTTTTAGTGAAGTGTTTTATAAATTTTACAATTTTCTTTTGATTTTAATTAATTTGTATTTCATTTAATTACATCTTAATAGTTTATTTTGATTTGTTTTTTCTTTGTCAGTCGGGTAAGTCTTTTCATAGTCTTTTTTCTATCCACAAAATAATAAATCCACATTACACAAGCAAGGAGGAACAAAGTACTGCGTACTTTGTACCTCCACCATTTACTTCCACTGATTTCTCTAATTTTGAAGATGAAATAAATACTAAAAAATCAAAAATCGTTTTTAATAATGAAATAATAGTAAACGGTGAATTTGATAAAAGTCCCAATATGTTAATTAAAAGGAAACTTAATAATAATAATAATAAAATTCACGTCGCAGATTCGAAAAATATAGTAATAGCTCCCACATCATCTTCAACTTTATCTGTTGATTCATCGAATAATTCAAATATGCCGTCAGTTACTGCAGAAAAAATTAATCTATATAACCGATCAGATAATGGCACATTTACTGTATTTGTCAGTAAAGAGAATTTAAATATTGTTTTTTTAGGTAAAGGACTTAAAATAAATAATTTCAAAAATGTCAAAAATGTCTCTAGCGTTAGCAAAAATGTTGCTAAGGTTATCTCTAATAATTTTGAAGACGCAAATAATTGTGTCAAATCAGATATCTTTAAAAAATTTGATAATTATACGACATACATTCCTAAAAATTTCACATCTCCTATTGGCATAATCAGGAACATTCCTATCGGGCTTTCTAATAAAGAAATTCAAGAAAATATTAGATCTAAATACCCTATCTCAAAAATAGAAAGAATGACTAAATGGAAAATATCACAAAAACAGCTAAGGAACTTGAATTGGTTAAACTTACTTTCGAGTCTGGAATTATTCCATTCAATGTCATTTTATATGACAGTGTCTTATTAAAGGTAGAGTATTTCATACCTAACCCATTATTTTGTAAAAAATGTCTAAATTACGGACATACAATTTCTAAATGTAAATCAAAAACTAATAGATGCCTAACGTGTGCTAGAACTATCGAGGGCGAACACGAACACGATTGTGACAAGAAAGATTCTTGTAAATTTTGTGGAATGGGTCATGTTACTAACTTTTTCAGATGCAATGACAGATATAGGCAGAAACAAATTAGGGGACATATGATTTTAAATAAATCTAGTTTCAGAGAATCCAAAAGCCACCTTTATGGTAGCCAACAAAAAGTCCCTAAACAAATAGATTTCGCTAATGATATCTGTGATGAAAATCAAGCCTGGACCAATAACAACTTAATGAATTCTGATGCTAGAAAAATTCAAATCCTAAATAAATTAGTAAACAAATTAAAAAATCAATTAAATGAAAGAGATTCTATTTTTAATGACGTCAAATCACTTTTGAATAATTCCGACGACTTTAATAAAAATCCAGCTAATTTATGTCGATTTCGATTCACCTTTTACCAAATCTTTAAAAGATCACTTTCTAGGCTGTGTGAATCGAACAGTTGCTCCGTAATATATATGTGTGCGTGTTTTTGACGTTTATAAAACATAACCTATAATTTTTATAAAAGATCGATACTCTATAAAAAACAACTTAACTTATTCTAATGTTATATATACATAACAACATAACAACAATAAGTTAATTCTTTAATATAAAATATTTACATAAAAATAAACAGAAACACAAAATATAACACAAAACACAAAGACCCTTTCAAAATGACAGTTCTATTTGTGTTTGTGTTTGTAAATCTGCCAAAAAATCGAGATTCGTAAAACAACGACAATTTTGCTCGATCGAGCGAGTTACTTGGCGAATCGAACAGTTTGACAGCAGAAAGAGCAAGCCGGCTTGCTCTTTTGTGGTGAATCGAAAACCACATTAGATTCACTCAAAATTAAATTAAATAAATTTATTAAAACATAAACTTTTTTTTTCCAGTTTTTGTTTTCATTTTATTCTTCCATTATGTTGCCTTTAAAAATTTTACAAATTAACATTCGAAGTTTAAATAGTAATAAAGATCTAATATACCATTATATACAATCCAATCATATTGATATCGTTATTCTATCTGAAACCTGGACAAATCCAAATAGCAATTTGATTTTTAACAATTACAATCTTGTTACTGATGACAGACCGGATGGTTTTGGCGGGGTAGGTTTTTTAATACATAAAAAAATTTCTTGGAGAATTATTGATTTAAATTTTCATTACATCCGTTTTGAAGCTTTCAAAATTAACCTCAAATTTAAAAACATTAATTTTAATATCTTATCTTTTTATGACAATTCTGTTATTAGACCTCAGGAAATCATTAATGAATTTGAACATCTTATTACTCAGAATCTAGATAACTGTTTAATAGCGGGAGACATAAATATTCATAATAGTCTTTGGGATAGTGCATTGACCCCTACTTACGACAGGGTGGGTGATAAGATTGCAGATATAATCACTGCTAATAATATCTTTTTATTAAATGACGGATCTCATACAATTTTTTCAGAAATAATTCTGCAGCATTAGACATTAATTTGTGTTCAATCAATCTAATTGAAAAACTATCATGGAGAATTGATCCCATTAATTTAGGAAGTGACCATTGTTTCGATCGAGCACAACTTTGAGTGGACTGTTTCACTGATTTATTTAAAGAAAACGAAAGTCGGATGTTTTATTGCAATTGATTTGCAATAAAAATTATGTATTTATAAATTATTTTAGCTACAAATTTTTGCTTGTTGATGCTGTGAGTCTTCAATTAATAATGCAATTCATTCTTGACGGCAACAAAAAATGTACAATTATTTCTTAGTATAGGTGTTTTACAATGGCAATCTGGTTCATCTTGCATTACTAATATTAATTGGTATAATTTAGTACAATGATCAGGTTTTACTCTAGTACATCTAATTCTAATGATTACAATTGACAGATGTCAAAATTATTATGTCAATAATACCAAATATCAAAATTACATAATTTTCGGTAAGTAAATTAACTAAGATAAATTGATTATATTAATAATAATAATTAATTAATAATTAAATTGCTTCTTCTTGATCTGTAGAACACAGGCAATCATACACAATGATGAATGGGATTATAGAAATGACTAAATAAGTTATAAATTCGTGTTACTGGTAAAGTAGACGTATATGTACAAATATTATTTTCAATTTAGGTTCCAGTTTTTCCGGAAAATATTTCATGTGTGTATTAGTTGCCTGTATTCGTGATAAATATAATAAACGTATATACAATAACTAATTGTGTGGCCTTTTAATTATGTGTGTTGTTTGCGTCTCGAACAACCATCTCCCAATACTTATTGACTTTAAACTAAACTATTATCAAAAAAAAAAACAAATCACAAACTGGTCAAAAGTATTGAAAGACTTTGATCTAAATTCTATTGATGATAAATGCAATGTTGAAGAACACGTAGAAAAATTAATTTCTGAAAACACTTCTATTATCACAAGTAAAAATACTTTTAAACCTAAACCTTGGTGGAACGATCTTATACAAAGACTATGGAACATTAAAAAACACAAACAACTAATTTATAATTTAAACAAAAACATTTTTACCGCTATTGAACTAAAAAAATCTATACAAAAACTTAAATTAACAATCAGAAGAGAAAAGAAAAAATCTTGGAATATTTTTTTAATAAGCATCAATCATAAAACTAATAATTCTGATCTCTGGAACAACATCAATAAAATTAAAAATAAAAAACAATCCAACTACAGAATTCTAGAAGATCCCACACTAGCTAATAATTTTCTAAATTACAATTTTCCTTTCTCCTTTGAATACCCTCCTAATCTCTCTAATAACCTCAATCCTAATAATAATCCTGCAGAATTTAATAACATTGAAATTCTTGATATTATTAAAAATTCCAATAATACTGCTCCAGGATATGATAAAATCTCATATAAAATCATCAAACAATTAGTATCCTCTAATCCTAACCTAATCAATACTATTACAAATTATTTCAACAAAATCTGGCAAAATCAAATTTACCCTACAAAATGGAAAACGTCATACACAATCGCCATTTTGAAAAAGGGGAGAGATGATAGAAACATTATTAACTACCGTCCTATTTGCCTGTTACCTATTTTTTCAAAAATCTTCAATAAACTCATTTTAAAACGAATTAATGATCATCTAATCTCCCATAATATTCTTAACTATTACAATTTTAGTTTTAGAAAAAATAAATGTATCACTGACTATTTTGTAGAAATGTTTAATTTCATCAACTCCCTCAAACAACAACAAAAAAAATTGTTTTAATTAACATTGACATTTCCAAAGCTTTTGATAATGTAGATAAAAATATTTTATTAAACACCTTTAAAAACTTCAATTTCCCTAATAACATTACACATTGGATTTCTCAATTTCTTACAAATAGAATTATTTCTATTCAAAATATCAATCAAGCTTCCATTCATTACACTAATAAAGGCATTCCTCAGGGTAGCTGTTTGAGTCCTACCCTTTTTAATATCTATACCACTTCTTTACACGACATCAATAACCCCAATACAAAAATTTTCCAATATGCCGATGATATTTGCATTATAATTTCTGCCGATAATCAAGATAACTTACAATTAATAACAGATTCTACTTTACTCTCATTAACTGACAAATTACAATCTTTAAAACTACAAATTAACACTGATAAATCTCATTTTTTAAGACTATTCACTAACAAAAATAATTCCAAATCTCTAAATTTAAAAATTAATAATATCTATATAAAAGAAAGATTAACTAGTAAGATACTGGGTACAACTTTAATAAAAAGACTTTCATTATCAAATCATTACACAAACTTAAAAGCAAATATTTCCAATTCCATTAACTTATTTAAAACTTTCACCCATTTTAATGGAGGTGTAAATCCGGAAACTTTTGATCTGAATGATCAATATTTTTAAACCAATAGTTAAATCAAAACTTGAATACACATATGTTTTTACAGACACTAAATATAAAAAAGATATTAATATCCGTCAATCTATTAAAAATGCTTGTCTGAGAGTTTGTCTAGGCTTCTTAGGAACTACTCCAATTCCGGCTATTTTATCTGAATCCCTAGAAACATCTTCAGATCTAGATTTTATTAAAAAATCACTAATTTATATTTCAAAAAATCTATATAATAATTCCAAAATCGGTAACGACATTAAAAACAATAGATCTCTTCATAAACTTAATGACTTATATTCTAATTATACTTTTCTTTTCAAAATTAAACCTTTTCATATAAAACAAACTTCTCCCACTAATTTTAGCATTATAACAAATATTGAAGGAATCACAAACAAAAATGTTATAAACCATTCTGAACAATATGCGTTATCTATGGCTGAAATTAATAAATATAATAATTTCGCAAAAATGTACACAGATGGCTCTATAATTAACAATAAACCAGGAATTGGAATTTTTGTTGAGGATAAAAATTGGAAATTTGCCATCCAACTAAATAACCCTACTTATATTAAAAATATCGCAACCATTGCTATTAAAATTGGAATTACCATAGCTCTAATCATCAAAAACAATAATATTATCATTATTACTGACTCTCAAAGTTCTTGTATTTCATTAAAAACAGCTCTATTACACTATACAAATAGACACTATGAAAATCAAATTATTGATACTATCGGCCATAACCAAATTAAAAATTTTGTCATTCATTGGTTCCCGGGTCATTGTGGCTTAAAAGGAAATACTATATAGCAGATGGTTTAGCAAAAAAAGCAGTTTTTTCTCCTACTCACTTTCTTGATAATGAACCTACTCTCACAGACATATTTAGTGATATCTCCAGATCTATGAATGATAAGTGGATGAAAATCTACATATCAACGTGTAATTCATCCGGTCATTTTTATAAACAAATTTGTCCTTCTCCAAGATCATCTTTCCTATTCAAAGACTCTAATTTTACATCCTGCCAAACCAGGTTAATTTACAGATTAATCTCTGGTCATACAGTTAACAAGAAATTTAAATTCCTTTTGGGACTTGAATCTACATCTAATTTGAGATTTGCAACACTGTTGAAGATAACGAACATATTATTAATGATTGTGTCATATATAATAATATAAGAAATAATTTCCCACTTTTATACAGAAAATCCTTATTAGATATCTTAAAGGATCAAAGAATGGAAGAATATAAAATATTGTGTGATTTTGTGGATAGAATAAATTATAAACTATGAATTAAGACTACATTTAATTCTAATTTACTTTTTTTTTCACACAATGATTTTTCTTTTGGAATCATTTCATTTTATTTTATTTTTATTATAATATTAAGATTTATGAATATTATATAATTTAATCTAAAATTTATTCAAAAAAAAAAAAAAAAAAAAAAATTAAAAAAAATTTATGAATTATAAATTTATATTTAATTTCAAAACTTTTATTTTTATATGTATCCTTCATCTTCTTTCTAATATTCTTTATTTAATAATTTTCGTTTAATCTAATTTAATTATTCAACTTTGTTTTATATAATTATGCTTTATTTTATTATTTAATTTATAAATCTAATTTAATTATGTACACTTTATTCAACATTCCAGAACATCCCCTGAGTGGTCTGTGGAAATTTTGGGCTGTTCTCAACTCACTGGTCTTATGGATAGAAATATCTGACCTGAGCAAATTTAAAAAACAAACAAACAAACAAACGAACAAGCTTGACATCTAACCTCCAAAAAACATGTATTACCCGATTGAATAATATGCAAGCAGTGATACTAACGACACCTATCTAAAAAGGTCGGAAATTTATTTGTACACCCAATATAATAAATATGTAATAACAATAATAAAAATTAGTGAGTTTTTTTTTTTTTTTTAAATTGTAGATATAAACGATCCCGAGCAAACAAAACGATAAACTCTACGGGGTATTTTTGCGAATTGAAAATGGAATCTAGCATGGTTGCGAAAATTTGTACATCTAGATATACTATATGTGAATTCTTATTGCCAGTAATTTTAAAAATAATAAATAAATAAAAAAAAAAATTGTGTATAAGGTTACGTGTTAAGAGAGAAAAAGTTTTTTAAAGTTTATGTATTGAAATTTAATAAAAATTTAAGAAATAATGATTTTAGTGTAAAAAACTTCTATCGCTTTTGAATAAATTAAATTTTTGAAGAAAAAAAAAACTTAGCTATTACAAATGATTTGTTGTTCCCGTTAACCGATGTTTATTTACCTCTTGTTTTGTAACTGATTTCTGTTGTATTTTCTGATTTAAGAAAACAAGTAATTTATGTCTTCTATCACATAAAAATGGCAAAATGAAATTAACAAAAACACAACAAAAACAATAAATTAAATATACAGGAAAAACAAAAATTTCGATGTCTATCGCAACGCTTACTTAATATCTTTTGGATTATAGACAATGCCTATGTGTGTACTTTAGTCATACTATAAAAAAGACTCTCAAAGCGTAATTTGATGGGACCATCATAACAAAAATTTGATTTGGACTGCTTTGTTTCAGAATGAATGAACAATGTTAATAGGAAGTACCCTAAGAAAATTAGATTACCGAACTGTAAATAATCAAAATATTGTCTCTTATTCACTTTCACACGATTTCCAATTATATATACGTATGTATGTATTACAGAATTTACGTTCAAACATTACGCTGGTACATGTGATTTCAATTGCATAATGGCAAGAAATCCCCACACATTTTACGTAAATCAAAGAAGAACTTTAGAACCATTCAAAAGAAATATAAAGAAATCGAAAACTAAATATGAGTTTCACTTTTACGTTAGACAAAACATTTAACCTATGTAAATATAACCTTGGATTTAATTCCTCCATCCAATATTTTAAATATGCTTAGTATTCTGTAGAGTCGCTCTTAAAAATTCGCTAAAGCACAATGAATATTTATGTTCGTCAACCGCAATAATATTTCGGACTCTAGAACGCACAAGTCAAATACTTGGGTCATTCACAAAGGCTTAGTTGGTATATATGTAATCTTACTGTTTTTGATGCTGTTGTTACATAACTAATTTATTGAAACTTTTGCTACACAATTTCTTGTCTGGTCTAAACCATAATATTATTAGTTGAAACAATCTTCCTATGCACGTTTCAACGAACCAATTTTTATCGTTCATTTTCTTGGCTCGCTCATGTCATTTGCGGTCTACAAAAATCAATGAACGTTAAAAATAATTTAATTCAAAATTTAAAATTTAAAAAGCTTTTACTTGCGAACTGCAATTTGCTATGCATCATTGAGTATTTGCCTCTCTCTCTCTATATATACCATATATCCGCGTTAAAATGTAAATTAGATGAACAGGGGGCCTATTCTCGAATTCCACATCCATTTTCCACATGTGGACATCTGTCAAAACTCATAAAAATTGAATTTTTTCGGTACTAAGGGAATATTCGGTACTAAGAGAATCAATACAGTCATGATGACCATATGGGTCACCTGGACATTTTGAATGAACTTCCAGACCTGAATATGTTCTTTAGTGTCCCGGACGTTATGCCGAAAGAACTCTGCTTTGGCAGGAATTTCGTGGTAACAATCCCCGATAGAACAGACTGGGATACTGGGTTACCTCAGATGGAACCTAACAGCCTAGTCTGGTATACTGATGGATCAAAAATGGATAGTGGAGTCGGCATTGGTGTCTTTGGACCCAATCACAAAATATCGAAATCACTGGGTACTTACCTCAGTGTTTTTCTAGCCGAAATTCACGCCATCGAAATCTGCGCCTCTACTATTATGACCAAAGGTCTTAAAGGCGCATCCATCCACATTTTGTCTGACAGCCAAGCAGCACTGAAAGCATTGGCTTCTAACTGCCTGGATTCCAAGTCGGTTCAATGTTGTTATAAACTGCTACAATCTCTCTCTTGTCAAAACAAAGTAAGGTTGTGGTGGGTGCCTGGTCACATGGGCATCACTGGAAATGAGATAGCCGACGAACTTGCACGGGCAGGCTCGTCGACTACACTCATTGGCCCTGAGCCTTTTTGTGGTATCCCGTGGGCTTCTGCAACCTACACAATCAGTAAATGGGTAAAAATACAGTGCTTGACTTATTGGAACTGTATTCCCGGCCTTAGACAAGCCAAATCTTTGATCAGACCATTTCACCACAAAAATTTGGCGATCAATTTCAGCAAAGAAAATATTAGGAAACTTGTGAGTTTTCTCTCAGGTCACTGTAACCTGAGATATCATTTGAACAAAATGAACCTGTCCACAGAGACGGAGTGCCGACTCTGTTTGGAAGAGACAGAAACCGCAGAACACATACTATGTGAGTGTGTTGCTCTGTGCACACGGAGGTGGATTCATTTTGAAGAGAGGTATCTGACCCCGGAGAAATGTAAATTAGCCTCTATAAACAGCATTCTCGCCTTTATTAGAGAGGTGGAGAAGCTCCTGGAGTAACAGTACCCAACAGCACAAAAGATCTTTTAGGTCGCAGTGCTAGCCGCTTTTGGGCAGGGTCAAAAAAAAAAATAAAATAAAAATAAAAAAAGGGAATATTTCCGAATGGGTCTAAGCATGTGGAAAAATTCCCCATATAGGAAAAAGTCAATGCCGCATGTGTTTTATATACGAATTACAATTTTCGAACCATTTTTTGACAACTTTGACAGATGTCCACATGTGGAAAATGGATGTGAAATTCGAGAATAGGCCCCCAGGTTTTAAAAAACCTATGAACTTTTGTGCATTTAAACAAAATATGTCACAGAGAACTTTTTTGTTTTTGCTAAATATCATCGTGTGCTAATTTGAATTAAGTAGTTGGCATAAAACAAAGAAATGCTAACGCGACTATAAATCTACCGTCTCGATGACGGTTTCGATTAAAAATTGGTTACGCTAATCACTCAAACACACTACATGTTATAAAATGTGCAAACTCAGAATATCAACGTACAAGTTCTGTAGTTTTGTGTTTTGGTTGATGAAAATTCCCAGAAAATCACCAAAACACTTGATTGCTTCGAACGGAATACGAAAATCTACTTGAATTGGTAGTTTTTTTTCCTAAAGTGTTTATTTATTAATTTACTAATTAAAGGTTACTAACGCGCACATTATCTTTGTATAATTTAAAAAAGGTATTTGCCACTACGAGTATTATACTACTACATAGTAAATTATTGTAACACGATTAATTTTATATAAATAGGTAAGATCGTTATTAAACTGACTTAGACAGTAAATCAATATCAACCGCAACAATTCGTTGTTAACAACACAAGACAAGTACAGTATTATTATTATAATTAATTAATTAATTGTTTTGGGTGTAATTTAAATACGAATATAAAATGTATACAAAAGTGATATTAACGGTTATTATTGGTTGTGTAGTTGGTGTGCTGAGTGAATATCCAAGTGATGTAAAGGAAAAGCTGGATACAATTAAACAAATGTTGCGTAAGTGTCCGATTATTTAAATTTGTAAAGTGTCTAAAATTGTAAAGTTTAAATTAATTTGGTTTATGAACTGCAGTTATAATTAATAAATTTAATAGTGTTGGTGAAATGTTAAAAGTTTTTAAAACGTAAACTATTATAAAATTTTGATACAGCGATTCTAGCTTTGGGAGCTTTAATTGTAGTTACCAACTACCACAGTTCTCTTGTTCACTCCATTTAACGCTGTATCATATCCCTCCCTAAATAGCGGCTACAGAAGTCGTGGTTATTGAGGTATTTTCTTAGGGCTTAATTCATTTTCTTTAAATATGAGATAATTGATCAGTGATCTACTCTTATTCGATCATGTTGGTTTCAAAGAACTAATATTCGATATATTTGAAGAAAATGTCAAATATTTAATTTTTAAATTGATTCATTTTTTAAATTGTTGATTAGTTTTTTCCAGTCATTTATTGATGACGAATGCCATCGAATGTTTTTGCTATTTGAATGAAATAATCAGGCGTAATATGTATTTCAAATATAGTGTTTAAACGTTTTTATAAATTTAAGTTAGAACCATGCTTTTTGGAATTTATCGCTCGTCCTTACATACATATTAATTAATCAATTTAATTTATCAATAGGTTTACGAATTCTTCTAATTTTTCGCACTTCATAATTGCTTTCATTATTTTATTGTAGTATTTTGGAGTTATTTAACTGACTTTTTGAAGACTCAAGAATAAGTTCAATTGGTGATTGGTTAGTGGTTTCGTTTCAGTGAAATCTTTTAAAATATGCCATTTTTGAATTCTGTTACATTATCACTACTCCGTTTTAAATTTTGCGAACAATTTGATGAACTCCCAATAACTTGGTCATTCAGTGGTAATTTATCTTCTTGTGTTTCACCTTCTCTCTTATGGAAAACGGGATTTGGCGAGCTTTGATTAAAATTGGTGTCACATTTGTTTTAATTGGTAGGCGTGCTGGGTTACCTTTAATTTCACCAAGCGCATATGGTTCCATTAATTTATTTAATTTTCGTCGAGGGTCATCCGAAGTTTTTTCCCATGAAATTGAATTTACCTCACTCCAAATGTTCGCAAATATTTTGAACGAAACATCCACTGTCTCCCGAACAATACCGGTTTTACAAATTCAACTACATATAAATCTAACAATTTTGAGCTATCGAATTCAACCATCATTTTAATAAATCCAAGAATATTTAACTAATGATTACTGTATGAATTTAACTCACTGTGCCCAGTTTCATTTAAACCAATGGATTTTGAATAGTATTTTGACTTAACCTATTTACATAAGAATCATGCCAGCAACATAAATTTCAACTTGATCAGCTTGTTCGAGGTAATTGGAATTATTTCTTAATATATTACATGCTTTTTGAATTTTGCTTATTTTTTACAAAACGAAGAAAAGCTTTGAACATGCCGACAACTGTTTGCATAGTGCGGTCCCCCACACCCATGTGTTATGACTATTTTGTTTTTCTTTTGAATTTTTGTTGGTAGCGCTTACTTGCTTTTTAACCTTGTCGAATGAATCACATTTACATTCGCACATCCTGAAGATTAAAATTTTTGAGCGTCTGAGCATTCGATAAAATTAGGTGGCACTTGTTTTTTGTCCGTCATATTCTTCGGCACAATACATACGTGAATTAGAGTTAAAGTTTCGCCTTCCATAAATAAATTTTATGTTATGTAGCTCTATTTTATTGGAAATTTTACAACAACAGTGCTATACATTTCTTTCCTTTCTGACCAACTCTTTTTAGGTATAGGAGGAATTTTCAAGTAGTAAGAAATAGATAGTGTGTCTGGAATTTAGTATTAAAAAATTTAAAAAATATTAATATATTAATTTCTAAAAATACAGTCACGCCTGTCTTTTCATAAAAACCAATAAATTATCTTTGTAAAACAACAATAATCGTATATTGACATGTTTTACTTAGAAATACAACTCAAATTTATTTTAAATGGATTTATTAACAATTTATAAACGAAAAACTCTTACAAAATACAAATAAATCAAGAAATGTCATTCATAAATAATATTTTGTTTACACTTGTAATACATAGGAATTCCTATGTAAATGTTTGACATTTGAGATTTTGTCCCAGGACAACGGCGCACCATACAGCAGACACTCATAATAAAAATTTCCTCCTATAAGGATAATTTCTATTCCACTTCTATTTATGGTGCTTGCCACCAGAGTAGCTAACGGTGGTCGCCATGTAAAAATGAATGTATAGGAAATGTCAAAAATTAAACGTTTCATTCAATTAGCAGCCACTACGTATGCAGTGCGTACTTGCCCAAACAGAGCATATGAAATGTTACACTTCTAGACTTTTCTAAATATTTTCCGAATTTTCCTTTATTTTTTATCTTTAGTAAAGTTTTGTTTTGTCTGATTTCTTTAGTTCTTCACGACTAATACGAGAGCCTTCTAGAGTATAGAGCCATAATCATAATGACGTATTTTTAGAAGCTTTTTTAGTGGTATAACTTTTCACTGATCTCCATTGGAATCCATAGTAAAAATGATGTTTTTTAGCTTCTAGTTTTTCAATGAAAAAATCAAAAATATTATAAAATGTTTATAAAAAAGTGTTCTACATATCTTAAAGAACAATATACGAGTACGAGAAGGCCATATTGTTGTTAAGTAAATATTAATTACAGAAATATTAAAATTAAATTATTTCTAAAATATATTTTTTCGAACTTTCATTTTGAAAAATACATCAAAGTTGGCTCTGACAAATTAAAATAATACTTGCTAAATTTATCTTTAGTTTTACTAGTGTACGTAAGATGTCTAAAATGGTTACAGAAAAATACGAAAAAAAATTATTTAATCGCAAAATTATCACACGTTCCTATATTTTGTGATTTTGTTTTGCTTTTCCTACAATTTTTCAGCTTGAAATTTCCCCAGGTGGTAATTTTTGGTACGATTTTTCCAAATTTTTACGCGGCCATCACTGCCATCTATGTAATGTATATTGAGTTAATGACCAAACGAATCGTAGTAATCTTTTATTTCAATTTGACCAGAATGCTGTTGTTATGAATTTGTGTTTAAATAAATCAATTATTACAAAAAATGACAATAATTTTCTAAGGCGACATTCATTATGTTAAATTCAAACATTTATGAAAGTATTTCAGAAATCATAATTAAGAATTGGTAACGTTTTCATTTAAAAATTTGTCTTAGGAAAAAAAGTGATTTCCCATATGGTTTGTGTGTTTTACTATGAAAAGTTTGGTTTTTTCCTCGTTTCTAATTTCTTTATAAAAGCTTCGTTTTTGTATAATCCGACTATGGCTTTGTATAATATAGGTTGCTTTGCTAATACTAAAGCAATCAAGATTACACAAAGCCATAGCCTGAAAAACGAAGCTTTTATAAGGGAATTAGAAACGAGGAAAAAAGAAATTGTTCATTCCTTTCCTCCAAGAGTGTCGTTGTTGCGATGAATATGTCACCAACTATTTATTACAAATAAAATAAAAACTATTCATGATCGTTTTATTGGGGATAACTTTCATTCCTATCCTTTTTCTTATTTCTGTGCCAATAAAACGCTGCTGTTGTATTTTAATGAAATTTTGGCTTTTTGTATGTACTCGTTTCTTTCTCGGACGATATAGCAACCCTACTTTCAATAACCGTATTTGGCGTTGAGATATTTTTTTTGTTTTTTTTTTTAAAACAACTTTATTGATATGGCTACTACAATCTTAAATATTATTAATTCATTAGTAAGGTTGACATTAGTACTTATGAGATAAGCATAAACTTGTGTGGGTCTGCTGGACCAGTATCCAGTTCCCTTAAGATATAATATTCATACGGTTAGCTCATGTGGTTTGATTCGTTTGAGCCGCCTTACTTCGTTTGTACTGTCCAGTAGTTGTTCGGCCTCGACGTTGGTGTGGTTAAGAAGCCTCTTCTCATGTTTAATGGCACATTCGCGGATGACGTCGTCTATCAATTGTATTTTTAGATCATTGTGTATTTCCCTGTTAGTCACAAATCGGTAAGCGTTGGTGACCATTCGAAGAAATTTATTTTGGCTACGTTGTATAATGTCTCTATTGAATTTATAAGTACAACCCTATAGCTGCGCACCATACATCCATATTGGTTTGAAGATAGTCTGGTAGACTAGTCTTTTGCAAGACAGGACTGGGATTTTGCACAAAAGGCGAGAAGCGAGTTTTCATTAAATTTCTCGCCTTTCAATTTTGTCCGACGGTTTTTTTTCGATTTTGCACATATGGACAAAATAAAAGGCGAGAAAATTGAGCAACTTTGATTTAGTTGTCAAAAATACATTTTATTGACAAGTTTGTTTAGATTTGTGTCGTTGATACAAATGAATTTGTAAAAAATCATGTTATTTAAAATACATAAATAATTAATTTTATGTAATAAAAAATAAAAGTTGGTTCAACATTCAATTTCGCGTTATCCGATGCCCTATTTCAAGTGTGATATTTTTTGTCGCTAACACTGTAAATGTTATGGTGTTTGTTAAATTATCAATTATATGATCGTTTCGTCTTGTTCCCTTCTGTGATATTCGCGGTGTTATTTTCTGTAGTTATTGTAATAATCGATAGGAAAATTTTCCTAATATGCACATAAATTGATTAAATTCAATTCTGCTCGAGTGACAACATCTCTTAATTAAAACAATAATTTTTCTAATACATAATATTCATCATATATGTGACAGCAAATTTCAATTTTTTTTTAATTACCTATAGCTGTATTTTGTTGAAAAAAAATTAATTCGAATTATTTTGGAGTTATTTTTTTCTCAACAGAACAAGCCGCGAAATATTTTTTCGATTTAATTTTTATATTCTATATTGGTATTTCTTCTGTTTTTCATTCAAGCAGTTACGTATTTTATTTGTTCGAGCTAGAATTAAATAACTCAAATTTTTTGTTCGAATTATTTAATTCCTGTCAAGTGCAATTGTTGTCGTAAATTTCTCAACAAACTTATATAGGTACATCATATGATGTGTAAAATTATGCTAAAACATCAACTTAAAATTCGTTTTCCTACTTCTCGCCAAGTATTACACATGGTCGAAAATAAAAGCGAGAGCGAGTGTTTTTCGCCTAGTGCAAAATCGCTTTTTCTCGCTTTTAGCTAAAAGTCGCTCAAAAAAGGCGACTCGCTGTGTGCAAAATCCCAGTCCAGGTTCATTTTGGAATGATGCCCAATTAACCAGTACATTTGACGTTGTTTTAATCGTATCTGTTCAGCTTTTTGTCTCACATGATGTTTCCAGTTGAGCCTTGAATCTAAATGCAGACCAAGGTATTTAGCCGAATCAGCCTGCGGCACTTGCACCCCATTGAGGTATATGTGTATATGTGTATATTGTGTATATGTGGATATGTGTATATTGAGGTATATGTGTATACCTGCGTTTCCTATATGACCTGGGGGTCAATTCTCGTTCTGTGAAAAGTAAAATGAAAAGTATTTTCAGTGAGAAATACACATTTCCGATTCATGTTCCTTGAGAAGGAAAAAAATGACGTCAAAATCTTTTCATATGAATAAAACTTTCTCACCGACCATTTTGGCGGTGAGAACATCATAAATATGGAAATAAAATTCTATAAAAACTAAATTTGTATTTTTACCATTAAATGTACATTGGAGCTATAACATGATTCACTTTAAACTTAACTAATAAGTAAATCTATTAAAGACTATTCCGTTTATTTAAGAAAAGCCTCCAAATAATTAATTTAGTTAAGTTTTAAAAGTAATTTGGTCAATTTTATAATTTACTTTATATTTTGACAGCCAATGACAAAAACTGATTAACTAAATCTACTTTATCATTTATTTAGCTAATATTTAAACCAATTGTTGTATTAGCTAGCGGAAATATACATGAAACTCGAAAAAATGTGTGTTTACAGTGTAGCTTACTATGGAAACAACTTATTCAGCGTTTTTCTCACGATTCTTTTTCATTTGGACATCGAGAATCGCTTATTGTCGTTGTGTGAAATGTTGTAAATGAAAAAGACTTGATGGAATCAAAATGAAAACTTTTTTTTCATTAGGTTTTTTCATAGAACGAGAATTGACCCCCTGGTATCCACTGAAGTAGAATGTTTTTGTCTTTGTTGTGTCCGACAAGGTCTATTATCTGATTTTCGTAGTGTTTGTTTGTTTTTTTTAGTGCCTCCTGTAAAGATAGACATGCGCTTTGTGAATCAGTTAGTATAATGATGTTTTTGTTTTGGATAAGTTGAGCTAGTGTTGTGGCGATTTTTATTCCTATGGTTTCTATTGTTTTGATGTCCGTATTATTCTCTAGCTTTATGGCGTATTTATTTTTGTTGCTTTCTACGTAGATTCCTATTTCTGCTTCGTTTCCTATCAGTGATCCATCTGTGAATATTCTGCTGTACCCGCTGTATTTTATTAACATTTCTGAGGTTAATTTTTGTAGTTCCGTGTGGTTGTGACTTACTTTTTTCGTGATGCCAGTGATGAATGGTTCGATTGATAGGTTATTTGGAGAAGTAGTTTTTAAGTGATTAGTTTTGATTTTCATGAAAAAGTTGTTATTGATGTATAAGTTATTTAATTTCGTGGTAGATGTTGAATTTTTTATTTCTTCGCCAATGATTGAATTTCTGTAGTGGTGTTTTGAGATCTAAATTAATGATTTTTTTTGTTATCCAATTCTACTTTCATTTCTGTGGCCTCTCCCAAAATGGCTGGAATAGGAGTAGATTTTGTTAACCCTAGACATGCTCTTATCCCTGAATTTTTGATGGTTTGACACGTTCTGTTCGCGAATTTATCGTTTAGTTCGGTGATGATATATGCAAATTCAAGTTTAGATTTTATTATGGATTTGAAAATATTTAGCATAGTAATTGGGTGTGAGCCTCCATTAGGATGAGATAACAATTTTAGAAGATTTAGCGTAATATGAGTGTTTGTTTTTAAATTTCTGTAGTGGTTATTTAGCGAGAGTCTATTATTCAGATGGATTCCTAGGATCTTGGTTTCTTTTTTTTCAAGAATTTTTATGTTGTTTAATTTTATGTTCATTTTATATTTGTTGTTTCTGTTAGTAAAACATCTTAGGAAATGGGATTTTTCCGGATTAATTGATAGATTAAGGTTGATTAATCTGTGGTTAAAATTTAATAGTGTACTGTTTGCAATGTTTTCAGTTTCATGATGTGTTGCTCCGCTGATTACAATACAAATGTCATCTGCGAATTGGAAAATTCTACAGTTGTTGTTGCTGAGTTCATGTAGTGATGTTGTGTATATATTAAATAGCGTTGGGCTCAAGCAGCTACCCTGAGGGATTCCGACATTTGTTGTTTGATTTAATTCTAGTTGAACGTTTTGAATTTTAATATTTCTATTAGTTAGAAACTGATGGATCCAATTAATGATGTTGCTAGAGAATGATAATTTTTCCATTATTTTAATTAAAGTGTTCTTGTTAACTCTGTCAAATGCTCTTGATAGATCTGTGTTAATCAGGATTATTTTATTGTTGTTTGAGTAAAGTTTCTTTATGTAATTGGATAACTGTACCATGTAATCTGATATGTTCACGTTTTTTCTGAATCCGAAATTGTTATCGTTTAGCGTTTTATGTTTGGCTAGGTGATCATTTATCCTGTTAAGTATTAGTTTGTTGAATATCTTTGACAAAGTAGGGAGTAGACATATTGGCCTGTAGTTCTTAATATCGTTGCCGTTAGGTTCTTTTTTTTAAGACCTATGGTGAATGCCGTCTTCCAATGAATTGGATATATTTGATTAGCCCAGATATTGTTGAAGTGGTCGGTTATGAGATGGATAAAATGTTTGTTTTTGTCTGAAAGAATTTTTAACATTTTGTAGCTTATTTTGTCATGACCGGGAGCGGAGTTTTTAGCTTTGTGGATGATTTCAGAGATTTCTATTGTCTTAAATTCTTTGGGATTTGTTTCTTGAATCTTCATTAGACGTTGTGCTATGGGTAATTCTACTGATTTAGTGAAGTTATGGTCCAGGAATGATTTAGCTGAATGGGTATTTTCTAGCAGATTGATGTGAGATTGTTTTTTGTTTTTTAATTTATTTATTTTGTTCCATATATCTCTGTTGTTATAGTTGTGGTTTATGCTGGTGAGGAACTCATTCCAACTGTTTTTCTTTTCCCTCCTTATATTTAGCTTTAATGTCTGGATTACTTTCCTCAGTTCCATGGCTGTATATAATGTTTTCCTTCTGTTGTAAATTTTCTGTTTCTCATTTTTTATGCCCCAAAGTCTCTGAAGTAGTTCGTTCCACCATGGTTTTGGGCGATGTCTAGGGTTGATGGTGATTGATGATGAGTGTTTATTTACGGTGTTGCATATTAGGTCTTCTATGTTTTTGGTGTCTTTATTTATTGGTATGTCAAGGTCCGCGAAAACTCTTTTTCCAGTTGGTGATTTGTTTTATAAGTTTATTCGTTGTTTTGTATTTTATTATGATGGGAAAGTGATCACTTCCTATGTGGTCAGATGTAGATGTCCACTGAACTTTATCGGTAAGATTTCTTGAGCATAGAGAGATGTCGACCGCCGAAGAGATGTTTCTATAACTATCCTGTCTGGTTGGAGAGCCATCGTTAAGTATGTAAAATGGGTAGTTTGTAATGATATCTGCAATTTTGTTTCCCAGGTAGTCTGCTCTGAAGTTGTTATCCCACAGTCCGTTGTGAGCTTTGATATCTCCAGCTATTATATTGTCGTTTCCTTTGTTTTCATCCAATAGTGATCTAAATTCTCTTATAATTTCTTCCGGTCTTCTGTTATTATTGATGTATAGGTTTATTAAATTGAAATTTATGTTTTTATAGTGAATGCTTATTTTTAATGTTTCTAATCTGATGAATGTTGTATTATGATTAATAATATTATATAGAATTTTTTTATGGATTAAAAAACCTACTCCTCCGTATCGATCCGGTCTATTTTTAGTGATTAAATTGAAGTTGTTGAATTCTAATGAGTCTGTTAATTTTAACCAAGTTTCTGTTATGATTGAAATGTGAATATTTTTTGCGATTAAATTCTGCTCTAACAGTGCTTTGTTGCTTTTTAGGCTTCTAATATTATTGATTTGCAACATATTAATGGATTCCATCATTTAGTTGTTTAGGTCCCCTGTCTTTGGGGGGTTTGGGATGATTTTCCCAATTTCAATTAATATGCCATCAGTTATGGCTGGATTTTTAACATGATCTTTATTATTTAATGCTTTGACGATGTTAATTAATACGTCTTCTCTAGTTTTTAATTGATTTTTGAGTTCCTTGATTAGGTTTTGAAGAATATTTGTTTTATTGTCTGCTTCAATAATTTCCTTTTTAGATTTTTATTTATATAGTTTGGTTCATTAATCAGTGGGAAGTCGTTATAGTTAGGTGATCGTTGTCTTTGACCAAATAGTAATTCCTTAGTTTCTCTGAATGAAATTTTGTTTATGGTCATATGCTCAGCTATTCTTTTTTGCCTGAATTTTTCGTTGCAGGATTTGTGGTTGGTTATATGGCCCTCGCCGCAGAATTTGCATCTTGGTTTCAAGTCGCATTAGTGGATTATATCCTTGTGGTTCGCGCAGGTTGTGCATCTGACATTTTCTTTACTTCTATATCTTTTAGCAGTATGACCATAGTTTAAACATATTTTGCAATGGAAGGGATTAGGAATATAATATTACACCTTTATCAATATGTTATTAAACATAACTATATTATTAGGGATATTGTTAGCTTTAAAAGTTATTTTTACTAATTCCGTGTTGGATGATGATTTTGTATTTTCATCCCATTTCGTCATCCTCTCAATTTTTACTATTCTAACACTTGTTTTTATGTTGCCCTGTATTTCTTCCGTCGTCATATCTGTAGGGACGTTTTTGATAATCCCAATAGTAGTGTTGAAATTATTTGGAATGAACGCATTGTATCCGTCAATCTCAGCTAGAGTTTTGGAGGTAACACATGTGTTGGCTTCCCTAAAGCCGTTGAAACTGATTCTCGCCATGTTCTTGCTTATCTGTTCCATTGAGTTCACTTTTTCGATGTTGCGTAATTTAAATGATCTTCCTAAGGCTATTAGGTTTAGGTTCTCTTTATGTATTATGACTCTAAATGGTCCTTTGTCATTTATGTCGTATTTGTTGACCGTTTTAATTGCCGCGTTGTTGTCCCCATTACTCGAGGTACCGACATTATCCTCTGGAAGTTTCGTCATATTAGCCACTAATAATATTTTTGCATTACTGTTTAGGATATCTGTGCTGGTAATTGTATTCGACACTTTTCTTCTTTTTTGTTCTGATATGGCTTCACTATAGTTTATCACATTAACACGAGTTTTCGCGGAATCTTTGAGGTTATGCGCGTCACTATTGTTTAACATATTTACACTAGTTTTCTCGTTATCTTTGAGGTTATATTGATTTACACTAGTTTTTGAGTAATTTAAGTCGTTTAGCTTATTGTCACTAACGTAAGTGAATGAAGCTTCCGTGATTAAATTGGGTGGCGAGCAGGCATCCCTGCTCCCCTCTTTGTTATCGACCGTATTCCTTATAATACTAATTTAGGATTGCAATATCTATACGAGGTAAATGAATAAATGTACTCACCCTGTGTATATATTGATTTTGAAACTATTTATTAAGATAATTAAACTTTACTTTGAATCTTATTTATTTTTTCACTTATGATCACTTCAGAACTTTTACACTTTCCTTCTAGAAGGTTCGAGAAAGAATGCTTCGAAATGTCAAGTGCTATAACTTGTGCCTCACGAAATAGGCAGATACATCTATTTCATCAATTGAAAATTAAAGATTGATTCCACGGTGATTGGACGGTAGTTGGAGGGGTCTGATTTACTGCCCGTTTCAGGCACTGGATGGGTATTGGCCATTTTCCAACACAAACTCACTGAAGAACTTGTTTAATTTCAACCAGTCGGTACACTTATAGAGGCCTAACTAGTAGGAGTTTTAGAGGTATACCTCCACAACTATTTCAGCTTTTGATGATTTTTGAGGTAGAGTCCGCAGAGGAAGAGGGTGTGTTTGGAGGTTTGAATTTCAACACAGAGGAAGTTGGAATAAAAATACGACTTTGGGCTAAGTATAATTGGGAATATAATATAGAATGTCGTTACGGGATTAGATGGCCATATAACTAAAAATAGACTAAATGGGGTATAACTCTAAAATACCGACGTTCGTCGCGTTTAGTAGAACCTACATGGTGTTTCACTATACGGCAATTAAAGTGGTTATTTAACATTTGCTTGTTGTAGGAAGGTGATCGGTGGCATCACAGTTCAAGCACGCCGTACCACCCAAACGTAGCCGCCCTTCTTAATTACAAAAGTATTCCAAACATCATTTGATTTTAAAGATTTTGAAACGAACCTATAATAAGGTAACTGTCACAAAATACGAAGTGCGTTCATATAGTTTTTTTTGTCTCACTTGTTTCAGAATTCTAGATAAATCTGGTTAATACTATACGATCAAAAGAGCAAAATTAGAACACCATAGAGGTTTCATTTTTCATAAAAACTTAATATTTGCTTGGCGTAATGGCTACAGGAAAGTACCTAAGTATAGAAGAAAAAGTTCAAAATCGAGCTTTCAAGGAAGGTGGTCATTTCATTCGCAATGAAAGCAAGAGACTCAGAAATAGTGAAAGTTATAAACTATAAACATGAGCATTATAATAAGTTGTTTTAGTCTCTGCAATGTTTTTCTGGGGCTCAATACAATCACAACTCTTTCACAGTTCACTTTTAATGTCATACCTTACGCAGTAGCCAAATCGAGGAAGTACGGCTATTGCATCATGTCAGCCTGTAGTACTGATACTGACATGAAAGGTGGGTCGACCAGGCAAGTAGCGCGTCTTTCTTTCGAGTAACCTATTACGTCTACATATGAATCTGAACCTGTGAGTCATGGTGGGGACACTCATTGTGTTATCCCTAACATAGTAAGTGTCCTCACATTGACTCGCTTGTTCAGACGTTGATGTTAGTGAGTTATAGAAACTGAATAGCCATGCTAGTTCACTCCACAGTCTTCTTGTGTTCTCGAGTATAAAAAAATATTATGTTACGCAGTATAAAGAAAGCTGGATAAATAATCGGGAAAAATGAACCGCACAGATTGGAAATATAGGAGTGATAAATTGGTTCGAAAGCGCAGAGTAGAGTACTCCATTGGAAACCGTATTACAAAAGACGACACCTTACGCGTTTGTGCAGATTACTCGGTTACAACTAATAAGTTTTTAGAGAATGTCAGTCATCCCTTGAACGGGGGAAGACAATTACCAAGCTTTACTAATCCCAAGCTTGCCACCAACCGGTGTTGAAAGAATTTTCGCGAACAATTCTTGCTTAGTCGACGCATAAAGGGCTATGCAGTGAAACGTTTACCGTGCGGCTGCAAACCCAACAGCTCCGTTTTTCAAGCGATTACGGAAAATACCCTTCTAGGTTGTGAAAGATTTTTGTTTTTTTGACGATATAGTGGTGGGTAGTAGCAAAGGACGCTTAGGCAATTTGAGGAAAGTTTTGGACAAGTTACTTAATGCGGGATCCAAAGAGAATAAAACCAAATGTACAGTCTGTAACGGGACCGATAGTCGCTATCGGCCTATTAACAGAAATTTTGTTCATTTAGAGGCTTTGGGGCGGTCATCTTTGGCCGGCTAAAGCTCAGGGTAGTGGGAGTGGGGTTTCCCAAAGCATAAATGAACCTTGTCAGACCGCTAGAAGGGAACCAAAGAAGAAAGAGGAAGAAAAAAAAGAAGGGAAAAACAAAGGGATGGATCAACTCACCTCACCGATGTATTTGCGCACTCACCAATTCATCCTATGACGCAGCTCTTAGCTTCTCATCCTGAAAAGCGACAAAAAAAAATTCGAACGAGAAAAAAAAAATTGGATGATGAAATAAGAAGTCGAAGTCGCAAACAGAAAACTAATGATTTATCAATCGGCAAATCCGAAATTATTTATTTTAGAAATAACTTCAAACACGAAAAAAAATGTGAGTAAATAAATGAGAAAAACTAAAACTAACTTAATCAGATTCTTATCTAAGGACGTCCTGATTATAATTAATTGTGGTATAAGTCACTACCCTTCACCAAAGTAATAATAATTTTTGTTTTTGTATGAACTTAATTATAGAATATAATCAAAAAAAAAATATAATAATAAAATATAATATAACAACTTAGTACTTAAATTTGTTTTCCATCAAATGTACGGATACATGAAGATTAAAGCTGTTGTATGTTGATTGTTGAATGTTGTAAAATATATTCGTAATATTGTGGTAATGTGACCCTGAACTGTCGCCAATTTTGTTTGGTGTTCAGATTTATGGTCCACAAATGATATTATTATTTACGTTATTATTATTGAAACTTAGTATTATGAATGAATTGTTTTTTTATTTAGAATTATGTTTATACAAGATTTGCGTTTGTATTGTTATTATTGTTGTATATTATAATTATTTTTTTCTTTTAATTATCAATAAATTTCTGTTTCTTTTAACTTTTATTTATTACACAAATTCACTCACAGTTTACCAAACATTCCATATTTTATGATTATAACCAAGAACCACCACATGGTTTTATATTTGGTTTCGTATTTCGACCAATGTCGCACGGTGATTTCTCCACAGTTTTCTTTTCCTTCTTTCGTTTTAAAGATTATTAATTTTAATCTTAGAACGATTCACAATATGTGTTTTTAACTATTATGTATTTATTTCCACTATTATTAACATAGGTATTAAAATAATTGAATAATATGTGTCTTATACTGTGATTTTATTGTTTTCTTTTTTTTTTACAGTAGAAAATCACCAGATATTTTATTACGACTAACATGAATTTTTATCGCACGTTTTCGATTAATTTGTCCAAACACATTTTCTTATTTGATTCCGTTATTTTTAATAATAAATCCAATCGTAATTTTCTGTTTTATATAAATTCACAAATTGAAGTTAAACTTTAATATAAAATTATTGAAATGAAACTCCATTTAACATCTAACACTTTACTTTTTTTTTGTACTATGAGTCATCCAATTTCTTTTCCTTCGCACCACGATAATCATGCGATCTACTCAAAAAAAAACTAAAAACTGACCCGTATTTTGCATTTGCAACTTACATTTATCGTTGAAAAACACAATGGACCATCCCACCCAAATTTTTGGAACGGGACAATCCAATTTGATTTCCCCACAAAGACAAGTTTTTCCCGCGATTTTATTTCTGATTTATGGCTTGAATTGTAAATAATATAAAAAAAATAGAATGTTGCAGGGGTATAAAACAACCCAAACTTGGAGCGACTTTTGCAGCGATGGTCGTTACAAGTCTTTCAAGACAATACAAAATACCTCGGATTTATATGCGAATGAAGTTTATCCTAAATTAATAATAGATTTTACAACAACAACAAAATTGCGTTTGTATGTGTTTAAAAAAGCATACATTCGGGCGAATTTATTATATGCACAAAGACAAATGCATTAAAATCAAATATTTGAACTTAATGCTGAAATAACAAAAATCCAAATACAAATTTTTTTTTTTAAATTAAGCTATTTGGGATTTCACAAAGCTAATCCCATTAAATTAATAATTGGATCAAGGAGTTTACCTATTAATCGACAATGTTTGACAATGGAAATTATAATCATATCCATGTATAAGAAAGGTTTCTTCTATTGGCACACATCCCACTATGATAATCAGATAGGCCTATGCATATAATTTTAACATGCTTATCCGCTAAAATTTCGTATTGGGTTTACCTATTGAAATATCGATTATTCGAAAACTTCAAAAATTGGGTCTTACGCATATCTAAGAAAATCGATATCTTAAAACTTTCTTCTATCGGCAAACATCCCACTATAATTTTTCGATAGGTCTATGTATGTAGTATAATCAACCACATTTGCTAAAGTTTGATATTGGGTTTACCTATTGAAACAACAATTATTCGAAAACTTGAAAATTTGGATATTATGCATATCTAAGAATATCGATATCTTAATACTTTCTTCTATCGGCAAACATCCCACTATGATTTTTCGATAGGTCTATGTATGTAGTATAATCAACCACATTTGATAAAGTTTGATATTGGGTTTACCTATTGAAACAACAATTATTCGAAAACTTGAAAATTTGTGTATTATGCATATCTAAGAAAATCGATATCTTAAAACTTTCTTCTATCGGCAAACATCTCACTATGATTTTTCGATAGGTCTATGTATGTAGTATAATCAACCACATTTGCTAAAGTTTGATATTGGGTTTACCTATTGAAACAACAATTATTCGAAAACTTGAAAATTTGGATATTATGCATATCTAAGAAAATCGATATCTTAAAACTTTCTTCTATCGGCAAACATCTCACTATGATTTTTCGATAGGTCTATGTATGTAGTATAATCAAACACATTTGCTAAAGTTTGATATTGGGTTTACCTATTGAAACAACAATTATTCGAAAACTTGAAAATTTGGATATTATGCATATCTAAGAAAATCGATATCTTAAAACTTTCTTCTATCGGCAAACATCTCACTATGATTTTTCGATAGGTCTATGTATGTAGTATAATCAAACACATTTGCTAAAGTTTGATATTGGGTTTACCTATTGAAACAACAATTATTCGAAAACTTGAAAATTTGGATATTATGCATATCTAAGAAAATCGATATCTTCAAAGTTTCTTCTATCGGCAAACATCTCACTATGACTTTTCGATAGGTCTATGTATGTAGTATAATCAACCACATTTGCTAAAGTTTGATATTGGGTTTACCTATTGAAACAACAATTATTCGAAAACTTGAAAATTTGGATATTATGCATATCTAAGAAAATTGATATCTTAAAACTTTCTTCTATCGGCAAACATCTCACTATGATTTTTCGATAGGCCTATGTATGTAGTATAATCAACCACATTTGCTAAAGTTTGATATTGGGTTTACCTATTGAAACAACAATTATTCGAAAACTTGAAAATTTGGATATTATGCATATCTAAGAAAATCGATATCTTAAAACTTTCTTCTATCGGCAAACATCTCACTATGATTTTTCGATAGGTCTATGTATGTAGTATAATCAACCACATTTGCTAAAGTTTGATATTGGGTTTACCTATTGAAATAACAATTATTCGAAAACTTGAAAATTTGGATATTATGCATATCTAAGAAAATCGATATCTTAAAATTTTCTTCTATCGGCAAACATCTCACTATGACTTTTCGATAGGTCTATGTATGTAGTATAATCAACCACATTTGCTAAAGTTTGATATTGGGTTTACCTATTGAAACAACAATTATTCGAAAACTTGAAAATTTGGATATTATGCATATCTAAGAAAATCGATATCTTAAAACTTTCTTCTATCGGCAAACATCCCACTATAATTTTTCGATAGATCTATGTATGTAGTATAATCAACCACATTTGCTAAAGTTTGATATTGGGTTTACCTATTGAAACAACAATTATTCGAAAATTTGAAAATTTGGATATTATGCATATCTAAGAAAATCGATATCTTAAAACTTTCTTCTATCGGCAAACATCTCACTATGACTTTTCGATAGGTCTATGTATGTAGTATAATCAACCACATTTGCTAAAGTTTGATATTGGGTTTACCTATTGAAACAACAATTATTCGAAACCTTGAAAATTCGGATATTATGCATATCTAAGAAAATCGATATCTTAAAACTTTCTTCTATCGGCAAACATCTCACTATGATTTTTCGATAGGTCTATGTATGTAGTATAATCATGCACATTTGCTAAAGTTTGATATTGGGTTTACCTATTGAAACAACAATTATTCGAAAACTTGAAAATTCGGATATTATGCATATCTAAGAAAATCGATATCTTAAAACTTTCTTCTATCGGCAAACATCTCACTATGACTTTTCGATAGGTCTATGTATGTATGTAGTATAATCAACCACATTTGCTAAAGTTTGATATTGGGTTTACCTATTGAAACAACAATTATTCGAAAACTTGAAAATTTGGGTATTATGCATATCTAAGAAAATCGATATCTTAAAACTTTCTTCTATCGGCAAACATCTCACTATGATTTTTCGATAGGTCTATCTATGTAGTATAATCAACCACATTTGCTAAAGTTTGATATTGGGTTTACCTATTGAAACAACAATTATTCGAAAACTTGAAAATTTGGATATTATGCATATCTAAGAAAATCGATATCTTAAAACTTTCTTCTATCGGCAAACATCTCACTATGATTTTTCGATAGGTCTATGTATGTAGTATAATCAACCACATTTGCTAAAGTTTGATATTGGGTTTACCTATTGAAACAACAATTATTCGAAAATTTGAAAATTTGGATATTATGCATATCTAAGAAAATCGATATCTTAAAACTTTCTTCTATCGGCAAACATCTCACTATGACTTTTCGATAGGTCTATGTATGTAGTATAATCAACCACATTTGCTAAAGTTTGATATTGGGTTTACCTATTGAAACAACAATTATTCGAAACCTTGAAAATTCGGATATTATGCATATCTAAGAAAATCGATATCTTAAAACTTTCTTCTATCGGCAAACATCTCACTATGATTTTTCGATAGGTCTATGTATGTAGTATAATCATGCACATTTGCTAAAGTTTGATATTGGGTTTACCTATTGAAACAACAATTATTCGAAAACTTGAAAATTCGGATATTATGCATATCTAAGAAAATCGATATCTTAAAACTTTCTTCTATCGGCAAACATCTCACTATGATTTTTCGATAGGTCTATGTATGTAGTATAATCATGCACATTTGCTAAAGTTTGATATTGGGTTTACCTATTGAAACAACAATTATTCGAAAACTTGAAAATTTGGATATTATGCATATCTAAGAAAATCGATATCTTAAAATTTTCTTCTATCGGCAAACATCCCACTATAATTTTTCGATAGATCTATGTATGTAGTATAATCAACCACATTTGCTAAAGTTTGATATTGGGTTTACCTATTGAAACAACAATTATTCGAAAACTTGAAAATTTGGATATTATGCATATCTAAGAAAATCGATATCTTAAAACTTTCTTCTATCGGCAAACATCTCACTATGATTTTTCGATAGGTCTATGTATGTAGTATAATCATGCACATTGGCTAAAGTTTGATATTGGGTTTACCTATTGAAACAACAATTATTCGAAAACTTCAGACGAACCATCAGACGTTAAAATTTGAACATCATCCTTACCAATCGATTGGCGAACCAGTTTTGTAACTTCACAGTGTGCAGCAACAGTTTTATGTTTCTTAAATTAAATGTTATAATTTATAAATAAAATAATCACTAAAGTTACTTTATAAGTAAATTATTATTCGACTGGTTATCTGCCAAAATTCATCTTCAAATTATTTTTTTTCTACCGTAGATACTGAATTTATTTATTTATTTTTTGTTTTAGTTTAATCGGCCATAATTGGAAGGGCAGGGTAGCAAATTTCGCAGCAGAAATAATAGTTCTTGAAAACTTCAAGATTCCTTGCTCTGAATTTAAAAAATTTATCAGAGACACTTAATTGCTGTTGGCATTGGTAGCAGCAAAACCTCAAAAAGAAAGAATAAGAATAAAAAAATAAAAATAATGAAAACAATTTGAACGCATCCGTATTAATGTTTCCTTTTTACAAGCTTTTAGGTTAGTTTCTCAAAATTCCCCGTTCGTAAAGGAAACTTGTGTATTGGCCACACCACAATTTTATACTTTCGTTTACATTAGTAACTTTTAGTTTTGGGATCCTTTGACTTCAAAAAATTGGGTTTCGAAGTGGTTTCTGTCGGTGTAATGTCTGTCTATCCGTATCTCTACAGCACAAATGGTTTAACCTTTAACCAATCGAACTGAAACTTCATATTTAAGCTTTTTTTCTTAAATTGGGAGGTCCTGGTGAATTTTAATGAAAATCAGCCAACCGGAAGTGGCGGCTTCCACGTACTACAGAATTTACAGAAAAACTATAAGAACAAAATGTTAAAAAAATTAAAAATTTTACGAAATTTGCGTTTTTTTTTTTTAAATTTTCCGTTTATAAAAGAAAGTCGGTGGTTGGCTCACCTCGATTGTTTTATCTGACGTTTATTTTTTTTACCTCTGGCCGGTCGGACCATTTTAGAAAGTTGGCAACCCTTGTAACAATTCAATTACCATTATGAAAGGTTTAGCTAACTATACTGGGCGCCATTTCCATTTTCAAGTCGATTAGTTATTGCATTTTACAAACAACTGTTCATTTTGTGAAGAATGGATAAGTTTCAAATTGGTGGGTACACCTTCCTATGAAACTGTCTATTTTTGGGTCGGTGAATTTAAACGTGGTCACTCAATTCTTTTTGATGATGAACGCATAGAGGTGACAACACTGTATTGATGTAAAATGAAGTTGAGTGAAATTGTTGACCTCGAAAACAGTTCAAGAGGATATACAGAAAATATCTTGTTTGGACATTTGCATATGAAATAGCTTAAAGCAATACTATCATGAATATTGTAAAATCTACCGTACACATAGTAACTTTTATAGAAATGTATAGCACTGCATGCTCTAATTTGATTACTATATTACATAGTACATAAATCAGTATTTTTTCGTGCTGCGTTCCGCCTCGGGCGATAATTGCTTTATTTAAACAGTAGTCTCCTTTTCCACTCCCTTAATGTTTATTGTGTTGGCATGGTATCAACAAGTGAATAATGAATTTAATCCGTGAATGTTAAATCAACCATAGAGTAATGCATTAATCGTTAGTTTTGTTTTGTCTTGTCTGCAAACAAAAGTATATTTAATAAACTTATTACTAAACAGGAGCTGGTATTCTGGAAATATATTTTTTGTTGATTTTTTGTTGAAGAAGTTGCTAAATTTATAATAAAATAATTCTATCGACATTTTTAATCCGGATCGTACTTTAATTATTGTTCCATCCTCTCTCCTTGGATTACCTTCCGTTATACGATTTATGCCAATATTTTTTTTATTTCTCTTCCACAGCAAAAGATTTTAAACAATGTTCACGTAATGATCCAGATCGAAATACCTGTATCAAAGACAGCCTACAAATATTAGTTAAAACAACGGACCAAGGTTTCCCAGAAATTGGATTTCCCCCGCTAGACCCATTTACAATTCACAATACGGCATTCAGTTTCAACCGGCGCGACTTTACTGGCCGCATAGAATTAAAAGAAGGCAGTGTAACAGGTCTCAGTAAAGCACAAATAAAAAATGTTGAATCATCATTCGACAATAATGTTGTAGACATTACAATTGATGTGTATTTCCCAAGAATCGATGTCCAAGGAACGTACAAAGGTAGCGTACTGGTATATAAAAAACGACACACGCCCAAAGGATTTTTTAATGCCACGATTATAAAAGCTGATGTTAAATCGCGTATTGTTGGCGATATTGTGTTAATAAATGAAATCGAATATATGAATGTGACTAAATTCGATATGGCACCAGATGTAAAAGATTTTAAATTTTACGCCACAGGATTAGTACCCAATCCGGTGCTAAGTAAGTTGTTTACTATTTAATATTAACTGTATTAAATGTTTAAATGGATTTTTTTAAATTTCAGATGACATCTTGGTGAATGTAGTAAACAGAAACTGGCAATCGCAATACAAAAAACTATTCAAGGATTTAAAGAGCGAATGGGAACCAATGTTTGTAGATATGGCAAATAAATTCTTCCTAGAAGTGCCATATGATGAATTATTCCCCAAATAGCTTAGCCTGTAAATAATTGGTAAAATAAAATTTTCTAGAAATAAATATGAAAACTATGTAACAAATAATACAACATATAAGTACACATATATAAGTATGGATGTATATAAAAACCAAATTCTTGTAATTAATAAATTTTAATTTAAAAAGTATATCAATATTGCCGGTGAAGATATCCCTTTGTTATTTGTAAATATTTATAAAATATGTATTTTTTGAATTCCAAAATGATAAAAACGAAAAATTTATAATATTTTGTAATTGTAAATAAAAAATAAAACAGAAAATTAATATATATCAATAAGATAATGGGAGAGTATCTAATGAATTCAACAAATCAATGAAATTGGTGAGATGAATTAATGCCAGTGGAATTAACGCCTTAATTAATTAAGACATTAAAGTCCAAAGTAGAAAATAAAAAATCCACAACAACCTGAAACATTTATGCTACAACTAACATTAGAAGTGGTAGAAGCGACAAAACTCCTTTGGTCTGCGCCTACCATACCTTCTTAGATTATAATATAAGGCAATGAATTAACCCAACCAAACGACCACTTAAAGCATCCAATGCTAAAAATTGATTGGACCGACTATATCTAAAAATATACGCTCAAATGGTTTAGAAGCTGTATCTGTAATCTTCATTGGAATTTTAATTGATTTTCCATACTTATTTTTGTGACAAAATTCTTACTTTCTAATAAATTTTTTAACTTTTGATATGATCTGAGGAAAACTAAAGTAACATTTTAAACGGTTAAGTGTGCGACACACACCTTGATGAGCTCCTAACGGCGTAATATGAAATTCTCGTAATACTTCTTCGATTTCCTTTGGATTTGTAATTTCTTTAGTTTTTTGATTAGCTAAATTTGGATTTGATGGTACACTTGGATTATTTGATTTGGACTTTGGATTTGACTTTGAGTTTGCTAATGAATTTAAATCATAAATTTGGCTCCAAACTGCTTGGAGAGGAATTAGAGTTTCTATTCATTGAGCGTATAACAACATATGTAGAATGGCAATATTCATCATCAGAGTGAACAAGTTCTATCCTGGACAACGCATCTGCTCCAGCATTTGTCACACCCGGTTTATAATCAATTGAAAAATCATATTCCTCCAGTTCTAAACGCCAACGTAATAGAAAAGAAGATTCATGTGACGCGGAATAAGAATAAGTTAATGGTTTGTGGTCATATTTAAATTAAATTTAGTACCATAAATAGAGGGGCGCAACTTACGAACAGCCCGCATAATTGCTTAAAGTTATTTTTTGTTGTATTATAGGATCTCTAGTATTGCACCTACTGCTAAATCACTTGCATCAGAAGTTATAATAAATTGTTTCTCAAAATTTCGATATTGAAGTATTGGAGGACTTGTGGGGTATATGTATATGCCAATGCAGGCAATTAATGCTGTAAGCTGTTGTGAATCACTCACCACATATTCTCCAAATTGTGAACCATGCACGCAAAATTAAATTTGTTTTAAACCATGCGCACATATAATTAACATAACTTTAGGCGCTAATACTAATTGTATAATTAACCTAACTGTAGCCGTTAAAAAACAAAAGGAAAGAAATTAGGTGGTTGAACTTAAAGAAAAATACGATAAGATATAGAACAGAAAATTAATCAAAAATGCTTACTAATAATAAAAGTGTTGAACCAAAACCTATAGTAGATTTCATAGAGACGTCTCATGTCGAATAAATAAACATTCAAATTAGTTGGGTGTAGAAAATACCTATTTGGGTGTAGAAATTATATTTCGAACAATACAGTGAGCCCCTACGCAATATACTTGAAACCACAAAAACATAATTATCTCTTTGACTAAATTTACTCTTCAACTAATACGAGATTGTTTTGAGCGAGGTCAAAAATATGTATTCAGAAAAATTTTCCTGTGTTAAACTAGTTAGTATGCGCTATTGCGCTGGTACACCGGTGAGCATGATTCAAAAAAGGTTAGCTCGATGTTTCGAGTCACGTGTTCGTGACGTCACACAATCCTGCCACGTGTATGTAAATAAATAGAGAAAAAGCGAATGAACCATTTTGATGTTTGTTTTTAGTTTTCGTTTTTTTACTTGTTGTTGTAATTTAAAGGTCTCCTTAAATACTAGATTTGAGTGTCGTCATAAAACAAAAACTGATCATTTGTTTACATATTTAGAGCTAAACTGGTATTAACTGAATCACGACCGGTGAATAAAGGGAATATGTATATGTTTATTTGTTTTTTCTTTATTAACAAATTAACGATGGGTTTTCATTCGGTTATGGGTTATTTATTGTGGCCAACCAGCAATATACATTTGTAAAACGATACTGACTAAATGTGGGATTCTAAAATGATTTTTAGATAAGATTCTAGAATATGGCCAAGTAGTATGGAATTTGTCTATTTCTCAACCGATTATGATGAAATTCGACTTGTACGATGGAAATGGGACCTTCGAATGATTTTTAGATGAAGTTCTGGAATATGCCCAAGTAGGATGGAACTTGGATATTTCTTGAACGATTTTGACGAAATTCGACTTGTGTGATGGAAATGGGACTTCAAATGATTTTTAGATGAAGTTCTGGAATATGGCTAAGTAGGATGGAACTTGGATATTTCTTGAACGATTTTGACGAAATTCTACTTATACGACGGAAATGGGATCTTCAAATGATTTTTAGATGTAGTTCTGGAATATGCCCAAGTAGGCTGGAACTTGGATATTTCTTGAATGATTTTGATGAAATTCGACTTGTACGATGGAAATGGGATTCTAAAATGATATTTAGAAGAAGTTTTGGAATATGGCTAAATAGGATGGAACTTGGATATTTTTTGAACGATTTTGACGGAATTCTACTTATACGACGGAAATGGGATCTTCAAATGATTTTTAGATGAAGTTCTGGAATATGCCCAAGTAGGATGAAACTTGGCTATTTCTTGAACGATTTTGACGAAATTCGACTTGTGTGATGGAAATGGGATCTTCAATTGATTTTTAGATGAAGTTCTGGAATATGGCCAAGTAGAATGGAACTTGGATATTTCTTGAACGATTTTGATGAAATTCGACAAGTGCGATAGAAATGGGATTCTAAAATGATATTTAGAAAAAGTTCTGGAATATGGTCAGTTAGGAAGGGACTCGGTTATTTCTCAATCGATTATGATACATTTTTACTTGTGTGTTTACAGAGGAATACCATTTTAGAAAGGTGTTAAAGATTTTTTCTATTAGATTGATTATTTACTAGAATATATTTTTCCGCAATTATTTAAAAAACACTTTTGATTGAAATATAATGTGACTCTAAAGAAATAAAATAAACTTTGTTTGGGGGATTTTACTAATAATTGAGCTAATAAAAAGTAAAATGAGGGGGCATAACAATAAATATTACCTGTCGCACCGTCGCTCAATTAGCAAAGCTGGTTAGAAATACTTTCTATACAATAAGCATTGAGAAGCATAATGGAGATTGGCTGAAAAGAATCTCTATTTGAATTGCGCAAGAGCCGGTCTTTCTTATTTTTAGAATATACAATTTAAAATTAGTATAGGCAAAGCGAGAAAACGCTAGTAATAAAGCAGAAAGACCTATTCATGCAGTCATGTTTTTCGGCCATAACACAGCTTTTCGAAATTGTTTTTGTAACACTACACAAGCATCATGAATTCATGAATAACATGAGATAGTATTGGGCGCTTTCAGCTCTACCAACTGTTGGCAACATGTTGACTAAAATAACCCTGTTGTTTTCTGAATGCCCCGATTTATCGAAAATTCCATGGCAATGTTATGTATCGAATGTCATTTTGCCCCTCAGTAAATTTTGAAAGCCAACATGTTGAGGGACCTGAAAGCGCCCAATGACACCCGTTTCCAAGCCGTTGAAAGCTTACTAAAAGCGATTGTGTTGGAGTCAGTGCTTTAATTTTCCACTTTATTTTTTAAAGCCAACATATCAAAAATTCCTCGATCTCATACTGTTTGAATAATAATTCAAATCGAATCATTTTTGACGTCAAGAACGACGTGATGATAATTATCTTTAGCAAAAATCATGGAACATATCTAACACCTGATAAAGAAAAGCACATAAGCAGCACGGTTATTGTACAGTTGAAATTGTAATTAAATAAGTATTTTATACAAAAACCGCTAATACTTAAGCAAATTAATTAATGAAATATGTATATGTATTATTAGGTAAAAGTAATATTAAATATAAGTGATAATTATATTAATCTATATTATTAAACGAGCAATAATTGCGGGTATGTAAATATGTAAATATGTCCGCACGAAAAACTACTTCGAGACCGATTTCGTTGACGTAAAATGGCTATATGATGTCTTTTTGCATGAAAATGCGATTGAGTCTGGTCTCAAGTCTGGGAAAACTCTGTAAAGCCTTCAAATCTGGAAAAATTATCCAAATTTTACAGCGCCATCTCTAAAATGGTCAATTGTATATCGCTCATTTGCTACCACAATGGCATAACTCAAAATCGGTCGTTTTTGACTTATTTATAGAGAAAAATCGGCTTTTTAATATAGTTAAAACTGATATAACGACACACCTAAAGCTATAAAGCTCACTACAAGACAAACGGAAATGTCTCTCAAATTATAACATTTGTTATTTTTAAATTGTGTCATTGTTGCAGCAAATGAGCGTTATGTATTGTGTATTTTTTTATAGAAAAGAATGTTTGATGATTTTTTTAAATAGTACAGCTGCGTGTAGTTAGCAGCATACGGAGTTGGGATGTATTTAATTTTTTTTTTATGATTTTTTTTTCATGGATGTCCATTTTTCAAAAATCACGACAAAAAAAAAAAAAAATTTAAATTAATGTTGGATGATCAGCATATTTTTTCTAGTCTTTTCCCGACGAATTTTCCGAGTGGAAATTCGCGATTTTCTCGCATTTTCCGTGATTTTTCCAATATGATGTAAAAGGAAATTATTCTTAGAATATTTTTCTTCATCTGTATACCAAATTACAGAAAGATCTGACAAATTTTATCTTTCTCTATGTTGATACGTCACATTGTGTAAATCTATCTACATATTATATAATTTAGTAGAATGCTCAAAACTTTTTATAAAACCAAGTAATTTTTCGGCAAATTCCCATGCCGCAGTAGTCTAGGTGTTAGCGTTGTGGATTTTAAAATTTTAGATCGTAGTTCGAACCTCGAAAATTACATTCTTGAGATAAATTTTTTTTTCGTTTTTTTTTTTCAAATTTATATGGCATGTATGATTGAATAATAATAAAAGATGAATGTAAAAGTTGTAAGCTACATTTAGGCTATTATCACTGAGCATAATATTAATAGAGGAGTAATTTGTATGAACGACAAGTGTCCACTAAAAATAAAATCGATGTTTCCTCGATTTGAATTTCGAGCTCAACGAAACAATCATATAAATTTCTAATATTTCCGAATGCCTCTTTCTATCTTTCGTATTTTCTATAAGCAAAAATTAAAAGGGGAATTTAAAGGCGTTACTAAATTTTACGTTAAAACAAAACTAACCACCAAGCAGGCCATGGAAAACACTATACGTTTTGAATACATAGATAAAAATGAATGAAAATAATGAAAACAATTAAGTTTTCGTCACATTTCCTTGTAAAGATAAAAATTTGATTTGAATATTCTGGAATAAGGATCAAATTTTAATTAAACCGATTTCTAAATTCTTAATTAAGTTTAAATTGGTCAATTAGGACGGAACTTACTAATTTTTCCTTAACCGATTTGGACTTAATCTAACATTTATTTATGTCCGATGGAAATGGGATTATAAAATATAATATTTAACTGATATTCTAGAATATATCCTTAGGGTGGAATTTGGCTTTTTTTAACCGTTTAGGATGGACTTCTATGTGTAGATGTATGTGTACGATGGAAATGGGCTTCTCAAATTATGTTAAGATAAAGCTCTGGAAATGGTAAATAATGATGAATGGAACTTAGATAGTTCAACTGATTATAATAAAATTCAACAAGTGTACCCATAAATACAAAAAAAAATCCAAAAGGTACAAAATTCAAATTATTTTAAGAATCCAGAAGCGAAAAGCCAAATAGGACAAAATCCTTATCGACAGAATCCAAATATAAAAAGTCCAAGTGGGACAAAATCCAAAACAATATTTTTTGTTAGTTTCGCCCATATTTATTATGATATATTTGTAACAATAAACTGCATTTTACCATTATAAAAAATTCTCTTGTGATTTCAACTGAAATAAGATTTTGAGTGAAATATGGTCCAAAATCTCAAACCAAAACCAATTATCTAATCCAACATTTTCAATATCTGTGGCCCTATTCTGATAATTCCCCGGGGAATAGAAATTTTAAATTTTATTGCAGTTTTATTACCTTTTCTCCAAAGTGTATTCTGGTGTTTGGGGAAAAAAATTTATTAGGAAAAAATTATTCCCAATTACAGCAGTTTTGACGTTTGTTCTTCCATACCTTTAACGAGAATGTTTGTCTATCTCCAGTTGATATTAATAATTACATAACCATATTAATATTGTCTGTAAGGGTTAAAATACCCAATAATTTTAAAGATAGTATAGTAATAAATAATAAATATTGATATTTTTATATTTATGGTATTAAGATTAACCTGATTAAGGCCATCGTTATCATCATCAACATAATGAAGGGTTCTTCGCAGATCTTTACTCATTTTACTATTTAATGTGATTCCACGACGAACACGTATAACTAAATTTATTTCCCTGTATATTTATTCACAGGGCACTTTCGGAAATGGGGAATAAAAAGAGTTGGAAAAATTTATTTGGGGAATAACTGTTGTAAAAACAAAATATTCCCCATTCGCCGGGAATTACCAGAATAGGGCCACTATTACCACTTTTTAATTGTTTTGAATTAAATTTATTATTTTAGTGTTTTTTTGAAGTTAAATTTTCTCTTTTCCAGAATTTAAACACGACTTAAGCGACGCGAGATTTTAAAAATCTTTATTTTGAAATTGGACTTTAGAAAACGAGTGATAAAAACGGGCATTCGTACCTAACTCATTCATTCTTTTCATTTTATATCTCAAGAATTTATTTAATACCAATAGGTTCCAAATATTAGAGAGAGAAGCCTGTGAATCCAAAAAATAATGCAAACTATATTAAAATATTTCAGTACATATTTTCTTAAAGTTTATAGTTTTTTCGATTCATTTTTTGGATTTTACTCTGATATAAATACGGATCGGATCTTGTTGGCTACATTTAAACTCATTATGGTGGTATTAATTATCTTAAATGGTCATTATGGTAATATTAATTATCTTAAAAATATTATTCTCTGAAGTCTGTCTTTTCACGAATACTAATATTTTCGAGATTAATGCCGGATACCCCTTCTTGTAGCTATATGAAATATATTGTCCTTATTTCCCTTTTGGTTACAATTTTCAGGAAACATACTCGCAGGCGTGATCTTATGCCAAACACATGCAACACAAAAACTATGTGCGAACGGTGTTGAAGTGTCAATCAACACAATTCGACGAAGGCTTGGAGAATTCGACATTAAAAATAGGTACACGTAGTATAAACCTTTGTTGAAAGAGTGGCACATCGGAAAAATGCTAATTTGGGCACACGAAACTGGGGTCTTTTGAAGGCAAGGCTTAGAGGAAATATAATAATAAATACACAGCAGATTGTTTGCATTCTCAAAAACATTCGAAAATACACTACTCCAGAATATGCGGCCAAATTAAGTGAAAGTTCCACTACGAGATGTCAGTTTTTAATAAACAAAAAAGCGCAACTGGACTACATACTAGTTTTTGTTGTTTTCTTTGAGATATTTTCTTGCGAAACACACTGTAGTTCAGTCTACATAACCGACCATCACCATAATTCTCTAAGAAACAAAATGGGTAGAGTTAATGAAACCAAATAAGTGCTTTTACTTCGGTTTTTTCCAGTATGTAAAATTTGTGTATTTTCTTGATTCTCGGTTCACTTGAAGTTTTAAGTAACTGTTTTTTTATTAGCAAACACTTAAGATCTTCCAATAGACAACTAAGCAACAGTGAACAAAGAAAGGAAATCCTTGTTATTCTTCCTAGTATACTTGATTTACTAGGTTGGATACCATTAGACTTTATTAGAATGGCCAGAATTATTAATAATCGAAAAATGAAAAACTTTCGTGAATGCCTATTTCGCGGCGTCCTACCAAAAGTAAACAACTTTTGTGATTTAACGATGAAAAAGTAAGTTTGTAGCTGTCTACATTTTGGTTGAAAATTGCAAAGACACAGATGAAGACCAACAGGTAAGGACTCGGGACAACAAAATTAGCTGATTAGTAGATTCAAGTTTTTTTACTGAATTGTCACAAAATGAGTACCAAATTATTTACATAAATAAATAGAATTAAATTATCAAATGTTAAGGGTTGACTTTAAAAACTAAGTTGATTTTTTTTTATATTACTAAGGGCCATTATCTTTTACGGAAAATTTAACTCTAATCAGAACTTAATTTTTTTATACATTTACCCATTAATACAAAATAAATACTGATAACAAGAGTTACATTTTTCGTAAAAAACAATACTGTTAAGTAAGTTTTCTCTAATTTTTCTGAACGAATAATAGTTACGTATACTTAGAAGTTTTTACATATTCACTTATTCCTAGAGTAGTTCTTCTGATAAATTAATTATATTTATTTATGAAAATATTTTATTATTTTGTATTTTATAACCAGCTCTTGTTTGTTGGCGCAGCGTTCTTATCAGTCGGTCTCCCTCTTCGCATTCTCCATTTGTAGTCCCTTATCGTGATTGCTGCTATTGTCTATATTTTTCTCGACTCCATATACACCATTTAAATGCTTTCCAATAATATGAAGAATTACCAAATAAATAACGACCTTTCGGCACCAGACCATTTCGGCAGCTACACGAATTCGACCAGACCCAATATTTTTTTAATTTGATTAACACATTTCTTTAAGATCATCCTACCCGGGAATTTAATTAAAAACCCTGTTTTGTTTTGGCGGACGAGCAACATAATTGCTGAGAAACATTGTGAATTATATACAGTTTTAGATTTCGTCCCTGTCCAACTGTCTACGCTTGAAATATAAGATTTTATATGGTGAAAAACTTGTTTATATAATATATTAAAGCTTTTGGTTGTAAGTAAATTAAATAATTCTCTCTAAAATTATTTTGCGTCGTAAATGAGTACTGATTAAAAATATTGATGGTGAAAAAAATTTCCGCCGTTTTTAAAATAGGTGTTAGTAAAATTATTATTTCATTTGTTTAAGGGCTGACAAGTCATTTTTAATATGTCGTTTTAAAGGTGACATTTCCTAAATAATTATACAAAAAAAAATTGACATTTGTTTATTCCGTGAAAAGCTATTCCGTGTAAAAAATTAGTGAAATTATTGAAGTAATTATAGATACATTTTAAAATTCTATTTCAAAAAAAGAAAGATAACGCAGGCTGCTAAAAAATGTATGCGGTTTATTTATCGTGATGATGCCGTATAAAACAGAACAGCCCGTGGACGGCTCGCTCGATTTCATTCTCGAAATGTCGATGTCAAAAATGCACCTTGCTCTGGCCGACCAGTCACTTAAAAAACCGATAGAATCATGCAAACAGTGGTGCAAGACAAGCACCTGGTAGTTGTAATGCCTCCACCGTATAGTCCTGATTTTACACCATCAGACTGTTATTTGTGTCGTTCACTGCAGAACAGTTTTTCGCCTAAAGAGTACAGACATGTTACAGTGACGGGATTATGGTTTTACCAGAAACATAGCAGTAAGTTGTCAACCAAAATAGTACATATTTAGTTTAATAAAGTTAAAAAGAAAATAAATAGATGGGGCATTTGTAATTTCAGAAAAAAATGTCGGAAACGTTTTAGACGAACTACTATTAATTATCATCAATTCTTAGATAACTACTATCCAATAAATGATCATCAATTCTCAGGTAAAAAATTGTAATCCAAACTTTTTATAAAATTTCGATGAAACCGTTAATACGCTAATTTTCACTAATGGAAATCCCTCGTACTAAATTGTACGTGAAAAGGTTCCGACTTTAATTAAACGATCACGTAATAAAAAAAATAGTGGTTGCCAATTACATTTTCACGATGACCCTTACGAATCTTTTAAAGGTCAATCCCAAGGCGAATTAAATAATATCATTCTATAAAAATTGTTAAACCCTAACAATTTGTAAGTACATTTTTTACCAAAAACTCAATCCCCTCGAAATACTTAATCTTACCTATCGGTAACTTTCGATAACCCCACGTTAAATAGTTACCGCGTTTAACTGTAACTGCACCGCTACCACATACAACGGTAAAACTAAAAGTGTGTTTGAATTCCCACTGTGTTCACTTGATAAACCTAATATTTTAATAATAAGTTAAGAATTGGAGAAATGGCAGACATAAAATCAAACAAAAAGATATTTTCGAGAAATTTAAAATATGTTTAGCTTTGAGTTTTGGCCTAAGTCAAGAAAATGTTCATATTCTACACATATTAAAGTAATTTTTAAAGCACAAAAAAAGAAATCAACTTTTTGAAACTTCTAAGTGGTTGTCCCACCCATTACATATGTGAAACACTATTTCGAATAAAGCTTTATATTAAATTGTTATTCATTTTTAATTAACAAATTAAGGATATTTGAGGTCAATCGAGTAAGAAACTTTACATTATGCAATTAATTCAAAATATTTAAAAATTCTTACCTAATAAAACTTTAAATTCGATTTCGATATATTTTGTTTTTTGCGGTTTCATAATTTTTTATTTCTAAACAAGCAAATAAAAATAATACCAACACTGTAAAGTAGTAGTTTGGTTTATTTTTAACGAAAACTGACAACATTGTCAGTTCATTGATAAATTTACGGTTGTATTTACTTTTAATTCTTTGTTTTCAGCGTAAAATTTAGTAACGCCTTTAAATTCTCCTTTTAATTTTTGCTTATAGAAAATACGAAAGATAGAAAGAGGCATTCGGAAATATTAGAAATTTATATGATTCTTTCGCTGAGCTCGAAATTGAAATCGAGGAAAAATCGATTTTATTTTTAGTGGACATTTGTCGTTCATACAAATTACTCCTCTATTAATATTATGCTCAGTGCTATTATAGTAAATTATTTGTGTTGCAAAGGCACAATTATGACATTTACGTTCACAAAAATCAAGAATTAACTACAAAAACGACATTTACATTTAAGTTACGGTAAATGTATGTATATCAGTAAACGTAGGTATAATTTGGGAAACTATATATATATATGTATTTAGGTGAAGGATCATTAATTCGAGCGAGAATCTTGAAAATTTATATGAAATCGATATTGAAATAATTTTCTGGAAATATTGGATTCAATTTTCAATTGTAGGATTTAATTATTCCAGTGATTTTCTTGACCAAAAAATCACGAAAATGAGTGGAATAGAATAAATATATAAAAATAAAATATCACATAAAAAATCGTTCTTAAATCAAAATAAGGTACGAGTATCAAAACCAACGCGGCATAATCGATGGGATGTAACTCCTCAAATAAAATGCGATACTAATCCTTCGCTTGTGGATGCACAAAATTATGATAAATATCTGTTAGATATTGTGTTATTGAAAATTATAGAAACTATTTATGACCCTGAACTTAAGGAATATAAAGATTACGAGATAATCTCAAAAATAGTAAATTCGACCGGTATAACAGCAATGATTTCTGCAATGCGTCCCGATATCGATAATATAGAGGCGTATATACGAAATACCATTGCACATGCTTTTGTGGTGGTCGCAATTGTTTTTGGCATTCCAACATTATTATCGTTCCTCAAGGTGGTCTGCCAGAGTACCAAATGGCAAGATCGTTATACTGGCATAAAAATCGTACAACAAATCGCTGTTCGAATAAACGCGATTTCATCTTGTATTATCAAGCTATTGATCGAAGTGATAATAAATGGTTTAATTGATGAACACCGAAATGTACGAAGTATTACCGCTTTAGCCATGTTAGCGTTGGCTGAAACAGCAACACGACATGATGATACAATAAATTGATTAATAAAAATAGTTTAAGTTTTGAAAATTATTTTAGTTTTTTCTTTTCAAGTGCCCATTGTCAACAGTATAAATGTTTGGATCAATGACTACCCCATAGGATACGTTGGGTGGTACTTTCACTTTTTTACTAAAACGTTTTTCACGCAACTATAAAAAGAAGTTTTATTAAAACACCGTTGACTGGTGGATGCTTTTTGGTTTCAAGCGTCATCGGTGGTTTAGTAGAGCAAATAAAATAATTGTCGTAATACTTCAAATGGTGGTAGCGTTAGGAGTGATGAAGCTAGCGACAGACTATAAATTTTATTCCTCCACCATCTCCGGTAAACAAGGTAAGAGTAGTAAGCATTGTGCTTTTATTTTAGCGCGCAATAGCACATCTGAATATGCAGGCAGTTTCAAGAATTATCCAATTGTGGCTAAAGAATGCGGTGGTACTGAAACAATATTTGATATTTTATCCGATATTTCCATCAAGGTACCATCAACGTCCTCGTATAAATCATAATTTGGTTCAACTTTAACCAATTCCCCGATTATTGAACTTCCCTTTTGATTTTTCCTATTCTGAATCACCAATAATTATCTTAGCACTCTCGGTATATACTATCGGAAGGAAATGTGCTAATAGAGATAATGCACCTCGACTCGAAAATATCTGTAGCGGGCTAGCGGTCATGATAATAGTACAAAATCATTTGTGAAAAATAATACAAATAAACAATTTATTTATACTGTTGTTTATTTAAAAAACACTAGTTTTTTATTTTAATACAAAATCAGATGCTTGGAACGTCATTTCTTCGTTAAGATTGCACCAGGACGTGCAGGAACGGTTAATTGGAAACAGTTAGAAAATTGAGGCATAGTAGTATCTCATCGAGTTTTATACGAAATTTTGATATTATGAATTTTGTCTTAATAGCGGCTTGATTTTTTTAACCTCTTTGAAACGTTTATTTTTAGCCGGAACATCAGTTGCTACGCTTAGAATTTCCATACTGAAACCCATTCCAGCTCATATATCGAGGAGTTCGGAACTTATATCACGATTTGTTTGCCCGGTTGATAAAAAATTACTTGCTACCTATATTATCAGATTGAGTGGCGGCCGGTAAAATATTCATATAAGCTAAAACGAAAACTAATTAGAATATGGAATAAATAACTTAAAATAATAAAACTTACACGACACACAATTTTAAAGAATATTCTGACATATAGTATTGTAACATGTTCTTCTTCGGTTTTTGGTTGTAGCAGCGCCTGTTCAACGTTCCATGATTATTGGGTGGATCGTGGATCCGGTAACAAAACCAGTAAGCCCTTTAGCCAAATATACATGACTTTAATGCACAATATTATTTGCTCACCAGTGCTACAAGTGGTAGTTTTTAATTATGATGAAATTTCCGTTTGCAAACCACTCAATTGTGAATGCGTGAATACGTTCAAATAATTCAGAACTAAATGTACCGCGTCAACTTCAATCAACAACACCATCATCGGTTGTCAGCGATGAACAATCCAATAATTATCGGAATACTTAAAATGGTAGCGTTGGGAGTGATGAGGCTAGCAACAGACTATAAATTTCACTTTTTCGCCATCTCTCAGCATTGTGCTTTTATTTTATTGCGCAGTAGCACATCTCAATATGCAGGCAGTCTCAAGAATAATCCAAATGTGCCTAAAGAATGTGGTGGTACTGAAGAAGTATTTAACATTTTACGGAATTTTGATATTAAGTATAACTTTAGTCTTAATGATTTTTAACCTCTTTGAAATGTTTATCTTTAGCCGTAACACCAGCTACTACGCTTAGAAACTCCATACCGAAGTATATTCCAGCACCCATTTCGAGAAGTTCGGAATATGTATCAAAATTTGTTTGCCCGCTTGGTAATAAATCCCTTGCTAATTATGATTGAGTGGTGTATGGTGAAATATAAAATATAAGCTAAAAATAAAACTAATATTATATTATATTCTAATAAATAAACTATAAAAAGTAAAACTTACACAACACAAAATTTTCAAGGATATTCTAACATTTTGTATGAGTTTTCAAATAGAATTCGTTGCTTCTAATATCTACATACATTGTGTAATTGCTAATGTCTGTAAGTATGTATGTACATAACATAAAACGAAGTACTAAACCAAAATCTATTTTAACTGTACACCGTAGGGTACAATAAAAAAAAAACAATTGAGAGAATGCAAAACAATATATGTATGTATATGTGTTGGTGTTTTGGTTATATGATGATGATGATGATAGAACGACAACGATTGACGATTGTAGGGTGTGCTCTAGCGGAGAAAAAATAAATTAACTCACCCACAAACTTTTGAAATTTACTATGGAAAAGCAGAAGAATTTTCATTAAAATATTAATAAAAGTGGTAAAAGACTAATTATTAGAACGAAAATGATGCTTGTTGTTTTAATAAACCTTATTAGTATCTAAAGACGTCACTATAATGGTTTATATTACTATTACATGTTAAAAAAAACTTATATTTAGGGGGGTTCTTTAGGGGGTTCTTCAGTGGAACTCGGGCTCCTTTGTAATTTTCACGATGTTGGTAAATATTGGTAAGAAGTGTTTTTAAGTGGTATAAGGTGATCCCCATTGGTCTTGATTTCAGGAAAATTCAGACTCCATTTTTATAGTTTTAATGATTTTGTTGAAAATTGGTAAGTATGTTTACCAGTCCAGAGTGTCATCCATTGGAACTTGGGTTTTTTAAATTTTAACTATTTTGTTAAAAGTTGGTAAAGAGGGTTTTCGAGTGCCACGAAGCGATGGTGATGGGTATAAATTTTTGGAAAATTCGTTTAGGGGGTTCTCCAGTTGAGCCCGGGCTTCTTTTTTTTAATTTTTACATTTTTGGTAAAAATTTGTGAGCGGGTGGGTGCCAGACAGAGATTGCAATGGGTCTTGGTTTAAAAAAATTAGCTTAGGGTCTTTCAGTGGTATCCGGGTTCCTTTTTTCATTTTAACAATTTTGGTAAACATTTGGTAATGAGAGATATTCGAGCGGCAGGAAGCGATCGCCATGGGTATTGATTGAAGTCAAATAGGGTTTTGAAAGGTCTGCAATGGGTGTTGATTTCGGGAAATATATGTTTAGAGGGTCCTCCGGATGGTCGAGGTCCATTTTTTAAGTTCAACGATTTTTGTAATAATTGGTGAGCAGGGATTTTCTAGTGTTAGGAAACATTTGCAGTGGACTTTGATTTCGGGAAATGTCGTTTAGTGGGTCCTCTAATAGGCCTGGGGTTCGTTTTTTTGAATATTTTTTTATTGATCATAATTGGTGAAAGAGAGTTTTCGAGTGCCAAAACGCGATAACACCGGGTATTGATTCTTAAAAAAAACGTTAAGGAAGTTCTCGTCCGGTGAGCCCCTGTTTGCTTGGTTTTATCTTACTTTTTAACTTACTACCGGTTTCTGAAACGGTTATTTGATTTTTATTAATGTTGGTTGGGGTGGTTTTATTTCAGTAAAATTCGTTTAAGAGTATCCTCCTATGGGAATTCTTATTTTTATTATTTTCTTTTGTTAATAGTAATTGGTTAGATGGAAATTTTCTAGTGAAAGGAAGCAATTATAATGGGTTTTGATTTCTTGGAAAAATATTTTAGTAGGCTTTCTGGAGAGGTTCGGGTTTCATTTTTATTTTATTTTCTAACAAAGGAAATCTAATTGTTGTTATTGCTATTGATATTGCATTGTGTTTTGTTTTTTTTATTTGTTCAATTGTGATTTTTGAGAATTATATAGAGATCATAAATTAGTTCCAAATATGGATCGTATAGGTTCTGTAAAATGGCCAATTCCAATGGACCAAAGCCATTTCTCAACCGATTTCGATAGAACTCGGTATGTACCATAAAAATGGGATTGTAAAATGGGAATATGAATATTATTCAAGTTTCAATAGAATTAAACCATTTCCTTTCAATTGGGATGAATTGTATAGAATGGGATTTGTTTAGTATAGAATGGGATTCAAACATGAGTGTCGGAAATTTTTCTGGAAAATCGACAGTCTAAATGGAACTAACATATTGCTCAATTGAATGAGGTGAAACTCAGTGACATGAACGTGTAACAAACGCTAATGTAATTCGGAACGAGCGTAGCTCGGTGCTCCTGGGACTTATTATAATAAGTGATATATGCAAAATGAAAAGTTTTTGATAGAATAGACCCCTTGTTTGATTCATAAATTTATTTTAGAATTATGTTCATTTTACACTTTACAGGGATACTAACTACAGTTTCGTTAATTAGACTACAATTTAAAATGATCAGTCGAACAAAAAGCTATAGTAATATTTTTTGACGTTTTCTCTAAATAGGGAAATCCATGAAAACTTGGGAACTTTGCTTTAAAATTAGATTTTCCTATACCAGAAGGGATGTGCGTGTGATTTTTATTCCAGAAATGGTGGAAAGATCCCCTGAGGATGTTAGGCCCTTACAGATCCATTAGCCGCACATTATTTATTCTGAAAACCAAACCTTACATAAAATACCGGTTCGGTAGATTAGATTCAACGCCTTCACGCGACCTGACATCATAAATTGATGACACACTCCGGAACAAAGAGGTACTATTATGTTCATTCATTGATATTCCACGGGCTTTTGATAATACCAAATTCAAAGTCCTTTTGGAACAAGGACAATCATGGGGTATAGACTCAGCCTGATCCTATAAGTAGTTTGCTTCTTTGTAGCATCATGAATAACATGAGATGTTATAATAATTAATAACAAAATGTTTAATAATAACTATTACTCCTATTTTGGTTCTCACCTCACCGAGAAATACTATGCAAATGTTACTAGATTTGTATGAAATTTTTCGGTGAGGTGAGAACCATAATAGGGCTTAGGCCCTTTCCCAAACACCGACTTATTTGTTTTGTCCGACTTATTTAAATAAGTCTGCTAGCGAGGTGACTTATTTGGTATCTCTCTCTTTCAAAAAAAACTTATTTGACATCATGTAAACATGTTGCCAACTATATAAAAGTGTGTGCTTGTCAAAATAATAGTGTTGTTTGTGTGATTTTTGTTTATATTATTAAAAAAAATATAAAATAATTATTTTAATATTATCTTAAAATATTATCTTAAATTTAATTTTTAAAGTAAAAAATGAAAAGAAAACAATATAGTTCACGATGTAAGTATATTTTAATCTTTTATGAGAACTTGAATTTACATACGCATACATAACCTCACTTTAATTAATTTTCACAATTGGGTTTCTTCAAAATAAGTATGTATTTATTATTTTAAATGAATACTGTAAAGGTAATATGTATTCTTATAAATTCAAATTAAATTTATATAGCCATATGTACATATATCATAATTTATTATTTGTGTTACAGGGAGTGAAGATGAAACATTTGCACTCATTGAAGCAAGAGTGGCAAAAGAAGAAGATTTTGAAAGAAAAAACTGCCAGTTTCCTGTTATTTGGGCGTAAGATTTGTGTTTTTTTTTTACATTTAATTATATACCAGATACTTACAACGTACCAATATTTATTTTTCTCAATTTTAAGAGCAATACATTCTTCATGCCCAGAACTGAAAAATCGGACACCCCAAGAATGCATTAAAAAGTTTAAGAACTTATTGGACATGTACAAAAAGCTGAAAGATCCAAAAACAGGGACAGCTCCGGGGAAGAGCAAATTCTACAGCACTTAAAAGACAGGGATGAAAAAATTTTGAAATCAATTGAGAAAAATAATAAAATGATGCGAGCAGTATGTAAAAAATACTTTCCAGATGTGGAGCTTTCTTCTGATAGTGATAGTTAAGGTTAAGTTTATCGAAATTGAAATGCAATATGTTATTATATACTGAATTGTGATATCTTATTTTATTATTAATAAAATGAATTAAATATATATTATTTAGTTACATAAATTGAGTTTTATATTTCTAAACACAATTGGTTTCTGAATTCTGTTGCGCTGGTTTGGGGTTGATAATTTTCATAAAAGGATTCAACATTATATTCATTTTGAAATTCAGAATCGATACTTATTAGATCCCCAACATTTATACAAATATTGTGAAGTATGCAGCAAACGGCGATGACCTTATTGCAATTTTTTAAATTAAGTTCTAGCGAACGAAGGAAAATGCATCTCCATCTGGTTTTCATCTGTCCAAATGATTGTTCCACAGCTATTCGCGCTTTGCTGTGAAGATGGTTAAATTTTTTTTCTTGCTGTGTTAACGTGCGGTTCTCGATAAATGGAGTGATGATCGTTATTGGGTCCCTCGTTAACTTATAACCACTATCACCAAGCAAAAAATAATTTCTAGGAGGATATTTCCTATTCAAACATATATCGCTGTTTCTCAAAACTCTGGTCATGAACCGACCCTGGCCACCCAATACAAACATGCAGAAATTTGTATTCAGCATCACACACAGCTATAAAATAAACAAATTTCAATTATGTATTAACTATTTAAAAATATATATACCTTGCACTTGAATGCTGTAATCTAACTTCCTATTAATATACTCGTCATGGCGATTAGTTGGACATTTTATTTTGATGTGTGTCCCATCAATAGCACCCACAGCTTTCCGGAACACGTCTGATCCTGCTCGATTAGCAAACTTCATGCCTATGCTTTAAAGCTCATTTTCGGTAGGTAGTACAATAATTTTCTCCATTAAATTTAAAATCATGTCCAGTGTACGCTGGACAATATTGAAAACAGTTGATGTTGAAATATTAAAAGTTGTGCTAACCACACGGTAGCTTGTTCCTGCTGCCAACCAAAATAGTGTCACGCCAAGTTCCATTTGAGGATCATATCCATGGTGTTTCGATGGATAAATTTGAATTAATTTTTGGAACGCCTGAACTGAAACGCGCAGGTGTTTCTTTATTAAATGTGGCTCTCTGTTTAATAAGGCGTCGTACATAAAACTCCGCTTCATGGAGCAATATTTCAACCCCTGAAAATTGAATGGTTTTAATATGTAACAGATATAAATAATATTTTTGTGTATATATATTTATGAAATGCATATTTCAAAATTAGCTTAAAAATAAAATACATACCTTCCGCATTTCGCGTTTCTCCAGACGCAATAACAAATCTTCATTGCCTTTGAGGCATAGCTTAATATTTTTATTCACTAAATAATTTAATAATAAAAATTGCTTTTTATTGTTCATTTTAAGTTTTTTTTTACTAGTAATAAATTGTGAAAATATTTGTTAGTCGAAAATATTGTAGCTGTCAAAATAAGTCAATCAATCAAGCAAAATCAATTGGGACGACTTGACCGACTTATTCAAGATGGCGTCAAATAAGTCAATAAGTTTGAAATAAGTCGGTGTTTGGGAAAGGGCCTAAGAGTTAAACAAAGTTTATTTTATTTCTTTAGAGTCACATTATATTTCAATCAAAAGTGTTTTTTTAAATAATTTACTTTTATTTGCGGAAAAATATCTTCTAGTAAATAATCAATCTAATAGAAAAAATCTTTAACACCTTTGACATACTTGCAAAACTTCATATCGAATTTCTAAACCAACAATTTTAGTTGTTCACAAAATGGTATTTCTCTGTAAACACACAAGTAAAATTTCATCATAATCGATTGAGAAATAACCGAGTTCCTTCCTAATTGACCATATTCCAGAACTTTTTCTAAATATCATTTTAGAATCCCATTCCTATCGCACTTGTCGAATTTCATCAAAATCGTTCAAGAAATATCCAAGTTCCATTCTACTTGGCGATATTCCAGAACTACATCTAAAAATCATTTGAAGGCCCCATTTCCATCATAAAAGTCGAATTTCATCAAAATCGTTCAAGAAATAGGCAAGTTCCATCCTACTTGGCCATATTCAAGAACTTCATCTAAAAATCATTTGAAGATCCCATTTCCATCATACGAGTATAAGTCGAATTTCGTCAAAATCTTTCAAGAAATAGGCAAGTTCCAGCCTACTTGGGCATATTCCAGAACTACATCTAAAAATCATTTGAAGATCCCATTTCCGTCGTATAAGTAGAATTTCGTCAAAATCGTACAAGAAATAGCCAAGTTCCATTCTACTTGGCCATATTCCAGAGCTTTTTCTAAATATCATTTTAGAATCCCATTTTTATCGCACTTGTCGAATTTCATCAAAATCGTTCAAGAAATATCCAAGTTCCATCCTACTTGGCCATATTCCAGAACTTCATCTAAAAATCATTTGAAGGTCCCATTTCCATCACACAAGTCGAATTTCGTCAAAATCGTTCAAGAAATATCCAAGTTCCATCCTACTTGGGCATATTCCAGAACTTCATCTAAAAATCATTCGAAGGTCCCATTTCCATCGTACAAGTCGAATTTCATCATAATCGGTTGAGAAATAGACAAATTCCATACTACTTGGCCATATTCTAGAATCTTATCTAAAAATCATTTTAGAATCCCACATTTAGTCAGTATCGTTTTCAAATGTATATTGCTGGTTGGCCACAATAAATAACCCATAACCGAATGAAAACCCATCGTTAATTTGTTAATAAAGAAAAAACAAATAAACATATACATATTCCCTTTATTCACCGGTCGTGATTCAGTTAATACCAGTTTAGCTCTAAATATGTAAACAAATGATCATTTTTTGTTTTATGACGACACTCAAATCTAGTATTTAAGGAGACCTTTAAATTACAACAACAAGTAAAAAAACGAAAACTAAAAACAAACATAAAAATGGTTCATTCGCTTTTTCTCTATTTATTTACATACACGTGGCAGGATTGTGTGACGTCACGAACACGTGACTCGAAACATCGAGCTAACCTTTTTTGAATCATGCTCACCGGTGCGGTGTACCAGCGCAATAGCGCATACTAACTAGTTTAACACAGGAAAATTTTTCTGAATACATATTTTTCACCTCGCTCAAAACAATCTCGTATTAGTTGAAGAGTAAATTTAGTCAAAGAGATAATTATGTTTTTGTGGTTTCAAGTATATTGCGTAGGGGCTCACTGTATTGTTCGAAATATAATTTCTACACCCAAATAGGTATTTTCTACACCCAACTAATTTGAATGTTTATTTATTCGACATGAGACGTCTCTATGAAATCTACTATAGGTTTTGGTTCAACACTTTTATTATTAGTAAGCATTTTTGATTAATTTTCTGTTCTATATCTTATCGTATTTTTCTTTAAGTTCAACCACCTAATTTCTTTCCTTTTGTTTTTTAACGGCTACAGTTATGTTAATTATACAATTAGTATTAGCGCCTAAAGTTATGTTAATTATATGTGCGCATGGTTTAAAACAAATTTAATTTTGCGTGCATGGTTCACAATTTGGAGAATATGTGGTGAGTGATTCACAACAGCTTACAGCATTAATTGCCTGCATTGGCATATACATATACCCCACAAGTCCTCCAATACTTCAATATCGAAATTTTGAGAAACAATTTATTATAACTTCTGATGCAAGTGATTTAGCAGTAGGTGCAATACTAGAGATCCTATAATACAACAAAAAAATAGCTTTAAGCAATTATGCGGGCTGTTCGTAAGTTGCGCCCCTCTATTTATGGTACTAAATTTAATTTAAATATGACCACAAACCATTAACTTATTCTTATTCCGCGTCACATGAATCTTCTTTTCTATTACGTTGGCGTTTAGAACTGGAGGAATATGATTTTTCAATTGATTATAAACCGGGTGTGACAAATGCTGGAGCAGATGCGTTGTCCAGGATAGAACTTGTTCACTCTGATGATGAATATTGCCATCCTACATATGTTGTTATACGCTCAATGAATAGAAACTCTAATTCCTCTCCAAGCAGTTTGGAGCCAAATTTATGATTTAAATTCATTAGCAAACTCAAAGTCAAATCCAAAGTCCAAATCAAATAATCCAAGTGTACCATCAAATCCAAATTTAGCTAATCAAAAAACTAAAGAAATTACAAATCCAAAGGAAATCGAAGAAGTATTACGAGAATTTCATATTACGCCGTTAGGAGCTCATCAAGGTGTGTGTCGCACACTTAACCGTTTAAAATGTTACTTTAGTTTTCCTCAGATCATATCAAAAGTTAAAAAATTTATTAGAAAGTAAGAATTTTGTCACAAAAATAAGTATGGAAAATCAATTAAAATTCCAATGAAGATTACAGATACAGCTTCTAAACCATTTGAGCGTATATTTTTAGATATAGTCGGTCCAATCAATTTTTAGCATTGGATGCTTTAAGTGGTCGTTTGGTTGGGTTAATTCATTGCCTTATATTATAATCTAAGAAGGTATGGTAGGCGCAGACCAAAGGAGTTTTGTCGCTTCTACCACTTCTAATGTTAGTTGTAGCATAAATGTTTCAGGTTGTTGTGGATTTTTTATTTTCTACTTTGGACTTTAATGTCTTAATTAATTAAGGCGTTAATTCCACTGGCATTAATTCATCTCACCAATTTGATTGATTTGTTGAATTCATTAGATACTCTCCCATTATCTTATTGATATATATTAATTTTCTGTTTTATTTTTTATTTACAATTACAAAATATTATAAATTTTTCGTTTTTATCATTTTGGAATTCAAAAAATACATATTTTATAAATATTTACAAATAACAAAGGGATATCTTCACCGGCAATATTGATATACTTTTTAAATTAAAATTTATTAATTACAAGAATTTGGTTTTTATATACATCCATACTTATATATGTGTACTTATATGTTGTATTATTTGTTACATAGTTTTCATATTTATTTCTAGAAAATTTTATTTTACCAATTATTTACAGGCTAAGCTATTTGGGGAATAATTCATCATATGGCACTTCTAGGAAGAATTTATTTGCCATATCTACAAACATTGGTTCCCATTCGCTCTTTAAATCCTTGAATAGTTTTTTGTATTGCGATTGCCAGTTTCTGTTTACTACATTCACCAAGATGTCATCTGAAATTTAAAAAAATCCATTTAAACATTTAATACAGTTAATATTAAATAGTAAACAACTTACTTAGCACCGGATTGGGTACTAATCCTGTGGCGTAAAATTTAAAATCTTTTACATCTGGTGCCATATCGAATTTAGTCACATTCATATATTCGATTTCATTTATTAACACAATATCGCCAACAATACGCGATTTAACATCAGCTTTTATAATCGTGGCATTAAAAAATCCTTTGGGCGTGTATCGTTTTTTATATACCAGTACGCTACCTTTGTACGTTCCTTGGACATCGATTCTTGGGAAATACACATCAATTGTAATGTCTACAACATTATTGTCGAATGATGATTCAACATTTTTTATTTGTGCTTTACTGAGACCTGTTACACTGCCTTCTTTTAATTCTATGCGGCCAGTAAAGTCGCGCCGGTTGAAACTGAATGCCGTATTGTGAATTGTAAATGGGTCTAGCGGGGGAAATCCAATTTCTGGGAAACCTTGGTCCGTTGTTTTAACTAATATTTGTAGGCTGTCTTTGATACAGGTATTTCGATCTGGATCATTACGTGAACATTGTTTAAAATCTTTTGCTGTGGAAGAGAAATAAAAAAAATATTGGCATAAATCGTATAACGGAAGGTAATCCAAGGAGAGAGGATGGAACAATAATTAAAGTACGATCCGGATTAAAAATGTCGATAGAATTATTTTATTATAAATTTAGTAACTTCTTCAACAAAAAATCAACAAAAAATATATTTCCAGAATACCAGCTCCTGTTTAGTAATAAGTTTATTAAATATACTTTTGTTTGCAGACAAGACAAAACAAAACTAACGATTAATGCATTACTCTATGGTTGATTTAACATTCACGGATTAAATTCATTATTCACTTGTTGATACCATGCCAACACAATAAACATTAAGGGAGTGGAAAAGGAGACTACTGTTTGAATAAAGCAATTATCGCCCGAGGCGGAACGCAGCACGAAAAAAATACTGATTTATGTACTATGTAATATAGTAATCAAATTAGAGCATGCAGTGCTATACATTTCTATAAAAGTTACTATGTGTACGGTAGATTTTACAATATTCATGATAGTATTGCTTTAAGCTATTTCATATGCAAATGTCCAAACAAGATATTTTCTGTATGTCCTCTTGAACTGTTTTCGAGGTCAACAATTTCACTCAACTTCATTTTACATCAATACAGTGTTGTCACCTCTATGCGTTCATCATCAAAAAGAATTGAGTGACCACAATAGACAGTTTCATAGGAAGGTGTACCTACCAATTTGAAACTTATCCATTCTTCACAAAATGAACAGTTGTTGAAATGAACAGTATAGTTAGCTAAACCTTTCATAATGGTAATTGAATTGTTACAAGGGTTGCCAACTTTCTAAAATGGTCCGACCGGCCAGAGGTAAAAAAAATAAACGTCAGATAAAACAATCGAGGTGAGCCAACCACCGACTTTCTTTTATAAACGGAATTTTTAATTTTTTTAACATTTTGTTCTTATAGTTTTTCTGTAAATTCTGTAGTACGTGGAAGCCGCTACTTCCGGTTGGCTGATTTTCATTAAAATTCACCAGGACCTCCCAATTTAAGAAAAAAGCTTAAATATGAAGTTTCAGTTCGATTGGTTAAAGGTTAAACCATTTGTGCTGTAGAGATACGGACAGACAGTCATTACACCGACAGAAACCACTTCGAAACCCAATTTTTTGAAGTCAAAGGATCCCAAAACTAAAAGTTACTAATGTAAACGAAAGTATAAAATTGTGGTGTGGCCAATACACAAGTTTCCTTTACGAACGGGGAATTTTGAGAAACTAACCTAAAAGCTTGTAAAAAGGAAACATTAATACGGATGCGTTCAAATTGTTTTCATTATTTTTATTTTTTTATTCTTATTCTTTTTTTTTGAGGTTTTGCTGCTACCAATGCCAACAGCAATTAAGTGTCTCTGATAAATTTTTTAAATTCAGAGCAAGGAATCTTGAAGTTTTCAAGAACTATTATTTCTGCTGCGAAATTTGCTACCCTGCCCTTCCAATTATTGCCGATTAAACTAAAACAAAAAATAAATAAATAAATTCAGTATCTACGGTAGAAAAAAAATAATTTGAAGATGAATTTTGGCAGATAACCAGTCGAATAATAATTTCCTTATAAAGTAACTTTAGTGATTATTTTATTTATAACATTTAATTTAAGAAACATAAAACTGTTGCTGCACACTGTGAAGTTACAAAACTTGTTCGCCAATCGATTGGTAAGGATGATGTTCAAATTTTAACGTCTGATGGTAAACTAAATATACAGAAAATGTTTTCCAAAATTGTTTAAAGCGAAGGCAAGGCATACACGATTACAAAAATTTGTAAAAATGGATTGCATAGAATACAAAATGGATCGTAATAAACGGCGGCGGCAGCTGACTTAAATTTTTATGCATGCAAAAATTCGAATAAATTTAGGAATTTTTTAACTTATACCAAAAATAATTATACAAAAATTGATTTGGATACTTTGGAAAAACATTTCCTAGCTTTAAATCCTAGTTTTCATTAGAGAACATTAACATTTTCTTCAAAAACAACCAAAATTATCTTCTTTTATGTAATACAACACTAAGAACAACACAAAGAAATTATTTGAAAATATGACATAGGTTGCTTAGACTCAGCGGCATAGCAGCTGAAGACATTTCTGGTAGAGAAATCAAAACCGTTTATTGATTGATCGATTAATTTCACCATTTCGAGTAACCGATCCGTTATTAGTAGAGCGTTGAGTAAGTATTTTCGTGTTTCGACTATCGAGCTACGAATTTCAAGAAATCCAATACTCAAAGTCGCAATTACGTGAAAAGACGATTATGTAAGCGTTATTACGAGAACTCGAAATGTTTCACATAATCGCATTTTGCCGCAATTTTGGAAAAACTCTCGAACTTGCGTATTGCTTACATTATCGAAGACCAGGCACCTCGATATTCGGGTTTAATAATTTTATATTATTTTTTAAGTAAAGTAAATTTCATAAGAATTGTCTTTACAAGGATTATTCCGGTTTCTCGAATTTTGTCGTTGACTTTCGTTATGTTACCGACTTACAGATACATCAGTGGGGCTATTTCTTATTTCGATTCGAACGTATTCAACTCTTCGAAGTATAAGATTCGTATTTGATTTAAATAAAAAACGAACAAATCTGATTCAATTGAAATAAGAATCCAATGCTTCGAAGACTCGAATAGGTTAGGTTAGGTTAGGTTAGAGCGGCTGCCAAAACGCACAATTAGACCGATGACGGTCCGTTGTGATACCGAGGGATCCTACTCCCCTTCCACCTTCACTGGAACCAATTGAGCTACTTATGTAGCGTAAGATATCTCGCACATTGCAGTTCTTGAGATCCATAAGGCCGTCCAAACTATACTTGCCCAGATATTTATGCTTCCTGTAAGCTAGCGCCGGGCATAAGCGGAGGAAGTGGCTCAGAGTCTATTCCTCCTCCTCATCCATGCAGCTTCTACAGAAGTCATTTGTCATTGACCCAAGCCTCCTCGCATGCTCCTTAATGAGGCAGTGTCCTGTGAGTACCCCCACGACTATACCTAAGTCAGGTCTGCGTAGGGATAGTAGCGTCTTTGAGCGCTTCAAGTTCAGTTTCGGCCAGACTTGCCGCGCTACATTGCATGTTATGGTGTTAGTCCACCTCTTCTGTGCCGAGGCTATCGCCTCATTACCAAGCGCCCTAAAAATCGCCGCTATGGGCCTCCCCAGATTTGCCCTTTCCGGTTTCAATTGGAGAGTTGCCTTGCCAGTTCGTCCGCCCTGCAGTTCGCCAATACGTCCGAGTGACCGGGGACCCAGACTATCTGGATATTGAACTGCTCACTCATCTCGTTAAGAGATGAGCGGCACTTCAATGCCACCACGGATATCAGAGAAACTGATTCCAGCGACTTGATTGCCGCCTGTCTGTCCACATATATTGTTATATCCCTTGTGGATATGACGTTACGCCTCAACCAAGTCAGCGCTTCCTCAATCGCTACCACCTCCGCCTGGTACACACTACAGTGATCAGGAAGACGAACGGATAAATTCACATTTAATTTGATATAAAAGACTCCTTCTCCGACTTTGCCGTCTAGCTTGGAGCCGTCAGTGTAAAATTGTATACAACCAGTTTCTGCTATTGACCTGTTCCCCCAGGATTCCCTTGAGGGGAGAAGAGTCCGGAAATCCCTTTCCAGGTTTTGCCCAGACTCGAATAAGTTGGAATCAAATTCAGAAATAGCCTATAGGATTTTGGAAATTGTAAGTGATTTTTCGAGGTCGATACTCGTCACATTTTTAAATTTTATTTCAGTTTTTTTATCAAAAATCGTTTTTGGTTTGCTTTCTGATGAGGCGTTATCGATTTGATTCCTGGCATACTGATCGTTGGTACACATTTTTTTAACCGATTCTAAGATATGTTCGAATTATGTTAATGAAACGGTAATGTATGGTTGATTAACTCTGACAAATAACCAGTATATAACGATTCGAGTTTTTATTACTGTAGATTATTCGAGATTTTATAGATTTTTTAAGACAATTTTGAGATATTTGGATTAACCTAGATTTCCGGGGGTTGACTAGCTTTAAGTGTTTTGGCTTCGAAATTATTCGATATTTTCGAGATTATGCGACGTCTTCCAGTTATTTTTCCGCGAAAGGTGTTTTGTTGTGCTTTTAAATTGCCTGGCATTGAGATGTTTTTTTATTACAGATTGTTAGTGATTTATTGATTTTTTAAGATTATTCTAGAATTCTAATTTTATTCCAGACCTTGAATTTCTCTCACTGAGGACAGACGTGTTTTGTCTTTCCTCTTCAAAATTTAATTTAATTTTATTTTTATTTAAGTGTTGTTAGTGTGAGATGTTATGTATATACTTTATATACATACATATGTATAGGCTTCGGATTCTTAGGTAAATACATTTTTTTTTTGGGTTAAGGAAAAGAAAATTGGAAACGAATGATTTATGAATCAGAAATTTTCGAGCAAAATGAGCCATATTTGTTACAACATATATTTACATTTTTCCGAATAAATACATATTTTTACATATTTTCGTTTGTTAGCACAAAATTTATCCATAAATACATATTTTACTAAACATTTTAGTAATTAACGAATATTCTATTACAGAAAATAACGATTATGAAATTCTTCTTATAAAACACTTTAAATCGCCTGCATGTAGGCAATTCAATTTAACGACTTGAACAGTTCCTAATTCAATATGCCACTGTAGATAATATTAACTATTAGTTGTCGTTACTCGCTACCAAAAATAAATGTATTTTTAATTTAATTGGTGCATCGATAATTACTTCACATGTGTTTTTAAAACAAGCAGGAATTCAATTATTTTTAAGATGCCGAAAGTAAAATAAAGCTGTAATAGTAAAGCAAAATTTAGTGTTTAAGAATAACGTAATGTTTTCAAGAAAGACGGGGCAATTTTATGCTGCAAAGCATGTGAAAAATCGGTGACGATGTAACAAAAACCTCTTGTGGACCAGCACGTCAAGAGTAAGAAACACAAAGAAGAATTTTTTTTAAGCAGGTGACTAGCTCGAGTTATTCGAAATTCAACGAGTATTTGTTTATGGTCATGCTAGCTGCTGATATTTCGTTGGTGAAATTAAATAACAAAGTGTCTTCGTCGATTCTAAAACAATATGCCAAACAGATTATACCGCACGAATGAACGGTAAGAAAACGATATATTAAAGCACTATACGACAAAGAAATTGCGAAGTACAGTTAGTAACATAAAATAAATATTTGTGGATTTCATTCGATAAACTACGGATAATGCTGGGAGCTATTCTTGAATACGATACGAATACGTAAGTATAACATTCCTACTTGAATTAAATCAGATTCACTCGATTCTTTTTTAAATCAAATATGAATCTAACACATTCGAATCCGTATCGTATTCAGGAATAGCCCCCGGGACGTTATGGAACCAATGTGATAGTAGGTATATTGGATCTCGATGAACCGGCAGACAAATAAAAATTTTTATTGAACGTTGCATTCTTCGACAAAACCAACCATTCAATAAACGCCCGGTTGTTCGACGACTCTGTCAAACTATTAAGAGAAAAATTCGAGAGGAACAAAGATGTTGCTTTCTATATCTGATGCGGCGCAGTACATGGTGAAAGCCAAAATTTTACATGTGATTTGTGTAGTTCATGGATTACACAGAGTTTGCGTTAAAAGTTTGCATTCTTTGAAAGAAAATTTCGAAAATATCGAAAACATTAAAGAAATTTTTTTGGAACTAAACGACGAAGATTCTACTTATATTTAAACTGCTAAGACAATATTAGGTTAATCAACTTTGAAAATGATTTGACTTACATAACTGGCAATTACAGCCATTTAACCACGACAATAGAATGAGTCCTCAAGTAAAAGATTAATGGACCAATTAAACTTGTTTCTGGAAACTAATAGGAAAGTTGAAGCAATCAGTGGAGCTGTCGATGAACTAATTAAAAATAAGATGGAACGACTCCCGGTATCTGAAATTTTGCCCTTTAAACATGACAGGCGTGACTGTATTTTTAGAAATTAATATATTAATATTTTTTAAATTTTTTAATACTAAATCCCAGACACACTATCTATTTCTTGCTACTTGAAAATTCCTCCTATACCTAAAATGAGTTGGTCAGAAAGGAAAGAAATGTATAGCACTGTTGTTGTAAAATTTCCAATAAAATAGAGCTACATAACATAAAATTTATTTATGGAAGGCGAAACTTTAACTCTAATTCACGTATGTATTGTGCCGAAGAATATGACGGACAAAAAACAAGTGCCACCTAATTTTATCGAATGCTCAGACGCTCAAAAATGTAAATCTTCAGGATGTGCGAATGTAAATGTGATTCATTCGACAAGGTTAAAAAGCAAGTAAGCGCTACCAACAAAAATTCAAAAGAAAAACAAAATAGTCATAACACATGGGTGTGGGGGACCGCACTATGCAAACAGTTGTCGGCATGTTCAAAGCATTTCTTCGTTTTGTAAAAAATACGCAAAATTCAAAAAGCATGTAATATATTAAGAAATAATTCCAATTACCTCGAACAAGCTGATCAAGTTGAAATTTATGTTGCTGGCATGATTCTTATGTAAATAGGTTAAGTCAAACTACCATTCAAAATCCATTGGTTCAAATGAAACTGGGCACAGTGAGTTAAATTCATACAGTAATCATTAGTTAAATATTCTTGGATTTATTAAAATGATGGTTGAATTCGATAGCTCAAAATTGTTAGATTTATATGTAGTTGAATTTGTAAAACCGGTATTGTTCGGGAGACAGTGGATGTTTCGTTCAAAATATTTGCGAACATTTGGAGTGAGGTAAATTCAATTTCATGGGAAAAAACTTCGGATGACCCTCGACGAAAATTAAATAAATTAATGGAAGCATATGCGCTTGGTGAAATTAAAGGTAACCCAGCACGCCTACCAATTAAAACAAATGTGACACCAATTTTAATCAAAGCTCGCCAAATCCCGTTTTCCATAAGAGAGAAGGTGAAACACAAGAAGATAAATTACCACTGAATGACCAAGTTATTGGGAGTTCATCAAATTGTTCGCAAAATTTAAAACGGAGTAGTGATAATGTAACAGAATTCAAAAATGGCATATTTTAAAAGATTTCACTGAAACGAAACCACTAACCAATCACCAATTGAACTTATTCTTGAGTCTTCAAAAAGTCAGTTAAATAACTCCAAAATACTACAATAAAATAATGAAAGCAATTATGAAGTGCGAAAAATTAGAAGAATTCGTAAACCTATTGATAAATTAAATTGATTAATTAATATGTATGTAAGGACGAGCGATAAATTCCAAAAAGCATGGTTCTAACTTAAATTTATAAAAACGTTTAAACACTATATTTGAAATACATATTACGCCTGATTATTTCATTCAAATAGCAAAAACATTCGATGGCATTCGTCATCAATAAATGACTGGAAAAAACTAATCAACAATTTAAAAAATGAATCAATTTAAAAATTAAATATTTGACATTTTCTTCAAATATATCGAATATTAGTTCTTTGAAACCAACATGATCGAATAAGAGTAGATCACTGATCAATTATCTCATATTTAAAGAAAATGAATTAAGCCCTAAGAAAATACCTCAATAACCACGACTTCTGTAGCCGCTATTTAGGGAGGGATATGATACAGCGTTAAATGGAGTGAACAAGAGAACTGTGGTAGTTGGTAACTACAATTAAAGCTCCCAAAGCTAGAATCGCTGTATCAAAATTTTATAATAGTTTACGTTTTAAAAACTTTTAACATTTCACCAACACTATTAAATTTATTAATTATAACTGCAGTTCATAAACCAAATTAATTTAAACTTTACAATTTTAGACACTTTACAAATTTAAATAATCGGACACTTACGCAACATTTGTTTAATTGTATCCAGCTTTTCCTTTACATCACTTGGATATTCACTCAGCACACCAACTACACAACCAATAATAACCGTTAATATCACTTTTGTATACATTTTATATTCGTATTTAAATTACACCCAAAACAATTAATTAATTAATTATAATAATAATACTGTACTTGTCTTGTGTTGTTAACAACGAATTGTTGCGGTTGATATTGATTTACTGTCTAAGTCAGTTTAATAACGATCTTACCTATTTATATAAAATTAATCGTGTTACAATAATTTACTATGTAGTAGTATAATACTCGTAGTGGCAAATACCTTTTTTAAATTATACAAAGATAATGTGCGCGTTAGTAACCTTTAATTAGTAAATTAATAAATAAACACTTTAGGAAAAAAAACTACCAATTCAAGTAGATTTTCGTATTCCGTTCGAAGCAATCAAGTGTTTTGGTGATTTTCTGGGAATTTTCATCAACCAAAACACAAAACTACAGAACTTGTACGTTGATATTCTGAGTTTGCACATTTTATAACATGTAGTGTGTTTGAGTGATTAGCGTAACCAATTTTTAATCGAAACCGTCATCGAGACGGTAGATTTATAGTCGCGTTAGCATTTCTTTGTTTTATGCCAACTACTTAATTAAAATTAGCACACGATGATATTTAGCAAAAACAAAAAAGTTCTCTGTGACATATTTTGTTTAAATGCACAAAAGTTCATAGGTTTTTTAAAACCTGGGGGCCTATTCTCGAATTTCACATCCATTTTCCACATGTGGACATCTGTCAAAGTTGTCAAAAAATGGTTCGAAAATTGTAATTCGTATATAAAACACATGCGGCATTGACTTTTTCCTATATGGGGAATTTTTCCACATGCTTAGACCCATTCGGAAATATTCCCTTTTTTTATTTTTATTTTATTTTTTTTTTTTGACCCTGCCCAAAAGCGGCTAGCACTGCGACCTAAAAGATCTTTTGTGCTGTTGGGTACTGTTACTCCAGGAGCTTCTCCACCTCTCTAATAAAGGCGAGAATGCTGTTTATAGAGGCTAATTTACATTTCTCCGGGGTCAGATACCTCTCTTCAAAATGAATCCACCTCCGTGTGCACAGAGCAACACACTCACATAGTATGTGTTCTGCGGTTTCTGTCTCTTCCAAACAGAGTCGGCACTCCGTCTCTGTGGACAGGTTCATTTTGTTCAAATGATATCTCAGGTTACAGTGACCTGAGAGAAAACTCACAAGTTTCCTAATATTTTCTTTGCTGAAATTGATCGCCAAATTTTTGTGGTGAAATGGTCTGATCAAAGATTTGGCTTGTCTAAGGCCGGGAATACAGTTCCAATAAGTCAAGCACTGTATTTTTACCCATTTACTGATTGTGTAGGTTGCAGAAGCCCACGGGATACCACAAAAAGGCTCAGGGCCAATGAGTGTAGTCGACGAGCCTGCCCGTGCAAGTTCGTCGGCTATCTCATTTCCAGTGATGCCCATGTGACCAGGCACCCACCACAACCTTACTTTGTTTTGACAAGAGAGAGATTGTAGCAGTTTATAACAACATTGAACCGACTTGGAATCCAGGCAGTTAGAAGCCAATGCTTTCAGTGCTGCTTGGCTGTCAGACAAAATGTGGATGGATGCGCCTTTAAGACCTTTGGTCATAATAGTAGAGGCGCAGATTTCGATGGCGTGAATTTCGGCTAGAAAAACACTGAGGTAAGTACCCAGTGATTTCGATATTTTGTGATTGGGTCCAAAGACACCAATGCCGACTCCACTATCCATTTTTGATCCATCAGTATACCAGACTAGGCTGTTAGGTTCCATCTGAGGTAACCCAGTATCCCAGTCTGTTCTATCGGGGATTGTTACCACGAAATTCCTGCCAAAGCAGAGTTCTTTCGGCATAACGTCCGGGACACTAAAGAACATATTCAGGTCTGGAAGTTCATTCAAAATGTCCAGGTGACCCATATGGTCATCATGACTGTATTGATTCTCTTAGTACCGAATATTCCCTTAGTACCGAAAAAATTCAATTTTTATGAGTTTTGACAGATGTCCACATGTGGAAAATGGATGTGGAATTCGAGAATAGGCCCCCTGTTCATCTAATTTACATTTTAACGCGGATATATGGTATATATAGAGAGAGAGAGGCAAATACTCAATGATGTATAGCAAATTGCAGTTCGCAAGTAAAAGCTTTTTAAATTTTAAATTTTGAATTAAATTATTTTTAACGTTCATTGATTTTTGTAGACCGCAAATGACATGAGCGAGCCAAGAAAATGAACGATAAAAATTGGTTCGTTGAAACGTGCATAGAAAGATTGTTTCAACTAATAATATTATGGTTTAGACCAGACAAGAAATTGTGTAGCAAAAGTTTCAATAAATTAGTTATGTAACAACAGCATCAAAAACAGTAAGATTACATATATACCAACTAAGCCTTTGTGAATGACCCAAGTATTTGACTTGTGCGTTCTAGAGTCCGAAATATTATTGCGGTTGACGAACATAAATATTCATTGTGCTTTAGCGAATTTTTAAGAGCGACTCTACAGAATACTAAGCATATTTAAAATATTGGATGGAGGAATTAAATCCAAGGTTATATTTACATAGGTTAAATGTTTTGTCTAACGTAAAAGTGAAACTCATATTTAGTTTTCGATTTCTTTATATTTCTTTTGAATGGTTCTAAAGTTCTTCTTTGATTTACGTAAAATGTGTGGGGATTTCTTGCCATTATGCAATTGAAATCACATGTACCAGCGTAATGTTTGAACGTAAATTCTGTAATACATACATACGTATATATAATTGGAAATCGTGTGAAAGTGAATAAGAGACAATATTTTGATTATTTACAGTTCGGTAATCTAATTTTCTTAGGGTACTTCCTATTAACATTGTTCATTCATTCTGAAACAAAGCAGTCCAAATCAAATTTTTGTTATGATGGTCCCATCAAATTACACTTTGAGAGTCTTTTTTATAGTATGACTAAAGTACACACATAGGCATTGTCTATAATCCAAAAGATATTAAGTAAGCGTTGCGATAGACATCGAAATTTTTGTTTTTCCTGTATATTTAATTTATTGTTTTTGTTGTGTTTTTGTTAATTTCATTTTGCCATTTTTATGTGATAGAAGACATAAATTACTTGTTTTCTTAAATCAGAAAATACAACAGAAATCAGTTACAAAACAAGAGGTAAATAAACATCGGTTAACGGGAACAACAAATCATTTGTAATAGCTAAGTTTTTTTTTTCTTCAAAAATTTAATTTATTCAAAAGCGATAGAAGTTTTTTACACTAAAATCATTATTTCTTAAATTTTTATTAAATTTCAATACATACACTTTAAAAAACTTTTTCTCTCTTAACACGTAACCTTATACACAATTTTTTTTTTTTATTTATTTTTTATTTTTAAAATTACTGGCAATAAGAATTCACATATAGTATATCTAGATGTACAAATTTTCGCAACCATGCTAGATTCCATTTTCAATTCGCAAAAATACCCCGTAGAGTTTATCGTTTTGTTTGCTCGGGATCGTTTATATCTACAATTTAAAAAAAAAAAAAAACTCACTAATTTTTATTATTGTTATTACATATTTATTATATTGGGTGTACAAATAAATTTCCGACCTTTTTAGATAGGTGTCGTTGGTATCACTGCTTGCATATTATTCAATCGGGCAATACATGTTTTTTGGAGGTTAGATGTCAAGCTTGTTCGTTTGTTTGTTTGTTTGTTTTTTAAATTTGCTCAGGTCAGATATTTCAATCCATAAGACCAGTGAGTTGAGAACAGCCCAAAATTTCCAGAGACCACTCAGGGGATGTTCTGGAGGGTTGAATAAAGTGTACATAATTAAATTAGATTTATAAATTAAATAATAAAATGAAGCATAATTATATAAAACAAAGTTGAATAATTAAATTAGATTAAACGAAAATTATTAAATAAAGAATATTAGAAAGAAGATGAAGGATACATATAAAAATAAAAGTTTTGAAATTAAATATAAATTTATAATTCATAAATTTTTTTTAATTTTTTTTTTTTTTTTTTTTTTTTTTTAATAAATTTTAGATTAAATTATATAATATTCATAAATCTTAATATTATAATAAAAATAAAATAAAATGAAATGATTCCAAAAGAAAAATCATTGTGTGAAAAAAAAAGTAAATTAGAATTAAATGTAGTCTTAATTCATAGTTTATAATTTATTCTATCCACAAAATCACACAATATTTTATATTCTTCCATTCTTTGATCCTTTAAGATATCTAATAAGGATTTTCTGTATAAAAGTGGGAAATTATTTCTTATATTATTATATATGACACAATCATTAATAATAGGTTCGATATCTTCAACAGTGTTGCAAATCTCAAATTAGATGTAGATTCAAGTCCCAAAAGGAATTTAAATTTCTTGTTAACTGTATGACCAGAGATTAATCTGTAAATTAACCTGGTTTGGCAGGATGTAACATTAGAGTCTTTGAATAGGAAAGATGATCTTGGAGAAGGACAAATTTGTTTATAAAAATGACCGGATGAATTACACGTTGATATGTAGATTTCCATCCACTTATTATTCATAGATCTGGAGATATCACTAAATATGTCTGTGAGAGTAGGTTCATTATCAAGAAAGTGAGTAGGAGAAAAAACTGCTTTTTTTGCTAAACCATCTGCTATATAGTATTTCCTTTTAAGCCACAATGACCCGGGAACCAATGAATGACAAAATTTTTAATTTGGTTATGGCCGATAGTATCAATAATTTGATTTTCATAGTGTCTATTTGTATAGTGTAATAGAGCTGTTTTTAATGAAATACAAGAACTTTGAGAGTCAGTAATAATGATAATATTATTGTTTTTGATGATTAGAGCTATGGTAATTCCAATTTTAATAGCAATGGTTGCGATATTTTTAATATAAGTAGGGTTATTTAGTTGGATGGCAAATTTCCAATTTTTATCCTCAACAAAAATTCCAACTCCTGGTTTATTGTTAATTATAGAGCCCCATCTGTGTAAATTTTTGCGAAATTATTATATTTATTAATTTCAGCCATAGATAACGCATATTGTTCAGAATGGTTTATAAGATTTTTGTTTGTGATTCCTTCAATATTTGTTATAATGCTAAAATTAGTGGGAGAAGTTTGTCTTATATGAAAAGGTTTAATTTTGAAAAGAAAAGTATAATTAGAATATAAGTCATTAAGTTTATGAAGAGATTTATTGTTTTTAATGTCGTTACCGATTTTGGAATTATTATATAGATTTTTTGAAATATAAATTAGTGATTTTTTAATAAAATCTAGATCTGAAGATGTTTCTAGGGATTCAGATAAAATAGCCGGAATTGGAGTAGTTCCTAAGAAGCCTAGACAAGCTCTCAGACAAGCATTTTTAATAGATTGACGGATATTAATATCTTTTTTATATTTAGTGTCTGTAAAAACATATGTGTATTCAAGTTTTGATTTAACTATTGGTTTAAAAATATTGATCATTCAGATCAAAAGTTTCAGGATTTACACCTCCATTAAAATGGGTGAAAGTTTTAAATAAGTTAATGGAATTGAAAATATTTGCTTTTAAGTTTGTGTAATGATTTGATAATGAAAGTCTTTTTGTTAAAGTTGTACCCAGTATCTTACTAGTTAATCTTTCTTTTATATAGATATTATTAATTTTTAAATTTAGAGATTTGGAATTATTTTTATTAGTGAATAGTCTTAAAAAATGAGATTTATCAGTGTTAATTTGTAGTTTTAAAGATTGTAATTTGTCAGTTAATGAGAGTAAAGTAGAATCTGTTATTAATTGTAAGTTATCATGATTATCGGCAGAAATTATAATGCAAATATCATCGGCATATTGGAAAATTTGTGTATTGGGGTTATACTGCCGTGCTAAGCATGTTTTACTTAACTACAAAAAACGCATTTTGAGAAAATTGATGTTAAAGTTTTGAAATCAGTGAATTTTGCATTAAAAATAAAAACTATTTTTCTTATCACGTGTTTCTCAATTTAGTTTTAATTATTTTTCTTTATTTTAATGATAAGGTTTGTTATTAGCTATCAATTGGCATCAATAACTCATTTTGGCCAAAAATGTAGTTAAGGAAAACATGCTTAGCACGGCAGTATTGATGTCGTGTAAAGAAGTGGTATAGATATTAAAAAGGGTAGGACTCAAACAGCTACCCTGAGGAATGCCTTTATTAGTGTAATGAATGGAAGCTTGATTGATATTTTGAATAGAAATAATTCTATTTGTAAGAAATTGAGAAATCCAATGTGTAATGTTATTAGGGAAATTGAAGTTTTTAAAGGTGTTTAATAAAATATTTTTATCTACATTATCAAAAGCTTTGGAAATGTCAATGTTAATTAAAACAATTTTTTTTGTTGTTGTTTGAGGGAGTTGATGAAATTAAACATTTCTACAAAATAGTCAGTGATACATTTATTTTTTCTAAAACTAAAATTGTAATAGTTAAGAATATTATGGGAGATTAGATGATCATTAATTCGTTTTAAAATGAGTTTATTGAAGATTTTTGAAAAAATAGGTAACAGGCAAATAGGACGGTAGTTAAAAATGTTTCTATCATCTCTCCCCTTTTTCAAAATGGCGATTGTGTATGACGTTTTCCATTTTGTAGGGTAAATTTGATTTTGCCAGATTTTGTTGAAATAATTTGTAATAGTATTGATTAGGTTAGGATTAGAGGATACTAATTGTTTGATGATTTTATATGAGATTTTATCATATCCTGGAGCAGTATTATTGGAATTTTTAATAATATCAAGAATTTCAATGTTATTAAATTCTGCAGGATTATTATTAGGATTGAGGTTATTAGAGAGATTAGGAGGGTATTCAAAGGAGAAAGGAAAATTGTAATTTAGAAAATTATTAGCTAGTGTGGGATCTTCTAGAATTCTGTAGTTGGATTGTTTTTTATTTTTAATTTTATTGATGTTGTTCCAGAGATCAGAATTATTAGTTTTATGATTGATGCTTATTAAAAAAATATTCCAAGATTTTTTCTTTTCTCTTCTGATTGTTAATTTAAGTTTTTGTATAGATTTTTTTAGTTCAATAGCGGTAAAAATGTTTTTGTTTAAATTATAAATTAGTTGTTTGTGTTTTTTAATGTTCCATAGTCTTTGTATAAGATCGTTCCACCAAGGTTTAGGTTTAAAAGTATTTTTACTTGTGATAATAGAAGTGTTTTCAGAAATTAATTTTTCTACGTGTTCTTCAACATTGCATTTATCATCAAAAGAATTTAGATCAAAGTCTTTCAATACTTTTGACCAGTTTGTGATTTTTTTTTTTTTTTGATAATAGTTTAGTTTAAAGTCAATAAGTATTGGGAGATGGTCACTTCCTAAATTAATGGGATCAATTCTCCATGATAGTTTTTCAATTAGATTGATTGAACACAAATTAATGTCTAATGCTGCAGAATTATTTCTGAAAAAATTGTATGAGATCCGTCATTTAATAAAAAGATATTATTAGCAGTGATTATATCTGCAATCTTATCACCCACCCTGTCGTAAGTAGGGGTCAATGCACTATCCCAAAGACTATTATGAATATTTATGTCTCCCGCTATTAAACAGTTATCTAGATTCTGAGTAATAAGATGTTCAAATTCATTAATGATTTCCTGAGGTCTAATAACAGAATTGTCATAAAAAGATAAGATATTAAAATTAATGTTTTTAAATTTGAGGTTAATGTTGAAAGCTTCAAAACGGATGTAATGAAAATTTAAATCAATAATTCTCCAAGAAATTTGTTTATGTATTAAAAAACCTACCCCGCCAAAACCATCCGGTCTGTCATCAGTAACAAGATTGTAATTGTTAAAAATCAAATTGCTATTTGGATTTGTCCAGGTTTCAGATAGAATAACGATATCAATATGATTGGATTGTATATAATGGTATATTAGATCTTTATTACTATTTAAACTTCGAATGTTAATTTGTAAAATTTTTAAAGGCAACATAATGGAAGAATAAAATGAAAACAAAAACTGGAAAAAAAAAGTTTATGTTTTAATAAATTTATTTAATTTAATTTTGAGTGAATCTAATGTGGTTTTCGATTCACCACAAAAGAGCAAGCCGACTTGCTCTTTCTGCTGTCAAACTGTTCGATTCGCCAAGTAACTCGCTCGATCGAGCAAAATTGTCGTTGTTTTACGAATCTCGATTTTTTGGCAGATTTACAAACACAAACACAAATAGAACTGTCATTTTGAAAGGGTCTTTGTGTTTTGTGTTATATTTTGTGTTTCTGTTTATTTTTATGTAAATATTTTATATTAAAGAATTAACTTGTTGTTGTTATGTTGTTATGTATATAACATTAGAATAAGTTAAGTTGTTTTTTATAGAGTATCGATCTTTTATAAAAATTATAGGTTATGTTTTATAAACGTCAAAAACACGCACACATATATATTACGGAGCAACTGTTCGATTCACACAGCCTAGAAAGTGATCTTTTAAAGATTTGGTAAAAGGTGAATCGAAATCGACATAAATTAGCTAGATTTTTATTAAAGTCATCGGAATTATTCAAAAGTGATTTGACGTCATTAAAAATAGAATCTCTTTCATTTAATTGATTTTTTAATTTGTTTACTAATTTATTTAGGATTTGAATTTTTCTAGCATCAGAATTCATTAAGTTGTTATTGGTCCAGGCTTGATTTTCATCACAGATATCATTAGCGAAATCTATTTGTTTAGGGACTTTTTGTTGGCTACCATAAAGGTGGCTTTTGGATTCTCTGAAACTAGATTTATTTAAAATCATATGTTCCCTAATTTGTTTCTGCCTATATCTGTCATTGCATCTGGAAAAGTTAGTAACATGACCCATTCCACAAAATTTACAAGAATCTTTCTTGTCACAATCGTGTTCGTGTTCGCCCTCGATAGTTCTAGCACACGTTAGGCATCTATTAGTTTTTGATTTACATTTAGAAATTGTATGTCCGTAATTTAGACATTTTTTACAAAATAATGGGTTAGGTATGAAATACTCTACCTTTAATAAGACACTGTCATATAAAATGACATTGAATGGAATAATTCCAGACTCGAAAGTAAGTTTAACCAATTCAAGTTCCTTAGCTGTTTTTGTGATATTATTCCATTTAGTCATTCTTTCTATTTTTGAGATAGGGTATTTAGATCTAATATTTTCTTGAATTTCTTTATTAGAAAGCCCGATAGGAATGTTTATGATTATGCCAATAGGAGATGTGAAATTTTTAGGAATGTATGTCGTATAATTATCAAATTTTTTAAAGATATCTGATTTGACACAATTATTTGCGTCTTCAAAATTATTAGAGATAACCTTAGCAACATTTTTGCTAACGCTAGAGACATTTTTGACATTTTTGAAATTATTTATTTTAAGTCCTTTACATAAAAAAACAATATTTAAATTCTCTTTACTGACAAATACAGTAAATGTGCCATTATCTGATCGGTTATATAGATTAATTTTTTCTGCAGTAACTGACGGCATATTTGAATTATTCGATGAATCAACAGATAAAGTTGAAGATGATGTGGGAGCTATTACTATATTTTTCGAATCTGCGACGTGAATTTTATTATTATTATTATTAAGTTTCCTTTTAATTAACATATTGGGACTTTTATCAAATTCACCGTTTACTATTATTTCATTATTAAAACGATTTTTAATTTTTTAGTATTTATTTCATCTTCAAAATCAGAGAAATCAGTAGAAGTAAATGGTGGAGGTACAAAGTACGCAGTACTTCTATCCTTGCTTGTGTTATGTGGATTTATTATTTTGTGGATAGAAAAAGGACTATGTCAAGACTTACCCGACTGATAAAGAAAAAACAAATCAAAATAAACTATTAAGATGTAATTAAATGAAATACAAATTAATTAAAATTAAAAGAAAATTTATAAAACACTTCACTAAAAAGAGACGATCACACAATAAAGTTTCGAGAAAGAATGATGTCAAGCTTGAATGAATAATTGCTAGTGACATTTGTTCAAAGCGTAAACAACAATTATTTTCATGTAATTGAAAATGTCGAATTTTGTGCCAAAAAAACAACATTTGCGGGAAGTTTTACTTCATTATTTTTTGTTGAAGAAAAGTGCAGCGGAAAAAAATCGTTTGCTTGTGGAAGTTTACGGTGAACATGCTCCATCGAAAACAACATGCAAAGAGTGGTTTCAACGATTCAAAGTTGGTGATTTTGACGTAAGAGACAAAGAACGTGAAGGCAGACCAAGAAAATTTGAAGATACAGAATTGGAAGAATTGCTTGCTGTGGACCCTTGTCAGACTGAAAAACGATTGGCAGAAGAGTTGAATATTACCCAACAATGTGTTTCGCAACGTATACATGCAATGGGATTGGTTCAGAAGCTGGGAAATTGGGTGCCACACAAATTGAAAGAAAGGGACATGGAATGTCGGAAAACCATGTGCGAATTGTTGCTTCAACAAAGGAAGGGGATCATCACTGGGGATGAAAAATGGATCCATTATGACAATCCAAAGCGCAAACCAGCGTGGGTCAAGCCAGGTGAACCAGGGCCGTCGACGCCAAAAGCAAATATCCATGGTTCGAAGGTAATGCTTTGTATTGTATTTGGTGGGATATGAAGGGTGTCGTCTATTATGAGCTGCTGAAAGAGCGTTAAACCATTACGGGACAAGTTTATCGATGACAACTGATGGCTTTAAAGCAAGCTCTAGCTGCAAAACGACCGGAATGGGACAAAAGGCACAGTAAGATTATTTTGCAACATGACAACGTTAGGACACATGTTGCTATACCTGTCAAAAATTACTTGGACAGGCAGAACTGGGAAATTCTGCTCCACCCGCCGTATTCACCAGACATTGCTCCCTCTGATTACCACTTGTTCCGGTCGCTGCAATCAGCCTGGCACAGCAGCACTTCACTTTATATGAAAACGTCAAAAAATGGGTCGATGACTGGATCGCCTCGAAACCACCAGACTTCTTCCTTCGGGGAATCCGTTTATTGCCTGAACGATGGGCGAAGGTTATAGCTTCCGAAGGAGCATACTTTGAATAAAACATTCTTTCATTTTCTACACAAACTAATGTCTTTTATTTCATTAAAAACGGTCGGAAATTTATTTGTACACCCAATACATTTCATCGAGCCCCCTGAATACGAAATGACACGCTTGTCCCTTAATTCAGCGGTACCTCGTCGGACAATACGTGCGAACTTAATTTTTTTCATATATAAACCATTCCACTAAATTTTTCTCACTATTTTTTTAATCGAGTACTGTTCGAACTGATTGACTCCATTCAGGAAGTTCTGGGTCGCACGATTTATTTCGCTAAAAAATTTTTTTTTAGTACTTTTGGTATTGGGTATAACGAAATAATATTGACATTAGTTAATTCCGTTTGAATACATCAATATGTCAGACGAGGAAAGCCCAATGATGAACGTCGACCAAAAACAACAACAGGGTCCCTCATCAGGCCACACAAGTCGCAGGCCGCACAAAAATCAATCTACTGTCATTCTGACCTCAGCAGTCCAGCAATTGGTTCCGCATAGCGGAAATCCAATTTGACATCCGGGGAATTACCTCTGAAAAATCCTAGTACTCGTACATTTTGGACACACTTTAGCCCGAGACATGTGATGTGCTGTCCGATTTTCTGCAAAACCCACCAAAATATAATCAATATTCACTACTCAAAAATACACTTCTTGAACGATTGGTACCGTCGGACGAGTGGCGATCAGAAGCCCTCCTGTCTGGCCAATAACTCGGTGATCGACGTCCCACTGAGCCGCTTCGACACATGCGCAACATCGCATGCTCCAACACAATAAATGATAAAGTTATCCGATCCATATGGATACGTAAGTTGCCAGAGGTAATCAAAATCGCGATGTTTGCTCAACCAGAACCCAATGGCACTACTATCCACACCTACGGCACAAAATTGCTTCAGGTGGATCTCGGACTCAAAAGAACCTTCACACATGCTTTCATTTTAGCTGCTGTGAATCGCCCGATCTCTTGTGTAAATTTGATTTACTTGTTGACCACAAAAATAAACGGCTGGTTGATTCAGCGACTCAACTGTCAGTCAATGCCACCATGGTTCATGTCGACACACCGACACCGATCCATTTCACAGTCAACAATGGTTACGGCACTCTGCTTAAACAATTTCTCTCACTCACTGCAGAGCCTAACTGCAATTTGCCAGTTCAACAAAACGTGGTCCATCATATTGTCGCAGCAGGCCATCTGCCTGTGTGAAGACCATGCAGACTAGATCCAGTCCGTCACAAAGTCACATATACGGAATTCCAACACATGGTGGAATTAGGGATTTACAGGCCATCCATCCGCATCTCCCGTCTCTTGTCCACTCCATATGGTGAAAAAGAAAGATCACGATTGGCGACCATGTGGCGATTATCGTCGATTAAACGCGGTCACAACACCTGATCGTTATCCGATATCTCACATTCAAAATTTCTCCATTCACTTGCATGGATGCACAATTTTTTCAAAAATCGATCTCATCAGAGCTTACCACCTAATTTCCGCAGCACTTGAGGACGTCCACAAAACGGCGATAACAACTTCATTTAGCCTGTTCGAATTCATCCGAATGCCATTTGGACTACTCAATGCCGCACAAACGATTCAGCGTTTCATAAACGAAGTATTACGTGATTTAGACTTCGTTCTCGTCTACATTGACGACATTCCTGTGGCTTCACACTCTGAGAAACAACAGAAACTTAACCTGGAACAACTCTTCCACAGGTTAACTCGCAGGTTGATGTTCTTATTAAGAGTTCAAAATGCTTCTTTGGCGTTTTCACCCTTGATTTCCTCAGCCACAAGATTACTCCTAATGGTATTCTGCGGTCTGAAGAATGAATTAATGCCATTGGGGAATTCCCAGCTCCTACTTCAATCAAGGTATACAGTGATTCGTCGGTATGGTAAACTACTCGCACAAACACTCGCACCAATTCACAGCCACTTGGCAGCTATACTCAAGAAGCCCAAGACAGCCAAGAACTTCTCTTGGCCCGACGAATGTCAACAAGTATTCACGTCGTTAAAGTCTGAATTGGCCCAGATAACACTTCTGGCGCACCCACTGGGCGACTCAAAGCTCAGCTTAACCACTGATGCATCAAACACTGCTATCGATGCTGTACTTCAACAATACAACAACGAGTGTTGGGAGCCACTAGGATTCCTTTCGAAGGAATTCTCGGATGCCGAAAAGAAATATTCCACATTCGATCGGGAATTATTCGCAATATATCTGGCAGTCAAACACTTCAGATATTTTGTCTAGGGTCGGGACTTTACCATTTACACCGACCAGAAGCCTCAGACTAGAGCAATTTAGTCAAAAACTAAACGTAATCCGAGTCAATCTCGCCACTTGGATTACATCAATCAGTTTACAATGGACATCCAACATGTTCACGGACATGACAACTGTTCAGAAATGCAACCTGAAATTTAAAAACGAACCTGAAAATAAACCACCTACATACATCTCATTTGCTGGGCGGATTTAATCCACACCTGAACATCATAAGGCAGCCGCTAAAACATAAATATTAAATCATTTAACTTTATAATAATTTTTAGAATAATTTGTATACAAACTCATATTGAATCCCAATTATAATCCATAATTTTTCCCATACAGTTTGTATTGTAATCCATAATTTTTCCATCACGTAACTTGACATCCAGTATTATAACCTAAAAACAAAAGAGAACACAGAGAATCATTTGATCACTAAAATAATTACCATTTATACTTATCTGAATTATTTGTCCATCAGACGCTTCTCTTGTTCCTATAATTTGTTGGCTGAAATTGTTAAAATAATATTTAGTTTAACTTTAGTTTTATATAGAATCATTTAACTTACCAATTTAATTGTTTACCTTCGTTTTGACAGTTCCAATTTGGGTACAAGCCGTGGAATATTATATTAGGTATGATGTTACACGTTCAAAATTTGTACTAAAATTGTAATTGCTCAAATAAGTTTATAATGTCTATCAACAGATGACACTTTGTATATAAATTGGATATTTTCCGTAAAATGTTTTTTTGTATAATTTACCTTTCAAAGTGAGAGTCGTGTCAAAGAAACCGTGTAGAGTGAACATTAACCTAAAAGAAAATTATAATTTATTAAATAAAAAATTGTTATTAAATTCACCATATTTACTCGAAGTATTTTCCGTAAAAATATTGTTTCTATTTAATCGTAAGAGTGAAGCCAGCGTGAATTTCTTACCCTAAGGAATTCATCATCACATTTACAAAATTTTCAACATTGTGTTTGATTCAGTGAAACCGGATTATTTATCCAAAATAAAATAATTAATATTTTATTTGATCTACACGGATTCCGGTGTGTATTTATTGATCCAAAATAAATCACCATCAATCATTTCCGACAACAACGTTGACGCGGGCACATTATCCTGCACTTCCGACAACCAATCGGCCGCAGTCGAGACACACATCGACTTAAATCAAATCATAAACACACAAAAAGTTGTCCTAGAACTTCAGAATTTATTTTCTGGTTCCGAATGTCACTCTGGCTCATCAATGAAACTAGGACTTTTTAAATTACCTGGCCTCGAAATTATCTGCGAAACATCTATTGGGAATAATCGCCGATACATTACAACACTATTACGTCGAACCATCTTCGACACACTGCATAACATTTCGCATCATGAAGTCCGTGCAACTCGTAAGTTGATTGCTGCTCGCTACTTTTGGCCTAATATAAACAAAGACGTAGGCAATTGGGCTCAGTCTTGTTTATCCTGCCAACGTGCTAAAGTATCCACTTAGAAATCGTAGGACCACTTCTTCCGTCTAATGGATATTCCTACTTGCTCACCTGTGTCGCTCGCTTCACACGCTGGTCCGAAGCATACTGCATGACCAATATGTCAGCTGCAACCATTGCCACCACTTTTGTCAACAATAACGTATCACGATTCGGCATGCCCCTTCACATCAGCACTGATCAAGGAACGAAATTCGAGTCAAAACTTTTTACAGAGTTAACAAAACTTCTCATGCCAATTGTTGTGAAGTAAATTCACCAACCCCCAAAATATTATTGATTATCATTAATTATATTAAACTAAACACTAAATTCAAAATTCAAAAATTTAATCATAAACAGAGAAGAATGACCTAAAACGTAAACATAAACAGAAAAATTCCAAACATGATATGCACAACACAAGAAAAATTAGCAATGACCTAGAAATACACACATGACAAAATTATACATAAAATAAATTTTCTTGAAATCAGAAACCTCAAAACAATAAAATAACAAGTTTATGAAATAAACTATGTACATATGCATATATGTACATCACATTTAGCAATGATAAAACTTTTTAAATTATATAAATTCAAGCAAATAAATTAACATGACATTTAGGCGGCAATAAAGCTTTTTAAATTACATAAATTCAGGCAAATAAATTAAGCGTACAAACTCAAAATTAATTGAAGCTTTCTTAAATTACATAAATTCAAGCAAATAAATTAAACACATAAACCAAGGTCAAACCCACAACCAAAAGTCAATTCGAACGGAAATCGCGAAAAATGATAGTTTTGTTTTTTAAGAAAATTAAATTTAAGCAAAATTAATAACGGAAATGTGGGAAATGACACTTTTGTTTTTGAAAAACAAATTACGATCAAAAAACATAAATTAGCAAAATTAACAATTTCAATTTTATTGTTGTAAATGACCAATATCTTTTAGTATATAAGACTTACAAATAAAAAGAAAATAGGTAGAGTATTGGTAAAAGAGAAGCACAGTACTCGTAAATCAGTCTAATTTAACTGATCAACAAGAAAACAGTCAAACGTAAAAGTTATATAAAATAAATTAAACAATCGAACATAATAAAAAAACCAAACGTCTTTCAATCAACAAAAAAAACAACAAGAGGAACACCTAGCTGCATCAATTAAGAATAATTTTCGTAGACTGTTTTGAAACCAACATAATCAGAAATTCAGATAGTTATAACCCTAACAATAACTCAAATAGACTAAAAACTCAAATAGTTTAAGAAAAAGTTGTATCCTCCAAAGAAATATACAACACAATGGCACGGTAGAACGTTTCCATCGGCAACTCAAAGCTGCACTAATGGCCAGAGGCAAAATAATTAATTGGAGCTCGGAAATACCCGTCATACTTCTTGGAATTTAAGCAACAGTGAAAGAGGACCTGAAGTGCTCACCAGCTGAAATGGTTTATGGTCAAACCATCAAGCTACCCAGTGAGTTATTCATCGATAATCCTCTTCTACCACTCCCAACTGCCGACACCATCATCGACCAACTGCGACAAACCATGCAGAACCTTGTACCCAAAACACCTCGTCAAACAAAACGAGATGATATTTTTGTTCGAAAATCGCTCGACAACTGTGATTTTGTCTTCATCAGAACAAACAAGGTTCGCATGGGATTATCTCCACCTTATGAAGGTCCGTATAAAGTCATACGTAGACTACGAGAACAATTCGTCGTATCGGTTAATGGTAAAAACCATAACGTTTCAACCGATCGACTCAAACCAGCTTACGATATTCTCAGTTCGGCTGATCAAATATCAGGCTACTGCAGACAAAAAACCGTCCGTATAGCAACTACTCATTGAGTTATTCCCTAAGGAAGCGGAAATCACATGTGGAGGAGTCCTGTAGCGATTCAATCATCAATATTCATAAATATTTTGAAGAGAAGTGCTGCTTTGGCACGGGGTTGGTTGAGCTAATCGGATACTCTGAGCAACGAAAAACGCAAGAAACTTGTGCGTAGCGCTTGTATGTTCTCTCGCTAGTGTTGGTTCAGAGCCTGGCTGGTTATGAGTTAGTTGGTTGGCATACTTACAGATTTTTCCGGATATTATTAGGTTGTCCGCTGGATAACGTTCGGTTACTGCTGGATAATTGATAAAACGATCGGGTCGATTTATAATAGAATTTCATTGAAATTATGATTATTCTTTACAAAATTTTGAGGTTGAAATAATTTGGAAATACAGTGTGTAACGAAATCCGGCTGGTGTCGTTGCATGTTTATTTTTTCATACTCGCTTTGCTTTCATTTAATAAATCGCGCCGGAACTGTTTATTTGTTGTATAATTCATTCAGTATTATTTGGTATTAAATTTCATTCATATATCTTGTCCGTTAGTGCATTCAGTTTAAAATAAAATTTCATCGCGCGCGTATTTGTTTTCCCTTTGATATTTTTTTTATCTACACCCAGACTTAACTATTCATATTCAATTGTAAATGCCGTAATTGCTTATTTCAATTTAATATAAATTTTTCATGACGTGCTTGTTTGTTTTTTTCCTTACCATATTTTTTTTATATACAGATTTCATCGTTGCTAGTTAAGCCTGAATTCCACTGTGAATAATTGACTGAACTGACTTCAAGTCGAAAGAAGACAAAAAAAATAAAAACCATTGGAGTGACAAAGATAAAACATGTTTTTTTTATTTTTTTTATAGCACAAATATTTTGATAAATTTTGACAGCGACAGCAAAATATAAAAAATAAAAAAAATAAAAAAACTGTAGTAGTCGAAATTGCACTGGTGGTGTAGCTGTCAGTGCAATTTTTTTTGGTCAATCGAATATTTCCAGGGTAAACAAATTATACTTTTTGCACTGAGTGCAATTCAATTTGGTCAATCGAAATCCACATAAGAAACCATATGTTATATTGTGGTGATATTTTTTTGTGTATTAAAAATTTTGTGAAATTTTTATTTTTTCTCTAAAAACTGTAAAGGGTTGTTACCCTTAGAGAAAGTTTTTTTTATTATTTTCTTTATAATTTATGAAAATAAATAAAACTGTGATAAGTGAAGTTTAACAATATATATAAAAAAAAAAATATGTAAAAATAAAAGTTGACAATAAAATGAAAAATAAATAAAAAAAAAACAAAAAAAAATTAAAAGGAATAAGAAAAAAGGTTTTTTTGTAAATCGTGCTGTGTACGGTGCTCTGAAAAAAAAAATCCGCTAAACACCTCGTGCCTTCTTGAGGTCGTGTGGCGTGGTAGTTGGCGGACCTGGTGGTTTGCTTCCCTCGCCCTAGGTGAGTTGTTGGATTACTTTCTCGCCAATCAAGCGAGCTCGCCAATCATGCGAGGCGATTGGTAATAGCTGTGCGTAAGGACGGTCGGTCCCACCGTTGGAGTAGCGGTATCAATCGTGGATTACGTTGTTGCTGCCAGGGGAAGGGGATGTGCTGAAAAAAAAACAATTTAGATAAGTGAGTTTTTTATATATATATCTTTTGTGGCTATGCCTTGTTGGTTCTTTTTTATATATATTTTGCTCTGGGCCAAATTAATTTTCGGTTAAATAAGATTTAATTCTCTTCTTGCATTTAATTCTTTTGAGTGCTTCACACCTGTAACGGTAAAATTGGTCAGAAATTTCTTTTATATTATACTTATTTTAACGTAAATACCGTTTTTTTTTTGTACTTGCTTTGCATCCATTATTCATTTATATTTTTTTTTATTAACTTAACCTCCGGTTATTTTGATTATATTTACTCATACATATTATATTATCCTATATAACGTTCTTGTCACAGCTCCGTTCTCTCTCTCAGTGCGGTGGGCCTTTTGGGCACCGTTGTGGTTTTATTTGTTTCTTTTCTATTTTTTTTCTTTTTTCTTTTCAGCCTAGGCGCATCAAATAAAAAATTTACCATATCAAGTGTTTTATTACCTTTTCCCCGATTTATATTTTCTTTTGCTAACATTTATGTATATTCGGATTTCTCGGCGTATAGAGTGCTATCGTGGATATATTTCTTTTTCTTTTTTTTCTTTTCTACTAACCATGGATGACATGGAGTAGACTGCTTGTAGCCTCGGGGTGAGACACGAGGCGGGTCTCTGTGTCGGGTGAATTTCCACCTCGTTCCGGTCGTGTTGATTCCTGTGACAGGCTGTCGCAGGGATCAGCACGACATAAGGGACGACCACTCTGGATGGCTTGAATCCTCTCGGGTGGTCACACCCTGCTTATCATTTCATTTTTGTTTCTGCAAACATCGTTATTCCCCCTTTATTTTCTCAAATTAAATTTTTTTTTGCTTCATTGATTTATCATGCGGTTTATTCAAGCATGGGAATAGGTCGAACAAACTCCCACGACCAAATATACCTACCGTGAGCTCTAGCAAGCTATAATAACCGCGTTCGACCGCTATCGCATATCTCCCATATCATAACCAGTTGCGTTGATATCCAAAAGGTGTCGGCGTGATTGGAAGGATGGACCAGTTCGTTACAAGTGTTTACTTTGATGAAATACAATCCTCTTATGGCGACGAAGTTTAAAAATACAATACATTAAAAATGTACAGTGTTTGCTTGATGAGCTTAGAAAATACAATTCATAATTTGGTTAAAAATTCTTGTTCTTATATACTAAAAAAGTGTGTAATGTTTTACACAAACAACAATATTGCTACATATAACTTTTGTTGTAATATTACAAAAGTCATTTACCCCTATTGCAGCGTGGTTATTACAATTGGTGTAGTTTGCACGTTTCATAAATTTATAAATTCGAATTGTTTTAGGTTATTCGGTACTGATTTTTTTTATATTCAACGACGTTCAACACTTTTATTATTAGTAAGCATTTTTGATTAATTTTCTGTTCTATATCTTATCGTATTTTTCTTTAAGTTCAACCACCTAATTTCTTTCCTTTTGTTTTTTAACGCCTACAGTTATGTTAATTATATGTGCTCATGGTTTACAATACATATTAATTTTTGCGTGCATGGTTCACAATTTGGAGAATATGTGGTGATTGATTCACAACAGCTTACAGCATTAATTGCCTGCATTGGCATATACATATACTCCACAAGTCCTCCAATACTTCAATATCGAAATTTTGAGAAACAATTTATTATAACTTCTGATGCAAGTGATTTAGCAGTAGGTGCAATACTAGAGATCCTATAATACAACAAAAAAATAGCTTTAAGCAATTATGCGGGCTGTTCGTAAGTTGCGCCCCTATATTTATGGCACTAAATTTATTTTAAAATATGACCACAAACCATTAACTTATTCTTATTCCGCGTCACATGAATCTTCTTTTCTATTACGTTGGCGTTTAGAACTGGAGGAATATGATTTTTCAATTGATTATAAACCGGGTGTGACAAATGCTGGAGCAGATGCGTTGTCCAGGATAGAACTTGTTCACTCTGATGATGAATATTGCCATCCTACATATGTCGTTATACGCCCAAAGAATAGAAACTCTAATTCCTCTCCAAGCAGTTTGGAGCCAAATTTATGATTTAAATTCATTAGCCAACTCAAAGTCAAATAATCCAAGTGTACCATAAAATCCAAATTTAGCTAATCAAAAAACTAAAGAAATTACTAATCCAAAGGAAATCGAAGAAGTATTACGAGAATTTCATATTACGCCGTTAGGAGCTCATCAAGGTTGTTATATATGTTCATTGGACCAAAGTGTTAGTTCAACCTTAAATTGTTAGTTCAACTTTTAGAAATATGAGTTACGTCAGAAAGGGAAGAAGATAGGAGAGTCCTTCCGGTCATGTAACAATGAAGATAAACACGTTCTTCCCCGGTTAACAATAAATAATGTACTTCGAATGAATTAATAAAATAAATTATAACCATAATCATAAAATAAAAAATAATACAAGTGTTTGATTCAGTGACTGTTCTTATTATTAAATAAATATACAAATACATAATAAATAAAGTAGCGACGAGGATTAAAAGAAATTACAATTTGTCTACACGTGCAGAATTATTCTCATCGTACGAGATTTTTCATATAAATTTTTTTTTTACATTTCGTTATAATAAAAATATTGCAATGCTACCGACATTTAATATTGATGTTTTCGATAGAAAAAAAGTCACTTGGAGCAGATGGATCGATAGACTTACGGATGCCTTTAAATTATTTAACAAAGAGGGGGATGACGAAATGCGAAAACATATATTACTACACTATATGGGTCAAGATGCCTATAATATCATCTGCGATAAACTAGCTCCAATCAAACCAAATGAAAAATCATTTGAGGAAATAGTGAAAATGTTAAAAAACTACTACGAACCGACCCCATTAGAAATAGTGGAGAGCTACAAATTCCATCTCCGCAAACAACGAGAAGGGGAATCGGTAGTTGAATTTGCTACGGCCTTACGGAAAATTTCCATCAACTGTAATTTTGGTCAGTTTTTAGAAACAACGTTAAGGAATCAATTTGTTTTTGGGCTCGCAAACAAAAACATTCAATCAAGGCTTTTAGAATCGGACAATTTGAAGCTGGATACTGCCATAAAAACAGTTCAAGCAATGGAATTATCAGCAATAGGAGATGCTGATTTACATACAACCACACAGCTCGCAGTAAATTTTGTTAAAGGTAAACAATACAATAAAAATTCTAATTTTGATAAAGATAAGATTAAGTTAAGTAAAATAAATACAAATAAAGTTCTTAAATGTTATCGATGAGGCTGTGAGTCACATTTGGCAAATAAATGCAAGCATGTTAACTCCGTATGCAGATTCTGTAAAAAAAGGACATTTGTCAAGTGTGTGCCTCAAAATCGCATCGAAAAGAACTAGTGAAACTAATAAGAAGGATCAAGCAAATTTTTTAGAGAAAGAAGAACCACAGGGTGATTCAGAAAATAATTTTGAGGAACTTTTTAATAATGATGGTAAAGAAAACTAAACTAAATCAAAAAAAAATTACGTACAAAATAATTCAGTAGTTTGTTTTAATGATGATTCGAAAATTAAATCAAAATTTGTTATAACTTTAGATGTGGATGATAAAAAAATTAAATTTGAAATTGATAGTGGTTCCCCAGTTGCTTTAATTAATGAAAACTTAAAAAAAAAGTATTTTGATCATAAAGAAGTTACAAAGTCCGAGATAAATTTAATTAGTTATTGTTATTCAAAAATAAATGTTATCGGTTATATTGTTGTCAAAGTCAGGGTTGATGGGTATACAAAAAATTTAAAGTTATACGTGGTTCAATCCGATAAACACCCATTGTTAGGACGAGAATGGTTGCGCGAAATAAATTTTAATTGGAATAAAATTTTTAATAACCGTCTAAGTGGCTGCGCCTCACATTGTCTATTGTCATCAATCACTTTTCCTAACAATGAAAATAAGAACTACACTTAGTGTATCAGCTTACTTTATATTAATTTAAATTACGCCTTAATCACTGCTATATATTTATATCGCAGATTATACTTACCTCATTAAGATTCAAACCATAACATTGTTTAATATTGTATAACAGATTATAACTAGTATTTGTAAAATAATTGTGAACACTTCGTAATGGTAAATTAATTCTTACCACAATTTTGTACCATAATTATTTTCGGAGTATATGTCGCTTGCGACAAAAAAAAAATGTAAACTAAATAATTTTTTTTGTAATAAAAAGTTAGTCTACGGTTGTTTTTCAAACGATACTTATTTACTTACTTATTTGTGGAACCAAACCTGTTCCATAAGAAATTACGTTGAATAAGTTAGGTTCCACAAATAAGTAAGTAAATAAGTATCGTTTGGAAAGCAGCCTAAGTCCAATTGGTGCCGTGTTCATTTCATGAAAATAATTTATTTTTTCATTCATGTATTCAAATATGTAACACAAAAAACAACAAATTAGCTATATAAAATAAAACAGTTAAAAAAACGATTTTACAATAAAAATTGGTACAATTTATGTTAGTTCCTTTATTTATAAAAACTTCAGCGGTTGTTTATGGTCCTTCGAGCCGGATAGTGTTAGTTACAGTGTTTTTAAGTACATCAAGTGCATTGACAAGGGTACAGTGTAAATCAAGTTTTTCGTATGTGCGTACATTCCATAATTTGTGTTGCAAAAATTAATATCGCGAAAGCAGATAATTATAAGTGTCGTGTGAACAGTGGCAAAAATTAAAGATACAAGAATATTTATAAGTGCAACAAGATAGTTTGTGAGATCGAGATCGACGGTGACTAGGCATACGGGTTTGATCAACAATCCTGTTCCTAGCATGCAAAAAACGATAAGTAGAACAATTTTTGTTATTAACAAACAAATTCATTTCATTAACTTGAATTAACTAATAAACGCCGATCAATTAATATTAGTCGTCCATATTGTTAAAATTATCACCGTAATTTTACCGTGTTGAATTATATTCGGTTAACTTAGTGTGACCTTTGTGTGTGAAGATGGCAGACGCAATTATATTAGCTCGAGGTAACATACTGGCATCCGTTACTAAAATGCAAACGTGGGCTAATAAAATTACTGATGAAACAACAGTTGAGGCCATAGAAGTTCGTATTATTAAACTAGATGAATATTGCAAGGATTTTAAAACGTTAGAAAATAATTTATTTTCGTTTCCCGGTCAAATATCAAAGTACGAAGAATTTGAAGATACATATTTTGCTGTTCGAGAACAATTAATGCGATCATTACGTACAAAACAGGTTGCTACAAATACGGCTCCTTCTGAATCCGTTATGCATCCAGCACTCTCAGAAATGCTCTATCAACAAAGGTCATTTTTTGAAAACTTGAATACAACAACGGCTCAATTGGCAAACCGCACTCTACTGAGTTATGATTTTTAGTATATAAGACTTACAAATAAAGTATATTTAGTATTTATATTTCTTTTAGTATATAAGACTTACAAATAAAAAGAAAATAGGTAGAGTATTGGTAAAAGAGAAGCACAGTACTCGTAAATCAGTCTAATTTAACTGATCAACAAGAAAACAGTCAAACGTAAAAGTTATATAAAATAAATTAAACAATCGAACATAATAAAAAAACCAAACGTCTTTCACTCAACAAAAAAAAAACAACAAGAGGAACACCTAGCTGCATCAATTAAGAATAATTTTCGTAGACTGTTTTTAAACCAACATAATCAGAAATTCAGATAGTTATAACTAGGGCAACCAAAAATATGCACTAAAAAACCGGTTTTAAGCGCTTAAAATATGCCTTAAAAATATGATTTTATGCACTTAAAATATGCCCTATAAAAATAGAATTATATGTTTCAAATCTCCGCCTTGAGAATTATTTTCCTTCCGTGGTTTTTTTCGATTACGTTGTGCAGCAAGCAACAGTCCACACGTCTCTAGTTTAGAAATGGTTGATTCGAGAAATCCGAAGTTAGCTGAAATATAGATCAAATCAGATCTAATCACATAACAACTCCTTCGAAATCCTAATTGAGGCAGCTTCGTCGTTGTCCAGCGCATCAAAGATTCTAACCATATTTTCAAAATTACTGGCATAATAATTGACCGCTGCCAGCCAAGTTCCCCATCGGGTGGTAACCGGTTGCGGGGGCAATGTAAGCATAGGCGCCATTTCTTTAAAAGTCTCTACTCTAGACGGGGCTTTTAAAAATACTATTTTACCGTTAGATATTATATCGTGTGCTCACACACACGATGAAGTCCATGGGCAAGGCAAGTTAAATGAGTTATTTTAGGGTAAAATATTTGTATTGCCTGAGCCGCTTTTACCATGTATGGTGCAGCATCTGAAATGAACAACAAAATGGAATCTTTAGGGAAAGTATCACCTAACTTTTTCACCGATTCATCAAAAAGCCGCGCAATGGTTGAATGATTCGCCCTCTCTAAGTGCGCAGTATTCAACAAAAATTTTTGTTTGTCGATCATTTCGTTTGAATCTAAAATACCAATTATGACATTGGCCACATCTGCCGGTTGCTTCAGTGGTTTCATCGATTGATATCCATAAAAATTGATTTTTAATATGGTTTTATATATATATAAACAAACCTATAAACAAACTTATTTAGTTAATGCATACATTTATTTACCGCAAAGCAATGGCGCTGACATCGGTAAAAATTAAAATTTTAATCAATAAAATGGAATGCATTTTTATGCGAAATATTTTTAATAAAATTGGCAAAATATGCTTAAATTATGTAAAATATGCATAGGTATTTTAAAATATGCACTTAAATATGCACTAATATCCAAAATATGAGAATATATGCAGTTTTGGGTGAAATATGCAAAAATATGCACTAACAAATAGGGCTTAAAAGGTTTCGTTTTTGGTGAAACGGATTCCTATCTTATTTTTTTCACAATATGTACACAGGAAAAAAACATGCTAATGCATATTTTTGGTTGCCCTAGTTATAACCCTAACAATAACTCAAATAGACTAAAAACTCAAATAGTTTAAGAAAAAGTTGTATCCTCCAAAGAAATATACAACACAATGGCACGGTAGAACCAAAAACTATAGTAGATTTCATAGAGACGTCTCATGTCGAATAAATAAACATTCAAATTAGTTGGGTGTAGAAAATACCTATTTGGGTGTAGAAATTATATTTCGAACAATACAGTGAGCCCCTACGCAATATACTTTAAACCACAAAAACATAATTCTCTCTTTGACTAAATTTACTCTTCAACTATGAAAATCAAATTATTGATACTATCGGCCATAACCAAATTAAAAATTTTGTCATTCATTGGTTCCCGGGTCATTGTGGCTTAAAAGGAAATACTATAGCAGATGGTTTAGCAAAAAAAGCAGTTTTTTCTCCTACTCACTTTCTTGATAATGAACCTACTCTCACAGACATATTTAGTGATATCTCCAGATCTATGAATAATAAGTGGATGAAAATCTACATATCAACGTGTAATTCATCCGGTCATTTTTATAAACAAATTTGTCCTTCTCCAAGATCATCTTTCCTATTCAAAGACTCTAATTTTACATCCTGCCAAACCAGGTTAATTTACAGATTAATCTCTGGTCATACAGTTAACAAGAAATTTAAATTCCTTTTGGGATTTGAATCTACATCTAATTTGAGATTTGCAACACTGTTGAAGATAACGAACATATTATTAATGATTGTGTCATATATAATAATATAAGAAATAATTTCCCACTTTTATACAGAAAATCCTTATTAGATATCTTAAAGGATCAAAGAATGGAAGAATATAAAATATTGTGTGATTTTGTGGATAGAATAAATTATAAACTATGAATTAAGACTACATTTAATTCTAATTTACTTTTTTTTCACACAATGATTTTTCTTTTGGAATCATTTCATTTTATTTTATTTTTATTATAATATTAAGATTTATGAATATTATATAATTTAATCTAAAATTTATTCAAAAAAAAAAAAAAAAAAAAAAATTAAAAAAAATTTATGAATTATAAATTTATATTTAATTTCAAAACTTTTATTTTTATATGTATCCTTCATCTTCTTTCTAATATTCTTTATTTAATAATTTTCGTTTAATCTAATTTAATTATTCAACTTTGTTTTATATAATTATGCTTTATTTTATTATTTAATTTATAAATCTAATTTAATTATGTACACTTTATTCAACCCTCCAGAACATCCCCTGAGTGGTCTGTGGAAATTTTGGGCTGTTCTCAACTCACTGGTCTTATGGATTGAAATATCTGACCTGAGCAAATTTAAAAAACAAACAAACAAACAAACGAACAAGCTTGACATCTAACCTCCAAAAAACATGTATTGCCCGATTGAATAATATGCAAGCAGTGATACCAACGACACCTATCTAAAAAGGTCGGAAATTTATTTGTACACCCAATATAATAAATATGTAATAACAATAATAAAAATTAGTGAGTTTTTTTTTTTTTTTAAATTGTAGATATAAACGATCCCGAGCAAACAAAACGATAAACTCTACGGGGTATTTTTGCGAATTGAAAATGGAATCTAGCATGGTTGCGAAAATTTGTACATCTAGATACACTATATGTGAATTCTTATTGCCAGTAATTTTAAAAATAAAAAATAAATAAAAATAAAAATTGTGTATAAGGTTACGTGTTAAGAGAGAAAAAGTTTTTTAAAGTGTATGTATTGAAATTTAATAAAAATTTAAGAAATAATGATTTTAGTGTAAAAAACTTCTATCGCTTTTGAATAAATTAAATTTTTGAAGAAAAAAAAAACTTAGCTATTACAAATGATTTGTTGTTCCCGTTAACCGATGTTTATTTACCTCTTGTTTTGTAACTGATTTCTGTTGTATTTTCTGATTTAAGAAAACAAGTAATTTATGTCTTCTATCACATAAAAATGGCAAAATGAAATTAACAAAAACACAACAAAAACAATAAATTAAATATACAGGAAAAACAAAAATTTCGATGTCTATCGCAACGCTTACTTAATATCTTTTGGATTATAGACAATGCCTATGTGTGTACTTTAGTCATACTATAAAAAAGACTCTCAAAGCGTAATTTGATGGGACCATCATAACAAAAATTTGATTTGGACTGCTTTGTTTCAGAATGAATGAACAATGTTAATAGGAAGTACCCTAAGAAAATTAGATTACCGAACTGTAAATAATCAAAATATTGTCTCTTATTCACTTTCACACGATTTCCAATTATATATGCGTATGTATGTATTACAGAATTTACGTTCAAACATTACGCTGGTACATGTGATTTCAATTGCATAATGGCAAGAAATCCCCACACATTTTACGTAAATCAAAGAAGAACTTTAGAACCATTCAAAAGAAATATAAAGAAATCGAAAACTAAATATGAGTTTCACTTTTACGTTAGACAAAACATTTAACCTATGTAAATATAACCTTGGATTTAATTCCTCCATCCAATATTTTAAATATGCTTAGTATTCTGTAGAGTCGCTCTTAAAAATTCGCTAAAGCACAATGAATATTTATGTTCGTCAACCGCAATAATATTTCGGACTCTAGAACGCACAAGTCAAATACTTGGGTCATTCACAAAGGCTTAGTTGGTATATATGTAATCTTACTGTTTTTGATGCTGTTGTTACATAACTAATTTATTGAAACTTTTGCTACACAATTTCTTGTCTGGTCTAAACCATAATATTATTAGTTGAAACAATCTTTCTATGCACGTTTCAACGAACCAATTTTTATCGTTCATTTTCTTGGCTCGCTCATGTCATTTGCGGTCTACAAAAATCAATGAACGTTAAAAATAATTTAATTCAAAATTTAAAATTTATATAGTAGAATTGATCGAGGAGACAAAAAGCTTTTACTTGCGAACTGCAATTTGCTATACATCATTGAGTATTTGCCTCTCTCTCTCTATATATACCATATATCCGCGTTAAAATGTAAATTAGATGAACAGGGGGCCTATTCTCGAATTCCACATCCATTTTCCACATGTGGACATCTGTCAAAACTCATAAAAATTGAATTTTTTCGGTACTAAGGGAATATTCGGTACTAAGGGAATCAATACAGTCATGAGGACCATATGGGTCACCTGGACATTTTGAATGAACTTCCAGACCTGAATATGTTCTTTAGTGTCCCGGACGTTATGCCGAAAGAACTCTGCTTTGGCAGGAATTTCGTGGTAACAATCCCCGATAGAACAGACTGGGATACTGGGTTACCTCAGATGGAACCTAACAGCCTAGTCTGGTATACTGATGGATCAAAAATGGATAGTGGAGTCGGCATTGGTGTCTTTGGACCCAATCACAAAATATCGAAATCACTGGGTACTTACCTCAGTGTTTTTCTAGCCGAAATTCACGCCATCGAAATCTGCGCCTCTACTATTATGACCAAAGGTCTTAAAGGCGCATCCATCCACATTTTGTCTGACAGCCAAGCAGCACTGAAAGCATTGGCTTCTAACTGCCTGGATTCCAAATCGGTTCAATGTTGTTATAAACTGCTACAATCTCTCTCTTGTCAACACAAAGTAAGGTTGTGGTGGGTGCCTGGTCACATGGGCATCACTGGAAATGAGATAGCCGACGAACTTGCACGGGCAGGCTCGTCGACTACACTCATTGGCCCTGAGCCTTTTTGTGGTATCCCGTGGGCTTCTGCAACCTACACAATCAGTAAATGGGTAAAAATACAGTGCTTGACTTATTGGAACTGTATTCCCGGCCTTAGACAAGCCAAATCTTTGATCAGACCATTTCACCACAAAAATTTGGCGATCAATTTCAGCAAAGAAAATATTAGGAAACTTGTGAGTTTTCTCTCAGGTCACTGTAACCTGAGATATCATTTGAACAAAATGAACCTGTCCACAGAGACGGAGTGCCGACTCTGTTTGGAAGAGACAGAAACCGCAGAACACATACTATGTGAGTGTGTTGCTCTGTGCACACGGAGGTGGATTCATTTTGAAGAGAGGTATCTGACCCCGGAGAAATGTAAATTAGCCTCTATAAACAGCATTCTCGCCTTTATTAGAGAGGTGGAGAAGCTCCTGGAGTAACAGTACCCAACAGCACAAAAGATCTTTTAGGTCGCAGTGCTAGCCGCTTTTGGGCAGGGTAAAAAAAAAAATAAAATAAAAAAAAAGGGAATATTTCCGAATGGGTCTAAGCATGTGGAAAAATTCCCCATATAGGAAAATGTCAATGCCGCATGTGTTTTATATACGAATTACAATTTTCGAACCATTTTTTGACAACTTTGACAGATGTCCACATGTGGAAAATGGATGTGAAATTCGAGAATAGGCCCCCAGGTTTTAAAAAACCTATGAACTTTTGTGCATTTAAACAAAATATGTCACAGAGAACTTTTTTGTTTTTGCTAAATATCATCGTGTGCTAATTTTAATTAAGTAGTTGGCATAAAACAAAGAAATGCTAACGCGACTATAAATCTACCGTCTCGATGACGGTTTCGATTAAAAATTGGTTAAGCTAATCACTCAAACACACTACATGTTATAAAATGTGCAAACTCAGAATATCAACGTACAAGTTCTGTAGTTTTGTGTTTTGGTTGATGAAAATTCCCAGAAAATCACCAAAACACTTGATTGCTTCGAACGGAATACGAAAATCTACTTGAATTGGAAGTTTTTTTTCCTAAAGTGTTTATTTATTAATTTACTAATTAAAGGTTACTAACGCGCACATTATCTTTGTATAATTTAAAAAAGGTATTTGCCACTACGAGTATTATACTACTACATAGTAAATTATTGTAACACGATTAATTTTATATAAATAGGTAAGATCGTTATTAAACTGACTTAGACAGTAAATCAATATCAACCGCAACAATTCGTTGTTAACAACACAAGACAAGTACAGTATTATTATTATAATTAATTAATTAATTGTTTTGGGTGTAATTTAAATACGAATATAAAATGTATACAAAAGTGATATTAACGGTTATTATTGGTTGTGTAGTTGGTGTGCTGAGTGAATATCCAAGTGATGTAAAGGAAAAGCTGGATAAAATTAAACAAATGTTGCGTAAGTGTCCGATTATTTAAATTTGTAAAGTGTCTAAAATTGTAAAGTTTAAATTAATTTGGTTTATGAACTGCAGTTATAATTAATAAATTTAATAGTGTTGGTGAAATGTTAAAAGTTTTTAAAACGTAAACTATTATAAAATTTTGATACAGCGATTCTAGCTTTGGGAGCTTTAATTGTAGTTACCAACTACCACAGTTCTCTTGTTCACTCCATTTAACGCTGTATCATATCGCTCCCTAAATAGCGGCTACAGAAGTCGTGGTTATTGAGGTATTTTCTTAGGGCTTAATTCATTTTCTTTAAATATGAGATAATTGATCAGTGATCTACTCTTATTCGATCATGTTGGTTTCAAAGAACTAATATTCGATATATTTGAAGAAAATGTCAAATATTTAATTTTTAAATTGATTCATTTTTTAAATTGTTGATTAGTTTTTTCCAGTCATTTATTGATGACGAATGTCATCGAATGTTTTTGCTATTTGAATGAAATAATCAGGCGTAATATGTATTTCAAATATAGTGTTTAAACGTTTTTATAAATTTAAGTTAGAACCATGCTTTTTGGAATTTATCGCTCGTCCTTACATACATATTAATTAATCAATTTAATTTATCAATAGGTTTACGAATTCTTCTAATTTTTCGCACTTCATAATTGCTTTCATTATTTTATTGTAGTATTTTGGAGTTATTTAACTGACTTTTTGAAGACTCAAGAATAAGTTCAATTGGTGATTGGTTAGTGGTTTCGTTTCAGTGAAATCTTTTAAAATATGCCATTTTTGAATTCTGTTACATTATCACTACTACGTTTTAAATTTTGCGAACAATTTGATGAACTCCCAATAACTTGGTCATTCAGTGGTAATTTATCTTCTTGTGTTTCACCTTCTCTCTTATGGAAAACGGGATTTGGCGAGCTTTGATTAAAATTGGTGTCACATTTGTTTAAATTGGTAGGCGTGCTGGGTTACCTTTAATTTCACCAAGCGCATATGCTTCCATTAATTTATTTAATTTTCGTCGAGGGTCATCCGAAGTTTTTTCCCATGAAATTGAATTTACCTCACTCCAAATGTTCGCAAATATTTTGAACGAAACATCCACTGTCTCCCGAACAATACCGGTTTTACAAATTCAACTACATATAAATCTAACAATTTTGAGCTATCGAATTCAACCATCATTTTAATAAATCCAAGAATATTTAACTAATGATTACTGTATGCATTTAACTCACTGTGCCCAGTTTCATTTGAACCAATGGATTTTGAATGGTATTTTGACTTAACCTATTTACATAAGAATCATGCCAGCAACATAAATTTCAACTTGATCAGCTTGTTCGAGGTAATTGGAATTATTTCTTAATATATTACATGCTTTTTGAATTTTGCGTATTTTTTACAAAACGAAGAAAAGCTTTGAACATGCCGACAACTGTTTGCATAGTGCGGTCCCCCACACCCATGTGTTATGACTATTTTGTTTTTCTTTTGAATTTTTGTTGGTAGCGCTTACTTGCTTTTTAACCTTGTCGAATGAATCACATTTACATTCGCACATCCTGAAGATTTACATTTTTGAGCGTCTGAGCATTCGATAAAATTAGGTGGCACTTGTTTTTTGTCCGTCATATTCTTCGGCACAATACATACGTGAATTAGAGTTAAAGTTTCGCCTTCCATAAATAAATTTTATGTTATGTAGCTCTATTTTATTGGAAATTTTACAACAACAGTGCTATACATTTCTTTCCTTTCTGACCAACTCATTTTAGGTATAGGAGGAATTTTCAAGTAGCAAGAAATAGATAGTGTGTCTGGGATTTAGTATTAAAAAATTTAAAAAATATTAATATATTAATTTCTAAAAATACAGTCACGCCTGTCATGTTTAAAGGGCAAAATTTCAGATACCGGGAGTCGTTCCATCTTATTTTTAATTAGTTCATCGACAGCTCCACTGATTGCTTCAACTTTCCTATTAGTTTCCAGAAACAAGTTTAATTGGTCCATTAATCTTTTACTTGAGGACTCTTTCTATTGTCGTGGTTAAATGGCTGTAATTGCCAGTTATGTAAGTCAAATCATTTTCAAAGTTGATTAACCTAATATTGTCTTAGCAGTTTAAATATAAGTAGAATCTTCGTCGTTTAGTTCCAAAAAAATTTCTTTAATGTTTTCGATATTTTCGAAATTTTCTTTCAAAGAATGCAAACTTTTAACGCAAACTCTGTGTAATCCATGAACTACACAAATCACATGTAAAATTTTGGCTTTCACTGCGCCGCATCAGATATAGAAAGCAACATCTTTGTTCCTCTCGAATTTTTCTCTTAATAGTTTGACAGAGTCGTCGAACAACCGGGCGTTTATTGAATGGTTGGTTTTGTCGAAGAATGCAACGTTCAATAAAAATTTTTATTTGTCTGCCGGTTCATCGAGATCCAATATACCTACTATCACATTGGTTCCATAACGTCCCGGGGGCTATTCCTGAATACGATACGGATTCGAATGTGTAAGATTCATATTTGATTTAAAAAAGAATCGAGTGAATCTGATTTAATTCAAGTAGGAATGTTATACTTACGTATTCATATCGTATTCAAGAATAGCTCCCAGCATTATCCGTAGTTTATCGAATGAAATCCACAAATATTTATTTTATGTTACTAACTGTACTTCGCAATTTCTTTGTCGTATAGTGCTTTAATATATCGTTTTCTTACCGTTCATTCGTGCGGTATAATCTGCTTGGCATATTGTTTTAGAAACGACGAAGACACTTTGTTATTTAATTTCACCAACGAAATATCAGCAGCTAGCATGACCATAAACAAATACTCGTTGAATTTCGAATAACTCGAGCTAGTCACCTTCTTAAAAAAAATTCTTCTTTGTGTTTCTTACTCTTGACGTGCTGGTCCACAAGAGGTTTTTGTTACATCGTCACCGATTTTTCACATGCTTTGCAGCATAAAATTGCCCCGTCTTTCTTGAAAACATTACGTTATTCTTAAACACTAAATTTTGCTTTACTATTAAAGCTTTATTTTACTTTCGGCATCTTAAAAATAATTGAATTCCTGCTTGTTTTAAAAACACAAGTGAAGTAATTATCGACGCACCAATTAAATTAAAAATACATTTATTTTTGGTAGCGAGTAACGACAACTAATAGTTAATATTATCTACAGTGGCATATTGAATTAGGAACTGTTCAAGTCGTTAAATTGAATTGCCTACATGCAGGCGATTTAAAGTGTTTTATAAGAAGAATTTCATAATCGTTATTTTCTGTAATAGAATATTCGATAATTACTAAAATGTTTAGTAAAATATGTATTTATGGATAAATTTTGTGCTAACAAACGAAAATATGTAAAAATATGTATTTATTCGGAAAAATGTAAATATATGTTGTAACAAATATGGCTCATTTTGCTCGAAAATTTCTGATTCATAAATCATTCGTTTCCAATTTTCTTTTCCTTAACCAAAAAAAAAAATGTATTTACCTAAGAATCCGAAGCCTATACATATGTATGTATATAAAGTATATACATAACATCTCACACTAACAACACTTAAATAAAAATAAAATAAAATTAAATTTTGAAGAGGAAAGACAAAACACGTCTGTCCTCAGTGAGAGAAATTCAAGGTCTGGAATAAAATTAGAATTCTACAATAATCTTAAAAAATCAATAAATCACTAACAATCTGTAATAAAAAAAACATCTCAATGCCAGGCAATTTAAAAGCACAACAAAACACCTTTCGCGGAAAAATAACTGGAAGACGTCGCATAATCTCGAAAATATCGAATAATTTCGAAGCCAAAACACTTAAAGCTAGTCAACCCCCGGAAATCTAGGTTAATCCAAATATCTCAAAATTGTCTTAAAAAATCTATAAAATCTCGAATAATCTACAGTAATAAAAACTCGAATCGTTATATACTGGTTATTTGTCAGAGTTAATCAACCATACATTACCGTTTCATTAACATAATTCGAACATATCTTAGAATCGGTTAAAAAAATGTGTACCAACGATCAGTATGCCAGGAATCAAATCGATAACGCCTCATCAGAAAGCAAACCAAAAACGATTTTTGATAAAAAAACTGAAATAAAATTTAAAAATGGGACGAGTATCGACCTCGAAAAATCCTTACAATTTCCAAAATCCTATAGGCTATTTCTGAATTTGATTCGAACTTATTCGAGTCTTGGCAAAACCCAGTAATTGGGCGACTTCTCAACATGCGTACTGGAAAGGGAGATCTGTGGACAAGGCTCTGCATTCCCTGGTGCGAACAATTGAGAAATCAATCCACTCGAAAGAGTACTATATGGTAGCCTTCCTCGATATAGAGGGTGCCTTTAACAATGTCAGGACGGAGGCAGTTCGGGAAGGACTGTCTTTCTTAGGTGTGGACGACCCCTTAGGGAGATTGATAAATCAGATGCTAGAAGGCAGGATTATTAACGGAGATATGGGGGAAACCACAATTAGGAGGCGGGTAGTTAGAGGAACTCCGCAAGGTGGTGTCCTATCACCTCTTCTCTGGAACATAGTTATCAATGGATTACTTTTGGAACTGGAGAGGGAGGGAATAGGAGTGATAGCGTATGCAGATGACGTGGCGATCGCGATCTCGGGGAAGTACCTAGGCACGATTAAGGAGGTCATGCAACACGCGCTCGTAATCATTACAAAATGGGCCAGCAAATGTGGGCTGGGTATAAATCCATCCAAAACAGAGCTGGTACTCTTCACCAAGAAATATAAAATTCCGGTAGTCGCCCCTCCTACCTTAAATGGCACGGCACTGGCCTTTACTGATAAGGCAAGATTTCTGGGAATAATCTTGGATAGTAGGCTAAATTGGATGCCCAATATTTTAGAGAGGGTAAAGAAGTCTACCATGGCTCTGTACTCATGTAGAAACGCCGTCGGAAGGAGATGGGGTCTAAAACCAGAGCTGGTACACTGGCTTGTCACCGCTGTAGTCAGACTGATTCTGATGTACGGGGTGAGTGTGTGGTGGCCAGGAGCACTGAGGACAACCCCTACACGTGCTCTGGAGGCTATGTTCTACCTTCTTCCTGTCGACAACTTTGGTAAGCAGAGAGCGGCAACTACGGCTGCACGACTCTCTGCCGTGTGTGAGTGGAAATGTCTTCAGACGGGTCACTCGACGATTGGCAGGTCGCTTAAGGCAGATGTGGAGAATAGTGACTACACAATACCGGTTGTATGCTCTGAAAAGGATTTCCGGACTCTTCTCCCCTCAAGGGAATCCTGGGGGAACAGGTCAATAGCAGAAACTGGTTGTATACAATTTTACACTGACGGCTCCAAGCTAGACGGCAAAGTCGGAGCAGGAGTCTTTTGTATCAAACTAAATGTGAATTTATCCGTTCGTCTTCCTGATCACTGTAGTGTGTACCAGGCGGAGGTGGTAGCGATTGAGGAAGCGCTGACTTGGTTGAGGCGTAACGTCATATCCACAAGGGATATAACAATATATGTGGACAGTCAGGCGGCAATCAAGTCGCTGGAATCAGTTTCTCTGACATCCGTGGTGGCATTGAAGTGCCGCTCATCTCTTAACGAGATGAGTGAGCAGTTCAATATCCAGATAGTCTGGGTCCCCGGTCACTCGGACGTATTGGCGAACTACAGGGCGGACGAACTGGCAAGGCAAGGTACAACTCTCCAATTGAAACCGGAAAGGGCAAATCTGGGGAGGCCCATAGCGGCGATTTTTAGGGCGCTTGGTAATGAGGCGATAGCCTCGGCACAGAAGAGGTGGACTAACACCATAACATGCAATGTAGCGCGGCAAGTCTGGCCGAAACTGAACTTGAAGCGCTCAAAGACGCTACTATCCCTACGCAGACCTGACTTAGGTATAGTCGTGGGGGTACTCACAGGACACTGCCTCATTAAGGAGCATGCGAGGAGGCTTGGGTCAATGACAAATGACTTCTGTAGAAGCTGCATGGATGAGGAGGAGGAATAGACTCTGAGCCACTTCCTCCGCTTATGCCCGGCGCTAGCTTACAGGAAGCATAAATATCTGGGCAAGTATAGTTTGGACGGCCTTATGGATCTCAAGAACTGCAATGTGCGAGATATCTTACGCTACATAAGTAGCTCAATTGGTTCCAGTGAAGGTGGAAGGGGAGTAGGATCCCTCGGTATCACAACGGACCGTCATCGGTCTAATTGTGCGTTTTGGCAGCCGCTCTAACCTAACCTAACCTAACCTATTCGAGTCTTCGAAGCATTGGATTCTTATTTCAATTGAATCAGATTTGTTCGTTTTTTATTTAAATCAAATACGAATCTTATACTTCGAAGAGTTGAATACGTTCGAATCGAAATAAGAAATAGCCCCACTGATGTATCTGTAAGTCGGTAACATAACGAAAGTCAACGACAAAATTCGAGAAACCGGAATAATCCTTGTAAAGACAATTCTCATGAAATTTACTTTACTTAAAAAATAATATAAAATTATTAAACCCGAATATCGAGGTGCCTGGTCTTCGATAATGTAAGCAATACGCAAGTTCGAGAGTTTTTCCAAAATTGCGGCAAAATGCGATTATGTGAAACATTTCGAGTTCTCGTAATAACGCTTACATAATCGTCTTTTCACGTAATTGCGACTTTGAGTATGGGATTTCTTGAAATTCGTAGCTCGATAGTCGAAACACGAAAATACTTACTCAACGCTCTACTAATAACGGATCGGTTACTCGAAATGGTGAAATTAATCGATCAATCAATAAACGGTTTTGATTTCTCTACCAGAAATGTCTTCAGCTGCTATGCCGCTGAGTCTAAGCAACCTATGTCATATTTTCAAATAATTTCTTTGTGTTGTTCTTAGTGTTGTATTACATAAAAGAAGATAATTTTGGTTGTTTTTGAAGAAAATGTTAATGTTCTCTAATGAAAACTAGGATTTAAAGCTAGGAAATGTTTTTCCAAAGTATCCAAATCAATTTTTGTATAATTATTTTTGGTATAAGTTAAAAAATTCCTAAATTTATTCGAATTTTTGCATGCATAAAAATTTAAGTCAGCTGCCGCCGCCGTTTATTACGATCCATTTTGTATTCTATGCAATCCATTTTTACAAATTTTTGTAATCGTGTATGCCTTGCCTTCGCTTTAAAAAATTTTGGAAAACATTTTCTGTATATTTAGTTTACCATCAGACGTTAAAATTTGAACATCATCCTTACCAATCGATTGGCGAACAAGTTTTGTAACTTCACAGTGTGCAGCAACAGTTTTATGTTTCTTAAATTAAATGTTATAAATAAAATAATCACTAAAGTTAATTTATAAGGAAATTATTATTCGACTGGTTATCTGCCAAAATTCATCTTCAAATTATTTTTTTTCTACCGTAGATACTGAATTTATTTATTTATTTTTTGTTTTAGTTTAATCGGCAATAATTGGAAGGGCAGGGTAGCAAATTTCACAGCAGAAATAATAGTTCTTGAAAACTTCAAGATTCCTTGCTCTGAATTTAAAAAATTTATCAGAGACACTTAATTGCTGTTGGCATTGGTAGCAGCAAAACCTCAAAAAGAAAGAATAAGAATAAAAAAATAAAAATAATGAAAACAATTTGAACGCATCCGTATTAATGTTTCCTTTTTACAAGCTTTTAGGTTAGTTTCTCAAAATTCCCCGTTCGTAAAGGAAACTTGTGTATTGGCCACACCACAATTTTATACTTTCGTTTACATTAGTAACTTTTAGTTTTGGGATCCTTTGACTTCAAAAAATTGGGTTTCGAAGTGGTTTCTGTCGGTGTAATGTCTGTCTGTCCGTATCTCTACAGCACAAATGGTTTAACCTTTAACCAATCGAACTGAAACTTCATATTTAAGCTTTTTTCTTAAATTGGGAGGTCCTGGTGAATTTTAATGAAAATCAGCCAACCGGAAGTGGCGGCTTCCACGTACTACAGAATTTACAGAAAAACTATAAGAACAAAATGTTAAAAAAATTAAAAATTTTACGAAATTTGCGTTTTTTTTTTTTTTTAAATTTTCCGTTTATAAAAGAAAGTCGGTGGTTGGGTCACCTCGATTGTTTTATCTGACGTTTATTTTTTTTACCTCTGGCCGGTCGGACCATTTTAGAAAGTTGGCAACCCTTGTAACAATTCAATTACCATTATGAAAGGTTTAGCTAACTATACTGGGCGCCATTTCCATTTTCAAGTCGATTAGTTATTGCATTTTACAAACAACTGTTCATTTTGTGAAGAATGGATAAGTTTCAAATTGGTAGGTACACCTTCCTATGAAACTGTCTATTGTGGTCACTCAATTCTTTTTGATGATGAACGCATAGAGGTGACAACACTGTATTGATGTAAAATGAAGTTGAGTGAAATTGTTGACCTCGAAAACAGTTCAAGAGGACATACAGAAAATATCTTGTTTGGACATTTGCATATGAAATAGCTTAAAGCAATACTATCATGAATATTGTAAAATCTACCGTACACATAGTAACTTTTATAGAAATGTATAGCACTGCATGCTCTAATTTGATTACTATATTACATAGTACATAAATCAGTATTTTTTTCGTGCTGCGTTCCGCCTCGGGCGATAATTGCTTTATTCAAACAGTAGTCTCCTTTCCCACTCCCTTAATGTTTATTGTGTTGGCATGGTATCAACAAGTGAATAATGAATTTAATCCGTGAATGTTAAATCAACCATAGAGTAATGCATTAATCGTTAGTTTTGTTTTGTCTTGTCTGCAAACAAAAGTATATTTAATAAACTTATTACTAAACAGGAGCTGATATTCTGGAAATATATTTTTTGTTGATTTTTTGTTGAAGAAGTTGCTAAATTTATAATAAAATAATTCTATCGACATTTTTAATCCGGATCGTACTTTAATTATTGTTCCATCCTCTCTCCTTGGATTACCTTCCGTTATACGATTTATGCCAATATTTTTTTTATTTCTCTTCCACAGCAAAAGATTTTAAACAATGTTCACGTAATGATCCAGATCGAAATACCTGTATCAAAGACAGCCTACAAATATTAGTTAAAACAACGGACCAAGGTTTCCCAGAAATTGAATTTCCCCCGCTAGACCCATTTACAATTCACAATACGGCATTCAGTTTCAACCGGCGCGACTTTACTGGCCGCATAGAATTAAAAGAAGGCAGTGTAACAGGTCTCAGTAAAGCACAAATAAAAAATGTTGAATCATCATTCGACAATAATGTTGTAGACATTACAATTGATGTGTATTTCCCAAGAATCGATGTCCAAGGAACGTACAAAGGTAGCGTACTGGTATATAAAAAACGATACACGCCCAAAGGATTTTTTAATGCCACGATTATAAAAGCTGATGTTAAATCGCGTATTGTTGGCGATATTGTGTTAATAAATGAAATCGAATATATGAATGTGACTAAATTCGATATGGCACCAGATGTAAAAGATTTTAAATTTTACGCCACAGGATTAGTACCCAATCCGGTGCTAAGTAAGTTGTTTACTATTTAATATTAACTGTATTAAATGTTTAAATGGATTTTTTTAAATTTCAGATGACATCTTGGTGAATGTAGTAAACAGAAACTGGCAATCGCAATACAAAAAACTATTCAAGGATTTAAAGAGCGAATGGGAACCAATGTTTGTAGATATGGCAAATAAATTCTTCCTAGAAGTGCCATATGATGAATTATTCCCCAAATAGCTTAGCCTGTAAATAATTGGTAAAATAAAATTTTCTAGAAATAAATATGAAAACTATGTAACAAATAATACAACATATAAGTACACATATATAAGTATGGATGTATATAAAAACCAAATTCTTGTAATTAATAAATTTTAATTTAAAAAGTATATCAATATTGCCGGTGAAGATATCCCTTTGTTATTTGTAAATATTTATAAAATATGTATTTTTTGAATTCCAAAATGATAAAAACGAAAAATTTATAATATTTTGTAATTGTAAATAAAAAATAAAACAGAAAATTAATATATATCAATAAGATAATGGGAGAGTATCTAATGAATTCAACAAATCAATCAAATTGGTGAGATGAATTAATGCCAGTGGAATTAACGCCTTAATTAATTAAGACATTAAAGTCCAAAGTAGAAAATAAAAAATCCACAACAACCTGAAACATTTATGCTACAACTAACATTAGAAGTGGTAGAAGCGACAAAACTCCTTTGGTCTGCGCCTACCATACCTTCTTAGATTATAATATAAGGCAATGAATTAACCCAACCAAACGACCACTTAAAGCATCCAATGCTAAAAATTGATTGGACCGACTATATCTAAAAATATACGCTCAAATGGTTTAGAAGCTGTATCTGTAATCTTCATTGGAATTTTAATTGATTTTCCATACTTATTTTTGTGACAAAATTCTTACTTTCTAATAAATTTTTTAACTTTTGATATGATCTGAGGAAAACTAAAGTAACATTTTAAACGGTTAAGTGTGCGACACACACCTTGATGAGCTCCTAACGGCGTAATATGAAATTCTCGTAATACTTCTTCGATTTCCTTTGGATTTGTAATTTCTTTAGTTTTTTGATTAGCTAAATTTGGATTTGATGGTACACTTGGATTATTTGATTTGGACTTTGGATTTGACTTTGAGTTTGCTAATGAATTTAAATCATAAATTTGGTTCCAAACTGCTTGGAGAGGAATTAGAGTTTCTATTCATTGAGCGTATAACAACATATGTAGGATGGCAATATTCATCATCAGAGTGAACAAGTTCTATCCTGGACAACGCATCTGCTCCAGCATTTGTCACACCCGGTTTATAATCAATTGAAAAATCATATTCCTCCAGTTCTAAACGCCAACGTAATAGAAAAGAAGATTCATGTGACGCGGAATAAGAATAAGTTAATGGTTTGTGGTCATATTTAAATTAAATTTAGTACCATAAATAGAGGGGCGCAACTTACGAACAGCCCGCATAATTGCTTAAAGCTATTTTTTTGTTGTATTATAGGATCTCTAGTATTGCACCTACTGCTAAATCACTTGCATCAGAAGTTATAATAAATTGTTTCTCAAAATTTCGATATTGAAGTATTGGAGGACTTGTGGGGTATATGTATATGCCAATGCAGGCAATTAATGCTGTAAGCTGTTGTGAATCACTTACCACATATTCTCCAAATTGTGAGCCATGCACGCAAAATTAAATTTATTTTAAACCATGCGCACATATAATTAACATAACTTTAGGCGCTAATACTAATTGTATAATTAACATAACTGTAGCCGTTAAAAAACAAAAGGAAAGAAATTAGGTGGTTGAACTTAAAGAAAAATACGATAAGATATAGAACAGAAAATTAATCAAAAATGCTTACTAATAATAAAAGTGTTGAACCAAAAACTATAGTAGATTTCATAGAGACGTCTCATGTCGAATAAATAAACCATCAAATTAGTTGGGTGTACAAAATACCTATTTGGGTGTAGAAATTATATTTCGAACAATACAGTGAGCCCCTACGCAATATACTTGAAACCACAAAAACATAATTCTCTCTTTGACTAAATTTACTCTTCAACTAATACGAGATTGTTTTGAGCGAGGTCAAAAATATGTATTCAGAAAAATTTTCCTGTGTTAAACTAGTTAGTATGCGCTATTGCGCTGGTACACCGGTGAGCATGATTCAAAAAAGGTTAGCTCGATGTTTCGAGTCACGTGTTCGTGACGTCACACAATCCTGCCACGTGTATGTAAATAAATAGAGAAAAAGCGAATGAACCATTTTTATGTTTGTTTTTAGTTTTCGTTTTTTTACTTGTTGTTGTAATTTAAAGGTCTCCTTAAATACTAGATTTGAGTGTCGTCATAAAACAAAAAATGATCATTTGTTTACATATTTAGAGCTAAACTGGTATTAACTGAATCACGACCGGTGAATAGAGGGAATATGTATATGTTTATTTGTTTTTTTCTTTATTAACAAATTAACGATGGGTTTTCATTCGGTTATGGGTTATTTATTGTGGCCAACCAGCAATATACATTTGAAAACGATACTGACTAAATGTGGGATTCTAAAATGATTTTTAGATAAGATTCTAGAATATGGCCAAGTAGTATGGAATTTGTCTATTTCTCAACCGATTATGATGAAATTCGACTTGTACGATGGAAATGGGACCTTCGAATGATTTTTAGATGAAGTTCTGGAATATGCCCAAGTAGGATGGAACTTGGATATTTCTTGAACGATTTTGACGAAATTCGACAAGTGCGATGGAAATGGGACCTTCAAATGATTTTTAGATGAAGTTCTGGAATATGGCCAAGTAGGATGGAACTTGGATATTTCTTGAACGATTTTGATGAAATTCGACAAGTGCGATAAAAATGGGATTCTAAAATGATATTTAGAAAAGGTTCTGGAATATGGCCAAGTAGAATGGAACTTGGCTATTTCTTGTACGATTTTGACGAAATTCTACTTATACGACGGAAATGGGATCTTCAAATGATTTTTAGATGAAGTTCTGGAATATGCCCAAGTAGGCTGGAACTTGCCTATTTCTTGAAAGATTTTGACGAAATTCGACTTATACTCGTATGATGGAAATGGGATCTTCAAATGATTTTTAGATGAAGTTCTTGAATATGGCCAAGTAGGATGGAACTTGCCTATTTCTTGAACGATTTTGATGAAATTCGACTTTTATGATGGAAATGGGGCCTTCAAATGATTTTGAGATGAAGTTCGTGAATATGGCCAAGTAGAATGGAACTTGTCTATTTCTTGAACGATTTTGATGAAATTCGACAAGTGCGATAGGAATGGGATTCTAAAATGATATTTAGAAAAAGTTCTGGAATATGGTCAATTAGGAAGGAACTCGGTTATTTCTCAATCGATTATGATGAAATTTTACTTGTGTGTTTACAGAGAAATACCATTTTGTGAACAACTAAAATTGTTTGTTTAGAAATTCGATATGAAGTTTTGCAAGTATGTCAAAGGTGTTAAAGATTTTTTCTATTAGATTGATTATTTACTAGAAGATATTTTTCCGCAAATAAAAGTAAATTATTTAAAAAAACACTTTTGATTGAAATATAATGTGACTCTAAAGAAATAAAATAAACTTTGTTTAACTCTTAGCCCTATTATGGTTCTCACCTCACCGAAAAGTTTCATACAAATCTAGTAACATTTGCATAGTATTTCTCGGTGAGGTGAGAACCAAAATAGGAGTAATAGTTATTATTAAACATTTTGTTATTAATTATTATAACATCTCATGTTATTCATGATGCTACAAAGAAGCAAACTACTTATAGGATCAGGCCGAGTCTATACCCCATGATTGTCCTTGTTCCAAAAGGACTTTGAATTTGGTATTATCAAAAGCCCGTGGAATATCAATGAATTAACATAATAGTACCTCTTTGTTCCGGAGTGTGTCATCAATTTATGATGTAAGGTCGCGTGAAGTCTAATTAACGAAACTGTAGTTAGTATCCCTGTAAAGTGTAAAATGAACATAATTCTAAAATAAATTTATGAAACAAACAAGGGGTCTATTCTATCAAAAACTTTTCATTTTGCATATATCACTTATTATAATAATTAATATAATTATCACTTATATTTAATATTACTTTTACCTAATAATACATATACATATTTCATTAATTAATTTGCTTAAGTATTAGCGGTTTTTGTATAAAATACTTATTTAATTACAATTTCAACTGTACAATAACCGTGCTGCTTATGTGCTTTTCTTTATCAGGTGTTAGATATGTTCCATGATTTTTGCTAAAGATAATTATCATCACGTCGTTCTTGACGTCAAAAATGATTCGATTTGAATTATTATTCAAACAGTATGAGATCGAGGAATTTTTGATATGTTGGCTTTAAAAAATAAAGTGGAAAATTAAAGCACTGACTCCAACACAATCGCTTTTAGTAAGCTTTCAACGGCTTGGAAACGGGTGTCATTGGGCGCTTTCAGGTCCCGCAACATGTTGGCTTTCAAAATTTACTGAGGGGCAAAATGACATTCGATACATAACATTGACATGGAATTTTTGATAAATCGGGGCATTCAGAAAACAACAGGGTTATTTTAGTCAACATGTTGCCAACAGTTGGTAGAGCTGAAAACGCCCAATACTATCTCATGTTAATGTGTAATTTCGAAAAGCTGTGTTATGGCCGAAAAACATGACTGCATGAATAGGTCTTTCTGCTTTATTACTAGCGTTTTCTCGCTTTGCCTATACTAATTTTAAATTGTATATTCTAAAAATAAGAAAGACCGGCTCTTGCGCAATTCAAATATAGATTCTTTTCAGCCAATCTCCATTATGCTTCTCAATGCTTATTGTATAGAAAGTATTTCTAACCAGCTTTGCTAATTGAGCGACGGTGCGACAGGTAATATTTATTCTTATGCCCCTTCATTTTACTTTTTATTAGCTCAATTGTTAGTAAAATCCCCCAAACAAAGTTTATTTTATTTCTTTAGAGTCACATTATATTTCAATCAAAAGTGTTTTTTAAATAATTGCGGAAAAATATCTTCTAGTAAATAATCAATCTAATAGAAAAAATCTTTAACACCTTTGACATACTTGCAAAACTTCATATCGAATTTCTAAACCAACAATTTTAATTGTTCACAAAATGGTATTCCTCTGTAAACACACAAGTAAAAATTTATCATAATCGATTGAGAAATAACCGAGTCCCTTCCTAACTGACCATATTCCAGAACTTTTTCTAAATATCATTTTAGAATCCCATTTCTATCGCACTTGTCGAATTTCATCAAAATCGTTCAAGAAATATCCAAGTTCCATTCTACTTGGCCATATTCCAGAACTTCATCTAAAAATCAATTGAAGATCCCATTTCCATCACACAAGTCGAATTTCGTCAAAATCGTTCAAGAAATAGCCAAGTTTCATCCTACTTGGCCATATTCCAGAACTTCATCTAAAAATCATTTGAAGATCCCATTTCCGTCGTATAAGTAGAATTCCGTCAAAATCGTTCAAGAAATAGCCAAGTTCCATCCTATTTAGCCATATTCCAAAACTTCTTCTAAATATCATTTTAGAATCCCATTTTTATCGCACTTGTCGAATTTCATCAAAATCATTCAAGAAATATCCAAGTTCCATTCTACTTGGCAATATTCCAGAACTTCATCTAAAAATCATTTGAAGATCCCATTTCCGTCGTACAAGTGGAATTTTATCATAATCGGTTGAGAAACAACCGAGTTCCTTCTTAATTGACAATATTCCAGAACTTTTTCTAAATATCATTTTAGAATCCCATTTCTATCGCACGTGTCGAATTTCATCAAAATCGGTTAAGAAATAGACAAGTTACCTCATATTTGGCTATATTCCAGAACTTCATCTCAAAATCATTTGAAGATCCCATTTCCATTGTACAAGTCGAATTTCATCATAATCAGTTTAGAAATAGCCAAGTTTCATCCTACTTGGCCATATTCCAGAACTTCTTCCAAAAATCATTTTAGAATCCAATTTCCAACGCACAAACCGAATTTCATCATAATTAGTTTAGAAATAGGCAAGTTCCATTATACTTGGCCATGTTTCAGAACTTCACCCAAAAATCATTTTAGAATCCCATTTCCAATGCACCTGTCAAATTTCATCATAATGCGCAAGTGCGAAATAGGCAAGTGCCATCATTCTTGGTTATATGTCAGAACTTCTTCCAAAAATCGTTTTAAAAGCCCATTTCAAACGCACATAAAAAATTTCATTATAAGCGGTTTAGAAATAGACAAGTTCCATTATACTTGGCCATATTCTAGAACTTCATCTAAAATTCAATTTAGAATGCCACATTTAGTAAGTATCATAATCAAATGTATATTCCCAGCTTGGCACAACAAATAGTTCATAACGCAATGTACACCCATGTTAGTAACATAAATTCGCTTTATTTTCATATACGAGTACAAAATATGAACTCCAGACGAAATATGTAGTTTTTTTTTTATTCAGCCGGGAAAAGGTTAAAAAATCTAAAACCAATAACATAAACTTATTAGGAAACTATACGAGAATCGTTTATTTTCTATGTATCTCATAATGGTCGTGTTCAATCGGGCAAAAATGATAAAAAATATCATGATATTTTATCCCACCCTAACTTCATTTTGTATTTTTGTACGTCAAACCCGATTGAACAACCAAAATTGAAAAAAAAAAATGATAAATTGATTTTAAATGTTACATTTAGTTTTAAACCGCTTTGTAAAATTTAATAAAGTCGTTTTGTGGTCAGGTTTTTAATTAAATGTTATATTTTTTAATTATTTCTTCTTTATAAATTATTTTGATATTGAAACTATTTGTTTTTTATCCAAATATTGGAGACAATAATTTAGTTTGAGTTTTGATGTGTTTGTGTTCTCAGACAAAACTTCGAAATATAAATTATTATTTATGTTTAAATAAATAGGTGACTGTGTAAATACCATATGAATATCTTAAAAAAGCAAATTTAATTTAACTTAAGTACCGAAAATATCATAAAGAAAATAAATTCAAAATTGACAGCTGGAACCAAGAAAAAAGTTGTTTTTTTTGTGTGATAAATGAGTGCGTTTATTGCCAAAAGTGATAAAAAATATCATGATATTTTTTATCATTTTTGCCCGATTGAACACTAGGAATGTTTTTTATTTATTTGTTGCAAACTATCACAAATTTTGTATGAATTGATGTACGTACTCACACATAAAAATTGTAAATACAAAAAATAAACAAAAATAAAAGTAGTGAGAAATGCGAATTTTTGTTAGATTTGTTTTTTAAATTGTCATTCAATTCAAAGTCAAACGCAAATCAAGAAGAAGTAAGAGGTAAGAAGAAATTAACAGCAGAGAGTCTGATTTAAAGGGATTAAGAAGATAAGGTTATTAAAGTTCTACTGTAGTTTCCATTTATTGTTGTTGTTTTTTTATTTTTTGAAAATAAATGTTCATTAGACGTCTCGGTATTACATCGTTTTTGGTTGAACGTCGTTGAATATTAAAAAAAAATCAGTACCGAATAACCTAAAACAATTCGAATTTATAAATTTATGAAAAGTGCAAACTACACCAAGTGTAATAACCACGCTGCAATAGGGGTAAATGACTTTTGTAATATTACAACAAAGTTAGTTATACATATGTAGCAATATTGTTGTTTGTGTAAAACATTACACACTTTCTTAGTATATAAGAACAAGAATTTTTAACCAAATTATGAATTGTATTTTCTAAGCTCATCAAGCAAACACTACATTTTAAATGTATTGTATTTTTAAACTTCGTCGCCATAAGAGGATTGTATTTCATCAAAGTAAACACTTGTAACGAACTGGTCCATCCTTCCAATCGCGCCGACACCTTTCGGATGTCAACGCAACTGGTTATGATATGGAAGATATGCGATAGCGGTCGAACGCGGTTATTCTAGCTTGCTAGAGCTCACGGTAGGTATATTTGGTCGTGGGGGTTTGATCGACCTATTCCCATGCTTGAATAAACCGCATGATAAATCAATGAAGCAAAAAAAAATTTAATTTGAGAAACAGAAATGAAATGATAAGCAGGGTGTGACCACCCGAGAGGATTCAAGCCATCCCGAGTGGTCGTCCCTTATGTCGTGCTGATCCCTGCGACAGCCTGTCACAGGAATCAACACGACCGGAACGAGGTGGAAATTCACCCGACACAGAGACCCGCCTCATGTCTCACTCCGAGGCTACAAGCGGTCTACTCCATGTCATCCATGGTTAGTAGAAAAGAAAAAAAGAAAAAGAAATATATCCACGATAGCACTCTATACGCCGAGAAATCCGAATATACAGAAATGTTAGCAAAAGAAAATATAAATGGGGAAAAGGTAATAAAACACTTGATATGGTAAATTTTTTATTTGATGCGCCTAGACTGTAAACAAAAAAGCAAAAAAATAGAAAAGAAACAAATAAAACCACAACGGTGCCCAAAAGGCCCACCGCACCTTAGTGGATATTTTTCTGAGAGAGAGAACGGAGCTGTGACAAGAACGTTATATAGGATAATATAATATGTATGAGTAAATATAATCAAAATAACCGGAGGTTAAGTTAATAAAAAAAAATATAAATGAATAATGGATGCAAAGCAAGTACAAAAAAAAACCGGTATTTACGTTAAAATAAGTATAATATAAAAGAAATTTCTGACCAATTTTACCGTTACAGGTGTGAAGCACTCAAAAGAATTAAATGCAAGATCTTATTTAACCGAAAATTAATTTGGCCCAGAGCAAAATATACGAGTATATAAAAAAGAACCAACAAGGCATAGCCACAAAAGATATATATATATAAAAAACTCACTTATCTAAATTGTATTTTTTCAGCACATCCCTCCCCCCCCCTGGAAGCAACAACGTAATCCACGATTGATACCGCTACTCCAACGGTGGGACCGACCGTCCTTACGCACAGCTATTACCAATCGCCTCGCATGATTGGCGAGCTCGCTTGATTGGCGAGAAAGTAATCCAACAACTCGCCTAGGGCGAGGGAAGCAAACCACCAGGTCCGCCAACTACCACGCCACACGACCTCAAGAAGGCACGAGGTGTTTAGCGGATTTTTTTTTCAGAGCACCGTACACAGCACGATTTACAAAAAAACCTTTTTTCTTATTCCTTTTAATTTTATTGTCAACTTTTATTTGTACATATTTTTTTTTATATATATTGTTAAACTTGACTTATCACAGTTTTATTTATTTTCATAAATTATAAAGAAAATAATAAAAAAAACTTTCTCTAAGGGTAACAACCCTTTACAGTTTTTAGAGAAAAAATAAAAATTTCACAAAATTTTTAATACACGAAAAAATATCACCACAATATAACATATGGTTTCTTATGTGGATTTCGATTTACCAAATTGAATTGCACTGACAGCTACACCACCAGTGCAATTTCGACTACTACAGTTTTTTTGGTAGTTTTACCCCTCTTTTTACAAATGCACTAAACAGTACTGTCATTGTGCTGTCATTTTTGATTTGACTTGTCATTTTAATATGGTTTGACAGATGACAGAACGCAATTCGGTGTTTATGTTCGATTGACGAAGAAATTGAGGTTACACTTTCAAAGCGGGGTAAAAAATCAATCGAAAACGACATTAGTATACTATATCTATTTTTTTATATATTTATATTTAGGACCATGCCCGTTTAAACTTTGTTTTTTTAACCACCAAAGAAAAAAAAATTCGTCGACCCAAAATGAGTCGCGGCTATCTCCAGACTGCCAAATTTTAATTTTTTCCAATTTCAATTGGGGAAAAAATTACCCCCTCCACTTATCTCTCTCTCTCAAAAAAAAAAAAAAAAAAAATCCGCTCGTCGTCGCGCTGATGACCACATTTTTTTTTTTTTTTTTTTTTTTTTTTTTTTTTTTCGTCCCTGCCCAAAAGCGGCTAGCACTACGACCTAAAAGATCTTTTGTGCTATTGGGTACTGTTACTCCAGGAGCTTCTCCACCTCTCTAATAAAGGCGAGAATGCTGTTTATAGAGGCCAATTTACATTTCTCCGGGGTCAGATACCTCTCTTCAAAATGAATCCACCTCCGTGTGCACAGAGCAACACACTCACATAGTATGTGTTCTGCGGTTTCTGTCTCTTCCAAACAGAGTCGGCACTCCGTCTCTGTGGACAGGTTCATTTTGTTCAAATGATATCTCAGGTTACAGTGACCTGAGAGAAAACTCACAAGTTTCCTAATATTTCCTTTGCTGAAATTGATCGCCAAATTTTTGTGGTGAAATGGTCTGATCAAAGATTTGGCTTGTCTAAGGCCGGGAATACAGTTCCAATAAGTCAAGCACTGTATTTTTTCCCATTTACTGATTGTGTAGGTTGCAGAAGCCCACGGGATACCACAAAAAGGCTCAGGGCCAATGAATGACCACATACCATCATTGAAAAGACCACACACTGACACGTACTCAACCGATTCATAGTCCGTGCATATATTGTAGTAGCTTTTGAACTAAGTTGACGTTTTATGTTTTTGCTGTGTGAAAAAAAAATAAAAAAAATAAAAAAAAAAAATAAATAAATAAATAAATTTTTAATCTACGATCGGTGATGACGATGAACACAACTATGACCCCCTGTTGAGAGTGCAGAATCCATGGGCCGACCCACCTTTCATATCAGCACTATAGGTTGGCATGAAGCAATGCAATGTGCAGGTGGTTTATACAAAGCGGGTCTATAGCCGTACGTTCTCGATTTGGCTAATACTGCGTAAAGTAGGACGGTAAAATTAACTGCGAAAGAGTTGGGAGTGCCTTGAGCCCCAGAAAAGATTGCATAGTTTAAAAAAAAAAAAAAACAATTTTAATCTATTAACATTTAATATATATAGTTTGGTTTAAGTTTTTGTTAGTTGTGTGTGTATATGAACGGTTTACATAAGATGAGTTCCATCAATTGTATGATGTGTGAAACAAACATAAACGAAAATGGTTTAGTTTGTAGTGGTTTTTGTTCAAATGTGGCACACTACAAATGTGTGGGAATAAAAAAAGCAGCATTTGACTGTATAAGAAGTTCTAAAAATTTATGTTGGTTTTGTGATAATTGTAATGACGTATATAAAATGCATGTCAATAACATTAGTGATATAAAAAGAATTGTGAAAAATCTTGAATCATCTTTGATTCCTTTAAAGAAAGTGCAACCAGAAGTGGATTATGAATTGGAGACTGATTTATGCCAATCTAGTGCAGCGTTACCGAAATCAGTATTAGCGGTTCCTAATGTGTCTTCACCGGAATGTCAACCTGCTTCAGATCTTGCTGAATCAAATGGTTTGCCAGTTGGCTATCCTCTACCTAATGTTTCTTCACCGGAATGTCAACCTGCTTCAAATGTTACGGAATCAAATGGTTTGCCAGTTGGTTATCCTCTACCTGGCATTAACTCATTGACGACAAATCAGCCTGTTACAATGGATTTACGCAAGAAAATTATTAGTGCTCCCGCGAGCATGAATACTCCAGCCCAGCAGTCAACATCTTCAATTTCAAAAAATGTTATGAACAACTATATTATTGGCACTGGTAGCGGTGTTACCTTACGTGCTGTGGAGCCTCGAAAACAGATTTTTGTCTCCAGACTTCACCCGGATGTTACTGAAGCAAATATCAGGCAATATTTGCTAGACAATTTCAATTTGTCGGAAGTATTTGTTCATCGCTTTACACCAAAATTAAAGGATAATTTCAAACAGGATTACTCATCATTTAAAATAAAAATTTCTGTTACTATGTTTCACAAATTGATGGATCCAACTTCTTGGCCAGCTGGTGTTCTAGTGAAGGAATTCCAAAATATACCTAAGAGTCATCCTTTTTTAGGGCTACGCCAACCCAATCCACAAGGTTTTTAGATTGTACTTCAAACGGTGGTAAGGCTGTTCCAGGTGATAGTCTGCAGGTTAGTGCCAGTTCTTGTTTATGGTTTGGTCATCTAAATGTTCGTAGTTTAGTTAAACATTTTAATGACATTACTATACTGTTGGATGTTTACAAATTTGATTTTCTTGCGTTAACGGAAACTCTACTTAACGGTAAAATTCCAGACAAGTCACTACATATTAATAATTATAAATTAATACGTTTCGATCGTATAAATAATACACGATGGGGTGGGGTTGGTATTTATTTCAGGGATACTTTAAAAGTCTGTAAATTATTTTCTGGCACATTTGGAAAAGTTGAAATTTTGGCATCTGAATTGGACGGTTTGGAAAAATTCTTATTTTGATTGTTTATAACCCGCCTCCGGCTTGTACGGAGGATATTAATAATTTACAAATAATTTTTTCTCAATATGTGTTTCAGTATGTAAAAGTTATTTGCTGCGGTGATTTTAATTTTAACATGTTGACTAACAATAAACTTAGTGATTGGTTGAGTTTGTACAATTTATATTATTTACCTTTTAAACCGACTAGATTAGATAACAGCTTGTTGGATTTGATCATTTTGTATGAGCCTGATAGGCATAATATTGTTTCTTTTGGGCAACCTGCTGTTCCTGCTATTTCTGATCACGACTTGGTTTTTGCATGCTATAAATTCTGTCGAGTCAGGGATAAAATTTCCTATACCGTAGTTGCTGATGTTAAAGCGATTGAACGTGAGAGTTTTGTAAGTTGTTTCTTTTCGTTGGATTGGTTGAATTTTCGTTTTTATGCGGATGTGAATGATATGGTTGAGGAATTCAACTTAAACCTTTTACAGTTGGATAATATCTGTGTGCCTCGTAAGAGAGTTTTAAATAGGTGTCCTACTGCTCCGTGGTTAAATGCTTATATTTTGGATTTAATGGAGCGTAGAGATTTGGTTTATAAAAAATATAAAAAATATGGATTGGAGCATGATTTGGCTTCCTTTAAGTACTATAGAAATAAAACCAACAAATGCATTAATGACGCTAAGCATTCATTCTATTTTGGGAATGTATACAATTCTAAAAGAACGTGGGTCAATTTAAAAAAGCTTGGAGTTTTAGGTACATCAAATGAGGCAGTCATTATGTTTTCTGCCGAAGAAATTTTGAATGGAATTTGTAAGTTTAGTGATTCTGTTGGTGTTTTACCTTTACCTAATTCTAATTTTATTAGTTTGGTAAGCTACGCGTTTGTATTTGATTGTGTCGATGAGCTTATGGTGCTGAATGCGATTCGTGCTGTTAAATCGGATCTAATGGCATATGATAATATAAACTTTAAAGTACTTAAATTGTTTATTGAATTATTTCTGCCTCATATCACATTTATTATTAACCAATGTTTAACGAAATCGGTGTTTCCTGATTTGTGGAAGGTTGCTTCTATCATTCCCCTGCCTAAAAAGGATGTTGTTTCTGGTATTGGTGATATTCGTCCGATAAGTATTTTACCGGCGTTATCAAAGGTACTAGAGAAAATTATTCAACTCCAAATTACCGAACACCTTATCCGGTTTGATTTTCTAAGCAAATTTCAATCAGGATACAAACCTGGTCATAGCACTACCACTGCACTGGTGCATATAGTTGATGATCTATCAACTATTCTGGACAAGGGCCATTCATTTGGTATTTTAGTCTTTTTAGACTTTTCTAAAGCTTTTGATTGTGTTAACCATATCCACTTGCTTCAGAAGTTACATTTGTATTATACATTTTCGAATTCTGCTATTATGTTGCTTCATTCTTATTTGAGCGACCGCAAACATTTCGTAAAGCATGGAGAAGCTCAATCGAGTATTCGAGGAGTATTTGACGGGGTGCCTCAGGGTTCTACTTGAGGTTACGTTTAATAACTGCATTCGATATGTTTATGACCTTAGGAAGTTTGACCATGTCTCTGAATTTAGGGTTTCTATTATTGGATGTGACTTGTTTGAATTTTATCGTTATAGAGCTGCGGCTTTTATTTTCCGTATTATTAAAACGGGTAAACCATTGTATTTACATGAGAAGTTAGATTTTTCTACATCGTTGCGAACAAGAAATGTCAACTTGCCTATCAATAGGACAAAGGTTTACAATAACTCCTGTTTGGTGAACATGATTGTCATTTGGAACAGCCTACCACTGGAACTAAAGAATATTGGTTCTTTGAATATTTTTAAAGGATTAATGTTAAAATTGGTACAAGGTAATCTAAATTTTTGATTGATTGGTGTAAATAGTATGTATATAATGTATATATGTTTATGTATATATTTTGTATATATATTATCTTTGTATATTTTGTTTTATTCTTTGTGTTAATTTTAAATTTTGTCTGTTATTCTCTACTTTAATTATTGTATATATTCATGTTGTACAAAAACATTAGGTTTAAACAGCATTGGCTAATTGATAAATAAATAAAATAAAATAAAATATATTCACAAACGAACGATAAGTCAACCACACACATTATTATAATTCGTTGACTTGCATATCAAAACAAAATTCGTATGACATTGGGTGAGGAGAAAAATACTTAAGCGTCGTCTGTATGTGGACCAAATCAATAATGGCATGTGTTTACGGGACAATCTAATGTACCGACAAGAAAAAACATTCGACAAAACCACATGGCAGAAAAAAATATAGAGGAAAACAAACCGAAAGAAAATCGCGTTATGAAATGAACGTTAATCGAAGCTATGGTGTATATATTATTTTTAAATTTAAAGCCTGAATTCCATTGCGAATAAAAGTTTGTCAGTCAAGATAAAGGGAGATACAAATATAAAATCGGTGGTTGTGTGAAAGAAACACAAAACGAAGTCAGTCAAGATTTTACTTACATCAAATGTGTGTTTGTATTAGTGGATCGCCATTATTATGGTCAAAAATTATCAAAATCGAGGTCATTTTATGGTTATCCAACTAATATACGCACACAAATTTTGTGTACGAACGCAAATTTTTTTCCGCACACTAAGTTAATTAAAAGTTTGTTATTTTTATGGTAAGTGTCATAATTTTTTTTGGGAGTTGCTTCTAAAATAGCTGTGATAATAAAAAAATATAAAGTTGGTGTACAGTTAAATTGTGATAAATTGGGATCAATTGTGATAATATCGCTAAATACTATTATTGGCAATTTAACAAAGTAATCGTTTTATTTTTAAATAATTTATTGGTGGTGAAAAAGCCAAATTAAAACTCGAAGTGATAACCAAAAATTTATTTTTTTTATTTTTTATATTTTGCTGTCGCTGTCAAAATTTATCAAAATATTTGTGCTATAAAAAAAATAAAAAAAACATGTTTTATCTTTGTCACTCCAATGGTTTTTATTTTTTTTGTCTTCTTTCGACTTGAAGTCAGTTCAGTCAATTATTCACAGTGGAATTCAGGCTTAACTAGCAACGATGAAATCTGTATATAAAAAAAATATGGTAAGGAAAAAAACAAACAAGCACGTCATGAAAAATTTATATTAAATTGAAATAAGCAATTACGGCATTTACAATTGAATATGAATAGTTAAGTCTGGGTGTAGATAAAAAAAATATCAAAGGGAAAACAAATACGCGCGCGATGAAATTTTATTTTAAACTGAATGCACTAACGGACAAGATATATGAATGAAATTTAATACCAAATAATTCTGAATGAATTATACAACAAATAAACAGTTCCGGCGCGATTTATTAAATGAAAGCAAAGCGAGTATGAAAAAATAAACATGGAACGACACCAGCCGGATTTCGTACACACTCTATTTCCAAATTATTTCAACCTCAAAATTTTGTAAAGAATAATCATAATTTCAATGAAATTCTATTATAAATCGACCCGATCTTTTTATCAATCATCCAGCAGTAACCGAACGTTATCCAGCGGACAACCTAATAATATCCGGAAATATCTGTAAGTATGCCAACCAACTAACTCATAACCATCCAGGCTCTGAACCAACACTAGCGAAAGAACATACAAGCGCTACGCACAAGTTTCTTGCGTTTTTCGTTGCTCAGAGTATCCGATTAGCTCAACCAACCCCGTGCCAAAGCAGCACTTCTCTTCAAAATATTTATGAATATTGATGATTGAATCGCTACAGGACTCCTCCACATGTGATTTCCGCTTCCTTAGGGAATAACTCAATGAGTAGTTGCTATACGGACGGTTTTTTGTCTGCAGTAGCCTGATATTTGATCAGCCGAACTGAGAATTTCGTAAGCTGGTTTGAGTCGATCGGTTGAAACGTTATGGCTTTTACCATTAACCGATACGACGAATTGTTCTCGTAGTCTACATATGACTTTATACGGACCTTCATAAGGTGGAGATAATCCCATGCGAACCTTATTTGTTCTGATGAAGACAAAATCGCAGTTGTCGAGCGATTTTCAAACAAAAATATCATCTCGTTTTGTTTGACGAGGTGTTTTGGGTACAAGGTTCTGCATGGTTTGTCGCAGTTGGTCGATGATGGTGTCGGCAGTTGGGAGTGGTAGAAGAGGATTATCGATGAATAACTCACTGGGTAGCTTGATGGTTTGACCATAAACCACTTCAGCTTGTGCGCACTTCAGATCCTCTTTCACTGTTGCTTGAATTCCAAGAAGTATGACGGGTATTTCCGAGCTCCAATTAATTATTTTGCCTCTGGCCATTAGTGCAACTTTGAGTTGCCGATGGAAACGTTCTACCGTGCCATTGTGTTGTATATTTCTTTACTTTTTCTTAAACTATTTGAGTTTTTAGTCTATTTGAGTTATTGTTAGGGTTATAACTATCTGAATTTCTGATTATGTTGGTTTAAAAACAGTCTACGAAAATTATTCTTAATTGATGCAGCTAGGTGTTCCTCTTGTTGTTTTTTTTTTGTTGAGTGAAAGACGTTTGGTTTTTTATTATGTTCGATTGTTTAATTTATTTTATATAACTTTTACGTTTGACTGTTTTCTTGTTGATCAGTTAAATTAGACTGATTTACGAGTACTGTGCTTCTCTTTTACCAATACTCTACCTATTTTCTTTTTATTTGTAAGTCTTATATACTAAAAGATATTGGTCATTTACAACAATAAAATTGAAATTGTTAATTTTGCTAATTTATGTTTTTTGATCGTAATTTGTTTTTCGAAAACAAAAGTGTCATTTCCCACATTTCCGTTATTAATTTTGCTTAAATTTAATTTTCTTAAAAAACAAAACTTGATAGTTTTCGCGATTTCCGTTCGAATTGACTTTTTGTTGTGGGTTTGACCTTGTGTTTAATTTATTTGCTTGAAGTTATGTAATTTAAGAAAGCTTCAATTAATTTTGAGTTTGTACGCTTAATTTATTTGCCTGAATTTATGTAATTTAAACTGCTTTATCGCCGCCTAAATGTCATGTTAATTTATTTGCTTGAATTTATATTATTTAAGTTTTGTCACTGTCTAAATGTGATGTACATACGGTATATGCATATGTACATAGTTTATTTCATAAACTTATTATTTTATTGTTTTGAGGTTTCTGATTTCAAGAAAATTTTTTTATGTATAATTTTGTCATGTGTGTATTTCTAGGTCATTGCTTATTATTTCGTGTGTTGTGCATATCATGTTTGGAATTTTTCTGTTTATGTTTACGTTTTAGGTCATTCTTCTCTGTTTATGATTAAATTTTTGAATTTTGAATTTAGTGTTTAGTTTAATATAACTAATGATAATCAATAATATTTTGGGGGTTGGTGAATTTACTTCACAACAATTGGCATGAGGAGTTTTGTTAACTCTGTAAAAAGTTTTGACTCGAATTTCGTTCCTTGATCAGTGCTGATGTGAAGGGGCATGCCGAACGTATCCCGCGTTATTGTTGACAAAAGTGGTGGCAATGGTTGCAGCTGACATATTGGTCATGAGTATGCTTCGGGCCAGCGTGTGAAGCGAGCGACACAGGTGAGCAAGTAGGAATATCCATTAGACGGAAGAAGTGGTCCTACGATATCTAAGTGGATACTTTAGCACGTTGGCAGGATAAAAAAGACTGTGAGCCCAATTGCCTACGTCTTTGTTTATATTAGGCCAAAAGTAGCGAGCAGCAATCAACTTACGAGTTGCCTACGTCTTTGTTTATATTAGGCCAAAAGTAGCGAGCAGCAATCAACTTACGAGTTGCACGAACTTCATGATGCGAAATGTTATGCAGTGTGTCGAAGATGGTTCGACGTAATGGTACTGTAATGTATGGGCGATTGCTCCCAGTAAATGTTTTGCAGATAATTTCGAGGCCATGTAATTTAAAAAATCCTAGTTTCATTGATGAGCTAGAGTTGTTGTTGATGAGAATTCGAACAGGCTAAATGAAGTTGTTATCGCCGTTTTGTGGACGTCCTCAAGTGCTGCAGAAATTAGGTGGTAAGCTCTGATGAGATCGATTTTTGAAAAAAATTTGCATCCATGCAAGTGCAAGGAGAAATTCTGAATGTGAGGTATCGCATAATGATCATGTATTGTGACCGCGTTTGACGATAATCCCCACATGGTCGCCAATCGAGATCTTTCTTTTCCACCATATGGTGTGGACAAGAAACGGGAGATGCGGATGGCCTCTAAATCCCTAATTCCACCATGTATTGGAATTCTGTATGTGTGACTTTGTGACGGACTGGATCTAGTCTGCATGATCTTGACACAGGCAGATGGCCTGCTGTGACAATATGATGGACCACGTTGTGTTGAACTCGCAAGTTGCAGTTAGGCTCTACAGTGAATGAGGGAAATTGTTTAAGCAGAGTGCCGTTACCATTGTTGACTGTTAAATGGATCGGTGTCGGTGTGTCGACATGAACCATGGCGGCATTGACTGACAGTTGAGTCGCTGAATCAACCAGCCGTTTATTTTTGAGGTCAACAAGTAAGCCAAATTTACACAATAAATCGGCACCAATGATCGGACGATTCACAGCAGCTAAAATGAAAGCATGTGTGAAGGTTCTTTTGAGTCCGAGATCCACCTGAAGCAATTTTGTGCCGTACGTGTGGATAGTTGTGATTTTGATTACCTCGGGCAACTTAAGTATACATATGGATCGAATAACTTTATCATTTATTGTGTTGGAGCATGCGATGTTGCGCATGTGTCGAAGCGGCTCAGTTGGACGTCGATCACCGAGTTATTGGCCAGACAGAAGGACTTCTGATCGCCACTCATCCGACGGTACCAATCGTTCAAGAAGTGTATTTTTGAGTAGTGAATATTGATTATATTTTGGTGGGTTTTGCAGAAAATCGGACAGCACATCACATGTCTCGGGCTAAAGTGTCGCCAAAATGTACGAGTACTAGCATTTTTCAGAGGTAATTCCCCGGATGTCAAATTGGATTTCCGCTATGCGGAACCAATTGCTGGACTGCTGAGGTCAGAATGACAGTAGATTGATTTTTGTGCGGCCTGCGACTTGTGTGGCCTGATGAGGGACCCTGTTGTTGTTTTTGGTCGACGTTCATCATTGGGCTTTCCTCGTCTGACATATTGATGTATTCAAACGGAATTAACTAATGTCAATATTATTTCGTTATACCCAGTGCCAAAAGTAGTAAAAAAAATTTTTTTAGCGAAATAAATCGTGCGACCCAGAACTTCCTGAATGGAGTCAATCAGTTCGAACAGTTTTCGATTAAAAAATAGTGAGAAAAATTTAGTGGAATGGTTTATATATGAAAAAAATTAAGTTCGCACGTATTGTCCGACGAGGTACCGCTGAATTAAGGGACAAGCGTGTCATTTCGTATTCAGGGGGCTCGATGAAATGTATTGGGTGTACAAATAAATTTCCGACCTTTTTTAATGAAATAAAAGACAGTAGTTTGTGTAGAAAATGAAAGAATGTTTTATTCAAAGTATGCTCCTTCGGAAGCTATAACCTTCGCCCATCGTTCAGGCAATAAACGGATTCCCCGAAGGAAGAAGTCTGGTGGTTTCGAGGCGATCCAGTCATCGACCCATTTTTTGACGTTTTCATATAAAGTGAAGTGCTGCTGTGCCAGGCTGATTGCAGCGACCGGAACAAGTGGTAATCAGAGGGAGCAATGTCTGGTGAATACGGCACGTGGGGTAGAATTTCCCAGTTCTGCCTGTCCAAGTAATTTTTGACAGGTATAGCAACATGTGTCCTAACGTTGTCATGTTGCAAAATAATCTTACTGTGCCTTTTGTCCCATTCCGGTCGTTTTGCAGCTAGAGCTTGCTTTAAAGTCATCATTTGTCATCGATAAACTTGTCCCGTAATGGTTTCACGCTCTTTCAGCAGCTCATAATAATAGACGACACCCTTCATATCCCACCAAATACAATACAAAGCATTACCTTCGAACCATGGATATTTGCTTTTGGCGTCGACGGCCCTGGTTCACCTGGCTTGACCCACGCTGGTTTGCGCTTTGGATTGTCATAATGGATCCATTTTTCATCCCCAGTGATGATCCCCTTCCTTTGTTGAAGCAACAATTCGCACATGGTTTCCGACATTCCATGTCCCTTTCTTTCAATTTGTGTGGCACCCAATTTCCCAGCTTCTGAACCAATCCCATTGCATGTATACGTTGCGAAACACATTGTTGGGTAATATTCAACTCTTCTGCCAATCGTTTTTCAGTCTGACAAGGGTCCACAGCAAGCAATTCTTCCAATTCTGTGTCTTCAAATTTTCTTGGTCTGCCTTCACGTTCTTTGTCTCTTACGTCAAAATCACCAACTTTGAATCGTTGAAACCACTCTTTGCATGTTGTTTTCGATGGAGCATATTCACCGTAAACTTCCACAAGCAAACGATTTTTTTCCGCTGCACTTTTCTTCAACAAAAAATAATGAAGTAAAACTTCCCGCAAATGTTGTTTTTTTGGCACAAAATTCGACATTTTCAATTACATGAAAATAATTGTTGTTTACGCTTTGAACAAATGTCACTAGCAATTATTCATTCAAGCTTGACATCATTCTTTCTAGAAACTTTATTTTGTGATCGCCTCTTTTTAGTGAAGTGTTTTATAAATTTTCTTTTAATTTTAATTAATTTGTATTTCATTTAATTACATCTTAATAGTTTATTTTGATTTGTTTTTTCTTTATCAGTCGGGTAAGTCTTTTCATAGTCCTTTTTCTATCCACAAAATAATAAATCCACATAACACAAGCAAGGATAGAAGTACTGCGTACTTTGTACCTCCACCATTTACTTCTACTGATTTCTCTGATTTTGAAGATGAAATAAATACTAAAAAATCAAAAATCGTTTTAATAATGAAATAATAGTAAACGGTGAATTTGATAAAAGTCCCAATATGTTAATTAAAAGGAAACTTAATAATAATAATAAAATTTACGTCGCAGATTCGAAAAATATAGTAATAGCTCCCACATCATCTTCAACTTTATCTGTTGATTCATCGAATAACTCAAATATGCCGTCAGTTACTGCAGAAAAAATTAATCTATATAACCGATCAGATAATGGCACATTTACTGTATTTGTCAGTAAAGAGAATTTAAATATTGGTTTTTTAGGTAAAGGACTTAAAATAAATAATTTCAAAAATGTCAAAAATGTCTCTAGCGTTAGCAAAAATGTTGCTAAGGTTATCTTTAATAATTTTGAAGGCGCAAATTATTGTGTCAAATCAGATATCTTTAAAAAATTTGATAATTATACGACATACATTCCTAAAAATTTCACATCTCCTATTGGCATAATCAGGAACATTCCTATCGGGCTTTCTAATAAAGAAATTCAAGAAAATATTAGATCTAAATACCCTATCTCAAAAATAGAAAGAATGACTAAATGGAATAATATCACAAAAACAGCTAAGGAACTTGAATTGGTTAAACTTACTTTCGAGTCTGGAATTATTCCATTCAATGTCATTTTATATGACAGTGTCTTATTAAAGGTAGAGTATTTCATACCTAACCCATTATTTTGTAAAAAAAATGTCTAAATTACGGACATACAATTTCTAAATGTAAATCAAAAACTAATAGATGCCTAACGTGTGCTAGAACTATCGAGGGCGAACACGAACACGATTGTGACAAGAAAGATTCTTGTAAATTTTGTGGAATGGGTCATGTTACTAACTTTTTCAGATGCAATGACAGATATAGGCAGAAACAAATTAGGGAACATATGATTTTAAATAAATCTAGTTTCAGAGAATCCAAAAGCCACCTTTATGGTAGCCAACAAAAAGTCCCTAAACAAATAGATTTCGCTAATGATATCTGTGATGAAAATCAAGCATGGACCAATAACAACTTAATGAATTCTGATGCTAGAAAAATTCAAATCCTAAATAAATTAATAAACGAATTAAAAAATCAATTAAATGAAAGAGATTCTATTTTTAATGACGTCAAATCACTTTTGAATAATTCCGATGACTTTAATAAAAATCCAGCTAATTTAGATTCACTCAAAATTAAATTAAATAAATTTATTAAAATATAAACTTTTTTTTTCAGTTTTTATTTTCATTTTATTCTTCCATTATGTTACCTTTAAAAATTTTATAAATTAACATTCGTAGTTTAAATAGTAATAAAGATCTAATATACCATTATATACAATCCAATCATATTGATATCGTTATTCTATCTGAGACCTGGACAAATCCAAATAGCAATTTGATTTTTAACAATCACAATCTTGTTACTGATGACAGACCGGATGGTTTTGGCGGGGTAGGTTTTTTAATACATAACAAAATTTCTTGGAGAATTATTGATTTAAATTTTCATTACATCCGTTTTCAAGCTTTCAAGATTAACCTCAAATTTAAACACATTAATTTTAATATCTTATCTTTTTATAATAATTCTGTTATTAGACCTCAGGAAATCATTAATGAATTTGAACATCTTATTACTCAGAATCTAGATAACTGTTTAATAGCGGGAGACATAAATATTCATAATAGTCTTTGGGATAGTGCATTGACTCCTACTTACGACAGGGTGGGTGATAAGATTGCAGATATAATCACTGCTAATAATATCTTTTTATTAAATGACGGATCTCATACAATTTTTTCAGAAATAATTCTGCAGCATTATACATTAATTTGTGTTCAATCAATCTAATTGAAAAAAACTATCATGGAGAATTGATCCCATTAATTTAGGAAGTGACCATCTCCCAATACTTATTGACTTTAAACTAAATTATTATCAAAAAAAAACAAATCACAAACTGGTCAAAAGTATTGAAAGACTTTGATCTAAATTCTATTGATGATAAATGCAATGTTGAAGAACACGTAGAAAAATTAATTTCTGAAAACACTTCTATTATCACAAGTAAAAATACTTTTAAACCTAAACCTTGGTGGAACGATCTTATACAAAGACTATGGAACATTAAAAAACACAAACAACTAATTTATAATTTAAACAAAAACATTTTTACCGCTATTGAACTAAAAAAATCTATACAAAAACTTAAATTAACAATCAGAAGAGAAAAGAAAAAATCTTGGAATATTTTTTTAATATGCATCAATCATAAAACTAATAATTCTGATCTCTGGAACAACATCAATAAAATTAAAAATAAAAAACAATCCAACTACAGAATTTTAGAAGATCCCACACTAGCTAATAATTTTGTAAATTACAATTTTCCTCTCTCCTTTGAATCCCCTCCTAATCTCTCTAATAACCTCAATCCTAATATTAATCCTGCAGAATTTAATAACATTGAAATTCTTGATATTATTAAAAATTCCAATAATTGTAACCGTTCATTCGGGGCTTTAGCTTATAGAAAATTGTTATCCCATGAACCGTTAACAGATCTCTTAATGATTGATTGGTGGTGCAGCATATTGCCGGCTAGGTGGCAGTGGTACGGGGGAGGATCTTTCCACCGATCATTAAGAGCTTGATAATGCTGCTGATTTTTTTTAAATTATGAACACACCTCTTACACATACGCACGGTTAACCATAAATGTTTACTTATCACAGTTTATTTAATCACAGCTTTTCTATCACAGTTCACTACACAAATAAGTTGTGTGACCTTTGATCTTTTGGTCATATTTTCACTATACCCACACCTCCATATTGTATGACTTCATAAGTCCCCGTGTGGTTGAAAGCTCACATTATCACAGCTAATTAAATTTTTAAGAACGCATCTTAAATCGTTCTATATTTACACAAACAAAAAGGTTCATCAAACGCGTAACCACGCACAACCATTCAGAAAACAATAGTGAATTAAATGATTTATGAATCACTAACACATTACCGCATAATAACCAAAAAAAATCAATTGACAAAGAAAAATGAAATCGAAAATTTTGATAAAATTAGAAAAACTTTAATTTAACAATCAATGTAAATATTTAATTAAATAAATAGCTATAGTAAACAAAAAATTTAGTAAATATAATAAGTAATATAATAAATAACATTTAAGTATATGGATAACTATAATTATAATGTTATAATGCAATAAATTTGCCTAAGTCACAAGATTAATTTTATATTGCGCGAACCATGGTTCTTAATTAAATATAACAAAATTCACTAATTATAAATAATAAGTTAAATAAATACATTAATAAATATATAAATATTAATACTAATAATAATAAAGAAAAACTTCTAAAATGCTGTTGGTGACATCATGGACCGACATTTTTCATTTCCCATGATCGACCCATTTAAACGCATCAGCATTCAACGCTCGGTCTGCGATCACGTTAACAAGTGTTATACTGTACTTTTAATTTTTATGTACGATGATATTTATATTGTACTTGTGCAGTTAAATTTTATGATGCACAATTTTTTGATAGTACTTAATACATAGGTATAAAATAATTTAGAAAAAATACGCTTACCAAGCAAACAGCGATTTACCGTTAGGAACTTATGGAACTGTTTCTAATTTTTAGGAAATAATAAGAAAAATATAAGTACACTATAATATAATAAAGCCACAAGTTGTGTTTACCTTGGTAAGCGCCGAAAACCAGAAGAAAACAATAATTAATCCGTCCGACTCGAACAAGTTAAGCTGATATATGGTCTTAACAATGACACCGCAACAGAACAGCTTGCCGCAATAATTTTGGTCAAAAGCTTTTGATAAATAAACTAATCTATTATTTTTGCACTAATACTTTAACAAAATGTACACAAAATTAAATTGTTATGACTTGACCGCGGCAATAGAAGTACTGATGAGGAAGATTATTCATTATTTTCTCGTCGATTTTATATTTTTTTTATTTTGTCTAAGGGGAAATTGTAAACTTGTTTTCCCAATTTAACAAATTTTGAATAAATATACTATACCCTGCACATCAAATAAGTTGATCACTTTTGAAGCATAATATGAGTACAGACCAAATTACTTACTATTGGAAATACGCGCGGCTGAAAAATCGTGCGTGATAACAATTTTCTAAACACCAATTAATGTGTAACAGCCAACTGTTACATAATACTGCTCCAGAATATAATAAAATCTCATATAAAATCATCAAACAATTAGTTTGCTCTAATCCTAACCTAATTAATATTATTACAAATTATTTCAACAACATCTGGTAAAATCAAATTTACCCTACAAAATGGAAAACGTCATACACAATCGCCATTTTGAAAAAAAGGGAGAGATGATAGAAACATTATTAACTACCGTCCTATTTGCCTGTTATCTATCTTCTCAAAAATCTTCAATAAACTCATTTTAAAACGAATTAATGATCATCTAATCTCCCATAATATTCTTAACTATTACAATTTTGGTTTTAGAAAAAATAAAAGTATCACTGACTATTTTGTAGAAATGTTTAATTTCATCAACTCCCTCAAACAACAACAAAAAAAATTGTTTTAGTTAACATTGACATTTCCAAAGCTGTTGATGATGTAGATAAAAATATTTTATTGAACACCTTTAAAAACTTCAATTTCCCTAATAACATTACACATTGGATTTCTCAATTTCTTACAAATAGAATTATTTCTATTCAAAATATCAATCAAGCTTCCATTCATTACACTAATAAAGGCATTCCTCAGGGTAGCTGTTTGAGTCCTACCCTTTTAATATCTATACCCTTTACACGACATCAATAACCCCTATACAAAAATTTTCCAATATGCCGATGATATTTGCATAGTAATTTCTGCCGATAATCATGATAACTTACAATTAATAACAGATTCTACTTTACTCTCATTAACTAATAAATTACAATCTTTAAAACTACAAATTAACACTGATAAATCTCATTTTTTAAGACTATTCACTAATGAAAATAATTCCAAATCTCTAAATTTAAAAATTAATAATATCGTAAAGATTAATAATATCGTTAAGATTAATAAAGAAAGATTAGCTACTAAGATACTGGGTACAACTTTAACAAATAGACTTTCATTATCAAATCATTATACAAACTTAAAAGCAAATATTTCCAATTCCATTAACTTATTTAAAACTCTCACCCATTTTAATGGAGGTGTAGATCCTGAAACAATGATCAATATTTCTAAAGCAATAGTTAAATCAAAACTTGAATACACATAAGTTTTTACAGACACTAAATACATATAAAAAAGATATTAATATCTGTCAATCTATTAAAAATGCTTGTCTGAGAGCTTGTCTAGGCTTCTTAAGAACTACTCCAATTCCGGCTATTTTATCTGAATCCCTAGAAACATCTTCAGATCTAGATTTTATTAAAAAATCACTAATTTATATTACAAAAAATCTATATAATAATTCCAAAATCGGTAACGACATTAAAAACAATAGATCTCTTTATAAACTTAATGAATTATATTCTAATTATACTTTTCTTTTCAAAATTATACCTTTTCATATAAAACAAACTTCTCCCACTAATTTTAGCATTATAACAAATATTGAAGGAATCACAAACAAAAATCTTATAAACCATTCTGAACAATATGCGTTATCTATGGCTGAAATTAATAAATATAATAATTTCGCAAAAATGTACACAGATGGCTCTATAATTAACAATAAACCAGGAATTGGAATTTTTGTTGAGGATAAAAATTGGAAATTTGCCATCCAACTAAATAACCCTACTTATATTAAAAATATCGAAACCATTGCTATTAAAATTGGAATTACCATAAATCATCAAAAACAATAATATTATCATTATTACTGACTCTCAAAGTTCTTGTATTTCATTAAAAACAGCTCTATTACACTATACAAATTGACACTATGAAAATCAAATTATTGACACTATCGGCCATAACCAAATTAAAAATTTTGTCATTCATTGGTTCCCGGGTCATTGTGGCTTAAAAGGAAATACTATAGCAGATGGTTTAGCAAAAAAAGCAGTTTTTTCTCCTACTCTCTTTCTTGATAATGAACCTACTCTCATAGACATATTTAGTGATCTCGTATCTCCAGATCTATGAATAATAAGTGGATGGAAATCTACACATCAATGTGTAATTCATCCGGTCATTTTTATAAACAAATTTGTCCTTCTCCAAGATCATCTTTCCTATTCAAAGACTCTAATTTTACATCTTGTCAAACCAGGTGAATATACAGATTAATCTCTGGTCATACAGTTAACAAGAAATTTAAATTCCTTTTGGGACTTGAATCTACATCTAATTTGAAATTTGCAACACCGTTGAAGATAACGAACATATTATTAACGATTGTGTCATAAATAATAATATAAGAAATAATTTCCCACTTTTATACAGAAAATCCTTATTAGATATCTTAAAGGATCAAAGAATGGAAGAATATAAAATATTGTGTGATTTTGTGGATAGAATAAATTATAAACTATGAATTAAGACTATGTACATTTAATTTTTATTGAATTTTTTTTCACACAATGATTTTTCTTTTGGAATCATTTCATTTTATTTTATTTTTATTATAATATTAAGATTTATGAATATTATATAATTTAATTCTAAAATTTATTTAAAAAAAAAAAAAAAAAATTAAAATTAAAAAAAAATTATGAATTATAAATTTATATTTAATTTCAAAACTTTTATTTTTATATGTATCCTTCATCTTCTTTCTAATATTCTTTATTTAATAATTTTCATTTAGTCTAATTTAATTATTAAACTTTGTTTTATAAAATTATGCTTTATTTTATTATTTAATTTATAAATCTAATTTAATTATGTACACTTTATTCAACCCTCCAGAACATCCCCTGAGTGGTCGCTGGAAATTTTGGGCTGTTCCCAACTCACTGGTCTTATGGATTGAAATATCTGGCCTGAACAAATTTAAAAAACAAACAAACAAACAAACGAACAAGCTTGACATCTAACCTCCAAAAAACATGTATTGCCCGATTGAATAATATGCAAGCAGTGATACTAACGACACCTATCTAAAAAGGTCGGAAATTTATTTGTACACCCAATATAATAAATATGTAATAACAATAATAAAAATTAGTGCGTTTTTTTTTTTTTTTTTTTTTAAATTGTAGATATAAACGACCCCGAGCAAACAAAACGATAAACTCTACGGGGTATTTTCGCGAATTGAAAATGAAATCTAGCATGGTTGTGAAAATTTGTACATCTAGATATATGTGAATTCTTATTGCCAGTAATTTTAAAAATAAAATATAAATAAAAAAAATTGTGTATAAGGTTACGTGTTAAGAGAGAAAAAGTTTTTTAAAGTTTATGTATTGAAATTTAATAAAAATTTAAGAAATAATGATTTTAGTGTAAAAAACTTCTATCATTTTTGAAGAAATTAAATTTTTGAAGAAAAAAAAAACTTAGCTGTTACACTGCTGTTACAGATGATTTGTTGTTCCCGTTAACCGATGTTTATTTACTCTCGTTTTGAACTGATTTCTGTTGTATTTTCTGATTTAAGAAAACAAGTAATTTATGTCTTCTAGTTGTTTAAGATAACTGTAAATGTAATTCGTTGTACCCAATGTCGTTATCCGGAATTCCGGATTAAGCGATGATTATCGATATTGCAATTCCCTAGTCATGTCATAATCATCATCATTCATAATCATCGGACGAGCGGTGTCTATGTATTTGTGTTGTTGTTCATTTATTCTTAAACTACTAAATCACGTCTTCCTTTGTAAGCACGCATGCTACAACAATTCGACCATTCTTGTTTTCCCTAACATTATGAATTTGTGCGTTGGCGTGTAACCATGCTTCGATGTCCACAATAAATAATTGTAATAAAATCTTTGGCTATGACGAGAGCATCGAACCATCGACCTTTCTCTCCATACCACGCGCCAACCGTCTGAGCTATCGCTGTTCGTAAAGTGGACTTGTTGTATGATGGCCATAATCTTCACAATATGATTTTCCTTACTTGTACGAAAATTGTTGTATCATTTTAAGTTTAAATCATTAAATAATTAAGTTCTCTCTTATCAACCACACAAATTAATTTTAAAATAATTAAAATACTTCACAAAATAAAAAATCACAAATAATTATCTTACACAAAAGCTGGGGGTCAATTCTCATTCTATGAAAAAATGGAATGAAAAAAATCTTTCCATTTGAAAAGATTTTCATAATACGCCTCACAGCTAGTGATGTAAACGGTAATATTCTCGGTGGTAACATTGCCGGTAAAATAGGTAATTTTATTTAATATTACCCAAAGTGGTGTTACCGTACTAATATCAGTAACATAAATTAAAAATTGCTTTTTCCAAACAACTCAACTAGTCTAAATACAAAAAGAGTTGTGAGTCGTGACACCACTGCATTATACTTCCTTATGTACTATTAACCTACTACACCAAACTTTTACTGAAAATATAATAATCTACACCTTTTTCCTATTTCATTGACATATTCATTAGGCAAATGCGTAATAGAGCTGGAATCTGACCCTGAATATGATCCATCGCTCTGTCTGGAAATAACACCAATCACTATTTTAACTAGAAAAGTGGCTGCAACGTCGTAGTCGATGAAAAGCTCTAGTATGCTGGAATTTCGTTGACAACATGAGACCAAAGTAGCACCAGATGGTCGATGAGCTATTACTCGAGCATTTTTGTTTCTGCTCGTCTCTGCATTGCCGAGTATGGGTGCATCTGCCATGGACTTAACTTGCTCATTGTTGATATCTTCAAGATTCAGTCTATCAACCGTTTGAAATTTTCAGTCAGTCGTACGGATGGTTTAGGAAATAGAAAGACTCGCACATTTGTCATGCTACATTCGATCAACATTTATGCTACATCAGGTATTCCCTGAATGCGCTGGCTATCGAAGACGACGTGAAGTCAGTTATGAAGACATCTACGCATCTCCTATTCGAAATTGTTCACTCCGTACTGCCTCCGATTGCTAAATGGCCATCTTTTTTTGAGAGTTTGCTGTTGTCCAAAGCACTGTTTTGTTGTATAAAACAATTTTTTGAACAAAATAAATGCGCCAATTACGAAGAACTTATAAGTATTCTCAAATTTGCTTGAACCAGCTATTCGAGAAAAGAGTCTTTCGGAATCACAGAAACTTGAAGCGACTGAATTTATTTTTAATGTCGCAGAAATTCACACAAAATGTAAGGACAAAAAATAGAAGGGCAACAAAATATATGAGTTTTTGGTGCATTACAATGTTCGAAGTGAACTTTTTTCCACGACCGTTTGTGGTTGCAAGTGACCAGCTCTCTGATGAAATTTGGTCGGCGGGAGTGTTTTCTACTTCACCTTTAAGTGCTTGGCGGTTGATATTTTGGGCATGCTTGCATCGAGAGCTGCAATTGAAAGCACATTCATTACCTATGGTTTTATACACATAGCTCAACACGTAATCTACGAGTATTGACTGTAACGTACATTTGCCACAACTTAAACCTGTCGAGATCGAACGAAGAAAGTGTGGATAATGAAGATGAAGTTATTTCTGCTGAATCAAATACAAATTATTGTTAATGGATGAATCTGCATAATCATATTCGCTTGAAGAAGAGGATAACTTGGAGGAAAGTAATAATAATTCGGTTTTGGATGTTGTTGAACCATACATTGATTAAAGAGTTTAATTGATCATAAACTCATATTTATGTAAAATTCATTATTTACTGTAGGCGTTGAAGGCGACGATCTTGCCGTCCTTCGACGTCTACCGGTGAACACCACGTCAAGGACAATTAGAAATCTTGTTGACATCACGAAAATGTTGGGCAAGAAACTCTTGGTTTTTGTATTATGATAATGCACCGTCTCACAATGCATTGGTTGTACGTGACTATTTGGCCAAAAATTCGACCCATATTGTTTTGCATCCGCCCTTCGCATGATTTAGCTCCGCTTGACTTCTGGCTATCCCTGAAATTCAAGAAACCGCTCCGGGGACATCGTTTTGACACTTTAACGTTCAATAGACTTTAACAACTGTTTCGAACACTGGAAAAAACGTTGGCATAAGTGTAGGATGAAATATATTTGAAAGAATAATAAGCCGTTTGTGTTTTATTTAAAAATCTTACTACTTTTGTCCGGATGTCAAAATTTTACAAGTGTTCCTTGGTACAAATTGGAATTAAAATATTGAATAAAACGTGTATTACCTATTTTACCCGTGTTACCTGTAATATTACCGGTAACATTACCAAATTTAAAAATATCGGAAATTTTACAACTGTACACACAGCAAAACATATTTTATCAAGTTTCATATACCATATATTTCCGCTAGATGCGCTAGGTAAATGGTGCAAATAATAGCTAAATAAATGATAAAAGAGATTATAACTTGTAGATAGATTTAATCACTCTCTCAAAGAGATTAGTCCAGTATTTGACGGTAAAAATAGGTTATTACCTCAGAATTCTTACGAACAACACCGATTTCGTGAAATTTGGACATTAAGTAAACATTTGGACAGTAACTTATATAGTTCCGATGCGTGCTCTTACCCTGGGGTTATTTGTGCTCTTACCCTGGGGTGCATGCCACCCCTTCTAGGGGGTGAAAATTAGTACACACAAAATGACTACTACTAACTTTAAGTAAAAAATATTGTATAAAGTTTTTTCGACAAATCAATATTTTTCGAGTTATTCACGATTGAAAATGTTGATTTTTCATCTAAAAAAATGCATGTTTTATAGCGATTTTTCAGAATAACTCGAAAACCTAAAATTTTATTAAAATCATTAAGAACTAAAAATAAATCTTACAAAATAACATATTGATTGGTTTATTTTATTTTTTAGATGCAATACGAACCGAGTTGTGGCTCGTTGAAAGTAACTGTTTGTTCGCCGAAATCTGAATTCAAACCTTTCAGCATTAAATAACGGTAAATAACGGAAAAACCTAACTCAAAAAATATTCGAACAGCAATTTGTCGGTAAAAGGGCATTTGTAGCCGTTTTCTGAAAAAAGGATCGATATACAAGGTAAAGTGATCTTATATCTAACCAAATCTTTTTAACCTGATCTTTTAAATGATCGAAAACTCAAATTGGTTCTAAATAATAATAAAAAATACAGTTGTCCGCTACCCATATGGACATATAGTATTCAGTTATGGGGATCTACCAGCGCTTCAAACAGAGAACTCCTGCAACGAGCCCAAGTGAAAATACTTCGCAGTATTATCAATGCTCCTTGGTACATTCGAAATAGTAATATATTGTACATGACGACCTTGGGATTAAAACCGTTACAGAAACAATTAAAGAATTCAGTTTGAAATATTACTCAAAACTAGAAGCACATCCCAACGAATTGGTCAGGGAGATACTAAAACAGCCGTGATTTAGGCGACTGAGAAGAAAAGATCCACTCGGGCTGATGAACCTGTGAACCTGTAAATTTACTAAATGATTATGTTATACTTATAAGTAAATAATCTAAATTAATTAAATTGTGAGCACTAACAATAAGTACTAAGATTTGATTACTTCTTGTGAGTTTCTCATGTAGAAAGATTCAAGAATAAAGCCATTGGCAACATTTTAAAAAAAAAAAAGTTGTCCGGTAACCGATTCTCAGTGTTCTATGTTTTAACAATTTTAAGTTTGTTTGATAATTAAAAGAATGGTTTGTGTTAAGTAAACGCTTAATCATTACAATGACACGTTTGCGTGATCTACCACCTTCTCATGTAGCCGATATGCATTTTGTTTACGGTTTTTGTAATGAAAATTCACGCGTTGCTGTCGAAGAATACAGGCATGGTATCCATCCAGGCCAGTACTTGGGTATAGGACGTTCATTCCAATACATGAACGTTTTTCCGAACAAGGATTATTCCAACAATAGAATGAATCCAGGGTGAATATTAACGTACATGTGGAAGAGAAAATATTACGATTACGGTGCTGACAGGAGATATGGACTATCGTATAACAGATCAGTTTTTCGTAGCTGGATAATTTCACAGCAAAGAAGTGATGTCAATTTTATAAGGAGAATATTGTGGACAGATGAAGCTATTTCACCAGGGCCGGTATAACAAATTATAGAAACCTTCATGTTTGGGCCGTCAAAAACCCTCACGTCGTAAGGGAGACAACTTTCCTGAGCCAATTTTCTATAAATGTAGGGGCGAGAATGATCCACGATCAACTTATCGAACCTTACGTGTTACCAAATAGGCTTGATCAACACGTATTTTTGGAATTTTTAGAAAACACGTTGCCTTTGCTCATGGAAAAAGTGCCGTTGTTGAGGAGAAGACGGATGCAGCTACAATTAGATGGGGCTCAAGCACATTTCTCAAGGATAATACGTGATTATTTGAATGAAAATTACCCACGGTGGATCGGTAGAGGAGGTCCTTTAGCCTGACCGCCAAGGTCCCCTGATCTTACGCCTCTAGATTTTTATTTCTGGGGATTTATGAAACAAAAAGTGTACGCCGTGCCTATTGAAACCAGCTAACAATTGACAGCAAGAATTTTCGCTGCTGTAGCAGAAATAAAAGGCAACCCTAAACAATTGCGTCGAACAACAACAAGTGTGATCACAAGAGCCTTTGTTTGTTTACAAGAGGGTGGAGGGCATTTCGAATATGTTATTTAATAAAAAATGTTTAATAATTTGTAATAAAAATGGTTTTTATTGAATATTAATGAAATAGTATTATTTTATAACGCTTTGACTTTAATTTAAACATCAACCTTTTTTATTTAATTTCCCTACTTCCTTTAGGTGATTTTTGCGGGGTATTTTTTTAAGTTAGGTAGTAACAGTGTTTTGTGAATTGGTAGATTTTATGCTGTAGATGAATAATAATAAGTAAAATAACTATTATTCTTTTTTTTTAAAGTAGAGGTTTTGTAAGTAAAAAAAATGTTATTTTCCCATCCATAATTTTTTACATTCTTTAAAAAAAAAAAACCTGGCTAAGTGTGCAAGTTAACCAATAAAGTGACTCATAAGCTTTCAAAAACCGCAAACAGAATTAAAATCGAGCCCATAACTTCGGAGATATTATGAAAAATGTGAGAAGGGGTCACCAAAAGGGGTCCCATTTTTTGGGATAATTTATAGTATAACTTTTGTTCCTTGATCCATTCCCAACTTACTGTCCAAATTTCACGAAAATCGGTATTGTCCGTAAGAATTCTGAGCGAAAAACTGTCACTCACTAGACTAGAGGTAGATAGAGAGTAAAACCAGTTTTCGTCTTTGCCTGTCAAAATATAAAACAAATTATTAAAATGGCCAAATTTTATTAAAACTAAATGCAACTAATTATTTAGGGATTTTTCTTAAATGAATTGAAATTTTTTAATAAATTTACTTATAAATTATTGTAGTTTTAAAGTGATTTACATTTTAGTTTGATTGCATATTTAATATTAAAATTGTCAATTTAAGTCTTATAAATCTGAATTTCCATATTCATTTGTCTCACGACCATAATACTCGGTGAGAAAGTTTTTTTCATATGAGAAGATTTTGACATTACTTTTCCTTCTCATGGAACATGAATCGGAAATCTGTATTTCTCACCGAAAATATTTTGCATTGTACTTTTCACAGCACGAGAATTGACTCCAGGTATTGGCCCCATTGTAAATTTTGTTTGCGAAAAAGGTCTATTTGTTTTTTGTTTCAAGTTTTCAGTTAGTGTGGTTCAAAACATATTCGCATCAAAAAAAAAAAAAAAAGATCTCTGCCGTTTTATCACAGATAAGAATAGACAGATGTGGATCTTGTATGGGCCATATTTACATTCCAAATTTCAATAGCAAATTCCAATCCAATCTGTTTAGACCAGGACGTATATATAATTTACATTTCTATCCCTTTTTATCCTTTTACCCATGAGCCATGACTATTTTTATTACAAACGAAAACTAAAAAAACGAAATGCTTCGTTTTTGTTTTGATGTAATAAAAATAGTCATGGGTAAAAGGATAAAAAGGGATAGAACTGTAAATTATATAACGTCCGTCTAAACAGATTGGATTGGAATTTGCTATTGAAATTTGGAATATAAATATGGCCCATACAATATCCACATCTATCTATTCTTATCTGTGGTTTTATGTTCAAGTTGAATCAAATGCTTTTATTTGCTCTCTGTTATTGAAACTAGGTATTTTCATCAAATCGCAAATTGTCTCGATAAAAATATCTAAAGAGCGTAATGTTTTTTTAACAACTTATTTGTTGTTTATTTATTAAGAATTACCGGTTTCTAGTTCCGTGAAATACTCATAAGACAATCCATCCATTATGTCTGTATTTTTTTTTTTTTTTTTTTTCTAAACAAAATAATGTTCAACCTCGAAATATGACTAATATTTATTGAACTATATTTTTTCAATAAAGGTTTGTATCTTTACTGTTGTTGGCTGTGGCTATTTTGGGAAATTGCGTTCGATTCTCAATGTTGATATTTTCTTTTTTTTATTTTTATTTTTAAATTCGTTTACACGCAAAATGGCATTCAAATACTTTGTACCAATAAGATTTGATTGTTGCGAAGTACCTTATTATGTCATACATACAAATGATATGCTGTGTTCAGTGATAGGTTCACCCAAGCACAATGTGAAACAAAACTATTGAAATTTCCCAATAACTCGAAAAGTATATGATTAAAAGTTACTCCATTTTTCATAACATAAATTAAATAATTTTTCTACTGACAAACTCAAAAATGGCAATCAAATATAAGCACTTTTTCATCGAGTGCACATGTATGTATGTATGTTGTATGTAAGTATATGCTCAATTTTACTGAATGACTGAATAAAAAAAAAATGTATCTAGTATTTTTTGATTTTCGCTTTCAAATGTTTTGAGTGCAAGTTTAGTAGTCAAGTCTAGTCGGTGTTTTCAATCAGTTGTGGCAAGATTTTGTTGAGAATATTTTTGGAATATTATGACAATACATAAAAATTAGTGAATTTTGTGATAAAGGCGACAATACCAGTGTGAAAAGTCATTAGTCTCATTAAACTAATAATAATAATATGCATATGTAAATAAGCGAGTGTAGTAAAATATAAAATAAAAGAAAAAAATCGTTATAGTTCTTACAGTTTTGTTGAAATGGATGTAGCAAAACGGAAATGATTAAAATGAATTAAGATAATAGAATTTTTTGTAGTTCTATATAGTAATTTTGTGTGCGTGCTCTGTGTGTTCTATATAAAATACTAAATTATTAGTAGCATTTAGTGATTTGCATTTTTAATTTTTGTGATTTGTGTTTAGGAGTTGCTCTCCTCTGCTATCTTTGAAACGGTACCTAAATAGATCAACGTTTTAAAAAATTAGCAAAATGACGTATCTAAGTGAAGATAAATTAAAAGGATTCGAACGTTATAAGGTGGGTATCTTATGATAAAATTTATAAAAAAAGTTTTATAATTAGGATTTAAGTACTCCAGGTTCCCAAAACGGTTCGGTACATTTTGAATCCAAATTTGCTGTGATACTTATAAAGTAAAACTTTAGCCTTGAAGAGAGTAGTATTTATTTTAAAGATTTTAGCTTATACATATTCTGTAACCTTTAATCAATTTGTGTGTAGATAAATAACTTTGTACGCAAACAGTTTACTTCAGTTCATATTCAGTTGAGCACAAAACAACTGTTTCGTCTAAAAAAAATCAAGGTTCTGGCGTTAAATATTAAATACCTTATATTGCACGTTATTTATGTTATCCATGTATAAATTATAGATGATAAAACCTTCACCGAAAATAAACAAAAAGATTTTTGCACTTACTTCACTCAATAAGCAGTCATCATAATTGGTTAAGTAAATTAGTTCTTTCCAAAATTATTAGCATCTTGAATTGAATACCATTGAAAAAATTGTTGTGTTTACAATATTCCTACTCAGTGCAACACTGCATTTAATTGATTAAAATAATTAATAGACTTGTTGCCACAATACTTTTATATTAGAAGATTATGGTATGTTGATCTAAGTATATATAATTTATACATTTACGCTATTTACATTTTAGCTATTTTAATTTAACTTAGTATCAACGATATCAGTGTATTGTTCCGCTATTCCGTGATAATGATAATTTAATTAGGGTTTGCAACTATACGAGATTTACAATAATTAAGTCTAAAGCAATCTAAATTATCACATTTTATACATAGGAGGTCTGGAGATTGTCTCGCTTTCAAATAATGTCAATTAAAAATCCGTCCTTCAACAACTTTTTTATCTTTTTGAATTCTATTTAGATTTAATTTAAATGAAATTGTTCAAAGTGCACCTTAAACATTATAGTTCAAAACTATATGTTGTTTATAGAATATTCAACCTCTGTACTTATACTTGATTTACTAAATTCATAATAAATACACCATTAACATTACAATTGACGTTAAATGATTGATCGTTTTACTTATTTTCTCAGTAAATAAAATAAATAAAATTAGGAAACCTGGAATACTATCTACCCAAGTTTATTAAATATGTAGGTATAATGTATTATAATCTTGAATCTATATCTCAAACAGTTACGAATATTGTAAATTATGTCAATCGAATTACATACTTTAGATTTAAATGCAAAAAAGGTCGCTCGTCTACCGGACATAATAATTAAGTTATGCCAAAGTCACTGAAAACATGTCTACTTACGAACTTTTTTTATTCAATAAGATTCGCTCCGTGCGAATAGCAATGCGACAAATGCATTCGTGTCAATCAGCGCTTTTTGATAGTAATCTGAAAAATCGTACGATTAATTAAACTTAAAATAAAACATATTACTAAATACTACTGTGTAATAAGTTTTAATCATTTCAATGACTTCGCTTTTATGAATTACAACATCAACATCATGAATGATGAAGCGGTTTCATATAATTACTGTATAGACTTATCTTAAAAACACGTGTTGCTTCCCTTCGTAAAGAACGTTCACTTCACCATAAATTTCCTGGCTTAAAGTATTTTTGTATATCAAAAATGATGGCCTTATGACATGCACAACACAAGTAATATGATAAGTAAATTCTATAAATACTTAATTATATTTGTTTTAAAATTGTCGTTATGCGTAAATTATTTGTGTGTAATACCAAAAGAGTATAAAAATCGGAAGATAAGCATCATACCAACGACCTGATATAATATATGTACGTACTAGTCTTGTCACGTGAGTTAACTTCCTTCCAGAGCTGGCTCTACAATGGACGAAAAAGATGCAAAGCAGCCGGGCGCATTTAAAAAGGGTACCTTAAAGCAAAAGCGACAAACAATGTACAAAAGGAATGTTTTTTGAGATCTCAAAACAGAGATATTTTACAATTGAGAAGAGCCTTACTACGTTTAGCCTAAATTGATGTGATGCTAGAAAATAAAAGAATAAATTTAGATTTCTAAAAGGGGTACCTAAAGTGAGTTTTTCATCGGAACGCTAGCAACTCAAGAGTTGGCACTGCTTCCATACTATAAAATAATCCATCAACTGCTGGAACAATTTTAACCCTAATCAGTATGGGCTATATATTACAAATTGATTAATAAAAATAAAATACAATTTTTCAGTTATCACCCATCATTTCTTCAAAATTAAGTATAGGAATTGATGTGCCAAAATAACTAACACTTATACAAAAACTCTCATATCCGCAAGACAAGGACTAATGTAACAAGTTGGCTCTTTAATTTGTTCCATTAATCCCTTTGTTATTAACCAATTCTAGTTAGGCCTATATTCGTTACAATTAAAAAATTCATAAAAATGAATTTTTCGGTTATTTTTTAGCTAACAAATTTAAAATGAGTCTGCCGGCGGATTCATCCCATACTGATTAGGGTTAAGAAAACATTTGTTCGTTTTAACTACTACATAATATCATTGTAAAGCCACTTTCGCTAAAAGCATATTTTTGTATTTTACTTTTTATTCTCGTTAATCGTTCTAGTAAAATTCGATTTATAATTTTTAATTTTCAGCCCTTTATTTCACTCTACTCAACTTTATTCAAAAAGCCAAACAGACATTTTCCACTGGACTAAAGTAAGATAGTATTATCATCATCAACTCATCATTAATCTTGATCATAAGCTACGAAGAGTTACTTAATATTTATTTTGTACCGCTACCTATCGTAATGTTCAGCCGACCAACTAGGTATCATCTGGCTAACGGTCTACTAACTACCCTGTTTCATTCGCTTTATATAATAATAATTATTTATAAGATTAGTGCAATATTACTAGAACTTCGGCAAGGCTTGAATTTAAGAACAGTTTAAAGGGTAATTCTTTTTTTTTCTTTAAACAACGGCCTCCTTACTTACATTAGCTTTGTTTCGAAAATATATTTACTTCTTGTGGTCCTAAAAATGGTAAGATTATCCTCTTTTGTCTTTTGACTTGTTTCCGTTTATGCTTTTCTACCCTTATGAGACCTTTAAGCTTACCATAAGAACCGTAAAATTGAAATTCCACCAACTGTTTCCAAATACACGTCGATTCCGAATTTCTACTCGGGATTCCACTGAGAACTTGGATAAACGTCGAATTTTGTCGACACTGAGCCATATTCTGACTAGAATCCTTGAAAGGATTTACAATTAGTTTTTGGCTGATGCCCTGAACAGTAGGACCGTAACGGCCCGCAATGGTCACTTTTCTTTTTAAATTTACCAATGCTCCATATATCAACATTCGAAGACTAATATGCAATGGCGTAACTAAATACCGGCAACCCCGCAGCTCAACACAACGAATATTGGGGACCCAGCATGATTCACAAAAAAAAAAATAAGAAGAGGCAGTGGTCTATAGTTTTGCAACAATTGATAGTTTTCGACTGTCTAGGTCTGTTTATCTGCGGAAGGTAGCGCGGTTCGTCTTTACATTTGTACTTGACATTCCCAATTTTTTCCAAGACAACCGCTTTAATAAGTTTTGGTGAAAATTTAGCACAAATGTTTTTCTGTACGTCAGACTGTAGGTGACTGGTATTGTTCTGAAGTTATAAAACTGGGAATATGTTTGAAATGTTTCATTTATATTTTTGGGTTACGATTCTATCAACGGTCGGGCATGGAAATTTGATCCACATTTGTGACCATATTGGAACCGAACAATAGAAAAAGTGGCGTTTATTTAGTTGACTGGTGTATCGCGGTTCGCAGCGCACAATGGAAGAAATTTTATGAACTGATTTCACATAGGCACGAATGGCAGCTACCACCGAACTATTTACGCGTTCAGAAACATTCGCTTGTGGTGAGTGTAAAGTTGTCTTGCAGTCTCTTATATTAAATTCTTCTAACAATTATTTAAATACTTTACTGGAGAACCGTTATCAGAAAGTTTTTGTTTCAAAACACCAAACTAGATAAAAACTTCATTTTTCTTATAGGATATTATTTTAGTAGTGTTGGAACTGAGATGCTTTAGTAAAACAAACTTACTAAATTGGCCGAGTATTATTAATATATGTATAACTGTTTCGCTTTTTAGATGGAGAATATGGGCTATCAAGTCAATATAAACTCATTCCTATACGTCATTTTTGGAATACGGGATGATCTAAAGGCTTTAATAAGGTGTTGGCACTTTTAGCAGGTTTACGCGTCGAACATTGAGATACGTAGTTGTAAATTTTCTATTGCATTCCTGGCCAATAACATAACCGTTGTAACCATATGGTTTTTGTAATACCTCCCTGAGCAGCTAGTGGTTCGTTGTGGCACTGTATAACCAATTTGCCAGTCATGCTTTAAGGTATCTAAATTTTCCATTGGGAATATCAGATAATCGGATCTATTTTCGCTCCTACTTTTATATTAAATCGATCGTTGTTGATTATAGGAACGTAGGGTAAATAACGGCGTAGTTCAGATTTTATGACGGAGTGATTAGTTTGGAAACCGATTCAAATCGGTCTGCGACATCACCAGGTGGTGATGAGGCTGGGGTGGTCAGTAATTATAGTAAAGTGGTATAGCCTTCTGCATAAGTTCGACATTTTTTTACCGGCATAACATGACATGATTAAGCTTTTAGGATAAAATACACATCCTAATCCTAAAGATAAAATACGCTACCTACACGTTATTTACAAGCATCACACCTAATAAAAAAGGGATTGAAGTAATCCTGATTTATGAGTACTAATTGAGTTCCTGTATCCAAGTAAATTAAGCTTTCTTTCTCAGAAGATTTTTCATTGGGTTCGTGATTCTGCATAGGGATTAATCTATGGTACCATCCGGTCACTCCTAATAATCGTCTCGTTTATTTAAGGGAGGTCGGTACTGGAATACTTTTTATTGCCTCAACAGGATCGGGTTTTAGTCCACCGTTAGCCACAATAAAGCCCAAATATTTGACCTTCTTTATCAAAAATCTACTTTCAACAATGTTTATTGTTAGGTCAACTTGCTGTAATCATTCTCCAATGAGTTTTAGCGAAGAGAGTCAATGTTCCGAAATTGAAGATGAGGTTACGAGTAAGTCATCGAGATAAACAAAGATATTAGTATGCAGGTAACGCGACACGACTTGTTCATTAATCGACATAACGTTTGGGGCGAGTTGCTCAACCAAATAGGATAGATATTAAAGAGATACCTACATTAACATAGCCATATACGTTTTTCCAATATTTCGTATTCAATCCAATGAATTCCTCTCCAGAATTCCAATCCAATGAATTCCTCCAATCTCAAATTAGAGAACTTGCTTGTTTGCATAACCACTGTTAATTCTCTCTGGAGAATTTTAGCAGGTTTTTACTGTTATCCAAAAAAGAATTTCCGACAGTTTTGTTTGTAAACACTCCTGGACAAAATTAACGCATATTTTTTTTTTTTTTTTTTTAATAAAAAAAAATCCCGCTGGTCAATTTCAGTGGAATTCGTATCAAATGATCCCAAATTTATATTTTTCTCAAAAGAGGCACAAATGTGGCGTTATGGAATTATTGCGGCTATTTTGCATTGCAAAATGTTAAAATGTGTCGAACTACTTTTTTTTTTTTAATTTTCAAAAGCGGTTTATAAACATTAAAATTAGCTTGAGTATTTTCCCCCCGTGCACTTATTACAGCTTCCATCCTTCTGGGCATATTAAGTAGAAGGCTTTGTATCATTTCTTGCGGGATGAGATTCCACTCTTCTTCCGCTGCAACTTTCAGCTGTGCTAACGAATCTGGTGTGGGATTTCTAGCTTTAATGCGGCGTTTTAGAATATCCCATACGTGTTCGATCTGATTAAGATCGGGACACATTGGTGGCCACTTAATATCGATATCTTGGAGATATTGTCGTACCGTTGCAGCTACGTGGACTGGAGCGTTATCATGCATTAATACAAAACTGTCATAACCTATGAAGCCCACATATGGCAAAACGTGATCGTCAAGAATGTTCCGAACATACCAGTCTGCATGCATCCTCAAACCAATCTCCACCAGCTTCGTACGGCTCTCCCAACTGATTCCACCCTAAAACATTATTGAACCTCCACCAAAACTTACAGTTTGCACCACGTTACATGGTGCGTAGCGTTCTCCAGGTCTTCTGTAAACAAGGTTACGTCCATCTGGTTTCCATAATTGGAGTTTGGTCTTATCTGAAAAGAGAACAGTGGCCCATTGATCAGTTCTCTAATTTGCATGAGTATGAGCAAATACTAAACGGCTGGATTTGTGGCGGAGAAGAAGCCGTGGAACTTTTACGGGCCGTTTTGGAGTTAGGTTCGCTTCTTTTATTCTTCGTTTAATTGTTCTGGCACTAACATTCACTTGGTGCGCACTAAGTAACTCATTTTTTAGTTGAGTAGAAGTACGCTTTCGATCACGTAAACGAATTAATTTTTAAAAATCGGTCGTCATGCTCGGTTGTGCATCTTTTACGTCCTTGTCCAGGCTTTCTTTTATACTCTCCGGTCTCACGATATCGCTTAAGTATTCGTGAAACCGAAGACTGGTTCACTCCTAATTTTCGCGCGATTTGTACTTGAGTATAATCTTCCTGATACAACATGTCGACTTTAACCGCCTCCAGCTCACGAAAGGATACCATATTACAATGGATCTTATTTTAGGTGTTTGCTTTAGAACACATTTACATGAACTAATGGTACTGCATTTACAAATAAATGATATGCAATGGAACAAAAGCCGATCGTTGCGCTGGATTTCAAACAGAATGCACTTTGGATGAAGCATTTTTGAAAATTTTAATTGATTGGCTTGCAGTGGAATTAATATAAATGTGCTATCAAAAATATAAATGTGGTACTAGCAGTACAAAAAAAAAATATGCGTTAATTTTATGCAGGAGTGTATGTAGTTTGTTCGACTATTACCATGCAGCAGTCATTTCTATTTTTGTTTTTTTCTATCAATTTTTACTTTTTTTACCTCACCACCAATGTATTTGCCCAATTTTTTATGTATTTGCACAAATACTCGTACGTCGTGCCTTAGTCAAATATATTATGGAATGTAAATAAAATATATACTTGTATAAGGATAAAAAAATAATTTGGTTTTTAAGTACATATGTTAACAAAGTTTCCATTTTTTTTAAACATCCAAAATTATTTCCAAAATTCAAATAATTTATTCATAACATTTTTCATTGGGATAAAATTAATAAAATTTAAATCCTAAACTAAACTGAATCTAATGCCCCTATTCACAAAATTTAAATTCGCTCTATAACTGTATAATTTCAGATTAGTTTTAAAATGGTATTCACAAAATGTAACTGTACTCTATAAACGTATATTATGTTCTGTAATGACGATTTCGATTCACCAAGAAAACGCAATCCGGCTCGATGAAAGATGGTCTGTCTGCTGACAAACTGTTCGATTAGTCAAGAAAAGTTAATTCGTCGAGCAAAATTGAAGTTGGTTTACGAATCTCGATTTTTGGGCAGATTTGTTTGACAGCAGAAAGATCATCTTTCATCGAGCCGGATTGCTTTTTCTTGGTGAATCGAAATCGTCATAAGTTTACAGTGACAAATTTGTTGACGTAAAGCTATAGATCTTGATTTTATTGCCCCTTTACTGGGCAGAGTAACAATTTTTCCACATAATTTTTTTCAGGCAGTACTTCTCTCGATAGCATCTATTTACCTGCAAGAAATCAATATTATTTGATTTGTAGCTTTTGAGATGTTCACTAAAAAAAATTTCTATTAGGAAGTAGTTTAATTTTTCTACAAAGAAGTGTATTCTTAACGAATCAAATACATATGCTTGATGGTGTCTGTAATTCTTATGAAAAATCCAGGAAACAACATTTGATCTCATATAACTACACATTTGAGAAAGTGTTCAAATTATTGTGAGACTCCTACCATTTAAAATGCACATTGATTTTTTCAAATTGGACAGTGATTGGAGCTGAAATTCAACTTTCAGAGGCAGTAGAGATTTTAAGCCCTAGTTGACCATGCTTAACTTGTTGCAGTTGTTTTAATGATTGCATTTCTTTAATTTTTTATTAATGGTTTCTTTGGAAACTAATGTTCGTTAGGTAAATTAAGCAAATTTTTAAAAAACTGACATAACTTTGCCAGGCTTCCTCGCATAGCACCTTCCAGCGTCTTGTTTCAAGATAATGAAAGTACCTACAAAATGACTACCTTAAAATTGCATAACACAAATACATACAACACATGTGTAGCTTGTTCTAAAGCAAGGAATTTTTTTGCTGAGTGAAATCATATTTAATTGTTAAAAATAGATAAATAATAAGATTTACAAAAAACAAATTTGACCATCAAAAAGTAGATAAAATCTATTTACATTTTCACTGGTGCAAAGTTATAAACACTTACAATTTGAGTTTCAAGCATTTGAAAAACAACTATTTTTAAAAATATTTGGTTCCTCTAAATTCTTATTTTACAATTTTTTGAGGAGTTTGCAACTTCCAATTTTTGGTGAAATAAGCAAATTTAAAAATTTTTCAACCTGTTCACCAACTTGAAATGTAGAATTTCTAATTTTACTTACAATGTTAGAATTTTTGATTCTTATTAAAAAAATGGAGGTGTGGCCAACACACGACTTTCTTTTACGAACAGAGAATTTTGAGAAATTTTATTTTTTCTTAATTTTTTTTTTAAATTTTTTTTTTAATTTTTTATTTTTATTTGTTTTTAATTTTTGGAAACATTTTGTATTAAGAAGTTTTTTGTAAACCTTATACTTTTTAAGATATTTGCCAAATACATTTTCTGGACCAAGGGAGTGGCCACTTCCGGTTAACCGATTTAGAGTAAAATTCACTGGGGCCTCCTAATTTATCAAAAAAGCTTAAATCTGAAGTTTCAGTTCGATTGGTTAAACCATCTGGACTGTAGAGAGGACACAGACCGACTGACAGACTGACAGACTGACAGACTGACAGACTGACAGATTGACAGACTGACAGACTGACAGACAGACAGACAGACAGACACCATTTCGAAACCCACTTTTTCGGACTCAGGGGTCCTCAAAACCAATAAATCTCTAAAAATCTCAAGGTCCAAAATTTTCATGATTACTATACTTTATTTTACTAGAGTAAAAGAAAGTAAAAAACCCTAAATAAAGTGTAAAGAAATTTAAATTTTTTGATTAATATTAAATTTGAGAAATTGGCATTTGAAATTATGATTTGAATTAATAGACCAGAATTGAGGTTTATAAAGGAAATAAATTGGTCAACAGTTGTTTTGCTTTATTCGATGCATTTTTTCACGTAGAAAGGATCAGAGGGAGGAACGGAAAATAAATGGCAAGGGAGGATAGGAAGGTTACGTTATCGCAAATAACGCGTTTATTTTGCAATTTAGGAACAAATACGAAGAGTAAAGTTAAGAGTAAAGTTATTCTATGGGGAACATTCTTTCGATATACATAGGTACATAATTGGTTATTTAATCCGTTTTTAATTATTGTCTGCATTTTTATTTAAGAAACTAAAATTACCATAATTCCTATAGATTACTGTTCAAATTTCTCTGATTCAAACTAATTTTTAACTTAAGACACCTTAAAAATTGGTACATTTCACTTCATTTTCTACCTTGTCCCTTATCGATTTAATTTAAAATAAGTGAGTTTTTTGCTGGAAATCTATTTTTTTGAAAACTGACCTGCCAAACGATTTGGTGAAACTTCCTTATATAAACATAAAAGTCACTGAACTGTAAAAATACAGTATGCCGATTCATATTGTGGTACCGATAGGCACAAATTAACCATTCATCACAGGTCGACGGCTACATGTAAAACTACCCTACATTGCCAATTGGCAGTGCTAATCATCATGACAGTGGGGTAACAGAGAAAGGGGTATGGTAATAGAGAAAGAAATTTGTTGATCATTTTTAGGTTCTTGGATCTCACGAATTAAACAACATCGAAAAAACACAAACTGTAATTATGATTGGAAACAGGAGCTTTAATCTAATAATCGGTAACTATTGACTTCCTATTTCTGACGTTGTTTTGTAGGGAAATATTTTGTTGGATTTATCTAAAAAATATTTTGAATTCCCATTACTAGTCGCAAATCTCACAATTTTGTTTCCTGATTAAACTAAACAATATAACGAAGCATCGCACTATTTCATATGACAATGAACTTTAGCTTTTAATTTATTATTTTATCGACCTCTTAACAAATCATAACAACCTTATTTATATCCAGTAATAAAATCTACAATAGAATTTGCCATATCGTCTCACGTTATCTCTATGGTTAGTAATCATGTAACTTTTGATTCAAGGCCATAGCCATAACGATTTTATTCGGTAGGAAAATATAATTTCCTTGGCGATCTCCTATGTGCCTTTGTTATTTTTTACATTAGAACAAAAACATTGAATAAATCGTGTACGATTTTAGAAAGACATATTTTAATATTGCGGAATAATTTAAATGTTGCGAGTAAATACCAGTTTTTAGTTGTATTACCCGAATCGCATTTTCAAAAAAATATCTTTTAGCATGTATTGTGACTTTGTGAGATCGTCGAAGATATGTTAAAGTAGCATGAGTAATTTATCCTAGAATCAGACAAATTCAAAATAAATTGAATAGTTTTGAACGAAAAAGCTTCTTATAATATTGATATAAGCGCATCAGTTAACGAATGGAACTTTGAGGTCAATGCTGGAGATTATAGTAGTATCGTTGAAGCGACCAAGATACCATTAATTAGTGGAAGTGGATATGCGTCGGTCTTCACAATAGCATTGACCTTTGCGATCTTATTAACTAATTTGGAATTTCAGACAAACCCAGCCTACCTATTCTTTTGAGTCCACAGCTTCTCATACTGCTCACAAAATTCACGAAGTTGATAACCAGTAAATGAAGGGCCTACAATGTTACTACTATATTTGATACTCCTTGTTATATCTTATGATTTCGAGTTTCGGCTAATTTTCGTTCTGAAAATGGTCGTAACAAATCTTCCGTTTAGGCTTTCCATTTCTAAAAAGTAACTCCCTATAAGATATGCTTTCTTTTATTTTGAATAAATCTACGCAAAGTATATTTGCCATGCTCGGTAAGGATTATAATCGAAAGATTGAATCGTGCAGATTCCGAATATATACGTATCCCGGTATACTGAATTGAAACAAATTGTTGAACAATTTCTTCCTAGAAAAATAACTAACCGCGACTGAAAACAATTTTTTATTTCGCTCATTAGAAGAACATTTGTCTATAAAAAAGGAATCAACGGAGAGTTGAGCCAAACCAGAGCCAAACCCCGTTCGACTGCATAAATTGAGCTTTTTCGAACACTAACAGCACAATCTATAGAGTCTTTAGGCATTTGAAAGTTGTTTTGTGTATTTTGGAACTTGAATGGTTTTTAACTATTTTAACATCTTTAAAGTTCCCAGGAAATATATACTTGCAAAGATTGCAATTTGCGCTTGTTGAAGAAATAAGTTTTTAATTACAAAATAACCTAAAGAAATTATGGTTGTTAAAATAAAAGCTTTGATTGTGTAGGTAGAAGCATTTTTAGGGCCCAAAAAAATTTTATGTGGAAGGCTGAAATTTGTAGTTACGCCCTTGCCCAATTGATGAAAATATAACGTAGGTGACTGGTTGTTTCTTATACCACGACCTCTATCTTCAGTGCTTAGGAAGTAGGATCACTTTTCTGTATCGACAAACCAAAATAAGTGTCCTCACTTATTTTTTCTTGCTATACATTTGGTAGCCGCTCTCACATTTAATTCAGAGCTTACGATAAATTTAAAAATATAGCCGAGTGAATATTAAGATATGAGATGGATCCCTTGGTTTCGATTGCGATTTATCAATTTCTCCGTAACCTTTTTTGAGAACCAGGCGGAAGAGGGTAATTCGCATAAGAATTTTGCGCAATCATGGCCTCTACCTACAATACAAAGTTGTTGGTTGTTGTAATAAAGTAGTTTCTACTCTTTTATGGACGTGAATAACGACAATCTACATCTACATCCGAAACATCGTATTCGATATTCAGCGACCAAGGTTCAAGCGACGATTTGGCTTTAACTATTTCCTACCTGAAATGTGGTTAATGCATAGAAATTATTTTGCTCAGAAATACTAATGACGATATTAAACAAGTTTTTGTTGCCTTTCAAGGTCACCCGCAAATTTCATCAGCAGACCACATAAATCACTAATTTGTTTTTGTTTTTAGTAGATTTATTTATATATTTATTTATTTATTATTTTTTTAACTTTTTTTTAGTAGATTTATTTATGTAGTTTCTTCAATTCTGCTGTGACACCAAATAAAAAATAAAAGACCCATAGTTAACCTTCGCATGGGCAGGATTTACAAATGTAAAGATTTCAATTTTTCTTTTTGAATAACTACGACGTTTTTCCTTCATCTGGCAATTTTTCCTAGTCAGTGAATATTTCTTTGTTTTGTTTTTGAAAAATGCATTTTATATAGAAAAACAAAAAAATCTTAAAAATTTCCCATACACAGCAGACACAGAAAAATTATCTTTACAGGCGTAAAAAAAAAATGTCTGCCCATGCGAAGGTTAAAAAACTTTTGCCTGACCATAATAAAATTAACTATAATTTAAAGTTATAATAACTAGTTTTATACCTTTAGCATATGCAACAGTTTGCACATTAATATGCGGCACTACTTGCACATACAATTATTTTTTAAATAATAGAAGGCTTATCCAAAAGTCAATTATGTTACACAAAGATCGATAAGTAAGGAGACAACAGAAAAAAATCACACGGTACCAAATCAAGTGAATAGGATGCGTGCGGTAGCAATTCGTAGCGATACTCGAGAAGGTGGGGTTGTCTTGATGGAAGAAGAATTTCGTCTAGCCAAATGACGGCATTTTTCCTTAATTTATGAAGATAATTTTTGAAGAATATGATGGCCATGAAATTAACACCTGACGCAACAACATTTTTTTTCCCCACTTAGGGATTTCATTCTTAATATAGCTTTACGTAGGCAACGTTACTCTGCATTACCAAAGGGAAGGAAAGAAAAGAAACAACGAAAAAATTAAGTATAAGAATGGATTATAAGGGATTGGGAACTCCCAAGTTTTTCAGTATTTTACTTGTGATATTGAGTTTGAATTTCTATGTCATAACTCATAAGCCAGTAAGTCATAATTTGTAAAATTTTAGCAAATAACCAAAACATCTAGCTGTACCCACCACTCCCTTATTTGATTATTCGGCCCACCACAGTTCTTATTATTTATTGTTAAGCCAAGCATGTCAACAGATTCAGTTGTGCTCGCATCGGAGCCAACTATCTCCAAAGACAGTGCATATTTGTCGTTTCTTTTGGGGAAAAGACACGACTAAAACATTTTTGCGTTGAACTCAACCCTGTTTTCCTCACATCATTTGAGAATTGCAATAAGATCATGAGCAAATCTCTATGCGAGAATGTCGTTTCACGATGAAGTAGAAAAAGAAAAAATATAGTACGCCAGTTCTCACCTCACCGACGAATCGTCGCTACTCGAAAAGTTCATTGAGTGCAATTTTGGTATTATGGTTCTTCCTTTTATATTAGTGAGATTAGTGCACGTCTCACAGTTTTTAGGAGATATTTACACGTATTGTGGTTAATTTTGTAATTGTATGTGAATTAATTAGATATTTTGTCGTTTAAAATTGGAAATAAATCAATACGAATTTATTTTTCTGTGACAAATGACGGTGAAGTCAACAAAATGCTTAGCGTAACTTACATACACATTTTTTTGTTGCATATGTGCAATAAAAAATTTTAAAAAATAAAAAAAAAGGTTTATTAAATATTTAATTAAATAATATTAATTAATAGTATGTTTTGTGTAACAAGTGAAGAAAACGAGCCATTCCAATTCGAAAGTGACGACACGAGTCATTCAAAAAGTTCAATTTATACCGACCGAGAAACTCAAGGTATAACCAAAAGTTTGTGCAAATGGTTCAAACAACTGGTCGAATCAGTTTTGGGTTCTAAGGGTGGGTTAGTAGGTGATGTTTTAGCGAATTATGTCAAATAACTGGTCGATTAAATAGCATAGAATACACTATAATTCTCGCTGATGTGACGCTACCGAGCTCTAGAATACGCTATTCGCAGATGAGCTATTCGAATTCATATGGGATAACTCGCCAGTGCACACGTCTGCGTATACAATGAATTGGTTCGCTGATCATTGTGAAATTGAACTCTTGGAGTGGTCGCCCTACGATCCCGACCTAAACCCCATGGAGCATGTGGGAGTTAAAATAGTGAAAAATTGGGAACCACTAGCTTCTTGGAACAAAGAAAATTTATTGCGACAAGTTTTTGAGAAGTGTATAACGATTTTGTCTCCGGATTAATAAATTCAATGCCCAAAAGGCTGTTACAGAAAATGAAGGATTTTAGACAAAATATTAATTTATATAAATTTTTGTTCCTATTTGGTAATAATTAATTTGAATTGCTCAAATAATTTGAGTGAATTCCAAGACAAATCTACATTATTGACGCTCTATTTCGCTTATGGTAAGATCCCAAGTAGAGTAAGCGGCAACTGTTGGGAGTCCTTACTGTTCAATTCATATCTATAGAATTGAAAGTATTCAAAAAAAAATTCCTCTTGTTCCTAATAAAGATTTCTAAACTTTCGGTTGTCGGGCATGCAATGTTGAAAACCGGTTTCGTAAACTGATCAAGCGAAGTTGATCTTGAACATCGGTTTCATTAGGTTTTCGCAAAATTTGTGAACGATTTTCAATCTCTCGGTTCAACAGTTGTATTAGTACAATGTATTGTTAGTTTCGTAAGCTGTTTAACCTAATTGCTTGTTCGTTGTCACACTCATTCTGTAAAGAAAGTTTCCTTTGTCTTGGCATAATACTTACACTTTGTCTAAAGTAAAGTTATTGTTAGTTAATGGGCCCCATCCTGAGTATTTTATTTCCTCCTAACGTTTATCTATTTAAATTTTAAAATTCGTATCTTGTGTGAAACTCACGATAGAACACACATGCCGATCTGCTCAATATTAAAAAAAAAATATTGCCAAAATGCCAATTAAACTATGAATGTGGTCAATAACATTGGCAATACCCGAAATAATGGCAATAATATTAACCATATGAGGATTCCTCAAGGCTCAAGAGTTTAATTTCCTAAAAGTTCAATAATTCAACTAATCTTGTAATATTAAGAATCGGTAGTTTCTGTATTTAAATTTCGAAAATAGCATGTTTTATTGGCTTCTAGGGAGGCGCTATTTAAATGTTCATGTTGGTCATTTAGTTTACGTTTCACAAGCAACAATATGGACGTAATTTTATTTGACAGACTTATCAGCAACTGAATCAAAAAGGATAAGGATCTGACTTTGCGCGAGTTTTTGGGTCGGTGAATTTAAATCTGGTCGTGCAAGTGTTTTTGATGATGAAGCAGCGAAAGGTCAAAAGAGGTGCCAACATCGGCACTTATAAACTGGCAAGTATTATAGAGCGTTATTGGAAAAATTGAACGATGCAATCAAGGGAAGATTGTATCAATTGTACTTTGAATTGCTTCCCCATCTACCGTATTCTCCAGATTTGGCACCTGTGTAGCGACTATTTTCTGTTTTCAAAATTAAGAAGGTGGCTGCAGGTAAAGAGGTTTGCATCGAATCTTGATGAAGTAATAGCCGAAACAAATGTATATTTTGAAGTGTTTGAAAAACCACTTTAGAACACAGGTATTGAAATGTTGGAAAATCATTGGATGAGAAGTGTACGAGGGTGGACTTATCATCCTTAGAATAACGTCATATATGCGTCACTAATAACAACTTCTTTTGTTTGTTGTGAAGTATGTTCTTTTAAACGAAAGATGTGCTTAATTTTTATGACATTTGATTGAATAGTTTCTTATTCATAAGAGTCCTTTTTGTAAAGTCCCTTTTGATTTGTTTTAAATATAGAAACAAATAATATCGTGCAGTGATTAAATACTTTCATTTAAAAGGTTTAAAACCAAAAAAATCATCTATGAGATGAAAACAGTGTTAGGTGAACATGCACCTTCAAATGATAATGTCAATACAATGGGTAGAAGCTGATTCAAGTTCTCCAAAGAAAACAAAAGTTGTTGCATCAGCTGGTAAGGTTATGGCCACTGTCTTTTGGGGGATGCACAAGTCACACAAGAAAAAATTTCTTTTCCATCATGACAATGCACCATTACATTCATAATGGAAAACAACAAAAATTGGATGAATTGGGCTTCGAATTGCTTCCCCATCCAACATATTCACCTGACCTGGCCCGTTGTGACTTTTTCCTATTTCCAAACATGAAGAAATGGCTCGGTGGTAAGAGATTTGGATCGTCGAACGCTTCTTTTGTGGAGTTTGATAAATCATATTTTAAAGAAGGTTTAATGAAATTGGAAAAATGTCGGAATAAATATAACGAGCTAAAGGGAGACTATGTTGAAAAATAAAGCAAATTTTACTTAAAAAAATTATGTTTACTGTTTCGTTCTAAACACTTATCAATCCACCCTCGTAGTAAGTTAAAAGGAGATCATAATGAAGTTTAAATAAAAACATTATCAAAAAACTTGCGTTTCATTATGAATACAGGAAACTTTTCAGCCCATGTAGTTACATGCCCACAATAAATCAAAACCAAAAATTAATCACATTTATATATACATTTGTTTATTAGACTGATAAAATAATATTATAAACCCTCAAACTTATTTGATTATTTGACATATAAATATATACATATGTAGGTACTGTTAGGTAACACTAATTGCCACATACCGAGTTTTCTAAAATCGCAAGATTAGAGATTTAATGCGAATTCCTGGTCTTGTTTATGAAATTAAAGGGTAGCGAGTAAGTACAGAACTTAAGAATTGTATATGTTCGGAAACTTTACAAGCGTAAAAATATGTCAAAATTACAAAAATATTAGAATCCATTTTGTAAACATTTAAAGTATGATTTGGAAAAACAGATAAAATTTAAGCTTTGATTAAAAATTTAATTTAATTTAATAATAAAGATAGCAGAAGCATTTTCAATATCACTATTGGGCCCATCTAACACTACGGGCTCTCCTTAAATAAGTCGAATGTGCTCACTACAACCGGAACTCATTAGTATTTATTACTACCGTGCAAGAAACCTAAGTATTGTCCCTCTGAGGTCGAGAAATCCCTGTGTTCTTAAATGTACCCTAAATTTACCTACATTTTCATTATTCATTCTAAATTCACTATAAAATTCCCCCCCCCCCCCATCCCAAAAAAAAAACTATGACTTAGAGGCCAAATCGACTCTTACCGCTATTGAGACCTTTCAAACCACACTTATTTATGCTATCAATGCACATTGTACATGGTCTTCCTAACGAATTATTTTACGAGGCAAGTTGTTATTATAATATCCTTAAAATGGCTATATTTATATCTAAAACATAAATGTTACGTTATTTCGCTCGAAACGCCGAAGGAGAAATCCAAAATCAATCTTCTAAAGTATTATTAAAAATCATTGTTACTGTAAGGAAAAATTTGTTTCAACTAAATTACATACATTAAAAAGACACTAAGGACGAATCCGAATTCAATGATAAATAATTTTTTTTGTATTAAACAGAACATTAGTTGAATAAGGGACAGTACTATTTGGGCTGAAAAGTGTCCGAAAATTAGACGCCATTAGTTGGCCATTTTCAACTCGATCTGTCATTTGGTTAGCATTTCACTAGCAACAAAATTGACGTATTCTGCATTTTGTGAAGAATGGATAAATTTCAAATTCGTGGTGCAATCCAATATATCTTTATTTGAAAGGCTTATCAGTAACCGATATCAAAAAGGATATGGATCTAACTTTGGGCAGGTCTAAATTTAAGAAACGGTCAATTTTTGGCTCGGTGAATTTAAAAGTGATCGCAGAAGTGTTTTTGGTGTTGAACCCGAAAGAGGTGACAATACCAGAAATGATTGAAAAATCCATAATATTGTATTGAGAGGTCGTAAATTGAAGTTTAGTGAGATTGTTGAAAAAGATAAAAGCAAGATGGGTGCCGTGTTCACTCACTATCGTACAAAAACGCGAACTGCACCACTTCAAAGCAATATTTGGAAAAAAATGTTGTACAATCGTTGGATCAAGTGATCAAAAAGTAGTAAGACTTTTCCATTTAAGGTGCGTTTGCTTATCCAAACGAGTATTTTTTTTTTCTTACGTTGGTAGCACCCTAACAGATATCTGTGTAAAATTTCGTGTCAATATCTTTAGCAGGCAATGAGATAGGCTTGTTTCATCATCTAAAAAACGTGTTTTTTTCGACTTTTAAAATGAGTTCAGCAAAGAAAGAAGTTGAATCAAATTTTGCTTCAAAAATGGAATTTCGGCTTCCAAAACGTTAGAAATGTTGGAAAAGGTTTTTGGTGGCAATGCACTGTTCAGAACGAGTTTTTTGATTGGTGTAAGTTGTTCAAATAAAGCAGAGAAGCATCGTTGAAACGATGAATGGCCTTGTCGTCTTTCGACATCTACCGATCAACTCCACATTACGATATTGCGTCGTTTCATACTGCATTGGTTGTAAGTATTCGCCTGATTTAGCTCCGTCTGACTTCTGGCTATTCACAAAACTCCAAAAACCGGTTCGGGGACATCGTTTTGACTCAATTAGAGAGATATAAATCGAAGAAGGTTTTGAAGGCCATCGGTTTCGTACTGAAAAGTTGGTCTACTCATCAGGTAGCTACGACCAAACTACAAAAATACAATTCTAACCATTTACATTAAGTATCTGGCCAGAACGTATTGATCTAGTGAATTATATTCACTACATCAAACAACCCAAGAAGAAACCTCATTTGTGTGTGTATTATGCCCACAAGAATATTTATTAAGAATTTAAAATTTTCTGTCTGTAATCAATTGATTTTTTCGGCTTTTTATAGACAAATATATTAATTGCTCAAGATATTCCCAATACTTTCGAAGTGATTGGCCTCTTTATTTTTCTGATTTACCAAATCGAAAATATTGGAAATATCATGAGCAATTAATACATTTGTCTATAAAAAGCCGAAAAAATCAATTGATCGTAAAATTTATACTAAATTACTAGTCACTTAAAAAATAATCAATAAACAATTCCAAATGTAATATCAGTATCATTAACAATTTTTTTTAGCAAACGCCCATTTCCTAATAAAAGTTGAAAAGTTTGAAAGATCGTGCAAGTAAACACTTTGTTGCAATTTTTATTATGAAATGTACGTTTGCTAAAAATATTGTCAATGATATTACATTGGAAATCGTTTATTAACTATTTTTTAAGTGACTAGTAAATATTTTACCATGTAATTTATTTAAGAGAAATCGGTGAATAATTTTTACTAGTTCGAGCAAAATCGCGATTCATGTGAAAAGGCCGTAATGGCCTACATATATTCACATGAATCGCGATTTTACTCGTACGAGTAAAAATAATTCGCTAATTTCTCTTAAATTACGTAGTAAAATAAATACTATGGTTACTTACAAAATATTTAATAAACTATTCCGAATATAATGTCATTGACCATTTTTTTAGCAAACACACATTTCCTAATAAAAACTGCAAAAAATTTTTAAATCGCGGCCTTATTGGAAAGTTCGAGCGAGGAAACACTTTTTTGCAATTTTTATCAGGAATACCATATTGATAATAATAATTTATATTTCGAAGTTTTGTCTGAGAACACAAACAGAACGAAACTGAAACTAAAATTATTTGTGTCTCCAATATTTGGTTAAAAATCAAATAGTTTCAATATCCAAATAATTTATAAAAAAAAATAAATAAAAAATTTAAACAGTTAATTAAAAACCTGACAACAAAACGAGTTTATTGGATTTTACAAAGCAATTTAAAACAAAATGTGACTTTTAAAATCAATTTATCATTTTTTCTCAACTTTGGCTGTTCAATCGGGTCTGACGTACAGTATTACAAAATGAGTAAAGTATAAAAAATCATGATATTTTTTAGATAGTGAATCATTTTTACTCGTACGAGTAAAATCGCGATTCAAGTGAATAGGCCATAAGTGCTTTTTTAAGAGATGTGTGCTTTTAGAGGATTTAATGCACAGGTGCCAGTGGTGAAACCATAATCATAGATCCCAGGCAACTGAGTTATTGCTCAGTCATTGGTCAGTGCCTCAAACGTGTAGCTACCATTACTAAAGTCAATTGCGCCGTGATCTCTAAAACCTGAGATAAGATATTTTATATTATTTCATTAATTTTGAAACCAAAAGAAGCTGACAATACTACCAGTGGTGGTAAATACTTCGTTCACTGCGTTGTCATTCAGACCATACACTTAAATATCAAATAGGTAAAATAACGACGACCGGATTAGACTTCCAGTTTAAGATGTTATCCGGACAGGTTCCACTTTTAAGAAAGATGCAATCCAACATTCCAACTTGAAGTTATACACTCATTTTTAATAGACGTACATAATTTTGCGAATTTCCAGTAATGTAACGCGTACCACAGACCCCCTCTTGAAATTCAGAATTACCTGGGCATCGATTTTGATTATGAAATGGGACTTGCGAATTGCGATTTTGATGAACGTACTACACTCACCGCCAGAGGACACGGGCTACCATACAAATTTATTTTTTTTTTTTTGAGGCGCATATTTTTTGAACCGCATTAGCTGGAAACTTGAAACAAAAACCAAATTCAAGGTCATTCAAAACGATTTTAGAAAATGTGAGTAAGACCTACTCTTTCTTTCTCTCTTCCATGTGGTTGAGGTTTTTGAAAATTAGACCTGTTCGACCAGCCCTGTTTTGGGATAACTAAAAAAACTCAGCCACATGATAAACAGCTAGTGCGGTTCAAAAGATATTCGCATCAAAAAAAAAATTTTTTTTAGGGTGGTTTTTTCCTCTGACGGTGAGGGTAGATGCGTAACAGTTCAATTTTTTGTTGTTTGGTTTTATTTTAATACTGTGATACATCTAGAATGTGGAAGAAAATGGCAACTCTCAAACCTCATTTTAAGACTAAAATCCTTGCACTGGTGCAGCAAGAGATGTTTCTTAGTAATTAGATAAAACGATCCATAAAGCGCCAAATTCACAGAAAAACGAAAAGAAACCGTGAATTTCGATTTTGCGCAATATTTAACTTGAAATAATAAACTTCTGGAACTTGTTCAAATTTAACCTAAAATACTATTTATAAGAAAATTATATTTTAAATTTGTCGGCCAGGAGAAAATATTTAATATTAAAAAAAAAATTGAATTCCCATTTCGTAAGCAATTAAGTATTTTTTTTTCAATTTGCCTATTGTAGTAATGTAACGGTAATGTTTTAACTTAAGAAATTCCCTTTGGGTTTCACCGATAATTCCCTTCGCAAGATGAGTGTTTCTTCCCAAACACGGTAAATTTGTGTGCTGTACGAGGGGAGCTGTGTATATATAAATACCGTGATAATTGTTGCATTTCTTGCGATCACCGTTCTTATAGATAGGGTAATAGAGGGTAATAAAGACAAAGCGGCCCTTTCCATTCATGCTTTTTTTGGTCTACTATTGTAATTTGCTTAGCACAGTACCTACCAGGAACCACTTTGTATTTCCATGTCATTGTAAAATTATTTTAATGATTTCTTTAGGGCGGAATGAAAAAATTTTACTTTAGATTTAGACTTTCGATTTCTAGTCATACTTTTACTAAAGTTTTGGTAATTTATCGTCGCGTGCACCGCAATATTTAAATAAGTTTATGTGGTAAACAAAAATTATTCAAACTCTTATTACTTATCATTCTCTGTAGGAATATTTAGAAAAGAAATTGTAATTGTAAGATTATTTCCGTAATTCGTTTTTTTAAAGTGTACGTTTTTGTCGCACTGATGTGATAACAATATTTTAAATCAGCTTAAAATAAATATGTTATACGAATGTATTTGACTTCTTACGTTCTTATCTTGAAATATTGAAGAACTGTGCCTATATATAGTTTTTATTTTACATGTATGTAAGTGACAATATATATTACACAATTGCACAAATGAACCGGATGTTGTTTAAATATAAGCATTCAGAAAGATACTCATATATGAATATGTAAGTAAACAATTAGATTACAGGTTCATAAGGTGATTGATAAGAAATGAATACGGTGTTTTTGTATTTCAAGCCTTTGCTTTTATTATTTGTACTGTTTTATTTTACAATCGTAAATTTATGTTCCCGTCTAGTTAATATTTAAAAAGAAAACATTTTACATATAAGGTTTCACGAAAATCAATACTCAACACTCACAATCAGGGTCTCGAACCCTTACAATTTCTGCTTCTAGTTCCGGTTCAAGTTCATGAACCATAAAATATTGGGTACGGGTTCAGATTCGGGTTCTACCATAAAAAAAATTAAGAGGCACAATTGATACTTAAATTGATAATATTTCTGACACTATCGTTAGGTTCTACAATATAATTAAGTATTTAGCGAAGGAAAGTCAACGTCAACGCTTTTGGTTTGCGTTGTGGTTGAATTATTTTTGGCGTTAAATTTAGTTACTCTTTAAAACCCTTCGATGACCTTAGCGTATTTTGGTAGGGATAATTATTCTGCACAAATCTCGATTGAGATTGATTTTGACTGATGACTTGTTTCAAGCGTAGTAAATTTAGTATGTATGTTGTTGTTAACAAGTCGTTATCTTCGTACTGTTAAAAGTTTCTATTGACATTCGCTCTTTATTCGAATCATGCTTCGTACGATGGTTTATGTACAGTAAATTATTAGGTCTGTTTTATTGTCTTGTGCGGAATCTTCGAAAACGTCTAAAATTTCGGTACAGCTTTAGATAAACCTTAGGCCTAGATCTAATGCAATGAATCACTTATACACATTTCAAACATTTCCTCTATTAGTAATTGTTCATTGTTATTGTCTATGCGGATTTAGTATATGCGGCGAGTGTGAGGTGGCTTACCGCCCACATGGCCCTTCAATAATAATAATAATAGTATATGGCGACGGTTTATCACCTTGTGGAAATTATGAATCATGGTGACGTTCATGTATCCTTGCGGTGCAGACTCAATTTGTGCAATTATATCCGAATATTGTAGCTTTATGACTAAATTTACGTCAAACCCACTTACTCTTGCTCTTTCGGGTAGCCACTTAGCATACCCTTTCAGATTCGTCTGGTACTCCGCTAGCTGAATATTCACCTTGATTGGTTTCTGTAAATCTTTTCACATGATAAATGCATCCTTTAGCTTTGACTCTTACCTACGAAATAAGAAGATTAGAGCATTGCGATTATTATTAATTCAAAAGTTATCTCAATTAAAATCACGTTTGGCAAAATAAAATAGCAAGAAATTTAGCTTTAAGAGTAATGAGAAAAATATATTTTATCTATTCATGGAATATATAAGTTATCTAATCCTATATCATGTGTTAGTCTACACTTTTTAGTTTCGCAGATGAAATCGTTCAAAGTGTGATATAATTCGCACTCGCAGATCATGGGGAGCAAGCAGTACAAAAGATAGATATTTACAAAACTAGGTTGGGAAAGATTATGTTGCCATAATACGGAGGAATTTGCGTTTAATTGGACAAGCTTTGGGGCTGGAACAGCAATCACACTCTGAGCAGCTTCGTATAATTGTGGTACATCAAGCATATGGTTCATCCAAAACTCCAAAATATTTTCTTCCTTTGAAATTCTGGGAAAGGTTTGATATACTCGTATGTATGTACAGCAAATTCTTATTTTGTAATAAAATCAACTGCGAACTTGTTGATGTTGTAATTTTTTCCATTTTCTGTAGCTGCTATTACTTAAACAGTTTCCTTTGTTTTTGTTTATTTAAACTCGAGCTCGAATTATGATTTGGTTCAGGTTCGCGTTCACAAAATTATTAAAAATCTCTTAACCGGAAGTCCGGAACGGGTTGGTGTTCGCGTTCGGTTTGAAACCCTGCTCTCAATACTTTTATGACAACTATAAAACTACAAATTTTAACTAGAAGTATTTTGTTCCTTTAATGTTTTATAATTATAGAAATTCTAATCAGCCCATAATTTAGTTAAGTGAATAATTTACAATCACGAAAAATGTTATCAAATTCCGAGATTAATTAATTATAATCTAAATTAAATAATTGTTAGTAAAGTTGATGATTGATCACATTTTAGTTTTTGTATTTTACCTGAGTTAAGTTATTAACAAAGGAATTTGTTGTGAATATACGACTTATAAATTGTTCTAAGTAAACTTTCAATCAAAATAATATTTGTAATAATATTGTTTAATTTCGATGTTATTTAAAAATAAAACAGACTTTCGATTATAATTGAAGTGCCTTTACCAAACAGTGAGATACGAAACGAGAGTGCAACCCCTCTTCAGGAAAACAATTTAACACTCCCACTTAAGCGCAAGAAGTAAAGAACGTGATACAAACACAAAACGCTTTGTAATTCAAAAATATATACAAGGTCGTCTTTCGCTACACATTGATGCCTTTCACAAAAGCTTTCCACGAAGCAAAACAAATAAACATTAATAGAAGTATTAACGTAATGCAAATATCAGATGCATTTCCCCAATCTGCGTCAATTTAACGGACAAACTTTCAAGTCCCATGCAAACCGGAAGTTTTTCCATGAAAAGCCCCCTTAGTTAAACAGACACTTTATTAGAGCGGACACAGACAAACAGTTTTGCGGTGATAGGAGGAACTAACCGGACAATTTTTTTATTTTTTATTTTATTTTATTTTTACATTTTACATTGCAAAAGTTTAAACAAAGTTTTTGTCGTTCTTCTTGTTTCGTTCGATTTTAATTAGTGTTGATGTTAAAGAAGGAAAGAATATGCGTTTGTGTAAATTTAGAGGAAGTTCTGGAATATTGCCAATTAGGAAGGAACTTGGCCATTTCTTATCCGATTTTGATGAAATTTAGCATGCACGATGGAAATGCGATTCTAAAATGATTTCTATATAAAGTTCTGGGCCAATTAGGAAGGAATCTGACCATTTCTTATCCGATTTGGATGCAATTCATGGTGTACGATCGAAATAAGATTCTAAAATGATAGTTTTTACACTGTAGTAAGTAAATGTTATTTTGATTTTTTGAACAGTGAAATTGTTTCTCGCTATAGTTTCTCATTAGTATCGTGTAATCCACCAGAATCTAAACCAAAATATAAAGTAGAAGATTGAGCGAGTTAGTGGTATTGCGACCCGATTATATGAACAATAAAACGTTCAAGAGTATATATTAACCTTCAACCGAAGATTTTATTTTTCATCAATTGTATCAACGCCGATCAAAAATTGACGTCTTCACAGTTTATTGCAGTTTATAGCGATTAACTTCGGTCCAAAAGCACCAAAGTTATTGAAATCTGGTCAAAAACTACCAAAAATTCTATTGGTCTAAAACTACTTTCCTCGGCCGTTTTGAAAGTCCCTTAGTCCGAAAAAGCAAGAAAATGTCCGTCCTTCTGTCTGGATGTCTGTCTTACCCAAGATAATATCTTATATTATATCGGCTTGGCCGATTTGTAAATTGTTTTCGCCAATCTGTTTCTACGGTCAAAGCGAAGAATTGAAAAGTTTCCGCAGTTGTACGTCAAAGGAATAGGTTACCTGTCATACGAATTCACCCAACACCACTTGATAATGTTATCACGTTGACCAATTTTTTATATAGGCTGGTTTGAGATTTGAGTTGATCGTTGCATTTGCGGTTGATTAGGGCTCCATTTGTCGGTTGAGTTGTAGTTGAGTTGGGGTTGAGCTGAGTAGGTGTCAGTGGTTAAGTTGCGAATTTATTTGGGGTTGTGTTGAGAGTTGAGTTGGAAGTTAACTTTAGTTGTTTTAAGTTGATTTCACGTACGAATGTATAGTTTTTCGAGTCGCGTTGATTTGAGGATTGAGTTGAACTTTGAGTTTGGAGTGAAGTTGGGAGTTGAAATGGGGTCAAGTTAGAGCTTGAGTTAGGAGTCACAGAATAGGCATGCAGTATTCGGACCATGTTTTGTTTAGGGATCGAGTTTGGAGCTGCGTCGAGGTTTGATTTGGGGCTTGAGTTGTGTTTGGGTTGATGTTAAGTGAGGGGTTCAGTTGCGGGTCTATTTGGGGAGAGCTTGAGTTGAGTTCATGTACGCTTTTATTTTTTCGGGCCTTATTTAGGAGTTGAGTCGGAGGTTGAAGTGGAGACTAGATTAGATTGAGTTCAAATCCCCATGTAGTTTTCAAACCGTTTAGTTGAGTTCATGTACGCATGTAGTTTTTAATACCATGTTGATTGAACTTGAAAATTTAGTAGGAGATCAGATTAAGTTGATTTGAGTTGAGTTCATACGCAAGTCTATGGGATTGAGTTAGCCATCGAATTGAGTAGAGGGTTGAGATTTGGTTTAAGCCAAGTTGAGTTGAAATGTTGTAATTAATTATATAAATAAAGCTTATTAAAAAACTGTATTTTTGGTATATCCAAGTTTTAGGGATAATTCGAATGTAGATTAACCAAATAATGTTCTTTAAAATAGACATACTTACACCTAATATAAAATTTAATCAGTTTTCTTTAAATAATTTGAGTGACAGCATAAGGTTCTCTAATAAGTTTAAATGGAAAAACCATAATAATCGTACCGTAATAGACTGCAATTTTTCTCTCCGCCTTTGCTATCGGCAACTCTTTAGTCATAACATAAGGGCATGGTTGTTGAATCAAAGTAGATAAGATTATAAGCACACCTGAAAATATTGCAATGTTGATCAAAAATTATTTGTTATTTAAATAAAATCACCCAAGTTAATGATGAAGCCATTTAACGAGTTCAGAGTTGGCAACTATGTCGTTTTCACCTGCAGATATGATATTATAGGAACTTTAGGGTGGGTTTAGCCAACTTCGTAGACTATGCTTTATTCAGTACAAAAATCTGCATTGAAATACACGCAATTCAGTATTTAATATCAAAGCAGGTGTTGCTTTCTTTTAACACCATCTGCATTAAGACAATATCGACTGCCGTATCAGGTACTTACTGCAAGGTCTGCGCCGTGACTGAATTTTTTAATACATCCAGAGAGTGACGTTGCTTATTTAAGTTAGAGCTAAGAGAATAAGAATCCTCGTATTTAACATTTCCAATTTTTGCGAAGAACAAAACAAATGGTAATCTTATGTTGATATCATGGTAGTGCGGCGAGTCTGGTAACAACCCCAAGCCAGCACCAATAAACTTTTCCGAGTGACCAAATATGGGTTGGCCTAGCATTGACTTGGTGGAACACAATATCTTTACTATTTGCCAATTTGGGTCATTTTTCTTGAATTGCATTATTCAGTTTGGTGTCAGTTAGGTAATTTAAAATAGGCAATTTCTTTGTAATCCCACCAAACTGACAAAACTGACAGTTATCAAAAGATTGCTTTGAATATTGATTGTGCCGGTTCCTCTTGCTTGATCTACGATCTTTTTCAATTGATGTTGTAAACAATCATTTTTGGGTCAATTGTTAATGCGTTGTGTTAACTGAATTTCTTTAAATTCGATTTTTTTTCAACAATTTTAACTGAATGATCAGGACATTGTTCATCTTTGACTGAGAAATCAGCAGAACGAAATATAGCAAACTAATTTGGACACTGCTTAAGGCTTCGTCACCACAGACAGCGCTTAACTTGTCGTATCTTTTCTCTTTGCAGAAGTAAAAAAGCAAAATATGACGAAAACGCGTGTCTTGATTTTCCATTCTTCAGCCAACGGCAAATAAAAGCTACACAACAGATCGATAAAATCTTTGATTATTGACAGTTGAAGTACAATTATCAAACAAACAATATGAATTTCCAAATAAAAAATTTAGCTTGTTATAGACAAATTAATTACACAAAACTCTACGTCGACTTACAGTTTTTAAACAAATCCTTTATTTGGCCTAATATTTCGACCTAGAGGTAATTACTTCGAGGTAATTACAATATAGGCTTATTATCACATTATTAAGTTATATAAAGAATAGTACATTGTGTCATTAGGATTAAAAGCGATACTTTGCTTGACGACCAATTATGTTTGCATGCGAGGCGAAGCACAGCGTAGCCGTGCAAATGCAAAGCTGGCGAGTCAAACAAAGTCATTTTTAATCCGAATAACAGATACTTTTAAATATTTGCTTTAAAAATATTTAATTTCCTAATGTGATAATAAGGCTATATTATAATTACCTAATTCCTATAAATAAGATCAACAGTGTCTATGTATTCTGTTTATATCTTTCCCTGAAAGATGAAAAGCAAGAAATTACTACACTTTTTTCATACTTTCGCAAAGTGTATTTTGTGTCCGAATAAATATTTTTTCATCATCAAATGTTACCTCTATTACAGGGGTCGATTGTGTATCTCTCGTATTTCGAGTTTTCCGACAACTCGTAATTCACAAAGAGGCAAAGGATTGCAACAAAACGCGATTGTTATTTCTGATTGAATGATCGTTCTGTAATTGTATGTTTTTGCCGAGAAAATAATTAATTTCTTTAGCAACTTTGTATGCTGGTGCGGTTGCTAAAGAAATTAGCAGCATACAAAGTTGCTAAAGAAATTAATTATTTTCTCGGCAAAAACATACAATTACAGAACGATCATTCAATCAGAAATAACATTGAACTAATCAACAAAATAGAATCAATAGACATACCACCTACAGCGAAACTGGCATCATTCGAAGTAACCAACATGTACACAAACATACCAACTCAAGAGACAGTTCAAATAAGCAAGGAACTGTCACAGAAAAACGGAATAAGGAAAGAAAAAATTGACGAAATTATCACTCTAATCAAAGCAGTTACAGAACAAAACTATTTTCAACACAACAACAAATTCTATTCACAGACTGATGGACTTCCAATGGGGAATCCTCTATCAGGAACCTTAGCTAACATATATATGAATCACTTTGAAAATCAGCATATATTAACAGAATCGAACAACAAAAACCAAATAATCAGGTACTGGCACAGATACGTGGACGATATTCTAATACTATTTAACGGCACAACGAGACAACTCAGCAATCTTCACAAGCACATAAACAACAAACTTCCGAACATAAAATTTACTCTAGAATCAGAGACGAACAAAGCCATTAATTTTTTAGACTTGACAATAACAAATGTTAACAACAAGCATACTTTCAAAGTATACAGAAAAGCCACACAAACGGATCACGCGATTGACAAATCATCTAACCACCCACACCAACATAAGATGGCAACGTTCAACTTTTTAATAAATAGGCTAAACACGATCCCGATGAACAATCAGGACTATATGGAAGAACTAAAAATCATTAAACACATAGCAATAAAAAACGGTTATAACACGGACTTAATTGACAAAATGAACAATAGGTACATTTGGAAGAAACAACAGAATATGATGACCACGTTAAGCAAGCAAAATGAAGAAACAGAGAAATACATCACCATAGAGTACAATAATAACATCAACAAGAATATAACGAAGGTTTTTAAAAAACACGGATACACGATGGCATTTAAAACCAACAACAAATTGGGGAATCGACTCAAACAACGTAACATAAATACACCAATAGACACCGGAATCTATAAGACTACATGTAATGACTGCCCCAAATTACATATATATCGGACAAACTGGTAGAAGTTTTCAAGTTAGGTTTACAGAACATATAAAAGAAATCTGGAAACCAAAAATCGACTCGAAATATGCACAACACTTGACTACAGAAAAACATAATTACACTGACATCAACACAAACTCACAGGTATTACACAGAATACGAAAAGGGTTAATAATTAACAGATTAGAAGAACTGGAAATATACAAGGAACGATATAATCCATTTTTACTAAACGAGAAAATTAGCCGCAACAAAATTTACGACCTCATTGTAAATCCGTAATTAATATCACTTTGCACATAAACCCCCACAAAAACCAGATGGCCAACAAATTCTTATCTGTTTTTATCATAAAGCACACACCAGGTATATAATAAAAAGAAGGGCGGTAACACCCATTTTAAGACCCATTTAAGAAGTAAAACAAAATAACGGGGAAAGAACATTCAAAAAGGCACGTAGGCACACAAAAAATAAAATAGGGTATAAAAGCAGTTTTTTAGCATAATTTTAGTTAATGTTTGTTAGAAATTTGATAAAGGAGTAACATCCGAAACGATCGTAATTTCATTTACAAATAAAATAAATATCACGTTAAAGAAAGTGACAAAACCGAAATATTGTGTTTTTTTATATAAAATCTTTTTATTTTGAACTGTTGACAAAGCGCTGGAAACTCCTGACGTCCATCCTAGTGAGGTCCGTCAGGTCATTTAAAACCTTAAGCTTGTTTCGGTGCAAAGGCGGTGTCTTTAGCTTGTTTCGGTGCAAAGAAGATGGATTACTGAATCTTCCTCCTCTTCGTCTTCCCAGCCGCGACAGTAGTGTAATGTGTTGAGCAAGATTCAGGTTAGACCTGAAACTCGCCGTTACAAAAATGTATCTTAAAAGGAAAGAATACTACCAGTCGGGTAGAGGTTACGTCGGTCGTGGGGTTTGGTGGCTCGCTCATTCGCTTGTGGGGTTTTAAATGCTCCTTTTCTTACTTCGTGATGAATAAGCCCCACATTACCTATTAAAAATGATTTTTTCCAATTTGATATTGATTATTTCCATTTTGGAAATGATTATTTCCAATTTGATATAGATTATTTCCAATTTGAAAATGATTATTTCCAATTTGAAAATGATAACTTCCAATTTGAAGTTGAAAAGGTATAGATGAAGTCGTTCACGGAAATCACTAGGAAGAAATCAGATAAAAAAAAATCACAAAGCCAAAAAAAACGAAATGAAAATAAACAAAAAAAAACATTTAAAATTATTAAAGTTGGCCATAAGGCTCTAACATAATGTTAGTAAGAAGGGAAAAGGTTGTTGAACGCTGTGAACTATAGGGGGGACAGATCAGAGACGCTCAACAACCAAAAACAAAAAAATCAAATTAAATTCAACTCAAATTCGTATAGATTCAAAGATAGTATCAATATATTTTGTTATAGTCCACAAAAAAAATTCACTATCTCCACAAACAAAAAAAAAAATTGACTAAATTGAATTCTTTTAAACACTCTTTTTACACCATTTTTCTGTTTTTTTACATAAAAAATGTTTTAAGAAGACAAGTTTGTCTGTTTATACATATCAATATGATTTTTTCCGGCTTTTTATAGAAAAAAGTTATATTGAAAAAATGTTTTCTCGGGCAACCAACCGAAAAACTGCATTATTATCCCCTACAATATTTTATTGATTATTGGCAATGTGCAATAAATGAAAAAGATGAAGCACGTTTTCATTCAACTTGGTACGAATTCAACTTGGTAGACAATCACAAAGGAAAGCAAAAGAAAAAAAAAACAGTTTTCTACAGACACTTATATAAGTAACTGCGCTAAGAAAAATGTTTTACGTTTATTTACTGCAACTTGATCCAAACTTTTAATGTGTAGAAATAAATTTGTAAATAAACGTAAATGAAAATGTGAGTCTTATGGGCACACGTTAGTTTATTTGTTGATTGTGAAATATGTTTATATATAGTATATGGTTCAACTATGAACAAACAAGTTTCATACTGCACAACTAACGTAATTGGAATTGTAACTGCACCTGGATATTGTCATTGAATTTTTTTGGAGAAGAAAACATCTGCAAGGGTTAGGCCGCAGTTTTCTTTGTGGTTATTGTGAATTAGGTATAATTGGTAACGAGGATGCCAAGTGTCCTTTACAGTATTCATGTGAGAAGAATCCAAGTTTATTCGCATGCCTGCCTATGGGACAGTGACTCTAACAACCATCCTGATATGACATCGCTGAAGTGAGATCAGCTGTTTCGATCGCGCCAAATCTAACTTTGGCGAGACCTGCCGGGCTTCATGTGTAATATTATACATGAAGTACTATTTGACCATCTGTCGTTCGTCAACTTACTAGCTTCTTCCTGAAGCAGTAGATTGCATGACGCAAGAGGTATTTCAATATCCCTTTTTGCTTTTCAGCATCAAAAATGCTGCAATATTCGAGGAGACGAAAGGAGATATCAGAAGTTCCTCATAAAATATTCTTACACCAACTTTTACATCCCTTTTCGAACCATCAGTGAAGAAGTTTATAACTCCTCAGAACTGCATCCTTCACCAAGTCCTCTCTGGAGGGAATCACAATCGGGAACTTTTAGTCGGTGATCTTAGGAATCTCTTTTTTACTCAAAATAGATGAGTGCCCTGCATTTGTACAGGTCCACATCGAGAAGGATTTCAGTCGTATAGCAAGCAGTACATGCTGCCAACTGTTTTGCCCAAGATGTCTATAGGAATCAGATGTAGCAGAGTTGCCTGAGTGAACGTGCTTCTCGGTGCTCCACTAATCCACAGGGAGACTGTTCTCTGAACTTCCATCAACACCTTTTGGTTGACAGTTTTGTCCAGAGTAGGCCACCAGACTGGTACCCTATACAAAGGAATGGGTCTGACTACTTTGGCGTAGAGCCAGTGTTCGATGCGGGGCTCCAACCCATCCTTTCCCAATGGCAGTTTTGCCAGAGATAGCACTAACGTAGCTTTCTTTGCCCTTTCCAAAATATTAGGTTTCCAATGTAATTTGCTATCCAAAGCGAGACCCAGATATTTCGCGTCATCTATAAAAGTCAAGCTGAACCGATTTAAAGTGGGAGGATCGATATGAGGAAGTTTGTATTTCCTAGAAAAGAGAACCAATTAAGTTTTGTGTGGGTTCGCATTCAGCCCACAACCATTGGCCCATATGGAAAGAAGGCGCAGGACATTTTACATGATTTAAAATAAAAACAATTAATGTTTATATTATTATTTCTGAATTTTATTATTTTTCCTTATTGTGGTAATATTTTAGTTTATTTTTTAAAAAATCGATTTCGGAAATAATTCCTTCATCAGTTTATATATAATACTATTACATTTTCTTAAAATTACATTTATATTTATACTATATCTAGGTGTTTATGTTGGGCTCCTCCTTTCTGTGTTTTGTATTACTAAGTCATAAATTCTATTTGTTTTTGTGTTAATTTTGTCGTTGAGTAAATTACTATTGTTTTTCTGTTTGTATATTTCTAGTTCTTCGAGTCTATCTAATTTCTGTCCTTTTTTAGCTCTATGCAGGATTGTCAAATTTGTATTAATGTCTGTGTATTTGTGGTTTTCAGTTTTTAAATGTAGTGCATAGTTTGATTTTGTTTCTTTTTTATTGATGTCGTTGATATGTTCTTTGTATCTTGTCTCAAATTTTCTACCTGTCTGGCCGATGTAATATTTGGGGCAGTTATCACATGACAGTTTGTATACACCTGTGTCGATTACTGGAGTATTGGTTGGATTTCTAAGTTTTTGTTCTAATTTATTGCTGTTTTTGTATGCTGCTTTATATCCAAATTTGTTAAGTGTTTTCTGTATTGCTTTATGAGTTGTTCTATTATATTCTACGCTAATGTATTTTACGTCTTTATTATTGTTCTGTTTTTGCAAAGTGGTTAATTGTTGTAAGTTGTTTCTTGCTAAGTTTCTTTTATTGAGTTGGTCTATTAATGAAGGGTTGTATCCGTTTCTTCTAGCTATATATTTTATTGTATTAAGTTCCTCTTCGTAATCTATTTGGCTCATTGGTATGTTATTCAGTCTGGTGATCATATGATTGTACCTTGATATTCTATGTTTATAAGGATGATGAGATTGTATATGTATTGTTTGGTCTGTCTGTGTAGGTTTTCTATATATTTTAAATGTATGTTTTGAGTTATTATTTCTAATAGTTAAGTCCAAAAAATTGATGCTATTTTCTTTTTCTATTTCTAACGTGAATTTTATAGTGGGTTGTTGGTTGTTTATGTGTTGGTGTAATTTGTCTAATTGCCTTTTTGTTCCTTTAAATAATAATAGTATGTCATCTACGTATCTATACCAATAAATTATGTTATCCCTGTATATGTTATTCCTATTATGTATGTATCTGTTCTCGAAGTTGTTTAAATATATTTCTGCTAAAGTGCCAGATAGTGGGCTTCCCATGGGTAATCCCTCTGTCTGTTTGTAAAATTCTTTGTTATGTGTGAAATAGTTTTGTTTTGTTATTTCCGTTATAATATTAATTATTTCTTCTGTTTCTATTGCTTTTTTGCCGTTTTTGATAACTGCCCCAAATATTACATCGGCCAGACAGGTAGAAAATTTGAGACAAGATACAAAGAACATTCTAGAACAGAAAAACAATAGTAATTTACTCAACGACAAAATTAACACAAAAACAAATAGAATTTATGACTTAGTAATACAAAACACAGAAAGGAGGAGCCCAACATAAACACCTAGATATAGTATAAATATAAATGTAATTTTAAGAAAATGTAATAGTATTATATATAAACTGATGAAGGAATTATTTCCGAAATCGATTTTTTAAAAAATAAACTAAAATATTACCACAATAAGGAAAAATAATAAAATTCAGAAATAATAATATAAACATTAATTGTTTTTATTTTAAATTAAAATCGTGGTAAAAGCACACAAAAAAGTGATAAATGGATATCCAAAACATAATTTTACATGAGTTCACTAAGGGTACACATACATCTTAATTTTTCGAGAAATTAGTCAATATATAAATACATATAACTTGGTCAAATTTTTGAATCCATTTTTGAAGCCCTGCAGCATATTTGGAACACTTGTATTACGGAAGATAAAATTCGTAAGTGTAGAAAAATGGCCGAGCGAATTATAGCAGTCACTAACGCTTGCGGTGCAAACACACGACTTAAGAGTAAATCTTCGGTTCTTGTGCACCGACTAGAGTGACACAACTCATAAATCATAATTTTTGAGTTATAGTATTTCCCGAAATGAGTAGCTAAATATGTATATTTTTATGGGTAAGGACGACGGAATGAAAATTCCAAAAATAACCGCTAGAGAGTGATTGGTTGTGATTAAGTGAATATTCCGTTGTATGAAACAAACAATTTTCAAACTGCTATTCTCAAAAATCAACTTTTTGATTTATATCATTGTTGTTGTACAACGACGATATGCTCATTAAAAGGTGGTATGCTACAGGCCGCCAACCTTTTTGTTACTACGTGCTACAAGAAAACCTGGGAACAGGGCATTTTGTATGAGTTCACTAAGGGTATGCGATGTCTCAGCAGCGAATTTTTAAACTTTTTTCCACAAATTTTGATTCGTTTATAAAATTTAACATGAGAGTTTTACAATTTCTAGATTACATTGAATTTCAATTTTTTTTATTAAAAAAATAACTTTATCCTTATTATAAATTTTTAGCATTTTAACAACTTAAATAATAACTTAATGTTAAAGTATATTAATCAAACTTCAATCTTCGGATTTCTTCTCTCTCTCTCTCTCTGTTTTTCAGTTTTTTTAACTCGTCATTTTACTAAACCCTCAATAACTCGGTAATGATTCATCGAAGAGAAATTTTTCGGGATAGTTTTAAAGATAATCTAATTTTGTATCGAATTCTGAAAACAAAATAGAATTTTGCAGAAAAGTTTACCCCGGCATTCCAAGGGATAATTTTCCCGGGCTCCCAAAGGTTAGGGCCCATAACTTATATACTCGAATATAGTCGAAATTTCAAAATTACAATATTAACGTATTATTAACCCTTTGCGGTCTTTTTAAGTTTAAACATATGGAGATGTCATGCTGGTCGGAATTAATTTTCGTTGAACAAACAGTAGCACATAATATAGAATATTAAGAAGCGAAAATACCTAATTACACTTAAACACAAGTAAATTAAAATTTCATTGATTTGTACAAAAAGACATGGTTCGTTTTACGGTTTTTCACTTTACGGCCAGTTCGTGTAGAGCGCATCTTGTCCATATAGCGGAGGATTGCTATACATTTGTACATTTTAAAGATACCTATGAGTATTATATTAAGCAAACAAAATGTAATAACCAATTTTTTTAATTTCTTTGCAGTATAACTGTGTCGACACAAGTTTATTAAGTGTTTATGTCATGCACCCGTTCTGGAATTGGTGTGTTCAGGTAAAAAAATAAAATAAATAAAAGCGTGTTGATTTTCCTATAGTACCTGCTAATTGTATCATTTTTAATTCACAGTTCTTTCCAAGGTGGCTAGCACCGAATTTAATCACATTCACAGGATTTCTATTAACAGTAGCTAATTTTATATTAATAGGATTTTACGATTATAGTTTTGTAGCAGCAGACAGTTCGGATTCGAATACAATACCAAAATGGGTATTTTTATTAGCAGCCATAAATATATTCGTAGCATATACGCTGGGTAAGAATACACATTTTATGCAGTACTTACAATAATAAAATTTACAATTACATTTTAGATGGTATCGATGGCAAACAAGCACGTCGTACTGGCACCAGTGGACCATTAGGTGAATTATTTGATCATGGACTTGATTCATATTCAGCCGTGTTAATACCAATTTATATGTTTAGTTTATTTGGCCGGGATGATTTATCAACATTCCGCATGCATTTTATTATTTGGTTGGTGTTTACCAATTTTTACTTTACACATTTTGAAAAATATAATACGGGAGTGATGTTTCTACCGTGGGGCTATGATTTCACAATGTGGGTAAGAAGTATTTTAAACATTTTTTTAATAATGCTTAATGCATTTTGCATACTAATTATCTTATTACTTTTCAGGCAGTATCGTTAGTATTGTTTAGCACGTATTTCTTTGGTATACCAATTTGGAAAACAAAATTACCGTTAAATTTAAATCCTGCAAAAGTTTTTGAGATTGTTATGTATTCTTCCTCGATCGTAACAAGTTACCCTATAATTATTAAAAATATTTATTTGTGAGTATGGTTTGATGATGTTTGGTGACTGTGATAAATTATTTTTTAATTATTTTATCTAGGTCTTATAAAAATAAAACGGGCAAAATGCGACCATTATCAGAAGCTCTTAGACCACTGTACCCAGTTGGGGCATTATTTGTTTTAACCACGCTGTGGGTAAGTTTCTCTCATAACTCAATATCCGACTTAGAACCAAGACTGTTGTTTGTCACATTTGGAACGATATTTTCAAATATCTGTGTAAGTTAATAAGTCGTATAAGTCAGATGGGAATATTTAATGTAAACAGTTTTTTCTACTAAAGTGCCGATTGATTGTCGCCCAAATGTCAGACACCCGGACTGATGGATGGAATTTCTTATTGTGGCCGGTACTAGTTGTCACTTTTTTATTTACGTTCCCATATCAATTGTTCAATGTATCAAAACCGAGTAGTCATTTTGAAGTATGGACCGTTTACAGTCTCGCCATAATGTCGACAATTGTACATTTACATTATGGAATTGGTGTCGTAAGTCATTCTTGCAGTCCTTCAAAAAAAAATTTTTAATTGATTTATTTTTTGTTATTATAGGTACGTGAAATGTGTAAACATTTTAAGATAAAGTGTTTCAAAGTAAGAAACTTAGACGTAAATGGCAATACTAGTACTAAAAAACATTTATGAATTTTTCACATATTTTTATGTAATAATAAAAAAAAGATAAAATATGAACATTAACCGTATGCATTATTTTCCGTAAGACGTATCAATATTGTGTATTGTTAATTTATGTAAATATATATTAGGTAGCCCTTAAATGTAAGACTAATCGATTGTGTTTGCATGCTGTGTTATTTAATATTATAAGAGTACCTACTAAAAAAAATGTAACACCAATTACCTTTTCAGAAATTTGCCTAGCTTTTTAGCTTTAATGTAGCTAACATTTTTAAAATTTATATTCTGAACCGAAATGTGCTGCTTTCCTAGTTTCTAATAAAAAGGTTATGTGCTTTACTAAAACACTTAGTTTCAAAGTACTTATCTCTAGTATTGGCTTATATGGCAAAAAGCATATGTTGTTTAAAAAAAATTGAATATCCTAAATTGTTAATACAATTTTTATCTCTATTTCAGCTATCCTACACTCGATTACCATAAAGCAATAAAATAATTTTGCATGCATGTAATTATATTATATGACTAACGAGTAAAACTGTATGATACTAAACCGATCAAATTGATTTAGTTTGCACTTATATTTCATCTAATCTAAACTAATTATTCCTTCCTTACTATATTTTTTTCATTTAGATTCCTCCTGTCTCTCAACAACCAAATGGAGTGTAATTTTTAATAAACGTTTCTACTCGCATATATTAAAACAAAAAAATTAAATAACCAAAAATGTAGTTTTGTGTTTATGATTAATATTTAATAGTTTTTGTGTTTTATGTTAGCCACTGATATTTAATTTAATAAAGAAATGAGCCTTATCAACTAAAAATACTATAAAAAACGAAAAAGCTATATTTGTAATTAAAGTCTGGTGATTGTTAGTAAAGGGTATGGGAAATTTATTTTTCAGAAGCTCAGGCAGACGCGGTTAATTGTAAATTTACTATATAATAATACAAATTTTAATTTATTGGCACTATATATTGCTTGTTTTATTTAAATATAGTTTTGAAAAAAATAGCCCATACTTGGCTTTTAAAGCCAGAGTTCCGGAGAATATTGAGGATACACAATTTGAATATACCTAGTTGCTTATTTATGTAAGTGACTTAATTTAGTGCAAATCGGGATTTTCTGTTTCAATCAGAAAAGAGAAATTCCTCTTCGCCTAATCTAGGACTGTTTAAAACAGAAGAAAGCATCCACGAAAACCACAAATCGCACCAAACATAAAGCTGCATTATTTTGAAGGTTAAAAGTTGATTTTCATTTCTCTATGATTTGCAAACACAGTAAATTATTACTAAAGATACATGTTAAACCGAAAGTGGTCTGACTGAAAACGTCCGAGATAAATTCAAGAATGTACACGGCGCATTGACTGAAAGCAAAGATTGTTAACAAGAAGATCTTCTTGTTAATAATCTTTTCTTTCAGTCAAGCCTCCGTGTACATGTTGAATTTATCTCGGACATTTTCAGTCAGACCACTTTCGGTTTAACATGTATCTTCAGTATATGTATTTTACTTTATTAAATAAACGGTCAAAATTATTGGTTCTATACCTTTTCCAATTGTAATTTTGAAAATATCTATTGTAATTCAGAAAGGATCAATTCTAATTCAGAAATTGTCAATTGTAATTCCGAAAGTATCAACTGTAATTCAGAAATAATCAAATTTAATTCAGAAAATATCGATTGTAATTCGGAAAATTTTAACATTTATCTTATTAAGGTAAGTATTTGAATTAAAATTATGTACTTAGTTTTACTGCATTATATAGAAAAAAATTAAGGTATGTGTTTATGTTTTTAAAAAAATTGTTATTATTTCTTCTGAATTTAAATCGTTTAATCTCATATTTTTTAATGGAGTTTAAAGACAATTGCGTAATCTGCCGCATTCCTATGACCAGAAATATAGTAATATAGTATATCGTATAACAAGTGAAGAAAGCGAGTCATTGCAATACGAAAGTGAAATTTGCAGCCTGAGGAGCTTGCATACAAAGTATCAACAAAATATGAACATATTACAAAAGTCGGAACAAAAAATACTAATCGAGATCGCGAAATAATCGTAAATTTTGACAATAAAGGTGGTGACTGGCTGCGACGTAATCCATTTACAATGTACTTTAATCCATTTTCAATGTACTTTATTTAGGTAGCTACTAATAACATGTTCTAGAAGTATGAACGGTCTAGAATGCTTGGATTTGAAAAAAGTTTAATTAAATTTTGAAATGACTTTTGATATTTTTGAAAGAAAAAATTGATATACCGATGGTCACCGGTAAAATAAACAACGGAACTATAATGGATTATTGTTGAAGAGCAAAGAGGAATATATGTAACGTTAGTGTGTTACTGAGACCAAGCATGCCAAAATCAATAACGGTAAGAAAAAACTAAGAAAAAAAAATTTAAAAATAACGGCATAAATGATTCGAGACAAAAAATTAAATAACAGATTTTATTTTATTTTGTTTTTATTGATTCAACATAGGGTAACACATAGATATAATCCAATTACGTGTTACCTCAATACAATTATTATACAAAAATGATAATACAAAAAATGCAAAATCAGATAATAATAGATTTAACCAAAGTTAATAAAATATATACATAGTTATAAAAAATTAATACAAATAGAATGAACATCTACCACAAAAATACCCTATCGATTTTATAATGCTGCTGTTATTCAACTGAATGCTTCGAAGACAACGACCCAAAATCAATTAGTCCTACCAACTGTACACAAACTATTATACACAGTTAGAATGACTAATAAATATAAGTTTTAGTATTAATAGATGTAGTGTAATAATTATAATAAAGATCCAAGGCACAAAAATAATCATTATGATTCTGTTGCAATCTCGATACTGGGTTTGCAAAACCAAGGCTTGACCTTGAGAAAGATGGAAAAAATAACTTTTCACTTCTAACCATGTAAGACGGTGCATAAAAATTAGGAGACTGCAAAGAAGATGCTTCACATAAATTATTGATGATAAATTATAAGAGAAAGATCTCATCAAGTATCTGTCTTCTGACTTCAAATATCTGCAATTTAAATATTTTAATTCTAGCAACATAACTAATGTGACTGCAAATGGTACACATTTACAATTTAAGATGGTGGTAAATTTACGCCGTACTCTCTCAATTTGGGCTTTGTAAATCTCATAATAAGGATTCCATATCTTGCTACAGTATTCTAGATAATTGCGGGATAGACCTTGGTATAAACTAATAAAAACACAAGGATTACAAAATTCCTTACCACGTCGAAAAATACATCCAAACATTTTAAGCGCTTTAGAACAAGCTGCAGTGATATGAAGGTCAAATTTTAATTTAGGATCAAAGATTATGCCTAGATCAGTAATTTCACTAATCCTTTCCAAAATCACATCATTTATTTTATAGGGAAACTCCAATTAGTAAATTTTTCTCTTATATGTCACCACAACACATTTTTTGATATTAACTTTCAAATTATTTAAATTCAAATTGAAGTTTAGTAGAAAGATCAAATTGAAGTTTAGTACAATCATTAATCAGTCTGAATGTCCTTAAACATTTTTAAATCATCAGCATAAAATAAATATCTACAAGTTAGAAAGTCTGGCAGAGCATTAATGAAGCGTAGAACGCTGAGGTACGCCAGATTTAGCCAAAATGGAACTTGACAGCAAACTATTAAATTTAACTTGTTGTATTCGCTCGGTTAGATAAGATCCCAATCGTGTGAGAATTTGTCTGTTAAGACCAATACTACAACACTTTTTAAGTAAAATGCCGTGAGATACTGTATCGAAAGCTTTTTCAAAGTCATTGTAAACACAGTCAACTTGACTAACCATATCAACACTGTTAAAAATGAAATTAGAAAAATCCAACAAATTTGTAGTAGTAGAACGTTTAGGAAAAAAAACCATGCTGTGGAGAACTAATTGAGTTTTTAACTTCATTAAAGATAATTCCGTATACTAATTTTTCAAAAATCTTACTGAAACAGTTTAATATTGAAATTGGCATGTAATTTTGAATATTACTAGCATCATTATTTTTGAAAACCGGCACTAGATAGGCTTTCTTCCACACAGTGGGAAATACACTCTCTTTTAATGATAAATTAAATAAAAAGATTAGAGGCTCGAATAGCTGAAACTTCAAACGAGAAATAAAATAGTTGGATAAATTATCAGGGCCTGCACCTTTTTTAATATCAAGCAATTAAAGAACTGTAAAAATTTCATTCTTAGAGATTAAATCAACAAAATTATACCTATAAGTTTTCTTGGAATGAAAAAAATTATCGTAATGCAGATAAGCAGGCGAATCCCCAATATAAACTAATTCAAAATGATCAGCAAACAAATTGCTGCTATAGTAAGTGATTGGGAATACGCCCAAAGTAATTTTGGATTCTTAATATTTCTTCCAATATACATATTTAACGTAATATGAAAAACATTTGCGGGTTTCGTTTTTAACCTGTTTACGAAAATTGGAAAAAATCATACAGTCGTTAGTATTATTAAACTTACGATATCGAGTATGGTATTTTGTTTGCTTTATCATGAATTAATTTAATAAGTTTGGTTGAGTACCAAATTGGAAAATGTGACTTTACCTTAAAGCGATCATTGGTTGATAAACTATTAAGTTGAGATGATAAACTATTAAAGGAAATATGGAATGTATGTATGTGATCATGCGATTACAATAGCTGAAAACCCAGAACGTGATATAATAAAAAAAATATACTAAAAAAAATATAATGAAAGAAAATTCGAAAACCCATCAGTCAAATTCAGCTCGCCATATTATGAAATTACTAGAAATTTAGCAAAACTTTCAATTTTTAGAACCGTTTTATAATCAATACAAGTTTTATAATCAATAAATTTTAATATTACGTTAATAAGCAAAGAAAAAAATTGTAAGATTACAATATATAATAAAAATAAAAAATTTTCTTTTTAAAAAAAAAATGATTATGACAAAAAAAAAATTCTTAGCTGTAATTTTCGTTTTTTCTTGGATGACAATACCTTTATTCAGTTCCGTCCGATCTGCTCACGCCACCGATGCAGTTTCTCATTTTCAATCTTAAGAGTTTGTACTTCGTTAATTAACTCCGATGTAACTTTTTCAATCTTATTCAGTTTTCTATCTCAACACTTCTAGTTGAATAATGAATATTTCAATTGGATCTTTCGTTAAAGAATAAATATCTTCCTAGCCGCTACACGCATGGTGTCGTCCAATTTTTATGGTAAGTTGTGTTATCTGACGCAATCTCTATTAATCTCAGTTGATTACCCATTTTTTGCAAATGATGATACCTAAACAATAGCTAACTGTGAAGCAAATTAGCATCTTCTGCTGCAAATGGATGAATTTTGGAATTTTCTGAATTAGAATTGATACTTTCTGAATTACAATTGGAAAAAGTGTAGTAGGGTTACTTATAAATATTGTATATAAACGCTTAAATTATTTAAATAAAGTTGGAATACTTGAACATCAAGAAGTATGTAGTTACTTCTTATTAGTTTAACCCGTAGTCCCTCTAATTAAACTATTCTTAACCAACTAGCACAGAAACAATATTGGTCTTTTGAGCTAACAGCAACTGCGATACAAAATGAAGCCCTACCAGTAGTACCAAAGTTTAATTTCAGGCATGTTGACAATTGAGTGCCTAGAACTTGATTCTCAACCAAAGTATTTGTGCCTGAATAGTCACTTTACTTTATTAATTTTTTGTTGAATATTAATTAATTCATGTAATATCTAATATGCTACCGGTGGTTAGACCATTTTAATTGTGTTTCGATTAACACGAGAAGTATATTAGTATTTACGAACAGTAATTCAACGAAACCGACTAATAGACGTAATTCTATTTATTTAATTATATGATTTTAATACGAGTATGTTCCGAAGATTGTAAGAGAATTCAATCCAGTTTCGAACTGATGAGCTTATGATTATGAAAAAATCAATCTTCTCATCAGGCCGCAGCGACTGAACTGATTATACCACAATTTACATTCTATTTATACAGAATGTGCTGTGCATTTAAGTATTAGCGAATCATAACTAATACAGATGAATTCTCTTACAATTTTTCTTCTTCACAATATTCACACAGCTCTATTTCTGTGTACGCTAATTTTAACTTTATTAATTTTTTGTTGAATATTAATTAATTCATGTAATATCACGTGGTTAGACACACCGGTCACTTTACTCTTAATCTGTAGGACTCTCACTCTCAGAAGTAGTCCTACTGGATCCAACAAAGTCCTCGCAGTGCGACCAAAAGGTCCATTGTTCATCCCTGGGTAGATTGTCATTATGATGCTTCACATCTCTGAAAAAAGTTTTCGGCATGGATGCATTGTCCAAGCATCTTTGCAATCGATCGTACTTGCCTGCAATCTTAGCTCCCGACCCTAAAATACGCAAACCTCTTAATACAAAACCAACAACAAATAACCTTAGATTAGCTTTACGCAATATAAACTAGAGGTAGACAATTGCTTCATTAAGCGTAACATCGATAACGGTTTAAAAATTTCAGACTTATCAAATTCAAGGGACACAGCTTCTATGACACTTAGCTTCCTAGCGGTACTGCTATCATTATAAGGAACAGAAAAAGAGAGTATCAACTCCAAAAAGCACTCCAGTGCAGAGAGGGAAACGCACCTTACTTGCTGTTTATTGCCCAACCGAAACATTCAACTAAAAGTGTGACGTGCATGTATTCAAGTCGAGGAACTAGTTCACTTAACAGCATATCTTTTGACATTATCGGCCAACAAATAGGCGAAAATTCTGATCTCTAGGTTCGTTAATCTAACATAGCAGGTAGATACAATTAAAATCTACAGTAGTATGGGGATGCCTGCTCTTTGTAGCCTCCTTCCCCGAGATTTTACAATGGAGTGTCGAGGGGCAAGAATTAAGTTTATTAGCTTTCCGCTGGTGTGCGCTTTATGTAACACTGAGTAAAATAACTTTTTGTTTTTGGTTATTTTCTTGACGAAATACAAGTTTTATTTTAAATATAGATATCAATTAATTTATAATTATTATTTTTTTATTTTTGTTTCAAATTTTGTTAGGTATAATATAGTACATATGACTTTAGTCTTCTCAAAATCAACTATATCTCTTTTTCTTATTTTACTTCAGTCAACGAATATACCCAGTAAATACACGAAAAGTAATACCAAAAAATCCAACACGTTTTTACGCGTTTTATGATGAAACAGTTTCAATACAACACTTAACGGAAGTGTTGAAACAAGCTGCAACCAATACCACACCTTTTACTTTTTATCATCGAAAAACTCATAAGTCGCCTCAGAATATACAGCAACCAGCAATTACTAATGGTTAAACAGGTAATTTGCGCATGCAGTGGCAGCTTCAAAGCTCACCTACGCTTTACTAGTTTTATCAGAAGAACGCATCGAAGGAGTCCAAAATTTTCTTAGTGGGCTGACAGTGATAGAAGAACAATAGAGTTAATTTATATGATTTTAATACGTTTCGAAGATTGTAAGAGAATTCAATCCAGTTTCGAACTGATGAGTTTATGATTATGAAAAAATCAATCTTCTCATCAGGCCGCGGCGACTGGACTGATTATACCACAATTTACATTCTATATATACAGAATGTGATATGCGTTAAGTACTAGCGAATCGCACTAATACAAGTCCAGGATTCCGCTAATAATTGTATACGACAAAAAATGACACACGATTCATTCATATTTTCGTTCGCCCAAGTCAGCCTTTTTCGATGTTCACTCTACCTATTTAATGTCGAATTCTCGAAGCCTTCCACGAATTAAGCCTATTTAGCCGTATTAATTAAAGCATTCGGTTGAATTTTTCTCGAACAACTTCAAAATGGCCTTACGTCCTTCTCTGAAGTGACCCTATCTAAACCTCTTCCATACTTCCACAGTCTCTATACCGCTTAATCCACTTCTTCATAAATGGCAGATATATTTTGGTGTATTTTACTACAAACCTGTTTCACTCGGTCCTTTGGAATGGGTAACTAAGAGTACCACTTCAAAACGCCTTTTATAAATGAAACTCACTTTATTAATGTTGTTTAGCAAATGGACAAACTGAACTGAAGGAAGAAGTTAACGCGAAAAGTAATAAAGTGAACAGAATAATTTTACCTGGTACATTGTGTTGGGGGTTGAACAGAAAGAGCAAATTGAGATATTTCTTGTGGAACATACTGTAAATAAAGTTTTAAGTTAAAAACTACAAAAATAAAATTTAGTAAAATACAATTTATTTAAAGTATTATCTGTTATAAACACTTTTTGAAACAATTTTGTGATACAACGAGCCAAACAACCTCCGTCGCCCTCTCCTAACAAATAATGCAAACTCATACTCCCTTCTAGCGTTACCACGTCTATGATGATGAGATTCCAATCAAGTCTAAAATTTACAAAGTATTGCACCCCAAATAGTAGCAAACAGTAATGCAAGCTCCTACCCCCTAGTGATGGGCTAAATCGATCTTTTTTGTTGAAAAACATATGAGAAAATAAACAAAACAGAACGAAAAAGATCGATTTTGCACATCACTACTACCCCCTTCCAGCGTTACCACGTCTACGATGATGACCCCACATCAAGCTCCGAATTTTCTTAAGTATAACACCCAACACACTTTTACTTTTATCATCTAAAATAAACGACCACCTGATTTGTCTAAATGTTCCTCCATACTTTTGTTTGGCCAGATTGCGATGCTTTTAGCTGTTTAATGTAGCTGAGAATGGGTATCTCTAATGTACTATGGGTTTTTAATATTAAGTAAAGTAATTTTTTCTTAGTATTAAGTCCAATTTTAATAGTCCCGGAAAGATTCACCTAGGGCAATCCCAGCAACAAAAAAATAACCTTCAAAGGTTTCAAATATAATTCTTTTAAAAAAAAACAATAATAACAGAATGTTTATGCTGAACAAATAAATTATATTTGCATAAGTATCTAAATTCGAATAATCATTTAAAACAGCTGTTTGCTAAATAAAAAAATATTGTGTTTAGTACATTTACAATTTTCAATTTAACTTTGGTATTATATATTATAATATATCATCTATTAGTTTTAAACTTGTGAATTACGCTGATGTTTCTTAGACATTTCAACTTGCTTGACTCTAGCATACAAAGCACTTCCCAGCAAAACTATTAAATTTGATACCCACCATAAAGTTGACTTAATATCATTATACCATTGAGTTGCAATCACGGTTTGAGCACAAGCTTTTGCTGTGCCAGATATATTGTGTGTTAGAGGCGACGTTACTTTAATTTGTAAAGCTGTCACAAACCCAATCGCAAATCCACAGATTCCGCCAATCACCATAATAAACAAAAACCATGGTTGAATCCAATTTCCATAATTTAGTACAATTTTTAACTCTCCATTTATTAACATCAGTGGCACGAATAAAAATATGGAATATACATTATTGTAATAACTCAACAGCCAAACTTCTTGTTTGACAAATGGCAAGACTTTTTTTGTGTAAATTGAATACATTGACAGGGACAGTGATCCCAAAACTCCAAATATTGTTCCAATCAATGAAAATGATTCTTAAATATGAAATGTTTAATTAATTGTACATTATTTTTAATATTTTTACCACCACATCAGATTATTTAATATTACCTGTTAAACTTTCTTGATCAACTCCCAGCCAAAATCCAATCAAAATAATGAAACAACAAGAAACACATTTGAGACTCGTTTTTTCTTTTAAAAACAAATAAGTCAATATTACGTTAAATACGGTTGTCAGAGATCGTCCAACGTAGTAAAAGGCAACACCAACATATTTTAAGCACAAATTATTGGTTGATATCATCAGTGTGAATAGAATTGACAGGGGAATTACCTAAAAAGATAAAAAAAAATGTTAAAAATAACCATTTTTTGTTTCTGTGAACTAAATTATTTAAACACTCTCGTTTATTATAACGACTGTAGACAACGGTCAAATAATCAAAGGTATTCAGTTTTCAGAAAACTTTTGAAATATATGAAACATTAGTATTTGACCTTGAAAGAACCAGCTAAGGTTCGTCACTCTTGATATGTGTATATTTGTTTAGTGTAAATCCAAGATATACAGAAAAAAGAGGTCCCTCCCGGCGCAAAAATGTATTCATCAAAAGTATTTCGTTTACGAACAGTTTACGAAATGTTCTTATTACAACATACTACTTCATTTACATTCTCTATAGACAGTGCTGTCAATTGTATCTTGCGGTTTTGTTTTATTTTCAATTTTTTTTGTACAAATTAAATTAAAGTTGTCGTATTGTGAAAATATAAAAACTTCTGATAATTATTGTTAGTTTTTCGTGGCATTCACGAGCAGCACTATATCCATAATATCGTATAAAAATAATTATAATGAATATTTTAAAAAGTATTTAAGTAATACTCGAAGTACTTCATCTATGATTGAAACATTTTATTTCATTTCAGAAAAAGATTAATTAACAAATTTGGCACGTTGTGTCTTGTGTTGCGGCTTATTTGAAGAAAAATACAAATAAAAGATAAGATTGATTTAAAAAAATTGTTTTATTCTAATTAAATGGGGCAATTCGCACTAAACCGTTCGTCAATGTTACGCTTAAGCAGTTCGTAAACATTACGTTTAAGCGTACACATTATGAACACTTTTATACATGCTAATACATACACAAGTCTTCGCAAATTTGTTTCACTTCTCATGTGACAAAAGTACACATTACGTACTATATTCGTACTGTTTTAGTGTAACGTTTACGAATACCTTAGTATAGCAAAGTCTTCGTAAACCGTACGTTTATGATACACCTGGGATCTGGAGGGGTAGTATATTCCCGTGTCTCATTTTCGTTTTTCTTTGCGCGTCACGTCACTTGTAGGCAAAAAAGCAGATATTTATATTAAGTTTGGCGATTTTTTGATTAATTTTTTAAATAAATCAAGAATAACATAATTTTTTTTAACAAACCGTATTTACAATTGATAATGATAGTTTACCGAGACCCTTTTTATGCTTTATATTTTTTTTATGGTCCAAATATTGGAGAAATAATTCCTTCGAGTATATAATGTCTAAGATAAATGGAAAAAAGGGTAGACAAAATTATGAATACATAACATAAAACAATTAAATTACTAAATGTTTTTGGTCATTTGAGCATACGTACCAATTATTAAAATTTTTATTTTGCCATCTATTTTTAAGCGACGAATTTATTCAAAATTTAAAAAAGGTAGAGGATATCTTCAACAAAAGTAATTCGACGATATTAAAAGTTGGAAGAAACTACATAAAAAACTTAATATCATATTCAAACGAAGTCGAATTAGATTTGAAAATAAAAAAATTGTTTTTTAGGTGTAAAATGTGTTTTAAAATTCGGTTATTAAACGCCCAGTTAACAGAAGATATAAATTTGAAAAAAAGAAAATTTTCCAAACACTGGTCTGGGACAATCCGGAATCGCTAGATACTTCTCGTGTACTAATATGAGGATTATGAGCTACTGCAGCCAATACATCAATTTCATTATTTTCTCCAGTGACTGTTGCTGGACGAGTCCTTTTTTTCGATTGAACAGTTCCATTAGTAATAAATTGTTTGACAGTACGCTGAAATGACGCACGTGACCGAATCCTATCCAGAAAACGCGAAGCGTAAAGAGTGACAGCATTATCAAGATTCCGGCCAGCTTCTCCATAAACCAGAATCATTTCAATTTTCTGTTGTACAGTTAAATACACCATTCTTGAGTAGTATTGATAGCTTTACACAGGTATTGTTGTTTCGAAATAATCTTCGGACTGAATCAGTATTTTTACAACAAAATACAAACAATTTCATTAATTTGAAAGCCGATTTATTCGCATGTTCCTGGGTTCCGATAATGAGAAGCCATTTTCAGTAATTAAAAATTTAAGAAATACAAATTGTTTAAGACTAACTTCGAGTATTTACAATAAAACCGTGGTATTTTTATTGCAGACGTATTGCAGAATCGTTTGCGTAGGTTCTCAGTAGGAGAAAAATTGAATATCGTCAATTACAGCGCCATCTATCATGAATCGAAAAAAATGTTTCAGTCAAATCCTACATATTTTTAGCCGTAGAATCCGAATCTGCAATAAAAAATAGGGGTTCATATTTTAGTTTCAAAGTTACCCCCCGCCCCACCTACAAGGAGGAGGAGGGGGGTAATAATTTTAACACTAATGTATTTTCCCCACGGAATAATTAAATTTTGATCTTAACCATTTTTTTCGTAGAGTGCTTATTTTCCGAGATATTTGAGTGTATCAGGTTAAAAAAATCACCCGGTATATTGAAAGACGGCATTGTTGAGATGCCGGTAATGTAATTACATCCTGTAATGGGTTTTCTTACTTTTTTTAAGATTAGATACAAAATCAACAACATCTATCGAAAAATAATGTAAAGAAATTTAAATAAAATTCACGGGTAACACCACCATCATACGTTTTATTGTTACATTATATCGTTTCTTTCTCACGAATAGATTTCGAATGAACAGATAGACAGAAATAACCATATATTTATTATATAAATATGTACAGATATGTACCAAATCATTTCAATGTAACAAAAAATTCATTGGATTTGGATAAACAAATATAAATTATGTATTTATGCTTAGTTTGGATGGTGGATTGCATTTGGAGAATAGTAGTTCGTTTTATCATTTAAACCTACAAATCCTAAAAGAAACTTCGTTTTTTGATTTTCCACAGTTTATGTTTACACTACACATTTTTTAACATATTCAAATACGATTGATCGACGGTTATTAGGCTTTAGAATACTTTAGCAAAATAATGTTATTGGTGTATAGCCTATTTTTTAAATAAAAAGTTTATTTATATAATATATTGTTGTCATATTTAACGCTTCGAATGAAGATCGGTGCAAATCAAAATAAGAAGTGTATCGCTCTCGATGGTAGAGTGAGTTGTTGCTTGCTTTGTCATTCGAGGTGTTGTTTTGTACTGTAGGTGTTGTGGGTGCGTGTGTTATGAAGGTGAGAGTCTCATAAAATGTCGTTTCCGTCAATAATAATAAGAAGTGCTGTTTCTTTGCGTTAGTGCTTGCACGTTAAGGAAACATAAAATCGTTAAGCACAATTTTAATCCTCTATTTAAAAAAAAATTTGACGAATTAATTCCAAGAGAATTAAATAAATTAAAAAATTTCAATTTCTTCTTTTTTCTAACATTTCTTCTTTTCTATAAGTATTTCGTTTTTTCAAAAAATTGTGTCGCTGTGATGTAATTGTTTAGTAAATTTAGTTAGTAAATTGACTAATTTTGAATTTTTCGTCTTTTTTTGTATTTTAGATTAAAAAAATTTTCTATGGTCGAATAAAAATTGTATTCGAAAAAATCCCCCCTTTGCGAGATTTTGAAAAGCTGGATTTTGAAATAGAGCCCGTCGTGGCAACCACTGGTAGTGCAGGCGGAGCCCGTCGTGGCAACCACTGGCAGATCGATGTGGGGTATGCGAAATACACACAATCAACAACGACTCAAACGATGAACGATACGCTGAGAACACATTACGAACACATAAACGGATGAAAAAGCGATATACCAATCATATGTTTCGATTTGGAAAATGTCATAACTTGCCCCAAATCAGAAATTGGAAAACATTTTGTCACTCGAACTTAAACATGTACAATCTAACTGCATATCTTTCAACCTCAAAAACAGTATATTGCGCAGTTTGGAGTGAAAACACTGGTGGCCGATCAGGTAATGATATCGCCTCAGCATTTATCAAAATATTGGAAAGAATATTTGAAAGTAACGATTTTACTAGAATAATCAAATCGATTCATGTGTTCCACAGAACAAAAATTTATGGCGTATGCCATTAAATATTTTTTGACTCAACATCCCAACATCGAGTCCATTGAAATACGATATTCATTACCAGGACAGACAGGAAGTGGAAATCGAAAAAGTGCTATCCAGAAATGAGTTTTATCGCTCATTGGTGTGTTACGGCTTCTGAAAAACATTAATCGTCGTCGTCCTTATACGATTATACAAATGCTACCTGAAGACTCCAAAGATTTTGAGTCTTGTTCTAAAATTCTCAACTTCAAAGTGGTACCCCAACCATCCAATTTAACTTCAACCACGACACTGAAAGGTACCAATTTGCGCAATTTAATAAAAAAACTCGGAAAAATCAAACTCCATTAAATACAACATTAGTTTTGACTGAACCACGAAAAATTACTTGCAATGATCGACAAATATCCGACACCAAAGCACAACATTTAAAATCAATGTTGAAATATATGTCTCAACCAGACGTACGTACGTACCAGGCTTATTACAACCACGTATTAAAAAACATCCAGCAACCTTTAATCGAATTCGGCAATCGAAGAATTATCGTGGCATTCAAGACATGATAAAAACTAAGAAGACTGAATTCTAAACTAAAGCTTTTTTTATTTTTTATTTTTAGTTTTAATTTTAATTATTTTATTTTTAGTTTTATATTAATTATATAAAATATAATTATAATTTTACTGAAACTGAATTCTTAAGCAATAAAAATGAATTATAATGTGATATTTTTTATAAATAAAAGTTTTTTAACTTGAATAATTTATTGTTTGTTTTTTTAAAAATTATAAAACCGGTTCTATGTAGCTAGTTAGAACTTTATTAAATAATTTTATGATTTTAACTTATTAAAAGGTTCTATCTGAAATTTAATTTCGTAAATTTCTGGGAAAGTACATAAATAATTGTAAAAATTCTTCTTAAATTTTATTAATTATGCCTCATGCGATCATATCACCCATTTTCATATGAAAATAAATAATATACAAAAAATTAGATCTCGCAGCACCGGCAGATTATTCCCTGAATCTTGTCCAGTATTGAGCAAGCACCGGTTTCCTCTGCCTTTGGCCTCCAAGTACACACTGCATAAATGATTAAATTTTCTAGTAGAGTGAAAATGTCATTTTCGGTTTCAGACTCCATGTTTTGCCAATCATTCTCGGGTAAGTAAAATAAGCTTCGTTTGCTTTGCTTGGAATGTAACATTTAACTTCCGCCACCATTTGGATAGTTTTCCCATTCAAGGTTTACGGTGGAAGGTTAATTTTTTCGGTTTGTGAAGAGGGTGCCAACAATTTTGTTTGGATTGACCATAAAGCCGACATCTGTACATCAGTCATTTACTAATCTAAGAGTACATTCAACGTCGAGATGACCCCACGGCCCTCCTTCCATTATATGATCAAGTGCGAAACGTTGCATGTTTGAGATGTTATCAATAATTTGGTCTATAGGACATATTAGAGAAGAGTGGAAGACAGCTTCTTACCTGTCCACTTAATAAAAAGGGAGATCAATTAAACTGCAATAACTACCACGATATAGCTTTGCTGAATACAGGCTATAAGGTTTTGGCGAATTTAGTCGCGGGACAAAGTTGTCAACATATAACGAGAGGTTCGTGAGAGGCCAAATTACGTGGTTTTCGTTAATACAGACCAATAATCGCAGAAATGTTTACAGACCAATAATCGCAGAAACTTACAGGCGTACGATAGCATTAAGAAGAAAATGTTATGGAACTTCTTTTCCTGTCTGGCCGTACCGTCAAAATTGATATCTATGTATATGTACGCTCCTTATGAATGGCTCAATACGCTAAAATTTCGGATACCTTCGAGGCAACATGTGGAGTACGTCACAAATGCATGCGCTCGGCTATTTTACTCTCAAATTTCTCTCACTATCAAGGCCAGATCGCCAGTATAGTTATAATGCCTGCTAATATTAACTAAACGACAAACTAAATAATAATTGAAATTATTGACGTCTCAAACTCCATGGATGGTAACTCCTTTTCTACAAATTTCCGTCAATAAAAAATGCTGACAAATGGTAAATCAATTTGATCATACAACACAAACTCTCACAAAACCAATACAGTTCGGAGTTAAAAATCTTATAGTAGTAGTATCGGCCGGTTCTAATTTCCACGTCTGAAAATGTACGATTCCTCTAAAGAAAATAGAAACCGTCTTTCAAATGTATATTAAACTTGGTGGGTCGTTCAATGTCAATATTAAAACATTGGGCGCTTTCAGTTCCGCTAACTGTAGCAATATGTTGAATAAAATAATCTTGTTGTCTTCTGAATACGATCGATTAACTAGAGTAGATCGAATATAATTTTTCCCTCATCAGCACAATTTAACCTGTTGCTCTGAGACTGAGCGTTCAAATTCAAATGAATATTAAGCGATAACTGATTTATTGGCTGATACAGTTTTTACTTTACAGTGGCTCTTTGATTCTGTATTGAACTAGTTATCTAATTAAACATACTACAACCACCGATGGAAGATTTTGAGAATAACTTATTTAAATTAGTAAATACTTACATTTTTGAATGTATTCCAATCAAATGGATTTCCTTCTGGAAAGCTGACTATCCTAGGAAATAAGTGTGACAGACGGTTCATGACAAAACAAATAAGCGCCGATATAATACATTGGAACCATGTAACAAAGAGAGGTGCGTCCAAATTTACTGTGGAGCTACTCAATAACGCTTTATTCACAAACACTGTTAATATTGAAATTATCCTGAAAAAGAAAAAGTATAATAAGATTTTTATATAAATTATTGTTAGAGCCGGCATACCAATATGACGCAACAACAACAAAAATTTTAAAATATTTCGCTGCTAGGCTCTCTTTATCCGATTTAAGTGGTTGATACATTTGTACTTTTACTTATTTTAACTAAATCAAAATATTTTCAAATGCAATTTGTAAAATAATAAGTGTATTAATACATAATTACTTATTGGATTCTGAAACGTAACTTAATGTTTTATCAAAACAGATAATGCCACATGTAAAACGTAGGTTAAATAAAATAAATATAAACAGACGCATGCGTGTTTAATTATGAAAGAGTATCTATTTTTGCAACGATTTCGAATCGATTTGAAAATGCTAACTTTGTAAACACCACATTTTAAACGGAATTTTAAAGAGAATTTTTTATATTTTTTTTATTTCATTTGCTTAGGTCTGAATATTATTTTACTATCCATTCCACGCGAACTCCTATAATTGGAATTGGTATGGTAATGGTAAACATTATCAAAAGTTTAAACAAATGTCAAAATTTTTTGTTTTTATGCTTTTATGTATGGTTGAACAAAATATTTATTAGGACGTATCCGAATTTATGATAATTATTTCAGCTGTAATAATTATGAAATTATTTTGTATGCCAAATTATCACAGGTATTGCGTGTTGTAAATTATACACTTCTGTAATAATATATATAATATAATAATATATATGTATGTATATACATATGAATATATTTATTTAATTAAGCAGTATTTACGTATTACACTCCTGTCTCAGCCCATTAAACAAAGCGATTCGTTTACGATACGAAAATGATGTTTGTTGTTCAGACAAAATATCGTTTACGAATCGTTTTTGCGATTCGAAATCGATATGTTTACTGTTCCAAGGTTCCAACGTCCCATGATAATTAGAATTTTTTACGTAACGTCAATAGAATATTTTTACGATACGTTTACGACACTTACTTTTCATATCGTAAACAGATCTAATTATGCAATATATTTACGTATCGTATTTTTCGTGTTGGTTACGATAGTATTTATTTTGGATTAGCAAAAATAAAAAGCCAGTTTTATAATACGAATAATTTTTTGTTTTATTTATTTGAAGAATTATATTAAAATAATTATTACATTATATATAATAAATAAAATTTACTTGTTTATATGACGGTTTAATTGTATCGGGTTTAATAATACTTCGCTCCTCAATTAAATCAGTAGTAGTAAAATTTGGTCACATCTTAGAAAATAAACAACTACCTAGTATAAGGATTAAATTAATAAACTAAAATGATTTAAACAAATTGGAAAAGAAATATATAATTATTTTGTTAAACTCACAACTCGAAATATTTCCTAATGATTTTAATTTCTTTTTACACAATTATCGCCGTCCGCTTTTGTTTTAGGTTAAACTTGAATTGAAATAGCTAGTAAAGAGAACGCACAATATACAATTTTTATTTTCGTTGTTTCTATGAAGAAATAAAAATAAGAAAGTGCGTGTTATGATATAAAAAATATGCATCATTCACATATCGGAATCTTATCGTTTTTTTCGAATCGCTTTTTTTGTTTAGAGGGAGCCCTCTAAACAAAAAAAGCGATTCGGAAATAACGATACTATTGCGATATGAGAACGATACTTATTTTTATATATCACACCACGCACTTCCTTATTTGTATTTCTACTCCCATAGAATCAACGAAAATAAAAATTGTATATTGCATTCTCTTACTCGCCATTTCAATTCAAGTTTAACCTTAAACAAAAGCGGACGGCGATATTTGTGTAAAAAGAAACTAAAATCATTAGGAAATATTTGGTGTTGTGAGTTTCACAAAGTAATTATATATTTACTTTACAATTTATTTAAACCATTTTTGTTTATTAATTTAATCCTTTTATACTAATTGTTTATTTTTTAAGATGTGAGCAAATTTTACTACTGCCGATTGAATTGAGGAGCGAAGTGTAATGTAATTAAACCGTCATATAAAAAAGTAAATTTTATATATTATATATAATGTAATAATTATTATAATATAATACTTCAAATAAATAAAAAAAAATTAATTGTATTAAAAAACTGCCTTTTTATTTTTGCTAATCCAATATAAATACTATCGTAACCAACACGAAAAATACGATACGTATACGATATGAAAAGTAAGCGTCGTAAACATATCGTAAAAATCTTTCTATTTACGTTACGTAAAAAATTCTAATTATCATGGGACGTTGGATTCGTAAACATATCGATTTCGAATCGCAAAAAACGATTCGGAAACGATATTTTGTATGAACTACATACATAATTTCCGTATCGTAAACGAATTGCTTTGTTTAGTGGGTATGTATGTAGTTCATACAAAATATCGTTTCCGAATCGTTTTTGCGATTCGAAATCGATATGTTTACGAATCCAACGTCCCATGATAATTAGAATTTTTTACGTAACGTAAATAGAAAGATTTTTACGATATGTTTACGACGCTTACTTTTCATATCGTATACGTATCGTATTTTTCGTGTTGGTTACGATAGTATTTATATTGGATTAGCAAAAATAAAAAGGCAGTTTTTTAATACAATTAATTTTTTTTTATTTATTTGAAGTATTATATTATAATAATTATTACATTATATATAATATATAAAATTTACTTTTTTATATGACGGTTTAATTACATTACACTTCGCTCCTCAATTCAATCGGCAGTAGTAAAATTTGCTCACATCTTAAAAAATAAACAATTAGTATAAAAGGATTAAATTAATAAACAAAAATGGTTTAAATAAATTGTAAAGTAAATATATAATTACTTTGTGAAACTCACAACACCAAATATTTCCTAATGATTTTAGTTTCTTTTTACACAAATATCGCCGTCCGCTTTTGTTTAAGGTTAAACTTGAATTGAAATGGCGAGTAAGAGAATGCAATATACAATTTTTATTTTCGTTGATTCTATGGGAGTAGAAATACAAATAAGGAAGTGCGTGGTGTGATATAAAAAAATAAGTATCGTTCTCATATCGCAATAGTATCGTTATTTCCGAATCGCTTTTTTTGTTTAGAGGGTAATTTCCGTATCGTAAACGAATTGCTTTGTTTAGTGGGAGCTGTATCACTCCTGTCAAATAGATTACAAACAAAAAATTATCACAAACTTCGAACACGTCCCTATTTCGTTTACGAATGACCAAAAAACCTTAAGCCTGTATTCCACTGTGAATAATTGACTGAACTGCGTTCAAGTCAAAAGAGGACAAAAAAAACTAATCTGTTAGAGTGACAAAGAAAAAGAAATATTTTTTTTTTTTATCAAGATTTTCTGGTTAAATTTTGACATCAAACAAAAACATAACCAACAATTTTTAAACAAATTAAGTATTACCATTAATTCGATTATTTTCACATCTCAAAATTATCTAAAAAATTAATTATTATTAATGCTTAATCAGAATTATTATTTTTCGAATATTTTCCGTCATAAAACAAAAATTTAAAAAATCTCTACCATAAAACCGCCATACTATGAAAATTATTAGTGTGTGCGAGAAATATTTTTCCTCATACACAATAGATGTGTTAGTTGAAATGATCTCGATTTGATAATTTTTCTCATAATTATGGCGATCCATTAATACAAACACACATTTTATGTAGGTCACATCTTGACTGACTTCGTTTTGTGTTTCGTTTACACAACCACCGATTTTATATTTGTATCTCCTTTTATTTTGACTGACAAACTTTTATTTGCAATGAAATTCAGGCTTTTAAACTATAAAACTCTAATGTGGTTTTCGATTCACCAAAAAAGACCAATCCGGCTCGATGAAAGATGCCCTTTCTGCTGTCAAACAGTTCGATTTGTCAAGAAAAGTCGCTCGGTGGAGCAAAATTGTTGTTGGTTTACGAATCTCGATTTTTTGGCAGATTTACTAACACAAACACAAATAGAACTGTCATTTTGAAAACGTCATTTGTGTTTTGTGTTTTTTTTTGTGTTTCTGTTTATTTAAATATTTTATATTAAAGAATTAACTTGTTGTTATGTATTTAAGATAAGAATATGTTATGTTGTTTTTTATCGAGTACATATCGATCTTTTGTAAAAATTATTGGTTATGTTTATGTAAACGTCAAAAACACACACAGACACATATAATATACAACTGTTCGATTTACACAGCAGTAGAAAGTGATCTTTCAAAGATTTGGTAAAAGCCGAATCGAAATCGTCATAACTCAAGCCGGTTTCAACCTTCCATGGAAACAAGTTAATAGGATATACATAGAACCGTAATATAGAACCATAATAAATTTCAAATGACTAATGTCGAATTTTTTTTTTTTTTTTTTTTTTTTTTTAATTTTAGTTTATTTGTTTGGCTTAGACTTTTTAGTCCACATCACCAACTGTCGTTGGAGCCGTCTCCATATCATGTAATTTTATCTATATACTGCATCCTGTGTCTCTAATGAAATGCCATATTGTAGTGTATTCATTTATGTTTTCTTGTTTTAGTATGTCTTGTAATTTTTTGTTTTTTAATATAGGGTATTTCTCTCTTATCGTATTGTGCTTGGTACACTCTTCTATAATATGTCTGGCGTGGGCGTCTTCCGTGACGTTACAAGTTTCGCACAGCATGTTGTCTTCTTTTTTTATTAGGTTCATATATTTCTTGTCAAATGTATGGTTCGTCCGTAGCCTGGTTAGAGCATTTATTCCTGCCGCTTCCAGTTTTACTTTGTGGAACCAGGGTTTATCATTGATTCTGCTGTTGATGTTTTCCCTGTGTTGTCTGCCTTTTGTTTCAGTTTTTTGCAGGAACTCTGTTCTCCATTCCTCATATAGTCTACTTTTTAGTTCTCTTGTTATAATTTTGTATGGTATTTTTACTTCTAATTGATTTCCTACAATGGCTCCTGCCTTCGCCTCTATGTCTGCTATGTCGTTACCTTCTATGTCTATGTGGCTGGGTATCCAAATTATGTTTATGCTAAGCTTATTTGTATTTATTAATTTAATGATTTGAGCTTCGTAATAGTTCTCATGTTTAGGGTGTTTTTTTAGATTATTACATGTTATTAGTGAGTCTGTTATTATGGTAGCTTTCTTTATATTTTTTAAATTTAAGATTCTTACTGCTTCGTGGATTGCAATTGCCTCTATCGTGTGTATTGGTAATTTCTCTTTTATTTTGTACTTTATCGCCTGCTTCTCCTTCCCGAAGTAAATCCCTATTCCCCCACTGCCATCGTTAGCTATCGCTGCATCTGTATATACCTCAATGCCGGTTGTCTTCTCACTGATGTATCTCCAAACTGTATCTCTCCATCTACTCTTATTATCGCCGTCTTTCTCCTTTGTTATGCCGTGAAGATCCGTGTCAATTTCCCATCTTATCGAGGCTTCCTTATTCATATTTTGTAAGTCTTTGATATTTGGTATCTTGTCCAACGTGTCTTTGTATTTCACATACACTTTTTGCAGACTCTGGTTCCCGTTCCCTTCAACGATGTCTTGTCCAATCTTTGAATTCCTACTTATTTGCTTGGCTATGTATCGTATTTGGTTTAGCTCAATCTTTTTGTCCATAGGCAACTCCCCTGCTTCGGCTATTATGGCTGTTTTCGGTGTGCTTGTAGTCAGTCCCAGGCATAGTCTTATGGCGTTGTTAGTTGTTACTTGCATATTTTTCATGTGTTTCTTTTTGTAATTTACACACATACTGTATCTTATCTTTGCCTCGATCAGACCTTTATGAATTCTCATCAGTGTTGAGGGATGTGCCCCCCCTTTTTTCCTTGCCAGTATTTTCATAACGTTGATGTCCTCCGAGCATAGTTTTTTTATATTATCCCATTGTTTATTAAAGTTCATCTTCTTGTCGATGTGGAAACCTAGAATTTTTATGCTATTTGCTTCTTGTATGCAGATGTCGTTGATTTTGACTGTAATGTTTGTATTAATATGTCTGTTAGTTACTTGCATAAATGTGGTTTTATTTTCGTTTATGTTTAATTTTAATTCTTTTAATTTGTTGTTGAACATGTTCAGGACGTTATTGGTTTTTATTACTAGGTTTCTTATATTACTGTCGGCTGTTATTATTACAAAATCATCTGCATATTGGAGTATCCATACATTTTCGCTCTCTCTTTCTATCGAGTGTATATCTGCGGTGTATAGATTGAACAGGTCTGGACTTATGGGATCTCCTTGCGGAATTCCATTGCTCGTAATTATCTTGGTTTCGTTGTTCTCGTAGCGAAATATTATTTCTCTGTTTATCAGAGCTTTGTATATCCATCTGACGTATTGCGTTTTGAATCCCTGTTGCTGTAATGTGGCGATTAGGGTGTTCGTGTCCACCTTGTCAAACGCTCTAGAAATATCCGTTGCGATCATAATTGTTTCCAGTTTTTCCTCTTTATTTCTTTCCAGGATTTTTATTAACCTGTTAAAATAATCTGTTGTAGAAATTCCACTTCTGAAGCCGAAGGAGTTATCCGGTAGAATCCTATGTTTTTCTATGTGTTTATTTAGTCTACTTTTAACTAATTTGTTTATGATTTTAGCAGTCGTTGGATACAGGTGGATTCCCCTGTAATTTTCGTAATTTTCCCGGTCCTTTTTGGGTTTCGGTATGGGTATAATTTTTATTCTTTTCCACTCTTTTGGGTATTCTTGTGTTTCCCATAATTTGTTGAGTTTTTTGGTTAAAGATTCTATGTGACTTTCCGGAAGATTTTTTAAAATTTTGTAAGAAATTTTGTTGATCCCTGGCGCGGAACTTTTATTGTTTTTTATAATCTCCTTTACTTCTTCCGTATTAAATTCTTGTTGCGAAATTCTAGTTTTAAGAAGCTTTATTTCTTTATCCTCTGTAATTATTGACTCTTCGATGTTATGTTTGATGAATTTCTCCATCATTATTCTGTCTTTGAAGATGTGCGCTATGTTTTTGGCCTTTTTATTGAACGTATTAATCTTGTCCCATAGTTCCTTGTTAGTTGCGTTTGGATTGATGTCTTCCAAGAATTTATTCCAGGTTTTTTTCTTCTCCATCCTGATTTCTTTTTTTAGTTTTGCTGTAGCCCTTTTTAACTCCAGTTCTGCATATTTATTATTGTTGCTTCTGTTGACTATTCTTAGTTTGGCCTTCTTTATTTTCCATAGCAGTTCAACTTTTCCATTCCACCAGATCTTGGGAACGTATTTATTGCGTATATTAATTGTGATTGTATTATTCTCTATTATTTCTTGTAGTTCTTTTTCATATTCTGTTATATTAAAAAAATGATTAGGATTAAGTTCACTGATTTCTTTGATTATCACCTTCGTATTAGCTTTTTTGATTATGTTGGTATTGATTATAATGTTTTTAAGATCTATTATTGAGGGGAAATGATCTGTGCTCCCGATTTTGGTTAACTCCACCCTCCAAGATATATCAGGTGTGGCGTCCGGTGAGGCTAATGTTATATCTATCGCTGATGTATTGTGTAGGTTTCCCATCCGAGTATGGCTTCCATTATTCAGTACCATGAGGTTAGATTTGCCAATGATGTTTGCAAGAATTTTACCTCTGTTATCGGTTTTGCTGTTATCTTCCCACAGCGTATGATGCGCATTGATGTCTCCCATTATTATCGTGTTGGGAATCCCATTCTGAGCGTCCATGAGTTTTTGGAATTTTTCGCCTATTATTTGGTTGCTTATATTTGGTGGTATGTAAATGTTGATTATGTTGTACCTTTTTTTATTATCGTCTTCCAGTCTCACGGCAATGGCTTCTATCGGTGAGTAGTCTTCCATTACGGTGCGCTTTGTATTAACCTGCTTATGGGCCAATATCCCCACGCCTCCGTAGTTATCTTCTCTGCTTTGTAGATGTGTATTATAGTTGTTTATGTTGATTTTGTCGCTCTTCTTAGTCCATGTTTCGCCCAGTAATGCTATCTTGATGTTATTTCTATTAATGTAGTTCTCTAGTTCATCTTTGTTTTGTTTTAAGCTCCTGATGTTGATCTGTAGGATGGTTATTTTGTCTATGTTAGGGTTTTTTGAGTTATTTGGCATTTCCTTGTTGTTTTTTGAAACTGGCGTTAATCAGTTGATCCATTTCTGCTAGTTGTTGTAATATCTCTGTTAACGTGACATCAGATCTTGGGTCGTTGTGATCCGTACTCAGGTATCCTTGCGCTATTGTTTGTATTCTTCTGTTTGCTAACATTATTTCCAGAATCTTGGTCTTGAATTGTTTCATTTCTTCGTCCTGCCTCTGCCGTTCCTCTTGATTTTTTTCTGCCAATATCTTTATTTCTTTTCTTAGATTATTTATCTCGTTTGTTCGTTCCTCATCCTCAATGTTGTGGGTATATTTGTTTTTTACTCCTCTCGTCAATTCCGGGAAGTTTTCGTTGTGTATGTTGAAGGCTCTTCTGTATGGTTTTACTGTCTCGATGGCTTCTCTATATTGCATTTTTTTCGTTATCATCAGGTATTTGATCTGCTTTTGATTTCTGAATTCTATGCATAAGTTGCTACAGCTAATATGATTTTCACCACAATAGTAGCATTTGGTTGGGTTTTTGCAGTTTTCTTTATTATGGTCCTTTTCACCGCAGTTGTAGCACTTCTCTTTCCCATTACAGTATTTTTGTGTATGCCCGTAAATTAAGCATTTTTTACAGCATATAGGTTTTGGTATGAAATATGTCACCCTCCTGTTTACATTATAAATACTGATTTTATTCGGTAGTATAGTTGTTCTAAATGTAACCTTTAATGCATTCACTGGTTCGGGTTTTTGCTCCTGTTGGTTCCATCTTTGTATCCTTTCGATCTTTACAATCCTGGCGTTACTTTCTACATTCTCTCTGAGTTTTTCCATATCTATATTAACCGGAATTTTGCTTATGTACCCTATAGTTTCAAGCATGAACGTTGGAATGAAAACTTTATAGTTGAAATCTCTTTGTAATTCTATGTTCTTCAATATTTTGTTTGCAGTATCCATTTCCCGTGTTTGTATCTTAACTCTGTTTTTCCCATATTGTTTTGCCAATATTATTTTCCCCAGGTTCAGTGAGTTTATTGCTTCCGCTACCTCGATATCTTCTATCTCCTTTTTTTCCATCACGACATAAAATGGCCCCGGATCTCCTGGCATATATTTATTGATTTTTTCTTGTTCTTTTCTCGGCATATCGTTATCAATTCTCAGCTTTTTGGCAGCATTTTCGTTTCCCTCGAATCCATAAAATGGGTTATCTTCTTTGGTGACTATTGTCTCGGTATTCGTGTTTTCCATCTCGTTTATATTATTTGAAGTTTTGTTATTCTCTTCTTTGATTATATTTTTATTATTTTTATGTATTATTTTAGTCTTTTTTATGATATTTACGTGTGTATTTTTACGATTTTTAGCTTTATTAATTTTATTATTTCTCATGATTATAGCACTGAAATCCCTGTTGGATCACTTTGGATGATGTGTTTGTTTCATCCTGTGCATTTGATTATGAGGCCACGTTTTAGTTATACGATGGAATTGAGAATTAATTCCAAGTTTACTTTCACTGTTACTATTATAGCACTGATTACACTTGTATTATCACTTTATAGATCATGTATCGCGTCTTTTACTTCGTATGCACTCTGTGATTAAATTTATAACGATTCCTCAATATTAAATGATCGCCCTTCTTGAATGTGTCTTTCAATGGCGTCGCTTGGTTATGAATATTGAGTTTCTTGTTAATTATCACCCGATGGAATTATAATTTATTCTTGGTGTGAATATTTGCTTGGTTCCGTTAATTTTCACTTTGATGGAACTGTATTCATATAACGCGAATGCGCTAACCTTTATTTTTTTGTTTCGATTTATGATTAAATTTACGTTTGGTTAATTTTATTTCTCGATAAACCCTATTTTACACGTGTTTAGTATACCTATCTGTATAATTTGTTTGTTGCTCCGCTTTTATTTTTATTTCGTATAAAACACCCTCGTGTTTTCCTTCCTTTCGAAGCGCCAAAATATACGCTAACATGTGCTCTCGATTTTCAATCTGGTATATTTATCACCATCCGTAATTAAATGCTTTATATTTTTATCGTTCCCGATGCTAATGGGTTATTACTTATTTGATTTTCTATCCTTTTGTATGCAGCTTTATTTTAAAATTATTATTAATTACACTTTAAAAATTCACATTAACACATTAAAAAAACATAACCTTGTTCTATGAAGTTACAAATGGTTCTGTAATGTCGAATTCTTTTCGTTTTTTCAAAACAATGTAAATTTTATGGTGTGAAACGTATATGAAACCAAACTTGATGCAGTTTTATGTTTGTATTGGCAATATAAAATATTTGACGTTTAAAAATTTCGAATCGATTTTTGTAGTGTTTAGTCGAGTGCTTTATTCAACAATTAAAATTAAACGCAACAATTAAAATGATTCAAAATCGAGGCGCAAGAAACTATATATTAACAACTTTATTTAATTCAAATAAAATAACTAAACACAACAATTAAAATGATTAAAAATCGAGACACAAAAACTTTATAAATTGACAACTAAAAATTGATGTTTCTAATTTGTTGGTGTTAGTAAATTTATGAAAAATGTACATTTCATAAAATTGATGTACATACATTGAAAAAAGATTGATGTTTTTTGACGAATCGAATATGGGGTGGGATGTTGTAACATCGCTTTCGATTCGAATTCGATAGAGTTTATGTCTCTTGTTTCAAGGAAAAAATTGTACTCTATTTCGCTTTTTGATTACGCTTTTTCTATTGCAATCTCTTTTTGTTGCGTACTTTTCCTTTCCTTTATATCGATGAAGTATCACTAAACAAAAATTTGAGTGATAAATAATCAAGAAAATGAAATAGAATGTCGTTTTATTCCAGCAAACTAAGATTGCAAGCAAAAAAAGCATAATTGAAAAACGAAATAGAGTACAATTATACTGTATATGCTGCGAGTCGAGTCGAGTTTAATCCTAGTTTAACTCTCACTATATACGGAGTCGAGTTATTTTCTAACCAACTCTAGGTGTATATACTGCAGAGTTAAACATATGCAGAGTTCAAATAGGATTGAAACCGAGTTAAAAAAAAAATGGAACAAAATATCATTTCAGATGATCATAAGATTGACTATATCACTCAATAAATTATAAAAATCAATGTATGCCTGGTTTTTCTAATAGTTAAAATATAGTAACTATGGTTACATCGATTATATAAGCCTTTGTATAATCGATTATACATATAAACATTTGTAAAATGTAGTAGCATAATTAAAATCGTGTAGGCTTAGCAAATTTGAAATTTGACAAAAGAAAAAACAACAATTCTGTTTACATATATATGTCAGTTTCCAGTTATCGACTTCAATAAATCCAAAATGGATCGTTTCGGGAATAATTCTTTACAAATAATTGATGAAATGATCGAAAACAACAAGCCGGCAAATACAAAAAAAACTCACGAATATGTTTTAAGACAATTTAATCAATTTTGTAATGTGCGAAAGTAACAAATATCTATAATAATTGTACATTTATTTATAATTATTAAAATTGTAACTTTTCTATTTAAATTTATTGTTTTCTTTATTCAAGATATAGTCTCCTGTATACCACACGACAATGGATAATTTTCTCTTATTTCGACGTATTGCCTTTGCAAAACATCACTCGACCTTCGGTCTCGTGGTGTTTCAGGCAATACGTCTCGTATAATCGAAAATTTTCGATCGTCTTGTGGTATAACATACGATTATTCTTTTTGTTGATCGCCATATATGTTATTGTAATTTTTCCAGCGATATTATGTCTAAAAAATTGTAATTTTCAATCAAATTCCAAGAAAATTACGGGATAGACCACCGAAATGTTTTAGTAATTTTTTCGAAAAAATAAAAAACTAAATACCAAAATAAAAATTTATTATTAAAATTAATTAATTAAAATCTTAATAAATAAGATTTTAAAATAAAATAATAAATTGAATTGAAAAAATTAAAACGAATATTTTTTAATATTGGTGCACGAATTTTTCTTTAATTTTGTTGTTGTTTTTTAACTCTACTCTACGCGTATATAGTGCGCTACGCGTATAAATTATTAGGTCGAGTCGAGTTTAACTCGACTCCGTATATAGTGAGAGTTTGTGGCGTCGATCGAAATTAAATTTGTCAAATTATAAAAATGCACCTTTAAGAATAATTAAGTACAAAATATTCGCACCATTTTTAGATTCCTAAAAAAACGTAGCAAGCAACAAAACAAAAAAAAAAGGTTTTTGTTTTTTCGAAAAAGAAGAAGGTTTTGCTAAAAAAAATATCACTTACGACTTTAGTCTTTTCTTGGTGCAATTATATCTCCTCTCTGTTTTTGTAACAAAAAGAAAAATAATAGGTTTACAGCTAAAGTACTTGTGATTAATATAAAAATCAATTAAAAACATACATGTTATTAAAATATAAAAAACACTAAAGAAGAACGAAAGAGGGCTTCGCATAATTGTGCTCGATAGGGAGTTACCATCACCGAGCCGCTAGAGGGCTTCGCATAATTGTGCTCGATAGGGAGTTACCATCACCGAGCCGCTAAAAGTTAAACTCGGATTAAACTCGACTCGACTCGCAGCATATACAGTAAAAATTTTATTCTTAAAACAAGAGACGTATGCCGCTCTCTACTCTATCGAATTCGATTGATGTCGTTTTCCTGTTGCAACAAAAAACAGATTCGGAGCGAAACTCAAGTGACAGCAGCTGTCATTCGTCGCTCGGTAAAATTTTTCGGAGCGATTACTAACACGATTACATTTAAATGTCATCGAAATGTCATTTAAACATCAAAATAAATATGCGGAAAAAAATATTTAAAAAACAGTAAAATAATTAACAAATAATATGATTACAATAAATTATTTATTAATTTAGGGAAAAATTCATCAGTATTAACAATCTAATTATAAAAATAGAATTTGACAATTAATACGTATATTCACACAACCATATAAAAAACAAAAAATCGCAGAATCCGGATTTTTGGCTGTTCCAGTTAAAACGTCAAAAAACTGTCATTTTTCAACTCGGATTCGACTCCGAATCTGTTTTTTGTTGCAACAGTAAAACCACATGAAAGTGCACTTTGATGTTAAAACATTACCCCACCCATGGTTTTCGATGTATGTACATAATGGTCGTGTTCAGTCGGGCAAAAGTGATAAAAAATATCATGATATTTTTTATTACCCTAACTTCATTTCGTTGTATTTTATGTCATGCCCCACAGAACAACCAAAATGAAAAAAGTGATTTTACACGTCAAACTTTTGTAGAGCATCTTTATTTGGGCAACATCAAAACCAATTCATCGCGATTTTTTATAAAATAATAAACAATAACCTTCCTGAATATTATTAAAAACATCACACCACAATCAAAAGCCAAATATTTTGTTTTCAAATATGTATTTATTTTGACAGCTAAAACCAAAAAAAACTTTGTTTTTTTGGTGATAAATGAGTGCGTTTTATGGCAAAACGTGATAAAAAATATCATGATAAATTTTATCACTTTTGCCCGACTGAACACTAGGAATGTACCACTGATCTATACTACATGGATAGAACATCTTCAAAATTTCTACACAAAACAACAACAATTTGATGGTAGAACTTTTTAATATAACTATTTCGCTTGTTTTTATATAGTTGTTACATCTAAAGAGACACAAGTTGTATAGGGCCGCACTTAAATAAATTTAATGTCGAAAATATTTGAAATTATTAATTTTTTATATAAAATCTAATAAAATGTTATGAATGTATTAAAAATAATTAATACAATTTATTTCACTTTAAGTTATATCACAATAATTACGTTTTTCAGAAACTATTTCTTACTATTTAACCCTTAAAATGTATAATGCACACCTGGAATACACACGTAATGCGACAAATTTTCGGAATTAAATGTCAAGTTATGAACCAAAACAAACAAACAAAAAAATATTTGGAATGAAATACAGCGATTTTTAAAAATTTTAATTTAAGTTATTGATGATTTAATATAATATATCAATCTATACCGTGGTGAAATATATTTAATCTAATATAAATCTATTCATATATATGTACATACAAATCATACAAATCTATTCATATTGAAATAAAATTAATCTACTTAATTGATGCCGTATGTGTGTCGTATTTTGGTCGTTAATTTGCCGTGAAATATGTGGAAATTTAATCTTTATAAAACATTTTATTATTACTTTAGCTAGCTTATATATATGATTGTTATCTATAGTATTTCTGTATCAAATTGATGATTATGTAATGACGGAAACATATCTGTAATATTCGTAACGCCAGCCTCTCATCTTGATGTTTATTCTTCAAATTTATGTCGGCACTTTTAAAGTATAAATTTGTAATAATGCACAGATCAGTTACATCTTTAGCCGGAATTATTAAACCACCTCTAGTTTTTAAAAATAATAATTTTAGTGCCGAGGTGTGGGCTCCACCATATTATTTTTCTAGCCATTTTTACTACATAGCCACTTATATAGCCAATTACATTTTCCTGGAAGGCTGAGACAATGTTTTCCTGGAGGAATTCTGATACACGAATGCTGTTTTCTCCACCGTGGTAAGAATCTTCTTCAATATCAAACAAATCTATTGGATATTCTACATCACCTGTTTGAATAAATACAAATTATTATTTAGTACATACGACATATTTTTATTTCTAATTTTAACTGAAATTTGGAATGAAAACAGAAATTTTATTTATCCTTAAACAATAATAATAAATACACCCTTATTTCATCTCAAAATATTGCTCCTACCTACATCATAAAAAAATTAAAAACCAATCATATTTTTAACTGTCCTTTGATAAGTGCTATTTTATTTAAAGTTGATTTTCGAAAATTCGAGTTTGAAAGAAAGAGACAAAATATTACTGTCTCTGTCTTACAAAAGAGACATTACTATTTTGTACCATAAGATTTTTAACATGTTCTATCCATGTAGTATAGATCAGTGGAATGTACATACATTTTTTTGATGTTTTCGGGTGAAACGAATTCAACATAAAATTCCATGTGCTTTGTACATTGGGCGATTCGAATACGTCAAATTTGACGTTTAATTTTTTTCTCCGATTTGTGTTTATTTATGGTTATGTGGTTCGATACCAATTCGTTTTGATAAACGTTTTTTCTGTTAACAAACTGTGGGCAAACACTCGTAGGCCTTGCATAAATCTTCAACAGCAAAATCAGTGAAATCTTCTATATAATAACTGATAGGTAAGATAAAAACTAGGATTATATGCGAGACCTTTCCGAACGATGATAACATACCGAGGACTTTCATTTGAATAGCACAGTGGTAAGCTGTGGCATTTGGGTCGGGAAGTTTGGGTTTGATTTCCATGAGCGGCGCAATGTAGAAGATGTTTTTAACATCTCACTATCCAGATTCCATCCGCACACCTAGTGCGAGGTGGTAAATACAGCTAGTGTAGCTAAAACTGGTCTGAAGCCGTACGTTCCGATTTAGCTACAACGAAATACGGACGTTACAATAACACTCTGGAATGATTTGGAAAAGCCAATAGCCTCGAGCAAATTGCATTGATTAAACCATAAACAAGCGAAACCTTTCATTTGGTCAACCCTATTATGGAAGACTAAGAAAAGACATTTGTTACTGTATTGAGGAGCTTCCCCTAAGTAGTATGAACTTATATTTTCAAATTCTAGATTTAAAAACCAATGGCAACTGATGAAAAGGAAAAAACGAAGAGGAACTTTCGGTCTGCTTATTATGAAAAGGTTGGATGTCGTAGCGTGGAAGAAAAGAAATCATTGGAAATTTTACTAAAAGATAAGCCGTTAAATAAAATAAAGTTAAAACAATTTTGCTTGCGATTTACTGTACCAACTCTACATCGAAATGTTTTATGGAACCTTTTATTAAGTAAAAATTATGTTAATTCTTATGTAGGTACACAATAAATTTTCAGTAAAATTATTATTTAGATATTTACCCAAATAATGAGGCACATGAGTTCGTTAAGCAACAGAGACTAGCTGTTTATAATGATTTATTACATTCGTTAAACATAATGAGACTAATCGATGATAACACACCAAAACAGAAAATATTTCATACCATGTGGCTTCTGGAAAATAAAAAATTACATTTAGGATTCAACGTACACGTAAGTTTAATAAATATGTAATACGAAACGTGCTATGTTCTATTTCAATTGTTTTCTTAAAAAATCAAGCTTAAATGTTAATTTTTTTACTTGCAGAATGAAAGTAATTTTATTATCGTAACTGAAATTCTGCTTCAAAGTTTTGAAAATGATTTTGAAACTTATTGGAAAGCAAAAGGATTTTATGAATTTACTAAAGAAATTGAAAATGATTCGCAGCGACTTATCGATTTTACACATAATTTACTGCAAAAGGAAGATAATCGAATCTACACTCATTTAGAATCAATAAACTTAATTGCTGCTTTACCATTGCAAGAGTGGTATCAATGCTGCTTTGCGGGCATCATTGCGGAATCAGCACTAATACGAATTTGGGATAAAATATGTGGTGGATCGAAAAAAATTCTTGGCTTTCTTGCGGTGGTCTTATTTACAACTTTAAGGCGACAACTAATTTCTTATTCGGATTTAAAAGTATTTTTAGATTCGGTTAAAAATGTAAGATTATTTTTATTTATAAGATTATGTGGTTAATTAACAAATTTGTTATTACAGTTAAAAGATGATCCCGAAACAGCTGATTTAATAGTTAACAAAGCAATTGAACTATGGCAACAAGATAAAGGTCATTCGGAATTTGTAATTCATCGCAAAGATAATTAAATTTTTATTATTTAGGCAATTTAATTCTTAAACGTAAAAATAACAAAAATAAAGAACTATGACCAACTCAAATGATCTAAGTAACGGTAATTGTAGTCTTACTTTGGCAATTTTACAACAACAATGCCGCGTATTTTCATCCGGAATGAATAATTCAATCCACTGATGGCTGGTCTCCACTTGCATATTTTTCTCTTGACAAAAAATAAATGACAAACGGCTCGTGACATTTTTTCTACAACTACTAACATAAAGAATATAACTAATTTCTCTTTTTGAGAATATGAAAAAAATTTGAATATGGTTCGTTTTTCGAATAATACAATTTTTGGCATGTACGATGTACGTACGTTTATGCTTAGGGTTCAACCTGGTTTGAACCGAGGTTATCTTTTACTATTATAAACGGAGGCGAGTCATCTTGTAGTTAACTCAACTCGACCTAAAAAATTCCTAGGGTCGAGTCGAGTTAACTCTAAAAACATCCACTATAAACGGAGTCGAGTCGAAAAATAAAAACAACAAAAAATAATAATAAAAAGACACCATTTTGATTTCTTAATTCGTGTGCGCATCTCCGATTTTTGTGTGGCAATAATACTTTTTATTTTGTTTTTATAAAATTCAGAAAATAATACAAGAAAAACTTATGAACATTCGATAGTAAATGATTTTTTTTTTTACGTTTCTGACTCGGTTTCAACCTAGTTTCGACTCGACTACGATTTGACTCTGCAGTATAAACGCTAAAAAAGATAACTACAAGATGATCCAAAGTTAACTAAAAGACGACTCGACGATGAGCATAAACGTACTCATGAAAATTTCATTTTATTTGTCAAAATATTCATTACAAAATGACATGAAATTGAGCATAAAATACAATTTTTGCTCAAATGGCACGACGTCAAGACAAAAATATTGAATAAGTTGATTTTTCGGCATTTTTTATAGACAAATATATTAATTGTTCATGGCAATCCCAATATTTTCGATTTGGTAAATCAGAAAAATACAGATGCCAATCGCTCATAATATATCTACTGAAAAAAAGTAGAAATATCTTCCCCCCTCCCCGTAATATTGGCTGAAGGCCCAAAGAGTTATACCAATGTACCACTCTGCAAAAATGAGAACCCTCCATGGTTGCACTCCACCTGACATAAATTTTACCATTACAATTACCATATCTTGTAACAAAAATATAAAAAATGGCGTCGGGTGAGGAAAACAATAAATTTGATGGTAAGAAATCATTTGCGCTTTGATATTTTAAAGGAATTGTGCAAAAAGTGGCGTAAGAAAAAAAACGAAAATAAATAATTTGATGTTACAATTTATAAAGTCTTTAATAATTCGGTTTTCAATTTACCTGCATAAACATAAATAAATAATTTTGAATTTAAGCTTAAAGGGCAATTTTTATTTTTGACATTTGCTTCAGCTTTGCGCGATAATTTTCGCTCTGTTAAATTGACACTTCAATTTAACGAAACTGAACAAACATTTCTTAAAGGTTCGCTGGACATGAACATGTAAACTCCATATAGCGCACTGGTACGTTAAATTTCTTAAATGTTGGATGGTTCTTCTTCTTCTTTTTCTTAATAATCTTTTATTATTTATGTTTATGTCCTTTAAAAATTTAAGGCTTTTTAATAATTGAAATAATTTTCGAAGTCCCTTCAATTCCATCGCCAGTTCAAAATTCTACACAAATTTTTAAAAATATTAATACGAGCTACCGTCACCATCAAAGCAATTGACAAGTTGTGTTTAAGTTTCGCTAGCCAACCTGTCAAATTTTTCGTAAGAAAAAACTTTCCTTAAATTCTTTTAAATTTCTTAAATGTTCGCTGGTTGGCTCTTTACACAGCAGTAGACTAGAGAGTGATCTTTCAAAGATTTGGTAAAAGGCGAATAGAAATCGACATCAGGGGGCCTATTCTCGAATTCCACATCCATTTTTCACATGTGGACATCTGTCAAAATTCATAAAAATTGAATTTTTTCGGTACTAAGGGAATATTTCCGAATGGGTATAAGCAGGTGGAAAAAATTCTCCATATAGGAAAATGTCCATGCCGCATGTGAATTACATTTTTCGAACGTTTTTGTGTGAACTTTGACAGGGGTAAGATGTTGTAACCATCACGTTTTTCGCTTCGATTCATTTTCGATACAATAACGGTACTGCTTTGTTAAAAATATAAAATTTTAAAACAATTTAGTTCTAAAATACCGTTATTCTATCGAAAATGCATCGAAGCGAAAAACGTGATGGTTACAACATCTCACCCCAGATGTCCACATATGGGAAATGGATGTGGAATTCGAGAATAGGGCCCCAGATTCGCTTTTTTTTGTTTAGAGGGGGATTTGTCTATTGGGTTTTAGGTAAACCGCATAAATTTTATCAAACTTCACGGTGGATGCTGGTTACTGTTTAATGGTTTCTTCAAAGTGAGTGCTTCCGAAGTATCAATTTTGATTAAATTGTTGTGTAAAAATAGCATATATTATTTTGAACTTTAGAAATTTAATATTCATATTAAAGTAATTATTGGTTTAAATAAGACTTTTGTTATGAAATAAATCTACGAAATCAGTTTTTGCTTTGTTTTATTTCAGAATAAAAAATGTCAATAGCGTTCCCCCAACCACAACAACAAACACCAACTCAACCTTCTTCGCAACAGCAGCCACAAAGAATTGGGTCATCGAATATGCCATCAAATCGTGGAAATATCAATCCAAGTAACGTGCCTCCTCCTTCACCGGCTCAAATCCAAAAAATCTTGGATGAAAATTGTGGTTTAATTCAGACTATACAAGATTTTCAAAATATGGGGAAACTGCAAGAGTGTATGTCGTATCAACAAGCTTTACATAAAAATCTTGTTTATCTGGCATCTTTATCAGATTCAACACAAAGTTTTATACAAATTTTGCCGGTAATATAAAATCCAGTTTTAAAAAATAATAAATTATAATTTGATTTATTTATAGCCACCTCCTGGGCAACATGGTGCATCTGTCGGAATACCGGTTTCTCAATCTGGTCCTATACCACATCCTCATAACGCTGAACCAGTGCATAATGTGACGCCATCGCCTCACCCTAACTATCAACCTTCTTCTGCCATACCACCACAGCCACTTCATTTGCCAAATGTCGGCCCACCTTCTTCACAGCAGCAAGCACCACCACCACAACAACCGTCTCAACCTCCACCAAATTCTATTGCACCTTCAGTTGCGCCTGGACAGCAAGCACCACAACAGCAGCAATCTCATCGCATTGCTCCTCCGCAACAGCCGGTCCCTCAACAATCGCAAAGACCCAATGGTCCTCCGCAACAATCTTCTCAGCCTCCGCAAGGTTACCCACAGCGAGGTGGTTATCAACAGATAGGTCATTATGGAGGTTATCCACCACAAAATCAACCGTATCAACCTCAAACTGGTTATCCGTACGGACCACCAAATCAAGGATATGCACCAAATACTGGAACACCTCAAAATTATCATCATGGTTTACCATCTGCAGTGGCATCATCTGCTGGCGGACCTCCGCCAGGACCACCTGCTGCTTATCCTAATCCTTCACACCCACCTCAAGGACCAACACCAGGTGGATACCCGCCACCTAATCAACAAACTGGTCAGCCTCAAATGTATGGTCCTGCGCCTTCCAGCCAATCACCAAATCAATATCCGCCACAGACGACAGCTGGCCCACCGCCACCACATTTGGTTTATAATTATGCTGCACAAAGTCCAGCGCCAAATGCATATGGTCAATCATCCACGGCCGGTCAACCAAATTATCCCCCAAGTGGCCAACAGAATTACCCTGCTCCACAACAATATCAACCATCGGCTGGTTATCCACCTGGTCAACAAACACTTCCTACGGCAACCACGTCGAATACCACATCTCCACAACAAACTCCTCCTGCAACTGCAGGAGCTTACAATAATCAATCAAGCCCAGTTCAAACACCTTCGCCAAATTCAAACGGAAATCCACCTCATCCATCAAACAACCAAAACTATCCACCACCTGCAACCGTTCCTGGAACACCACCCGTTCAACAACAACCATACGCATCGCCAACTTCAAGCCAACCAAATTATTCACAGCCAACTCCACCAGCTACATCATCTAGCCCAGCACCAACTAGTTATCAACCTCCAGCTTCACAAGGATATGTGCCACCGCCAGCTGGTCAGCCATATAACACCGCTGGTTCTGCAAATTATCCTCCACATGCATATCATCAACAAGGATATCCTCCAATGCCACAAGGTCAATATCCGCCTCAAAACTATCAATATCAACGACCACCTAGTGGTCAAATGCCACCACCAGGGCCTCAAGGTCCCCCACCGCCAAGTGGTTACGGTTATGCATACCAACCTCCACAATAGCATGGTAATACAATAATTGTAAAAACAGCAGCTACCAACTAAAATATTATGCAAGTAAAAATATAAATAATAATTTTATGTCTATTTGCACAGGTAAGCATTTTTTTAGCGAAACCACAAACAATTACCTAATACTTAACATGACGGCATCGGCGTTTCTGAAATACCAATGATATAACGGAATTCTCTATTAATCGAATGAAACTAATTTGTGTCATTTATTGTGTTATAGTTATTTGTGGTTCTTAAAGTGGTATTAAATAATTCGCATTTTTCAATTTAATTGTAGAAAAATATTAGACTTTGGCTCAGTTTCGGGTTAAACAATAACTCTTTTTGGACCTTAAATATAGCTGTAGCAAGTCTAATTAATAATAATTACTATTAATTGATATTTTAGGGATCCATATATGTAATAGGTAACGATATTATTAAATTAAATAATTTTTGTTTAATTTTTAAGTTTAGGTTGCGGTCAAAAGTTTAGCAATCTGAAAGACACAAGCTGGTTATATCAGATTAAATTATGGATAATTATTTTGTGTTGGCGCTGAAAAAGTCCACCATCTGACTGAATTTTTGACCGTGCACCATAGGGTACTAACGAAAAAATTGAATAATTTAAATTTATATTCGTTCATAATATTATCACATTCATCCATTATGGTCCAACTATTTATTTTTATAAGTAAACATATAATAATTTTCCACTATATTTTATATAAACATATGAAAATTTTATGTGTATAAGTTATAAATCCATTAAAATACCTAATAATTATGAATGTAATTATATTTTAGTAAAACAATAAATATGTAATTTAGAAATACATACGTACCGATATTTAAATTTGTCTCAAAATATGTAAATGGTTAACTTTTTATAAATAAAACTAAAAGTTTAATTTTTAAATGATTTATCTATTTATAATTAATTTCAGCTTTTGGAGTAACGTGTTTTTTTTGTCTTGCCGCGTAATTACTAACTTTTTAGTAGCAATATTATGAATTGGGCCAAAAGCTAAAGCAACCACGGTACATGCTAAACAAATAACATTGTATGGCATACTAAAATCGGGTGTTGGCAATGTGATTAATAAACTTTCTGTGCGGATTTGAACTAAATAATTTGTTCGCGATGCATTAAAACCATCAAAGAAAAATATTCCATCTAACGGAACCATTGTGTAATTTTTAGCGTTCGATAGGAAGGCGGTTAAAACCGCTGAGCCAATGTAGTGGCCATGATTTGCATCAGGTGGATATTCCAACCATTTTAAAAATATATAATCGAAATCAATTGAAACGTCTAACCTTTTTCGGGCCGGTATCGTAAATACTACTTCCAGGTGGTATGGGCGCTTTCGTAATTCACCAGGAATATATTTGATTGAGTTTGGTTGAATTAATTCATCACCAATTCGAAGTTTTAGTGTATGCAAATATATTGGCACAAACCAAGGAATATTTTCTTGAAGCACGATTGTAATTGGTGCCCAGTGGTTATTCATAATTTTTGTAACGATTTGTCCGCGTTCTTGTCCTACTCCAAGTAGGTAACGCTTTGCATATAATGGTGATGACAAGCTTACCGGAACAGGAAATGGTTTTTCATTTTGTATTACATGTAAGCCGAACATTTTATTTCGCGGTAATTTTTTTATATCGTATTCGGCTACTAATTGTTCATTTCCACCGCGAATGGATGAAAATATTCTGGTTGGTTCAGGATTCAACGTAAAATTGGTGTTTGTTAGATCTACAAAAATTTTGCTTTTACTTGCTAATGTGCAAGCACCATTTAAACCGTGGCCAAATAATTTTTTGATACCCCAATCGAGATCTTTCACTGCCATAGGATCAAAAACTAAATTTACAGTTTGTTTTACTTCTAAAATTTTTTTAGAACAGGTAACATTAAATTGGCATAGTTCACGAATATGAATTCCAATGGAATGATAATTGGTACCGTAAATATTATCAGAACTCAATAAATAACCTAAACCCTCATTTCCTGCACACGGTAGCAATTTCTTCCAAGGTGTTAAATTCTCAGTACACACAATTTCATGAGGTAAAGTTCCATATCGGATTTGATCCTCAAATTTTCCGGAGTTGTACATATTATATAATGGACGGAAGGTAAATTTTGGAGAAATTGTATTTGTTTCATCGATAAAGTTCAGTGAAGCGCACAAAAGCCCAGATAACGAAGAACAAAGGTTATTCCATTTTAAATCAATATTAGTTTTTGTATTATTTTTGAACCATGCCCAAACTTCCGCCCCAGGTGCTGCTTCGATTGAAGGATAACCCCATTGGTCGTATCTCCAAAGGCCATGAGTTAAACTTACGTGAAGCTCTTTGAATTCATATAAAGTTATTAATTCAGCTATTGGTATTGGTACAAAATTTGTATGAATTACTGGAAAATGAAATAGAAATTAGATAAGAAATTCCTAATAAAAAAATAGCAACCCTACACTTACAATTTTCAGCACTATCGTATTCCAAATTTGTTGTAAATTGAAAATATGTATTAACATGTCCAGTTGGTAATTGCTTCATAAATAATTCTTCATTGCAAATATCTGTTTGTTTAGCTAATATTACGTTTAATTGGAATATTAATATTAAAAGTGTTCTTATCATCTCGTCGATTATTTTTTATTTTAAATTTTTCGGCAATTTTATAAATTTGACAACACAAATCAAATGAAAGTTCAAAATCGGTCGAAATCCAAGCCTTTAAACAAAGACGTTAAAATAACTAGACTTGAAAGAAGCAAACGTCAAGCAAAGAAATTTCTGTGCGAAAAAGAGAAAGACCTGGGGGCCTATTCTCGAATTTCACATCCATTTTCCACGTGTGGACATCTGTCAAAATTCAGAAAAATTGAATTTTTTCGGTACTAAGGGAATATTTCCGAATGGATATAAGCAGGTGGAAAAAATTCCCCATATAGGAAAATGTCCATGCCGCATGTGTTTTATATACGAATTACAATTTTCGAACGTTTTTGTGTGAACTTTGACAGATGTCCACATATGGAAAATGGATGTGGAATTCGAGAAAAGGGAACCTGAAATATATCTTGTTTCCATGTACCGAGTTCAAATAGGTTTACACCTACTCTCCACCTGCCATTAACATCGAGTTATACCATTAAATTTCGAACAGTTGCTAGTGGAGTGTGCAGACACGAAATTGCAACAACTTGCCATATGTCATACAATCATTTGCTGCCAAGAAGGCATAACTTGATTGTATACCAAAATTTTACATTTCTTGGCTGGATTCAAAAACATGGCTACCGGTTTCGAATCGAAGTTTTCTAATTTGTAGTTGGAAACTTGTTTTACAAAAATTTGTTGTGGCACAAAAAAAAATAAATTTTTGTTGGGATATTTTTAAATACATACTTAAACATGTGGCAGCCAAAAAAGAATCATTAAAATACATATACGTGTGACGATCTTTTTTGCAAACATTTTTGCACAATTTCTTTAAAATATCAAAACGCAAATGATTTCTAACCGTCAAATTTATTGTATGTTTTCCTCACCCGACGCCATTTTTTATATTTTTGTTACCAGACATGGTAACTTTACATGATCAGTTGCAAAAATTACCTGTAGATGATCTTTACAAGATCGAAACTAGTCGTAATTTTAAATGAATAAAAATAAATAAATTCATAAATAAAAATTTTGCTTTTTTTTATTTTTAAGTAAGTGAAAACTGTTGGAGTTTTGTAACTGTACAAAATAATATTAGCTGCATTTCCATAAGAAATATTTAATTCGAATTATTTTTTGTCATGGAAACAAATCGCGAATTATAATTTCGAATTGAAATAAAACAACAAAGAGATGGAACAATTTGGCATCTGGTGTCAGGTGGTATAACTAAAATTAGGAATGAATTAAATAATTCAAACTTTTGGTTTGAATTATTTAATTCGTCTGTCGCGAGCAATTGTTGTTTTAAAATTCTCATGGAAATACGACTACTAATTGTAAAAAGATCACTTAAATCACTCCGCTTGAAATTTTTTTTAATATTGAACATCTACTCACAAGTACTTGGCAGTAGCAAATTGTTTCCAATGGAACACAGTGAATACTATGCGAAGGGCCAACGAATAAGATTCGTCGTTTGTTTGGATTTAACAAAACTCTACCTTAATAAGCGTTTCCATGCATATAAACCAAGTTGAACCTAGATTAACTCCAGGGAAACATGCTAATGGTAATAAACATACGGCTAGCGCTACAATTTAAGGCAGCCGCATGCTAAAAAACCAGGGGGCCTATTATGAAATTTTTCGATTTCGAATTTTTCCGATATCGATAAAATTCGATTCGACGCGGATTTGCCCTATTATGAAACCTGTTTTTCGAATTTTCTCGATATGGAATCGTATTAAAATTTTGACGTAATTTTTTTATTACAATCTTTAAAGCATCTGTGCGTAGTTTGTTGAGAATTATTTAATAAAAATGTATAATTTAAAATTAAAAAAGGTTATTTGATTTGGTTAAATTTATTTGCATTATGAATTTGAGCATTTTGTCAAAATACCTATAATGGACAGTATTGGTTTTTTTGTCTATTCGAGTGATAAACATGAAGTTGAAGTGACACCGCGATCTCCTTATAAAAAAAAAACGTTTGCGCACAGGTTCAAACCCTTTTGATATGACAAACAAAGGTAATATTAAGTTGCATGTTGTCATTAATTGTTTACTAATGCACATTTTTTTAGGTTTATGAAATTATTTTGAGTGTCGAAGGACTGCTTTGAAAACCTTCTTACTTTTTTCCAACCAGCTACTATTTTTGCTGGTGGCTCTTCATCGTTTAATTATTTTGTAACTTCATTCCATAAATTGCTAGTTTGGTGTCTTATATTGCGGGGTATTTAGATAATTTTTTCCGATCCCTTCGTTCCTTTCCATAAAAGAGACCAGTATTTCAAACTGGTTGGCGTTGGTAGTCCTGGATAATAAATTTACATAAAAACCATTTATTAATTTCTTATAAATTTACATTGTCATAAACTTACATTGTAAACTTGTATAAGTAGATATTTTCTATTTCTTCGACAATTTGAATATTACATATATTTAACAATTATGAATAATCAAAGAACTTTTATTTTAAAAATTATTCGCATGAAAAACCAAAAATGTGACCTATCGTATACAAAATCCGCCAACTAAAAAGCAGTCGAATTTTGTCATGTGCGTTCAGAAAAATTTGCTCTAATTTTTTTTTTTTAGTTTCATAATATGGCGGATTTTTTCGATGTCAAGTGAGTTCGGAAAAATCCGCCTCGAATTTGTTTTTTTAAGTTCATAATAGGGCGGTTTTTTTCGATATCGTAAAAATCCGAAATCGATAAATTTCCCCCTGGTTTTTCGACACGCCGTCTACACTAAAAAGATACAACTTTTTCGTCTCTCTTTTGTGTTATATTCTAAAAAAGATACCAAAAATAATACAACAACAAAAACATTTAGTAACTTTTTAGTATATAACACAAGAGAGATGGAAAAATTTAATCTTTTAAGTGTAGACTGCCTGTTGAAAACCTGGGGTGCTATTCTTGAACCATTACGAAAACTTTCGTATTGCGAGTTAGTGTCAAAGTATTACGAAAACACTAAAATCGTATTCTTGAAATAGGATTACGAAAATTTTCGCAACGGAACGTTACTAAAATTTTCGTAATGGTTTTTTCGTTTCCCATTGCATTTCGTAATGAAATCATTTGGATTTTTGTGTTAGTTATATTGATAAGTATGTTCATAAAACTCAATATTTTGTATTCTCAATATTTTATAAAAAAGTGAAAACAAAATCATACCTTTTTTTCTTTGTTTCACGTGTTCTTAAAAATATGTATTATTTATTTCGAGATAACGATGTACATAACTATATGCATTCGCGTTTGTTTACTACCTAACTAGACAAAAGGATATTTTGTATTTACATGCCGTCCTAAACCTTGAGATACTTTTTTTAATACTTGACCACCTTTTAATTTTAAACAATACGTGTAAGGGTATGAGATTTTTTGCATATGAAATAAAAATATGTTATTTAAAGCCATATTGCCTATTTAACTTTTATATTTATTTGTTAAAATTGTAATGATTGGAAATTAATTAATGCAATGTGTAATTTAAAGTGTCATTTTTATCATTCATTAAGTTCATTTGGAACAATTTTGTTTTATCAGTTTAAATTACCGGTCTTCAAACATTACGACAATTTTCGTAATGCACAATATTTTCGTAATCGTAATGGTGAAATCATAAATTGGTATTCTTGAAACCATTACGAAAATTACGAAGAGAGGAATAAAAAACTAAGAAGATTTCGAAAGAGATTATTAAAAATGTTAGTATAACTGAGGATATTAAGCGAAGCGGACGCTTTCTTTACTTAAAATTATAAATTGTTTTGAATTTTTGTCAATAATGGCTTATTTATTTAATATTAAATTAAATATATTAAAAATGATTGTGTATGCTACTTTTTCTTTTAAAGGGAAAATTAATTCGGTCTAAATAGACCAATGTATTGAAATCTTGTCAAAAATGGCCAAAAATTTGTTTGATCCAAAACCACTTTTCTCGACGTTTTGGAAGTTCTTGAGTCCGAAAAAGAAAAAAATAATAATAATATGTCTGTCCGTCTTTCTGGACGTCTAGATGTCTGTACCCATGATATCTCGAGAATCGCTTATCCGATTTAGAATTTTTTTTTCCACCAATCGGCTTTTATGGTACGACGGTACATATGATTGTATGATGGTACGATTGCACGATGATATAATGTTATGTCGTGTATGATGGCATGATGGTTTGATGGTATGGTAGTACGATAATATGATCCTGTGCAATGCCACTACATAAAAAGCCATGAAAAAAACTTGTAATGGTGTTAAGAGAATAAAGATTTTTATTTTCCTATGGATCGTAAACAGAATCATATGGGATTTTGTGTTGCCTTTATTTTCAATTTAAATGAAAATTTTTATTGATAAATAGAAATAATTTTAAATTAAATACAATCTGTTTCGTCGGCAAGTGACCCCTTGTGTGTAGGTGATAGCTTTTCACATTTTTCTTCATATCTTTCAAGTTATGGGCTCGATTTTAATTCTGTTTGCGGTTTTTGAAAGCTTATGAGTCACTTTATTGGTTAATTTGCACAATAAGCCAGGTTTTTGTAAAGAATGTAACAAATTATGGGAAAATCACATTTTTTTACTTAAACGATTTTTTTATTTAAAAAAACTTCTACTTTTTAAAAAAATGAACTGTAAGTCGAAAAAATGTCCCATGACATGGTTATTTTATTTATAATTATTAAAACATTGTTACTACCTAACTCATAAAATATACGAACACCAATTTGTCGAAAAAATGTCGTTTGTAGCCGTTTAGGTATAGTGATGTTATCTAACCAAATCTTTTAAATCGATCATTTTCACTCAAATTGGTAAGTAATAATAAATAGTTCAGTTGTTCGCTAACCGATAGTGTGAAACTATGTACTCTCAGTGTTTTGTGTTTTAACAATTTTAAGTTTATGTGATAATGAAAAGGACAGTTTGTGTTAAGTTAAAAATTTGATCAAACAAATATACAGCGTGAATATTAACATACACGTTGGAAGAGGATTTATTACGATTAATACCCGCTGACCCTACGACAAGTATCAGTCGCCTGTCGATAATGTTAGGCATATCGAGGTCAAGAAGGCCTTAATCCTTATCACTTCCGTCGTGCTCAACATCTAGGAGATGTGAACCATCGTGCCAGATCAGTTTTTTGTAACTGGATAATTTCACAGCAAAGAAGTGATGTCAATTTTATAAGGAGAATATTGTGGACAGATGAAGCTACTTTCACCAGGGCGGGTATGATAAATTATAGAAACCTCCATGTTTGCGACGTCGAAAATCCACACGCCGTAAAGGAGACAGCTTTCCAGAGCCAATTTTCTATAAATGTATGGGCGGGAATGATCTACGATTAATTTATCGGACCTAACGTGCTACCAAACAGGCTTGATTAACACGTATTATTAGAATTTTCAGGAATCACGTTGTCTTTGCTCATGGAAAAAGTGCCATTATTGAGGGGAAGGCGAATGCAGCTGCAATTAGATGGAGCTCCATCACATTTTGCAAAGATGAGACGTGATCATTTGAATAAAAATTATCCACGGTGGATCGGTAGAGGAGGTCCTGTACCCTGGCCGCCAAGGTCTCTTGATCTTATGCCCCTAGATTTTTATTTTTGAGAGCAAGAATTTTCGCTGCTGCAGCAGAAACAAGAGGCAACCCCTAACAATTGCGTTGGACAACAACTAGTGTGATCAGGAGAGCCTTGTTTGATTACAAGAGGGTGGAAAGCATTTCGAACATGTCATTTAATTAAAAATGTTTAATAATTTGTAATAGAAATTTTTGTTTATTATTAATAAAACAGTATTATTTTATTTCTTTGACTTTAATTTAAACATCTTTCCTTGTTTAATTTCCCTACTTTCTCTAGGTGATTTTTGCGCGGTATTTTTAAGAGTTAGCTAGTAACAAAATTTTGTCAATTTGTAAATATTATGCTGTAGATTAATAATAATAATTAAAATAATTAACTTAATGGGATATTTTCTCGACTTACAGTTCAGTTTTTTAAAAAGTAGAGGTTTTCTTAAGTAAAAAAAATGTTATTTTCCCGTAATTTTTTACATTCTTTAAATAAACCTGGCTAAGTGCACAAACTATCAAATAAAATGACTCATAAACTTTCAAAAACCGCAAACAGAATTAAAATCGAGCCCATAACTTGAAAAAGAGACTCCCACTTTAAAGGATTTTTTGTGATAATTTTAATTAAGTATTCCGAATTTTCCGGCCGGCCACTTGCCGACGAAACACATTATACATATATCTTGCAGCTTGTACAGAATTTTAATTGAAATTAATAAAATTTTAATTAACAATTTTGCATTTTAGTAAATTGATATTTAGGGAAATTTAGAGAAATCGTTAGGCTTCGTGTTTTTTTTAAATTTCTTTTCGTATATTACTAGATTAGTTTTATTATAAATCATGGCTGTTTATGTAGTAGCATTGGTAAAGTAATAAACCTAATCTAGTAATCTACGAAATGAAATTGTAAAAAAAAGCACGGAACCTCACGATGTTTGAGAATAAAAATCAATTTACTAAGACGCAAAATTGTGAATTAAAATTTTATAAATTTTAATTAAAATTATGGACAAGCTGCAATTCGATATATTTAATTTAAAATTATTTATATTTATCAATAAAAATGCTCATTTAAATTGAAAATAAAGGCAACACAAAATAATTCCCATATGATTTTGTTTACGTTTCATTGGAAAATAAAAATCTTTATTCGCCTGGGGATTTGACTTTTTAGACTGATGTCACGGCTGTTTATGTAGTGGCATTGTCCTATGATTCTATGACGATATGAATTTCGATCGTATTGTCTACGATACTATTATGGTATGATGGTATGATGGAATGACTTTACGTACCATTAGTATTAGCCACCTGTGACATTATATGAATCCAATTCCAATTACAGCATGCGTCATTTAAAAATACATCCCAAATTGTCAATTAGTATTGTAGCTATTACCCTTATTTTTAAGAATATAATAAACATACCACAAGCAAATAGGTACCCTTTTTTGGTGGTAATAAAATAATAAATATTTAGCGAAATGTAAATACATATTATTTTTAACCATCAACAGAAATTATTGAGTTTTATGAACGTCTTTGTATGAATATAATTAAAACAAAAATCTAAATGATTTCATTACGAAATGCAATAAGAAACAAAAAAACCATCCGAAAATTTTAGTAACGTTCCGTTGCGAAAATTTTCGTAATCCGGATTTCAAGAATACCATTTTAAGAACTTACATTTTCATCTTCTCTCTCGAAATTTTATTATTTCTTTTTTCCTCTCTTCGCTGTATTCGTAATCGTTTCAAGAATACTAAATTATGATTTCACCATTACTATTACGAAAATAGCATTACGAAAATTTTCGGTTACGAAAATTTTCGTAATGTTTCAAGAATAGCACCCCTGATGTCTATTTGGCATGCGGAACATTTATTTCGGCGACTGTATTCATCTGTCGGTAAAAAAAATAACTAGCCTCAAAGCATGCTATAGTCCTTAGGGTTTCAGGTATGTATTTGCTTAATGGGCTATGCGTTTATTTGACATTTGTAATCGCCATACTTGTGTAGAAAGCTGAATTATTATTACGAAAAATTTGTTCATTAAAATTAATAACTACAAAATTCGTATTTGTAATAATTGGCTACTTGCAAAACAAAACAATTTGATGGATATTGAATTTAATAACAATAGGTCGCGCACCTTTAATGGGACAGACACTTCGAGTTGCAGTTTTGATAGTCAAAAAAGTGTGTTTGAAGTTACAGCAGAAAATTTAATAAGAGCTCTTACAAACGGGAAAGTTAAAAACAAATTACTTTTGGAAAACAATCTAACTAATAAATTAGATTCTGCTAAAAATGTTAACACCAACGGGGAAATAACTCAACTTTCCGAAGAGGTAATTATGCTAAGTTTAAAATTTGTTTGTTCCTACACAAAATGTTCCAAAGATAGGAGGAGTTTTGAATTTCGATATTCTCCGGCTGTGATTCTACCAATAGTGGATATTTATTGTGTCGTATGATAAATTTCTTTCTAAACCGCAACTCTAAAATTATCTAATCGCACATAGGCCACTAAGAGATTATCTTTGACAGTTAATCTGCCTTAAATTCCATAATTGAAAGACACTGGAACCGAAGCAGACATTAAATAGAATATCGGCTAAAGTTTCAAAATATCTTTAGTGGACGTAGACCTTGGTTGAATTTGTATTTTGTTAATTTGGTAAGCAAAACCTTCTTTATCACAGAAACATTCAAAAATCTTACAGTTGTTGTGTAGAACAGTTGTTACGTTTCTGCCGTGTTCCGTAGTCGTAGTTTTCTTAAAGAAAATTTCATCAATGAAATCCAACTTCTTCATAAATGGATTGAAATTTCAAAACCCTACATTTTTGAATTTGTGAGTGCACTAGGGTATTATTTTTAAATAAGCTGCGAAATGAAAATCCAACGTGTCAGTTTATCCTACTTTTCAGATCTATTTTTCGAACTATGTCTAAAGATTTTAGAATTCAGCTGCAAAGATATTAACAATTGTTAACTGCCAACCTTATTATTGAATATTTTAACTGTTCATAGGTTTATTTACTAATACCCCTATTATGGTTCTCACCTCACCGAGAAATACTATGCAAATGTGGCTAGATTTGTATGAAATTTTTCGGTGAGGTGAGAACCATAATAGGGCTATAAAGAATTTTCCATTTCTTTAAGAAAATAACAATTATTAAGAGTAGATTTTTTCTTATTAGTGAATGATATTTTATTATTATTATTATTATACATGCGGGCGATCAGCCACTTCGCACTGCGACCTAAAAGATTTATTGTGCTGGCCCCTGCTTAATTATCCGTCCAGTCAATATTCAGGTTCTTAATGAACCTAACAATACTGCCTCCCGGTACATGATACATACTATCTGGGCTTATTGCTCTCTCTCCTAGATGTTTACTAAAGCATGTAGTTCCGCTAGAAAGACGGTAGCATTGGAGCTCAAGGACCTCGATAGAGTTGTCCCACTCCCGTATATTCCTACTCCTGCCCCGTATTCCGTTTGATTTTACTCTTACGAGTTGCTGAGAATTGCAAATCACCTGTAGGTCACTCAGCCTTACTACTGGAAGGCTAAATAAAACTGGAGGGTGCCTGGTATCCAGAGTCCGCATATTTTGGGCTGATTAACCTATCAGCCATTCATCTTTCGGCATATGCTGTTCCACCTTAGATTAGGTTTTTTTTGTCAAGGTTTTCTCCTTTAGCGCCGTACTTTAGCCTGTGCCAAATGGCCAAAAATGTGCCAAGTGGCCTTAGTTACCAGTGGTTGGCATGAGGAGGCAGTACGTACACTTGCGAATTGTGAACAGGTTACCCCTTACACAATTGTACCCATCACGCAGCTGCCTAATGACAAGGCCAGAACAGCTCACGTGATGCGTACCCTACTGGAAGGTTACGGAGCTGGTAGATTAATCTACTCAACTTTGATCCCCCCTCCAATAGACGCCAAACCACCTAATGAATGATATTTAGAAATAAACACACTTGCAAACGTATGAAATCAAATTAAGAAAAAAAATGAAAAAAAAGCAAACGGTATGAAATCAAATTAAGTACTACTACTGTATCAAATCAAATTATCTATTACCATTTTTGATAGAGAATAAATTTGATGCAAAATTTGATAAACTACGTTCAACGTGAAACAAACTAATGGTCAAAATCTTTACAATTTGAAATTGTAGATGCATTTCTATTCCTGCACCTGAATTCCGGTTTGATGACAAATGATAAAGAGAAATAACTTGATTTTTGCATTTTTTATGTAGAGTAGGCGTAATAAAAAATGAAAAAGCTACTAGTAATAGAGTTAATAAAAGGCTCCTGAAAATTTATTAATCTCGTTAGTATATGTATTCGAAAAGTAACTTTATTTTAGATTTACCTCGCAGGCTTAAAAAACCAAAGATAATTTCTCCTTTTTTTGTGTTGGTGCCGCCGTAACCAATGCCCGTTAATTAATAATTTCTAATTAATTTTTTTTTATTACATAATTTAGATTGGTCAGTTTTTCACTGATAACCATGCACCCGAAGTATTTTATTTAGCATGCAATTGCGAACATTGTATTCAACATCGAGTAATTATTATAGATATTTTCTATGATGATTATAAATTTAACAGAATTTGGAATACCTTGCAAACATACATCAATGATATTTACGACATTATTCCAGAGTAAGTAATTTTTTAATTAAACAAAATTAAAAAAAACCATAGATTGTTTGAATTGAGAATAACATTTAAAATACCGAGCAAACGGCGCAGTGGTTAAAGGGCGGTTGGATCGGGAGGTACCGGGTTCGAATCCATATAGGGGCGGGATGCAAAAGGGATTTTTCATCATCTGATTACGATCAGTGATGAAGATAAACACATCTATGACCCCCTGTTGAGAGTGCAGAATCCATGGGCCGACCTCAGCACTACAGGTTGGCATGAAGCAATGCAATGTGCAGGTGGTTTTCTTAGACGGATCTGTAGCCGCACGTCCTCGACTTGGCTACACCAGGCGTAAAGTAGGACGGTAAAAACAAAATCAAGAACAAACAACAACAACATTTAAAATAAATAGTACACTTTCATTTATGTGATAATAGAATAATAAACTGACTAAACTTTAACACCTTGAGTGTGCCGTGTGCACCGCCGGCGGCACACATTCGATTTTGTTTTCAGTGCCATGTGTACCGCCCGGACTACGTCCTTAGATATTCGTAATGGCTCTTATATGTTGGCACTCTATGAATATTTATTGTATGTATATAGCGGCATTCAACGTATTAAGAGACCGGTTTCGGGATATATTTACCCTTTTGTCAATTTTTATTTAAGAAAATTAAATAAAGGGGATAAATATCTCCCGAACCAGGTCTCTTAAAATATAATTAATTTTATCACATAAATGAAAGTGTACTATTTATATATTTTAATTGTTTTTGTGTTTATTTTAAATTGAAACAGCCTTTATGGTTTTTTAAAAGTTTTGTTTATAAAAATTATTGTGGTAAAAGTGTAAAACAAAAATGGCACCATCCCATTATATGAAGATAATTTTTTAATACAATATCGGATCTTACTAAATAAATTTATTATTTTTTTCATTTCAGTGATAATTCTGTCGTTACTAAAAAATATAAATCACTCATATCAAACGGGATAACCAAGTGGTGTACTGATGGATTAGTTTGTCGCTCGCATGGATCATTGCAGGACTGTGCTATTTCAGTATCTAACGAAATCACTTTGGTTGATACCGTAAAAAGGTATGTCAATTTGCAAGGGTCTATAAAAATGACTTTACTCTCAAAATTTATTTATTTTCTCAGTTTATTCATACGTGATCCGCACCAACTGTTTCAACTAATATGCACCCAAATTCGTGCAATAACGATTGCTTATAGTGAGAAACTAAAAGATGTATTTAAACTAAACAATGGAATTGTGGAATATAGTCCAACTGACCTTATGAATTGTAAATAATAATGCTGCATTATAATGTAAGAGAACAATTTTTATTTATGATCTATTATTATTTTCAGTTATTCTTGATGGATACGACAAAATCTGTAAATCAGCGAAAACGATAGAACCATTTTTATATGAGTTGCAAGTTAAGCACTTGGATCAGTTTTCGTTGAGTTGGTGCTTTTTAAATAAAATTATGTACTATCGATGGGTTTATATGGAGGTTGAAACAGTTATTCCAGAATGTATTTTAAAGGTGATTGTTTTTTATTTGTATTTAATGTTCATTTAAGTCCAGTTGATTCTTGATATCTTGAGCGGTTTTCTTTATAAAATTGCATATTAAAATTATACTGACCGAATTTTTACAAAATATTAGATATAGGGGAAAGTTCTGTCGTTTTTAATACATACAATTTAAACCATGGTTTTTTGTTAGTTTGCAACACGATTTTTATGAAACAGGTTTCATTAGGCAGATTGGTCTATGATAGGTTAATTATGTAAAACCTTATATGTCTTAGCCAGTTTATTTAATCAATTCGACCAGTTAATTGAAGAAAAGTGCAATTAAGATACAGTGTACTCTATGCGTTCGAAATAGGCACTAACCTAGTGAAGGGAGAAAAAAACTCGTACAAAGTGCTTCGAGGGGCCTTAAAACAGCTCGAATTTGACAAAGGTGGTTTTTTAATAAATTTCATTTGGGTGTTTCTTTGAAAGATGAACTCTCAGCAGGTGTCTATAATAAGTACACAATATCCTACATTAACTTCGGTAGTTGCAGGTTTAAAGCTAGGAATTCATCAGATAACTGCCTCAATAAAGTCACAATAAATAAAAACAGAAAAAAACGTTTTATTGAATTTAAAACAGATGACAGAACTTTCCCTTATAGTTAATAATTGTAAATATACTTTCTCGAAATTTACGCAATCAAAATTACCAGCTGTTGAAATTGGGTTTTTCTACAATTCTGTTAATATATTTATTTGGCCGGTGGCAGAAATTCCCAAACTGTTATTTATTTATTTGTTTATTTACTGATTAATTTAAACAGCCTTTGGTAAACTCTAATTTGAGCAAAAGCTCATTCGCAATAGAGTATACCAAAAGAAACAAACAGTATAATATAATACAAAAACAGAAATATTCTGCACCGATTGCTGCAAAACGAAAGTCTTCCTTTCGGCACCAGTAACCACTCCGTTGAAAGGTAGGCTAATGTGAGGGCTATGGTAATAACATTTAGGGATGTTTTACCCTGTATGCAGCCAAGACCGCAGCATAGCCGCTCAACTCGGATAGCCACTAATTCGTATGAAATATGTACCTCACTATTCCAATCCCTGGATGTATATATTATATTAACAGACCAATTATTTTATTATTTGGATGACAGGCCTCCAAGTTTCGACTAATTATCATTTTAACCAATTTACTCAATATGCATAATAAAAAAAAAATACAATTTTCCTAAAATAATTATTTTAAAGGAAAAATAAAAAATACATGACCAACTGACTCAAAAGTCAGGGCCTTTGTTAAGAGTTTTAAATATATGTAAAAGAATAATTTTTGATCTCAATTTAAATTCGAAACAAAATTAACACATATTTAATTGGTACATTAATAACAATTTTTGAAGTTACATGAGTGACAACATATAATTTTAAATTTTCTGTTTTAAAATTTAGCCTCTTATCTGATAATATGTTTTTATATTGTGAAAATCTTCTTTCAACATCACAGAAGGTGATTGGTGCATACTTAAAATGTGCTGCATTTATTATTTCTTTTAGCTTCTGCAAACCTGAATTCTTTTGAAAAATTATTTTTAATTTTGTTTTTATTTGTTCACCAGTTGATCCCGGTACATTTTCAATATTTCTAAAACCTCCTCAATTATTGTGAGGCTTTGATTGAGAGACAACATTGAGGCTTCTAATTGCTCAATTTTGTTTGGAATAAATTCATAGTTTGTAGTGATGAAATCAATATCATTGCGCAAATCAATTTTTGCAATGAGATGTGCATACGATAAATTGACGCAGCATCCTTTTCTAATTCCGCGAAGACAATTTTTAATATGGCGAAATTATTGGAACAATATTCTACTGCCCGTAACCATGTGCCTCATCGTGTAACAACGGGTCGTGGTGGTAGTGGTAAATTTGGCGCCAATCTTTTAAAAACGCCTATTCTGGAATGTAATTTTAAGAATATTGTTTTTAAGTTGTTGATGAACGTGTCAACGTCAGAGAAAATGGATCGGATATGCTTTGCAAGTCTATGACACCCATGTGCAAGGCATGTTACGTATGTCAAGTTGGGGTACAATTTTACAACACATTTTAACCATATATGGTGCAGCATCGGTTACCACTAACAATACGTCATCACGTTCGCAAGCACCATCTATTATTTTAAAAGCGTTGCCAAAAGCACGAGCCATTGTCGTAGCATTGGATTTATCGACAAATTGGCTGTCTAATAAATACACCGAATTAATATTATCCAAATCCTTCCGTAAAATTCCAACTATAATATTGGCAACGAAACGTCCAGCAGCTTCCGCTGTTTCATCGATAGACATCCAAATTTTTTTGCCTTTAAGGTTTTCTTTTATTTCCGAAATTATATTTGCATAGCAAGAACTCAGATAATTTTTTCGAATGGTGGATTCACTAGGAATTACTTCTCTCGTGTATTTCTCTAGGAAAGCCCTTTTGAAATAAAATTTAAATTTTGATTGGAAAGTTAAATTAATATATAAATTTCTAACCTGAGAGCCACATTTTCTAATTTCCAAAAAGGTATGTTTGTAGCAACCAACCATCATGTTGCATAGATTTAAACAAAAAATTTTATTCAAAGACGTTTTTTCTGGTTGACTTTCTTCATTCTGTTGTTTTGAATCTTGAGCCAGTCGAATATGCTTCAATGTTCTTAAATGTTGCTGCTAGTGTGCACACTAATTTCCCGTCAGTAGTTTCAATACCTTCAGGGCCAAACTTGCAAGGCATACATATTCAAAAAAAGCTAAATATGCATTGGATTAAATTGAAAATTTTTGCTTATGTAAAATATGCGATATTAAACATTTTTTTAAAAAAAAAAAAAATTTTTTTTGAAGCGGAGTGACGTAAGTGATCTTTTTATAATTAATATTATTTCGTATAATCACAAAACACCAACAGTTTTCACTTACTTAAAAATAAAAAAACCAAAATTTTATTTTTGAATTTATTTACTTTTATTTATTTAAAATTACAACTAGTTTCGATCTTGTAAAGATCATCTACAGGTAATTTTTTGCAATAGACAATTGCAAAAAATTACCTGTAGATGATCTTTACAAGATCGAAACTAGTTGTAATTTTAAATAAATAAAAGTAAATAAATTCAAAAATAAAATTTTGGTTTTTTTATTTTTAAGTAAGTGAAAACTGTTGGTGTTTTGTGATTATACGAAATAATATTAATTATAAAATATGCGAAATATGCAAATATGCAAAAACCTTTTTTTGTGGTAACGAATTCTTAATGACACTCGAATCATAGTCTTCCAAAAATGAGACAACTCACTATAATTGGTGAGATAGGCATTTTATTCAAAATTCGGTCTTTAGTTATAGAATAGAATAAGTTAATAAATTAAATAAATATAATACTTAAACATAATTTAAAACAAATTCAGAGACCTTCGAAATATTAAAAACCTTAAGAAACATGAAAAATATTTGTAACGTAAATTAATTAATTAATTTATAAATACTATTTTGGTACCCGTTTTGTAGTATACCGATATTTTGATAGTGTATAATAATGTGTGTAAAATATTTGTTAGGTGTTATATTTTAATAAGCAATAGGAGTATAATTTATTTTTTATAAGCATTGTAGAATGGACATTTATGGGGCCTAGTTTAAGTTTACACCGTAAAAGTAGCAAAACACAATAACGCTCATTAAGGGGGTAGCCTGGTGTACCGGCTTGAAAATATCGATTTTTTTTTTGCTTAAATCAATAGTATAAACTTTACAGTAATATACATATATATTTTTTGTTTCGGATGATTCAATGAGATGCTAGAGTGCACGCCTTGAAGAAAGAATTTTCAGAGGCACCTTCATATTTTTTTTAATAACTTGCGTAAACTTTCACAAAATAATACTAAAAAATTATTTTGAACTTTTCAATATGTACACAATAAACATTAATAATTGCAAAAAATAATTATTCAATAGTTTTTTTTTTTAATTTACAAAAAGTGTTTTTTTTGTCGTTCTACACCAGGTTACCCCCTTAAATACAACAACGTTATATCATTAAAAAAATAATAATTTGAGTTATACACATGGAATGCAGTTTGTGTGACTTTCAACTGTTAGAATGTCCCATCTGTAACTTCCTCTACCAAAATAAACCAATATTATTGTTCTAAAGTAATTGGTACCCGAATGATAACTCAAAATTTTAAATCGCGTTGTTTAGAAACCAAGTTTTAAAATGAGGTTTCTGAGTAATGACGTTGTTATATTTAATAAGCGATATGTTAATAAGAAACATGTTGTTAACATTTATTTTATTTACATAATATGTATAAATCTGTTATTATGTATAAATCTGTTCGAACAGGATAATACAAGTTGAATCACTTTAAAAATCAAACTTTAAATGGATCAAATTAAAAATCAAATTACGTTTTCGTGGGACTTTAAGGTAGTTTCTATTATATGTAGTTCATTGAAAAATTTACCTACTGCGTGTCCCAAATTAACTTTATTTAAATGACGGTAAATGCCGACAAGACCCATAATAAGAATGTTATATTAACAGCAACTGTTATCAACATAAAACATTTGAATTTAAAATGTTAACTCATTTCTCGATATGTTAATATTATGTAATACCTAATAATACATATTTGCGACTAACTTTCAAATGATTTTCCATTAACTTGTTAGTAACTAACGGTACTAATAGTGTTAGTAATATGAATTAGTCAACCGCTTTGGAGAAAAACTACATTTAAGGAATGTTCATATTAAAATGTTAACAAGTTATTGCGTTGGCAGTACATTGTTTCTAAACTTCTGAAGAAACTTGTTTGTTGAGTAATTACATTTTGTCATTTTGAATTCAAATTGTCTAGTAAGTATCGCTACTGAAATATAATAATAATATCAAATCGGCTGTTTTATACGCAACATCTAAACCAATGCGCACTTTTGAGGTATCAATCGGATAGCTGCGACGAGATCTACCAAATAAAGATAGAAAATTTTGGCCTCGGGTAAATTAGACTCATCTTTCAAAAAGTAAACGTACAAATTTGTGAACTTCTAAAATACCTCGAAAATTAAAAGTTGAGAAAATTCAAGAGCCGATATAAGCTAAACAGCAGAAAAGAAAATCCCAAGAAAAATCAAACTAGTCTACAACCATCGCTACGGAGAACAACTGCTGGCAGAGAGAGAGAGAGAGAGAGAGGGAGCAAAGGGGTTAAAAAAAGTGTTACATTTTAACACTAAACTACTTTTGAACTTGATGTGCTAACGAAATGAAAAGTCATCAAGCAAACACAGGTATCTCCTAACGAAAAACTCCTGAAAAACAAAATTAGGCTGACCTTCAAGACCGACGGCCATTAACTTCTTGAGTTCTCAACCGATATGGATGTATGAGGTGTCGATTAAGCGCGTTGAGATCTAACATACAAGTGAAAGGTGGTTAATTGAGTCCCTAACGTTAAACAAATAAGACCTGAAAATTCAGACGCAAGGAAAGAACCAAACCAGCCTAATACATAGACTAAAATAATATGATGATACATCTTAATACGAATAAAAAAATGATCTAAATATGGGGTGTCAATCCATGTCATAGCGGGTGCCAATAGGTAGACATTCAAACAGAAACAAACAAGAAAAAGGAAAAGCAGAGTATGCAATATTAAGAGCGAAACTGAATAAAAAATTTAATCAGATATAGCACCAACAAATGCAAATTTTTTCTTTTTTCGAGTAGTTACAGCAATAACATTTTTTAACTAATCGTTTCTGCTTTAAATTTCCTATTCGTCCGTTGTTTTATTTCTAAAATTGGAAAAACGTAACTTGAGTTATACGGTTGTATAACCCATGCATAACCCTTTTTTTCTATGAACATTTTTCTTCAGTTTCATTTCTCTTGATATTATATTCTCTTTGGGAAAAGGGAAAACAAAAATTGACTTGTATGTACATATTTTGAATACCAAAACCAAAAAGAAAATTCAATCGTAAAATAAAAAAAAAAATGAAAAAAACATTTGTACGTTTTGTGTTATAGTTCTACTGCGGTCCTAGAACCAAACGCGGTATCTACAAAAAATTGGAAATTGAGTTTATAGTTTTCTTAGTAACCTGGCATGTTGTTCTACCTATTTACCGACGGAAAACTCAGTATTTACATTATTTCTTCTGAAAACACGAATCATTTTATCGTATCTTTCTAAAATTTCTACCTTTTCTTAGCACGAATGGGGTATGTACATACTACTACCTAAAAATGCAGTAACTACTTGTGCGAATATGTACATACATATATCGCATTTGTGTTTAGTATTTATTATACTGCATTTACTGTTACTTTGACTAGGAATACTCTTTATTAGATAGCAAACATTCCAATTTACAAAGGGCTATTACCAAAACTTTAAAGCCTAATATCTCAATTTTGGGAACCGTTCATAATGCCGCGTTTTAAAATGTCGCGTTTTAAAATACCGCGTTTCAAAATGCCGCGTGGTACAAAATGTCGCGTTTTAAAATGTCGCGTTCCAAAATGCCGCGAGGTATAAAATGTCGCGTGGTACAAAATGTCGCGTCTTAAAATGTCGCGTTTCAAAATGCCGCGAGGTACAAAATGTCGCGTGGTACAAAATGTCGCGTTTTAAAATGTCGCGTTTCAAAATGCAGCGAGGTAAAAAATGTCGCGTGGTACAAAATGTCGCGTTTTAAAATGTCGCGTTTCAAAATGCCGCGTGGTTTAAAAAACCGCGTGGTACAAAATGACGCGTTTTAAAATGACGCGTTTTGAAAAATCCCTTATAAATCAATACAATATGATGTGAAATAATAAATAATTTAATAAAAATTATTTGAAACAAGCAAATTGTGTTTAAACATATAGTAAAATTTTCCTTCACTGAATGGAAATTATTTATAAATGTAATTTTATGTAATTATAAAGTGGGTCTAAGAAAAAGAACGCAAATGTTGAAATTTATTAGAATATTCCTTCACTAAAATGTTAAAGTTAAGTCCTTATATATTTTCGACGATTTTTTATCGACATTTTAAAACACGACATTTTGTACCACGCGACATTTTGTACGTCGCGGCATTGTGAAACGCGACATTTTAAAACGCGTCTTTTTGTATCACGCGACATTTTGTACCTCGCGGCATTGTGAAACGCGACATTTTAAAACGCGTCTTTTTGTATCACGCGAAATTTTGTACCTCGCGGCATTTTGAAACGCGACATTTTAAGACGCGACATTTTGTACCACGCGACATTTTGTACCTCGCGGCATTTTGAAACGCGACTTTTTAAAACGCGACATTTTAAAACGCGACATTTTAAAACGCGACATTTTGACCCGGACCCCTCACCCCTCACATGTCACCAGTAGATACCGCGTTTGGTTCTAGGACGGCAGTATATGTGTATGTAACCCAATTTTGGAAATATTTTTTTTATTCGTATTTAGGCTGGTTTCCAACTCCCGACTTTATTTTGTGGAAACTGACTTATTTGAAAGTAAACAATAAGTGTTGGTTTCCACAAAAATGACAGTAATATATTAAAATAATTTTCTGATTTAAATTACGTTGCTGTTGTTATTTTAATAATAGGTTGTGGCATAGAGCAGCAACATAATTTAAAGAAGAAAATAAAATACAAATTATTAAATAGAATATGTAATAAAAGACCTACCGCTGTTGTTTTTCATTTTAAAATTTATTTTGGCTTACAAAGTTCCTCTCAAATTGAGGTTAAGTTGAAATAAGTCTCGGTTTGAATTGGACCACTAAATGACTTATTCCACACCGCCATATTAAATAAATCAAATACATACATAAGTCGACTTATTTGAAAAATTCCAATTTACTGCATAAATCTTAAAAGAACTGCCAAGGAAAGCTCTGGTGAAGCTCACCAATCTTATAAATGCAGCATTTAGAATCAAATGTGTACCAAGCTTATGGAAAATTGCAGAAGTAATTATGATCCCAAAACCTGGGAAACCGCCACACATAACATCGTCTTATAGGCCAATTTCGCTATTGCCAGTCATGTCCAAACTCTTTGAGAAGCTTCTGGTAAAAAGATTAAATCCGATAATCGAGAGTAAAAACTTGATCCCAAATCATCAGTTCGGTTTTCGCAATCGAAACTCAACAATTGATCAAGTACACAGAATAACCAGTATAATTGAGAAAGCATTACAGGAGAAAAAATTCTGTTCAACAGTATTTCTAGGCGTTGCACAAGCGTTTGATAGAGTGTGGCATGAAGGACTTAACCACAAGTTAAGAAATCTTCTACCAATGCAATTTGCTATGATACTGGAATCTTACTTGAAAGATAGGTTTTTCAGGATTAAGTTAGATGATACATTTTCTGAATTGAAAGAAATCAATGCAGGAGTTCTGCAGGGCAGTGTATTAGGGCCGGTTTTATACCTACTATACACTTATGATCTTCCTACATTAGAAAACAACACAGTGGCAACTTTTGCAGATGATACGGCGACCTTAGCTGTTGGAAAAAATAACGAAGAATCAAACAGAAGTTACAATCAGCTATAACTCAAATATATAAATGGACAAAAAGATGTAGAATAAAACTAAATGAAGCTAAATCAGTTCACATCAACTTTACAAACAGACGATTCGAACATATTCCGATTACCATAAATCGGGAAATAATAACGCATGCGAACACAGCAAAATATCTCGGCATGACCCTGGATGCTAAACTACGTTGGAATTAAGACTTAAATACAGAAAAATGTATTGGCTGATGGGAAGCAACTCTTCTTTATCAACATACAACAAGCTTCTACTTTATAAGCAAATATTGAAACCGATTTGGACTTATGGTATTCAGCTTTGCGTTTGTACCAAACAGAGCAACGAAAATATCATCCAAAGATTTCAGAATATGGTATTAAGGAACATCGTTGATGCACCTTGGTATGTCAGGAACAATGACCTTCATAGGGACTTTAAAATGAACCTCATCTTAAACGAAATCCAGGAAAAAGCACGGAGACATGAAGAAAGGCTCCGCCAACATGTGAACATTGAGGCAACTCAGCTCCTAAGCATCGCGAATTTAGTACGGAGACTTAAAAGAACCAAACCTTTTGAGCTGGTGTGATTGTCAGTTTAAGCAGCATTGTGCTGATCTAAAATCCACTACAAAGATGTGGTTTACTTCAATTTACCAAACACTATGGAACGCCAATGAGAAGAAGCCATAGATTAATTTAAGTTAGTAAATTAAGTCAGAAACAAATTGCTCATTAGTCCAGGAGACTAGATTGTAATTACAAAAATTCACGAATTGGATCCTAGCCTAAGTCGTCCCTATAATATTAATTTAGTCTATTTGGTTTAGTGAACTTTTTGAGTCCAACCTTAATACGTCAACTTCAGTTTTGGGTTACATGAACGAGTTTAGCTAAATCGGATTTATTAAAGCCGCTGTCTGTCTAGCGTATAAGGTCGTTGTTGCTGTGGCATATGCCATTCCATGAGCTCTTTGTCTGTTTTTTTGCATTATGCTACTATTCAATGTTTTAACAGATATACAAATTCAAAACAATCATTTCATTCATTTCACCTAGAGCTGTCGTCACTGACAAATGTAGTTCTACGTCTCTCTCCGGCTCACTTCTATAGTGAACCAAAACTTCTTGTTTTATTCGTATTAAGACGTCTGTATAATATTAATTTAGTATATGGTTAAATTTAATGTAATAATTTCATTTATTTGATGAAAACACAGAAAAGGAAAAATTTTTATATGTATTATCCTCATTTGGCAATGAGGTACTTTCAATAAAATGTTTATGTTTCGTTCATTATTCGCTTGGGCACCGAACCCTGACACCACCCTGACATCGAAATATATAAGTAATAAACTGTTAGAAAAAAGATACATAAAAATGCAGGAAATTTGAATTAAATACAGCAAATTCGAGGCATACATACGCCTTCCGCGCATTTGTTAACAACCACTATTTTTTTTATTTAATGAAACAATATTTTTTGTAACATTTTAATGACAATAATCGCACCTGACAAATTTTTCATAATTTTTCCCCGCATCTAGGGGCGCTATAGACAAAACCAACGAGCTAATTTTGGAAAACGGCTCATTACTTAAATTGATTTTGTGACGTTTTTTGCCCTATAAAATTTCATCCAGATAAAAAAAAAATTAATCGTTTCTAGTAACTTTTAACTTTTTCTGATCTAGTTCCATTAACTTTCTATGCAAAATCTAGATTTAATGAAGAAATATGGCGACTTACCAGGCAAGAATGATGCACGTTACATTTGACCCACAAACGATATTATGGCAGTAGTTACCGAACGGTGCAGGGAATTCTAAAAGGTATCTTCCTTTGGTCAGAAGTCGTTGGCGGCGTGCTGGCTTTCTCAGAGTAGAGAATGATATCATTCCTTGAAATATAGTCTACATTTTTAATAATGTTTCAAAAAAAATTTAGCTGGTAAAAATTCATCCATCAATATTATTCCATTAGTAAATTCATTATTAGTGACACGTCATCGCGAATAAAGAAGAACTGAGCATGCAATTGGGTGTTTTGTAATAGATGCTGCAAGGAGGATTAAATAAAAGCATAAACAATATGCTGGGACGAAAAAGTCAATAATTTCGTAAATCAAATCTCAAAACAACCGCTGTTTAATGTAACAAAATAAGGGAATTCAGTCGAACAACCGTTTCGTATTCAACAGTCGACTTCGCAAAAATTTGAATCTTCTTCTAGGGTTAAAATAGATAAGAATTGTGAGGTGTCTATTACCTCTGATTTTGAATGATGTAAATATTACGAAAAGATACGATTTCGCGTTAAAATACTAGAATTGAGGCGTTGAGAAGCAAAGTGGTCCAATCTCAATATTTAACTTTTAGAGAATATTGATTTGAAAATTTTTACAAATTTAATTATGAGCTGGTGAACGTAGTTTTTGTATAAAATACTTATATTTGAGCCTTATGAATAATGGTAGTATATGCCACAAATTTTTTTTTTTCAAAACTACTTTTAATTTAAGTCAACTTCACTAATAATATTATAATCGAAATTTTATGGGTTAGACCACTTTGCTTCTCAACGCCTCAACATCAAGTTTATCTTGTTCCATAGCGGCAAACAGCAAAGAGTTTGGAGAAAGCAGAATCAATCATTACAAGTTAATTTGGTGTCCCTTGCGGTATGCCAACTGCTGCTTCAGGAAGAAGCTAGCAAGCTAACGAATGACAGATGGTCAAGTGTTACCCCATGTGTAATAACGGCTGGTCTGACCAAAGTTGGACTCGGCGAGATCCAAACAGCTGATCTCACGTTAGCGGAGTCAGATCAGTGTGGTTGTTGGAGTGATTACGGGGCACTGTCTCATAGGCAGACATGCGAATAGGCTTGGTTTCTTCTCACATGACTACTGTCGTAGTTGCGAGGACGAAGAGAAGGAAACGACAGTACTTCATCTTCTTTGCACCTCCCTTCGTCTGGCACGAAACAGACTAAAGTTTCTAGAGGCAACTTTCTTCAAGGATCTGACGGGCCTCTGTAGGATGGACGTCAGGAGTATCCAGCGCTTTGTTTACAGCTCAAAATGGTTCCAGTGAGTTGGAGGACAATAATTATTCGTGATATGGCTACGGACCATTTTTGTGTCTATGCCTGGTTCTAGTGGACCGCCACCTAAACCTAATCTAATTTAATTTGTTGTGAGAAATTTGAAATGTATTGTAACTATACCATCGTAAAGTTTATTTAAATATTTTAAATGAGAATTCACATTGGCTAAAATAAAGCATAGAAGTGCGCCAAGTAATTTGATCAGTTCTTTTCAGTGTTGGCACAACGTTAACATAACGTATCGCTTTAACGGAAAATCACAATAAATTTTACATTATGTTATTCTAATCCATAACACAATTTTTAATTTTGTTTTATTACGTTTTCCGTCTTACTTTGGGAATTTTACAGCAACAATGCCTTGTTTTCATTCCGGAATGAACAAAAATCAGAGAAACAAAATACATACGAGAAACAAACACATACGATTTTTTATGTTTGTAATTTTGTATTTAGAATTATTCGAAAAGTATGAAACGGAGCATTCACAATGAAAAAACTTTTTACTTGACTTACAGGTTTGTATGAATTTCCAACATAACGAACAAAAATTTTTGTTTGTTATGTTGGAAATTCGTACAAACCTTTAAGTCAAAAGTAAAATGTTTTTCATTGCGAATGCTGTGCTAAAGTGATTAATAAAAAATCAAAAAAATCTACAGCTTAGAGTTTCGAACTGTACTTATATGTAATGGTACACATTACAAAGTACTGAAAAACTTAATTTTATATTTCTGTACTCCTCCTTATTTCCTTTCCTTTTGGGTCAGTAAATAACTTAAAAATTTCAAAAAATGTATTTAACCTTAACACGTGCCCCAAAGCAGGTAAACATTTAAATAAATTAGTTAAGTCTTAATTTCCACATATAACTTAAAGTGTACGTGTTGGTATTGTTGCGCTGCACTTTTAATCGTAAGTAGGCATAAAAGTACTTTTATCCACGACTATCTTATAATATACTCATTACACTAGTGTTTCTTCAATTATATTGATAAACATTTTTCACTAATAGCACTGATTAAACATTATTCACTACTAACAAGTAAATCGTTCATTTTAATTTCACTTTTGAAATTTTTTCTGGTAGTCTCTTCTTAAATATTACCATAGACTAATGTAAATAAAGATGTCTCAATACACATAAAAATGAACGGGTTCTATATCTTTGTTGCTTATTTTTTCTGCTCAAATGACAAATAAACGTGAATTTGGCTATACCACTATACCAATTTGTTTGTCATCTGAAAGATTATAAAATCCGCTATGAGATATAGATAATCAATAAACACGGATTATAAACCGTATAAATCCATGTTTATTTGCCATCTGATAAGAAAAATTAAATAAAAATTATATAGGACCCTCTCATTTTTATCCATATTGTGAAGTTTATATAATATTTACATTAGCCTTTGATGTTTTCTAGTGTACGGCAATGTTCCATTTTCATTAATTAAATTTCGTTTACCTATAAAACTATTTTGAAGAAAATCAAAAATATTTAATAATCGTGGACAAAGTATCGTATTCTACTCGTATATATATTTACGACTTCTCTACTCGCATATATCTTTACGACTTCATCCTAAGTAACTGTATACTAAACTAATTGTATACTGCCAAATGTATACTACAGTTCAAATTAAATTAACCTAAATACCCGTTTGTTCGTAAGTTAATACATTCAATAAAAATACCTTACCCATTACCGTTTTTTGTTGAATTCCGTCCTTAGTCATCATAATATCCATTTAAAATATATTAAAACTCGCGAAATGAAATACTAATTCTAATAATTTATTTTCAGTTAAAAAAAATGGTTTATTCCGAAAAATACAAATCAATTGTTTTCCGTTTTATTAAATTTGATGATGCAATGGTTTTGGCAAAGGAAACTTGGAAAGACGTGTGGACCGTAATTCATGAATACGAATCATCTCAGAATGAAATAGATCGCCGACGAAGAATTAAAGTCGTCCATAAATTATTTCAAAGCTTAAAGCAATGCTCATTAAATTGGACTAATCTGTCGAAAGATGAAATATTAAATATTTCTCAATTAAGCCAATTGGACAAATTCGATTTTGATGTTTGGAAAAATATTTTTACTTTTATTAAACATTTTTGGTTAATCGCAATAAATGAATATTTCTCGATTGATATAAAACCAATGCACTGTACAAATTGTAAAGCTGTCTTAGACAAGCATCATTTTGGTTGTGATTGTAAATTATGTCTAATAGAGGATATACTGCCAACCAGTGAATCACGCGAAAATTTTTATTGCTCGAAATGTTCGTTATATTATCAAATGGATGAGAAATATGTTAATTATATAATCAGCACTTTAAATTCAAAGTTAGAACAACCGGATATATTAAGTGAAATTAATGGCAAACATGATAATGGTGAGATAATAACAAATGATAAAGTTTATCATTTATCATGGGCGATATTTAAACATTTAGCGAACCGTGTGCCTTACGATTATTGCATATTAAATTCTAAACACCTTTGTATATTTCAAAATCAGCCATGCTCAAATATTTCGTGTAAAGTAGCTGCACACATCGTTGCTGGAATGTATCCATTAAATTTATCAAAATTATTGATAGGACTGTATAATCCAGTTAATTATAATAAGCGCACAAACATAGTACCTGACCAAATGAACTCTTTTCTAAATAAATTTGTTGACAGTATTAAAAAAACATTGAGTGAGAATGAAATCAAACATGAATACGATTCAACGGATATTAATTTATTGTTCAAAATTTACTCACATAAAGAGGATATTAATTCATTGCGTCATATGGTCTCATTATTGGCAGAGTCTGGTTTAACGAAATTCGAATTTTCGCCGAATGAAAATGTATATCCCTGTTTTTTAAGTTTATTTAAAATTAAGAATAAAGAATTAGAATTAAAGTTAAATAGGTTAGAATGTATTTACGCATTAAAAATGCGTTCATTATCAGAAAATAATATTAAAGCAAAATGGAAAACGCAGCAAAACTATTGTGAAGATATAAGATCACAAATAAATAAATTTGATATTTCATCAGAATCGATAATGAGCTTAACGAATATATCAACAATTTCGAATATATCTAATGTCCTAGAATCCGAAAGTAAAATTCAAATTGGAGACGTACTAAAAACAAAAAGTGCTTGTCTGAACAAACTAAAAAATATCGTAAGTAAGACAGCGAGACCGAGTCATGAAGCTTGGCAGAATAAAGCAATGAGTTATGCTGTTAAAAAGAAAATAAATAGGTAAGCATTATTTTCACTCTAAATTAAAAAAATTGATTTTAACTAAGATGCAATTTTTCAGTAATCTTGAAGCCGAGTTGAGCTCTTTTAGGAAGGAACAAACTGAACTAAAACACAAGGTTACTAAATCAACAAATATTAAATCTCCAAATAGAAAAACAACAACAAGCAACCATGATTGTCACTTGCGGGGTAAGTAAACTTTTTGTTACTTATATGGAGGATTTAATTTATAAGACACCATAACGAATAAAGTTTTCTAATTAAAATAAACTAACCACAGAATCGACTTGTAAAGTTAGATGTATTTAAATATCTTTTCTAGATTGTGGCTCTGAGAAGGAAAACAAGAAAGATTCGGATGAACCTACCAAAGATATAAGCAGAATTTGTCATCGCAGTGAAGGTCAATGTGTATGTTATTATTGTACAATATTTGGTGTGTTAAATTCTGTAAGTTCACCAAGTTTGATACGTTTCCGAAGATAACTATGTGATCTATTGATTTTTTAAGGAATGGAGCCGGGGTCGAACCACAAGTACACGAGATCGTTTGCGGAAAAGATTGAATCAGATACAAAATAGTAAGGGCCCCTTGAAATCTGTTAATGTAAAAACAATGAAAAATACATCAGATTTATTAAAAACAAAAAATGAATCGAAAACTTCAAGCAGTCCTAAACTAAGAAAAGATGTGGAGAATACACTAACTACAACGAGTGTCGTAGTAGATAAAAAATTGGAAAATGATATAGCAGCTTTAGGTGAAGAAATGCACAAAATGAATGTGAATAAACCACCGGTCAATAAACCTTTGGTCAACAAACCTCCAGTCAATAAACCTCCGGTCAATAAACCGCCGGTCAATAAACCTGTAGTCAATACACCTTCCCGCACGTCTGCATCAGATGTACCAACTACCACGCGTTCTAACAATGTACAGATGGATTTGAATTCTACACCTCGCACATCTGTCCCTAATCCTATTAATTCAAATTTACGCCAAACATCACTTGTCAAACCAAAATGTGACGAAGAAGCGCATTCTATTGGATTATCTTCTGTTAACGATTTACTTCATTTTATTGAAGGTTCTTCAGAAAATAAACCAAAAGATATTTCCAAAAAGGTTGCAAAAAAAGCGCGGCAAAAGCAAAAAAAAGATGAACAAAACAAATTACGACAGTTAGAAGAATTGCGCGAAGAATTCGAGAAAGTATGTGTTCGGGAATTAGAATTGAAAATGATATTAAAAAAATTAAAAAGCTCTAAAAAGAAGGACAAGAAAAAAATTAATGAACACGAAGTTAAAGTTCGGCAGGTGGATATTGAGAAATTTGAAATGGAAACTTTAATCAAACAAATCATTTCGGATATCAAAACTACATCTCCCGATTTTAAGTTTAGTTATCAACCGAAGCTAAACCAGTCTAGTAACATTTCGGGTCCAAACACACAGACTTCAACAACAATTAATAATTGGGATAGTAAAATGTTGCATGCAACTATTAAAATTCCACCAATTCCACCAAGTATTGCTAAAGAGTACGGTGTGAATCCTATTGTTTCGGACCAAAGATTTATTCCATTAAATAAGTCTAACGGACCAAACAACCAAAATTATCAGGAATCGCCAGCTGATCCCACCAAACGTATAGTAACTATAAGAAGAGTCAATTTACCACATGCAGAGCCACAAGTTACTGTAACGGCGAAAGGATCATCGCCAGATAAAGACATGCTTTTATACACTTTTGTGAATGGCCAACTGGTCTCAACAAATGCACCCACAAATAATACAAAGGACCCTAAAATAAAAGTACGAAATACAAAAACAAAAGAAAATTTGCAAAAAGGCAAATCTATCAAACAAACTACAGATACTTTGAAAATTGATCAGAAAACCGCTAAACAAAGCAAGGATAAGTCAACATCCATACAGAAACCTGTTATTATGCCGTTAGATTCACCACGAACCGAAACTAAGAAAAATCAGGGGAAATCTGAAAGTGCTTCGAATAACAATGAAAAGTTGGCCACCAAAAATAAAGAATCTAAATCAAATTCAAAAACCAATAAAGACGCTAAACCAACCGTTGGCAATGCAAATCACAAAGTCAAAAATGGTGACAATAGTTCTAAAGATAGTTTACAAGAGAATCGCCTAATCAGCGACTCCAGAAATATTAAAGCAAAAAATGATACAACATCGCCACCGTGTTTGCAGGTCAAAAAAGATGTTAAAAAACCATTACAATATAAGCTATGCGAGTCAATTTACGAAAGTAATAAATTTCAATTATTGGCTGATGAATCTTCAGATTGTGAAGATCAAGACTATATCGACGCAGGTGCTATTTCTAATGTCCAGAAAACTGACATTGCTAAAACGTACGAGAATAAAAAACAGAAAAATTCAGCATCATCAAAATTAATCAATGATTTAGATAGAAAGACGGTTATTAAGCCGGTTGCTGAAACTAAATTGTCAAAGAAGCAAAAAAAGAAAATGAATCAAAATGATAGTAACAGTAAAAACCTATCAAAGGCAAATGAAAAGGAGAACATAGTGAATTCTTTAACAAAATCAATTGAGCGATTACGGGTGAATACGGATACTACGATTCAATTGGTTAAACATCGTGAAAATGTAAAAGGGCCAATAGAGGTGAGTCATTTTAGCTATCATAATGTTATGAACTTTTATTGAATGCAGTTTGTTTTGTGTTGAATTATGTTTTGTTGCTTCAACTTTACGAGTTCGGATTGATTTTAAAAATTCCGGATATTAAATATTTAAATTTGACAAATATAGTAAATGTGTTACAGTCGGGAAGATTACTGAAGTGAAAGTTAATCATGATTTGATGTTGAGTTTGAATTGCTTACTTTTTATTTAAACAATTTACCTAAACCAATTTTATTAAAACCCAATTCGAGAGCTACTTAGGATTTTAAAATTCTATAGGTGAAGGAAAACAGGAAACTGGAAATTAATGTCGGGTCGCTACACTCAATTCGACTTGGTAGTTTTCGCGTTTAATAGTTATAGGAACAAAAATATCTTCAATAAATGAGTCAGCATAAAGAATTTTATAGCTCAAAAGGAGCGGAAATTCATTAGCAAATGAAAATAACTCTCTATTTTGGGAACTTACAACTCATTAAGAGCAGGAACAGATATTAACTTCAGTCCTCTTATAGTTTTGCACCCTATGTGGAACAGTAATCCTCGTTCTTACTTTCTGGCCAAGCGACCACTGACGAATTGTTTTTAGCCATGTAAAATAAGCTCTTTCTGGACCTGCTAGCTGCAGTGAGCATAAGCACGTGCAACCACCTTATCGAGTGGTTATTTGCCAACGAAACTATCCTAGATGTCTTTTCCTGAAATAATTTCTTTAATTGGATACTTCTCTTTTAAATTTTAGAATAATATAAGCATCATGGACCAATTAAAACTAGGTGTGAACGTTGAGGGACTAAAACTACCACCAGGTATAACATTGACTAAAGTTGATTCATCGGCAGCTGATTCCATGAAATTTCAGAAGGAATCCATTGCAAAAGTAAGTTTCTATTTACAACCAAATTTCTATTGATTAATTTGCTATAAGTAACCGTAACAATTTGCTTGTTTGATTTACAGATTAGTCAACCAATGCAAACAATAAATGATTCATCGTATCCAATAGAACCAAGAATGGGAAATTCTAATCAGAATGGAGTCATTATGATCGACACGTTAAACATTAAAAGAAGCCCTCCGGGTTTTAATAGCGTTACCTGCGAAAATGAAATTAAAAAGCCAAGGAAACAACGAAAAAAATCAAAAAATGGGGATACAACTCATAACACAGCTAAAAAGAATAAACAACCGAATGAAGGAAATCAACGAGAAGCAAAAATTGTTACTTTGCGTAATCCGATATTCCAAGCTGTTAATAATTCGTTTCAACAAAATCAAATGCCATTGGGTGATGTAAATTCCTTGCCAAAACAAACAATGCCAGTTGATCAACCGGCAGCAATCATTAAAAATGAAAACGGCATGTTTACTATTCGTAATCCTGCGTTACAACACGCCATCCAATCAGGCGCAGTGAACAATCTGCATCAATATAATACTAATGGAGACGCATCAATGCTAGAACATCAAGACAATTTTTCCTACTTTTCCGATGGGACTTCATCCCACCACTCAAGCAATAAATGTTATTCGGCAGCGATTGGAAGTGAGCTCAAAAATGTTCAACAAAAAAAACAAATGCACCAAAAACAGAATGAGGCACTGTTACCACCACTATTTGATCAAATGGCTCATTCTGTAAACAATGGTAATATGTATAACAATTATGGCTTTCATGGTAATCAAAGTCCATCTCTATTTGAAAATCAATGTGTATATGGATTAAATAGTAATTTTATTATACCTTCAACGTGCAATTCTTTAAAAGACAACAGTTTGCCGCAAAATATGCAAACGAGTTATTTTAATAATTTAAGTAATGGATGTCAACCATATTCGCTTCCATCAAACGATTGTAAAAGTTTGTTTTGTAATAATCGGTGTGATGAAATAAATTCAAACATGTCTGGCACGACATCAAAATTACATAGCCAATACTATGGCGATGGTAGCTTATCAATCGATCCTCAAAACAAATATGATGATCTAAGTTTTTTACAAAATTTACAACCCGGACATCGTTTAAATAGTGAAGTACTCACAATAAATAAATATAAAATCGAAAAATTTATTATATTTTATTTGTTAATTTCCAGGTAACAATTCACAATATCAGTGAATCGAAATTTTCTCGAAATAAAATACACACCTCTAACGGAATAGAAATAACAAAAATTCACGGATCACCTACAATGTCATTACCAAATCCAAATTCAGCTGGAGATAGTAATCGCAATGGAACCACTGATATTTATTAAAATATAATATACATTTTGTTTTAAAAGAAAAAAATTGCAGAATTTAATGACCTATGTACCAGAAAATATTGATAAATAGTAAAAATCGAAATTAATGAATTAACCAAATGGCGAATTGAATTGAACTTTGAATATCGGTTAATAAATCAATAAAATAGGTAACGACAACGATATGCTCTCACAAGCAACATCGTATTTTCTTGCTTTAATTTCGTAAGGTTTCGCGTAGAGTTAAATTCTAGGAGTTAAGTTCAAAATATTTCTACACGAGCACGCTATTAGAAAAATTCGAGGTTATCATTTAAGGTTGTTTATACCGGGTTTTAAAAGATGGGCTGACTGTACCCTTCAGATTATTCGCCAATCATTTTTCTATTAAACTGCCCCAACTCAGCATTTTGATCTATTGAGCTCGTGGATCACAGGCCTTGTGATTGTTTTCGATTACTCCAGGGAATCTATGAAATACAGGCCGACCAAAAAATGTGTTTTTCTAGTTTGAATAACTTTTAAATCATGTTAGGCCAGAATCAAGAAAAGAGACCCAAATTAAGATCATTCACATCCTCTTTTCAAGCATGTGATTGAAGGTAGGTTCAGGCCTGTAAGTCTAGCGCGAGATTTGTTTCGATGTTCTCTTAAAAACACCTCTCTTAATTTTGTAAACTATATTCTCCCCGTGCTGTTACAATCTATGAATAGTTCATTCACGACAGATTGTGCAGCTTGAGGAGGATTAACATACCTAATAATAAATTAATAAACCAATACTAACCAGTATTACAGCACGGTCGTCCAAATTCATTCGGTATTATTGCATCTCCGCTTCGATCTTTGTCTTTTTCAGGCGATTATTGTGCATCAGTTAGGTTAGACCAACCCCACTTTTTGGAGCATTTTGCCGTTGTAAACAATTTGCAAGTTAGGATTTGAAAAGTACAATTAGGTAATCTAAAATAGGTATACATATATGTATTTTTGTAGAGATACAAATAAGTTCGACTGACTCGAAAATCAAAGCCTAAAATAGATCCAACGTCATACAATTTACTTTGTTTTTAAATGTTTGTTGTCCTTAAAATACTACGCAACATTTGAGATTAGCCAACATTTATGATTGAAGAGATTCTGTCAGTCCATATTAGAGAGCACGTGTTATCTTCCAGTCCACTAGTGATGGGCTAAATCGATCTTTTTTTTAAAAATCATATGAGAAAATGAACAAAACAGAACAAAAAAGATCGATTTAGCACATCACTACAGTCCACACTACTGCTGATTCTTATTCACCGGGAAAGCTAAACATAGCAATAGACATTAATAGGATGGGACCGGAAGAATGTTTTAAATATACCACTCCATTCCTCACGGACAGCAAATTTCAGTTGGTTGGGTGTCTCGAGAGCAGAATCCCTTGATCTAATTCGCTTCGCACACAAGCTGTGGTAAAGATCCGGCAGAGTCTCTTTAACATATCTGATTGCCTCATTCTTTTCGTTTCCCTTCATCTATGGTTATTGCACCCCCAAAACTTGAATGAAATATTCGTCATTCTAAATGAAAGTCTCTCTCTAATTGGTTCGGGTGAGGGAGAACTAAATTTTAAAACGATTACAACAAATTGACTGCTCCAATGTGTGCTTTGGACTATGAAGCAACGATTAATATCGATTGAAGTACTAAACTAGTTACAGTTAAAGCGAAGTAATAAACTAGTTAGAGTTAGGTTGAAATTGTGTGATTCTTATTTTATAAATATTAGACTATTTTTGTGTTCATTTCAACCTAATTGCAAGAGCGAAACTTAAAATGTGGGGGGAGGGGGGTTGGATGGTTTCATGGTTTAACCTAGTATCTACCGTTCAAAAAGGCATATTATATTTTATATCTATTATATTACAAGCGTTTTACCGTTCTACCACCTTTCTCCAAGCAGTTGAGACATTTTCATAATGGCTGATCTTTCGAATATCTTAAACACCAGAAAGAAAAAAGCCAGTGATTAAAATATTTTTAATTTAGTCCATATCTCAGATGAAACCAATGTTTTTTTTTTTGCAAAATAATTTCTTTGGTCGGAAGATTGTTATCAGGAATAACATCATCTCAGAAAACTCTCCTTATTAAAATAAAATGCCTTATTGTTTTATTTGTGCATAGAAAACATAGGATTTTTAAAGTCACCTGGGGTCACCAACGAAAAAAGCCGAATCCAACAGTTTTAAGATGGATGAAAGTTGAAATGTATCTAATAAAATAGATTCTGAATATGACGGCCTAATGAAATTTTAAATAGAGGGTGTCACTGTCATCTATGACTACGAGTACTATTCTCTTGTTGATTGACTCACTGTATTAAAAACACCTACTATAAAAAAACAAATTAAATTACTCACGGAAATAGATTGAAACATTTTTGGAATAAAACTTCGTGCAGCCTTTTTGAAGTGACCACTGATTTATAACTCAGTGACAATTCGTAGTTAAACGAGACAACGGTGGTCCGTTGAAAATATAAATATGTACATTGCCAAAAGTAAGGAGAACACTATGTGCGACAACTATCGGAAATTCGAAACACATCCATTGTGACCAATACTACTTTCCATAAGAAGAACCAGCAGTAGTTAAATAAGATATAGCTCTGTAGAGAAAATGTATATTATCAAGAAATTCCTGAGCGCTTTCATTCGATTTCGAAAAATTATCAATTTTAAAATGGTTGAACTGTGACATGAGAATATTTCCTACTTTTGCTCCATTCTTGATATTAGTCTTGGTTTGAAAAGTTCATAATTGAACTAAATAAGTCGGCCTGCCCACATTCTCAAACAAGATTTTCGAATTAAAATCGCGGTTTTCAATTTATCAAAATCGTGGCCAAGAGCTTATATGGGCTATCTTCAGAAATTCCACCTTTTATTAATATTTGAATTAAAAAAAGTGTAGTTTGAGTATTAGGGCCATGATTCACGTTTATGGAGATTGCACTTTAGCCAGAATCGGCCATAGAACATCCACATTTGATCAAAATCGAGGTTTTTCGAAGAGGCTATATTTATTAACATTCAAATTAAAATAAAGTGGAGCATACCCTATAAGGAAGAATAAAAAATCGCATCATATATCATGACCAGAATCGCCAAAAGCTTGCCCAGAATATTAAAATATACTTTGTTACAATTCGAATGGTAATATAAGGTGGGATTTCTGGAAATCGGCCGTATTATCTCTTCGATAAACTGAGATTTTGATAAATTGTAGATGTTCTATGGCCAATTCTGGCCAATATAAACTATTTTCAAGGTAAGTTTAGTAACGCACAATTTTGCACAATTATCATACACCGAAAAATATGTTTTATTATGTAAACGGAATATATTTGATTTCTGGTGTGATAATCACGAGAGAAATCCCATCCTTTTTCCTAAAGTACGCTATGCACGAATTTTCTAATTACAGGCACAAAATTGCACAATCCCAATGGTGCGAAATATATAAAGAAAACTTGGGTTTTCTAAAATGGGATTTATGGTGTGATGTACACCTATTGCAAACTATATTTTGTTTTGGTTTATTATTTTCATTCCAAATAGCAAATAACTATGAGTAGGATCAAGTGGATATTATTTTGTAGTGGTGCAGTATATAATTATATATACATATGTATATGGTATATATGGTGAAAAATACGTCAAATCACAAATTTTTGGAAGTCATGTTTTAATTTTATGATTTTTATGTTTTGAATTTGTAGTCTTGATTAAAAAAAAAATTTTGTAGCACGTGATTTTTTGTTGTTGTTGTTTAAAATACAGGGTGTCAAATTTTGAGAAAAATGATGAACATGGTGTTGTGTTTAATACAGATTAATAAAAAAATATAAAAATGGTAAGTTCTTTAATTTCTTCATTTTCAAATTTCCCGCCAAAATTTTATTTTTGAATTTTCTCAATGATCGTCTAATTTTTTTTGTTTTTTTTTTTTTAAATTTTACGTCCTTTAATTCTATTGAACATACTAAAAACTTGCGCTAATAAAATTTTTCGTTTTCGTGCAAAGTACGATGACTCTACCTATTTTGAAAATTTCAAAAATCGAATGGTAGATTTTTGGTCCTCTTACAAAACTCGATTTTATTTAATTTTTCCAGGTTAATTTTTTCACTCGTTTTTGTGATTCAAAATTAAATTTAAAACAAAAAATATTGACAGTCCATGAATAATTAATTTGACATTTTGATGACTGTATGCGTTCCGCTGCTTCCTGGTTGAACACAGTTTTTAGGACGTAGCAGAGAAAATTTAGAAAAATCAATTTTTTTTTATTCATCATCCTTAAATTTCAACTTGTAGCCCTCATAGCACTCCTTTAATGTGCACATTATTAGACGTTTCTGAACTTTATCTTTATCAATAGTTAAACAATCGTTTTTCCCACGCATTATATGACTAACATCATCATCGTTATAATATTCTAGCACTGAATACCTGAGTTCATCACTGATCCGTTTTCCAACTTTGGGTGCTGGAAGGCTCAGTGACCCATTCTTGTTTTGACTATTTTTAGCTGTCCGTACCATATATTGGGTTGTGTTGAATTCTTCCTGGTGTTGTATAGTTAGAGATTTCAGCAGGGTAGACAGCAGCTGTATTTTATCACAATTTTTCTCCAAATGTCGGAATTTGATTTTTAGTTGATCCATGAATTCATCATAAAGACTTGCTTTATAATGATTTTCCTCTGAGTGAGATAAAAGAGGTTCTATTCCAGATACCAAAGATGTTGATGATGTCGGTAATGTGGTAGTTAAATTTAATAATTTTTTCTGCTCATGATATTGCCTGGATTCCAACTTACTTGGATATATAGGGGACATGCCAATGTCTGGTAATATCTGATTATTCTTTTCACGAACGGGAGCACTTTCACTCATACTCGAAATATTCTCGTCATTGACTGTTGATGATGTCTCCGGAGTAACAGGTGATACCTCGTTTTCAACTTTTTGACTTTTATTAGTCACCCGGTAATAACATGATGTACAAATCGATGAATTTTCAGTTACATGAATCGAGCGCGGCAAACGAATTTTAATATAATCATTAACTTTTCTTAAATTTTTAGAACATTTCAACTCAGGAAACGGCTTACAACACTTTTTGTACCCAACCTTTATTACACTTATTATTTGAAATACTTTTGATGTTATTTAAATAAGCAAATGTTTTAAATAGAACTTCATAAGTTAAACTAACTGAAATATTAATTTAAACACTAATTTATACCAAAAAATGTTAAAAGAAACCACTGGTTAAATTTTATGTTGTTTAACAGGCTTATCTACCCCTTCTTTTATAATTAAATTTTTAAATATGCGTTATTTTGTTCCAAAAGATTACGTTACGGTTTATGTATCTGAACGTAATATTTTGGGACGCATTTTTAGGGTTGGAACTAACAAAATAAATGACTCATACCAAAATTTATTTTGTTACTAATAGCTGTATGGGCTATCCCTAAACTATGTTACGCCTTTGTTTGGGGAAGGAGTATTGATTGTCGTCACGTTTAGGCTGGAGCAGGGAGAATTTCATAAAAGATGACGTCGTGTAATTATAAGAAGTTACTGTTACGGAATATTAAATATGACATAATACAATAATTTACAGGTATATCATTAGAGGCGTATTTCTTTAATATACCACTTACTTCATGTTCTTAAATGATTACATCATTGATCACATATTCAGTTTTGTGACGACTTGTGATGAAGGAGTGAGAGAGACGGAGTTAAGAATGGCCCAAAATAATTTGACGTAGTTTAAGAACGGATTTTTACAAATTTTTTCCTCTTTGTTTTTTAATTTTCTATTAGAAGTAAGAATATACTAAAGATCGACGAAATAATTTTAAACAATTACATTATCAGGTCGAGCGTAAATGAGTTAAAAATTGAAAATAACATATAGACAATTTGATTTTGTATTCCAAAAACGGGTAAATCGTCATACTTAAACGTATTTTGCACGAAAATGAAAAATTTTACTAGCGCAAGTTTTTAGTATGTTCAATAGAATTAAAGGACGTAAAATTTAAAAAAAAAAAAACAAAAAAAATTAGACGATCATCATTGAGAAAATTCAAAAATAAAATTTTGGCGGGAAATATGAAAATGAAGAAATTAAAGAACTTACCATTTTTATATTTTTTTATTAATCTGTATTAACTTACCTTTAAAACGAGCCCTATATCATAAATATCGGATATTTATTTTTCCTTTTATAGCCATAAACACAACACCATGTTCATAATTTTTCTCAAAATTTGACACCCTGTATTTTAAACAACAACAACAACAAAAAATCATTTTCTACAAAATGTTTTTTTAACTAGTACTACCAATTGAAAACATAAAAAATTAAAAATTTAAACACGACTTCCGGTCCCTTATACCAAATTTGTGATTTGACGTATTTTTCACCATATACTATATATACATACATAGATATAATAAGAGCATGTATATTCGCAGATGAATAATTCTGTTGTTTATTTTTCGAGTGCTTCTTGTTTTAGTGGTTTACTCGATTGTTTCTGTTTTGAGGAATTTTCCTTTTTATCTACTGCCATTTTTTTCTTTCACTCCATGAGGGAGTGATTCCTTATTCAGTGATTGAATGTGTTGTGAGGTAGGGTCCTTGCGGCGGGTCGGCTTTCCATCTCTTTCCGGTCGTGTTGCTCACTTCGGCATGCTGTCGGTGGGAGCACCTCGATACATGTATTAGTCGTTCCTTAGAGACGACGGTTTCTGTCCCGTAAGGTAATCGAGTAGTCTGTTGGGAAGGCGTCCTTCCATCCATTATTGGCATCTGTGCCTGCCACCACCGGAAAGGCAGTTCCGGTAGGCGGGTCGATGATAAAGGGGCCTTCGCAGCGGACTGGTCGGGGATCTCGACCTGTCACCTCGACCGACTGCACCCAATTTATTATTTTCTTTCGGTTCTGGGGGGTGGCACACAGTGTTTCGTTTTTCTACTTTTATTTGTCTTTTTATTTAATTCCTTTTCTCATGCAGTTATACAAGCATGGGATTATGTCTGGAAACCCCCACGACACACCGATAGCTTTAGCCAGTTACTAGACCGCACTAGACCTCTGATCCCGTGTCTGCTAACGAAATCTGAGGATTTCGTTACGCCATGGGCTTAACGATTGTTCGCAAAGACCAGTAGATCATTTTGAATTTTAAGTAAATGCTGGTTCCGATCCAGTGTTTGATCCAGCATGACTCCTAGATATTAAACTTCTTTGGAAAACTGAACCGCGAGACCGTTTAACGAGTGAGCTGTGAACATACGCTTGACCGTCCTCATAAAATCACAGTAATCGTTTTGTTTGGATTAATACTAACAAGGAAGGTACCCCAGGTGTACCTCATCGAAGAACACAAAAAATATGGGTCACGTATTTTTTTAATGCTAACTCAAGCTAATATTAGGGGTAAAATGTACCCCAATGTTCGACCTTCTGCACACATTTTTATAAATACCTCATATAGCATTCAAAATTATTTGATAAAACAAAATGGAAAATTTTTGTTATAAAAAATAGAAATAATCCATGGTTAATTGGACCTTAAGAAAGCATCCCCTGTTTTGTAGGGGGTGAAAATACATATTTCTGGGGGTAGCTTTCACCACTTACATTAGTGAGTTAGCACTAAAAAAATACGTGCCATTTTTTTGTGCTCTTTATCATTACAAAACTTCGATTAAATCGATGATTTATACCTGGTAACATCTTTGTAGGTCCTTTCTGGACGCACCATTGTCATACTACATTGAGTGCATCCTGCATGAGATCGGAGATGATTTCATCAAATTTCTCACTGATTATTGTAGCTAAACCAGAATGGTTAGTAGGCCATCAATAACCAATAACCCTAATAAAGGAGACCCTACGCCTCCTTGGGCACATCCCTTTATGGCCCTAACGGTTGCCTAATTTAGCTGTGATGCTTCGATGTTTCAACATGGTATGGATTCACCTGATTTTAAAGGTGGAATCCCCTTCGCCCTTATAGGAGGTATTGTCAAATGCCTTTTCAAATTTTGTCAAAAGGCCACTAAGAGCAATCACTGTAGATTTACCAGCTTGATATGTAAACTGGTTCCGATGAGCGGATTTCTTATAAAGGCTTCACTTCTTATTGGGTGATCCAAAACTTTTCCATCGTTTTCAGCAGAAACAATGTGAAGCTAATTGAGCGATAGGCCTTGGGCTGGGTATCTGGACGGTATAAATACCACATTTACTCTCCGCCAAAGTTTCGCTACTGTTTGGGAAAATACCAATCACAATCGGGGCACGATTGTGCCGTGGCCTTATTAGCATAACTCACTATTATCCACCCGATTCGGAATTGATTTTCAAGGAACTTTGGTTTTAGTGCCTTGCCCTCCTAATTCAGCACCTTCCTCGTAATGCCCTCCTGGACAGAATTTAGCTGTTCCACCGTCAGGTTCACCTCTGAAAAGTCACGGATAAGATCCCAATGATCTCCGATTACATTCGTATGAATATAATTTCAGACCGAAGTAGGTATCGTCCTCAGAGAGATTCCTCAGCCGCAGGGACCCCTAAAGTAGTACTAGTCTCTTTAAGTGACCGTAGTGCCAACAGTTTTTCTGCCGCCCTTTGCCCTGCTCAATAAGCCTTTTCTATCGCTTCTTAACCGCTCCACATTATTATGTTTTCAATAATAAATTATGTATGACTAACTTGCCGTTTTCTTCTTTCTTAACCGTATCATTCACATTTACATTAATGACATTAACTATATGTTGATAAGCATATACTTATTGTAACGGGCGTAACTAATTATAAATATACAACATTTTGCCCGGCTTAGTTTCAGACCAACTTAATAATTTTTTTATTTATTTATTTTAATGACAATAATTAAAATTCTGGTCTAGCTAATTTTGGATAATGGAATCTCTGTGGTTGTTGCCTTAATCTGGATATTCTTCTAAAATACTATTCTTCTTCATCATCTTGTGATCTCTTTCTAGAAGTATTCTGCACATATTTATCATTATTAGACAATACCACAACTAGATGATATTTATAGGCTAACGTAGATTTCCTTATTTGATTGTGAAGAACCATCCTGACATTATTATTACGTTAATAATATACGTAAATTTACTTATTGGCTTTAAGAGCCTGAACATCGATTAATCGGTTTGCTCTGCAGGGTCTGAGAATAAAATAATTTTTAGGTCACAGTGCTAGATGGCTAGAACGTCCGCAGAACCCAGCCATAATAATACTCTTCTAATATCCTTCTCCTTCTAACGTCATAATTTCCAGAATCGAAATAACCAAGTTCAATAAAACCTCGATTACAAAAAATGTGGTATATGCCGCATGCTGCAAGATGGAATAACTAATGCGATGATAAAACAAATATTTTTTAGAAGGTTAGCACTGCGCTAAACGAGATTTGTATGTAATTTCATTCCCTAATATAAGTTTATTGTTTGTTGTATTGGAGTTGTTTATAAAATAATTTATGAATGGATACTACCGCACAGTTGTATAGTTTAACGGTGAGGTACTACCGTGTAGCCTCGTTCTATTTGTACACCCACATATCATCTCTTCTAATTAAATATAATGTAGGTGACGCGTGTAAATATTCTATTTTTAGTTGGCTCTCTGTTATGTCATGTAAACGTACGAGTAAGCCGAACAATAATATAGGAAGTAGTCATTAAGTAAAGGTAATAATTATAGATAATTAGACTAGATATACATATCAAGATTTCGTCAAAATTTAACATTGAAAAATTATTTGTCTCAATTAAGACAAAAAAAATTTTGTAAATATGTTTGTAGTTCGGCTTGAGGGCAATTAATAATTTCACCATACCAAAGTAGTATAATTCAGAACATTCACTTTTTGCAATTAACATTTTTCTACTTTACCTACTCGTACTTCGTATAAATCTACTACATATTTACTTTCATATTTTAGCTTTAAATCGGTAAATGCTTGAAGCGAAAATTACGTCAATAAAACATTGATAACATCATTAAATTGGACCACCAAAATCCGCGTGGCATATACAATTTTGTTGGTAATTCAATATTTCGAGGGTTTCGAACGGATTTTAAATTTGAATAATTCAGTTTAGACAACCTAATTTGATAATAGTTTTGAATGTGTCTGTGTGATTTAGAAAGTGACCACTCGATCTTTGGGAATTACAATGTTTTCAGCTGCTTTTTGTTGCAATGAGTCTACTGATGCCGACAAGTTTAATTCTTCATAGATTAATTTACAATATTGAACTAAATTTGGAACGGTCAGAAGTTTATTCAAGAATTCAACTTCAGCTATACTATCTATAAATAAACCACTCAATATCCAGAAAGTACCCATTAACAACGCTTTATCAATAAGACTGATTTTCAACACTATGGTAACAAGTCCTTATAGACCATTGTAACGAAAATTAAGATCATTGAAAGCCATACAATAACTTGGCAGAAAAAACTCAACGTGACCAGAGAGGAAACATTAGATCGAAAGTAAGTCCTGCTTTTTGTTGCTTTCACTATTGGGTGTTAAATAATATAAAACGTGTTCAGTGTTCATCGCTTAAGTAATGTTAGTGGTCGGAGGCATAATCTGGCTTTGATTTTTTTTCCATCAACGAGTGAGTCAAGTGAAACCAAGCATGTCACGTGTATAATTGCAAATCAGACCTACGAGGACTCAGGATTGCAACGATTTAGGATTGATTTCAATCCAGACGACCTCATCTTATTAGAGAAATATATTAACAAATCGAGCTCTCACTCACAGCAACACTTTCCTCACGAACATCGTTTACGATGACGCAAAACTACTAATATGGGGTGAAAAGGAAACATCCTGGGTCAACCAGATGACCTCTCAATCTGTAATGGTACGAGCATGTCTCAGATTAAATGGGCCACAGACGCTCCAATTAGCAATCAAATCCAGGCTTGCTTTTTGGTTTAATTCCTTTAATTATTTTTTTATTACCTCGTAACTTGAATTTTGTTTGGGCTTGTTGGCAGAGTCATTACAAGTCACATCACATGGGCATGAATTTTCCTTAAATTAATCAGTCATTCTTCTTAAAAGTTGCTTTTGGCCAAAAAGGGTACAATTGTGGTAAACCAAGCACAGTTTTAAAACGAAATATAAAAATCTGTCAACTATTCTTGCATAAATCCGCACCCAGACATTTAAATGAATGTTTAATCTTACGTAAAATTTTATTGTAGACCATAATGCCGTCAGATAGGATTGAATCGGACTGTTTGTTGTACAATAACCCCACAAACATTCAGATTATTAATTCAATAATTAATTCAAACGAAATCGTAGCGTCTGTGGCCCTTTTTACTATCAGACAACTACTGTTTTTACTATTTACTAAGAAACCGACCTAGATTATAGAGGTTTTTAGAGGTTGCTTACATTTTTTTTAGTTCATATGGTGTTTTATACCGATTTTCCATCGTCATAGTATAATAGTATTATACTATTATACTACAACGATGGAAAACCGAAGTTGATAGTATAATAGTATAATTTTAATATTTTGTTATACTAGCTATCAAAAATATAATAGGTAGCAAATTGTGTTTTTAACATTATAAATTTATCTGACAGTGTATTATTTTGACAATTCGCAAAATTACCATTCGATTTTTTTGTGATATCTGCATAGTGCATACATTTTATTAATTTTTTAAAAACATAACTAATGCGTACGCTGGGTTATTTTTAATTGTTATGAATATACGTCGAAATTTTCAAAATATGAATTATACCTACGTTCACACAAAAGAACTATAAATGGCGTTAACTTCATCGCGTGTGATGGAAAACCGACAAGGAATAATAGTATAATAGTATTATACTATTATGCTATTATACTATTGACGATGGAAAATCGGTATTAATTTCTCAGACGTACAGTACCGATAATAGAAAGTGCAACACCCATAAAAACAGACAAAAAGATGTATTTTGCCAATACGGCGCACGTTTAAATAACAATTGTTTTAGAAGTGGTTCTTTGTAACATAACACACATTTTATGAAAAAACATAATTTCATGATAAATGGTTTTATTGTTTTTAAAGCCATTATAAATTTTACCATTTTTCAGGTAAAATTAAATTTCAGTTTCAAGAACAGGTAAAAAATGTTGAGTCACTCTTTATTGTACTTTTTTGATTTTTGTGGTAAACAGCTGTCTTACGAAGTAATAAAATATATATACAATATTTAGTCGCCCCACCTTTGTTGGCAATAACAGCTGCAATCCTAGTTGGCATGGAATCAATTAAATCTTGCAGGTACTCGAGGGTCAGTTCTTTATACCTCACTTCTTCAATTATTAAATTGAGTTTTTTTGGATGATGACGGCATCTCTTTATTGATTTTCATCCCCATTACGTGCCAAAGGTTTTCAATGGGGTTCAAATCCGGTGAATTTCCAGGCCAATCCAGTGTAGGAATTCCGTTTTTCAACAGAAAATCTTTAACCTGAAGAGAAATAATAATAATTAATTTTTTCCTTTTTTTTATCGTCTTAAATATAAAATTAGTAAATAAAAAAATAATAATGCTTACCGATTTGGCTCGATGACAAGGGGTGGGGTCATCTTGAAAAATCACAGACTCAGCACTCAAAAAATGTATTTCAATGGAAGGGAACAAAAATCCTTTAAGATTTGTTTGTAAACTTCTGCGTTCACAGTTCGTTTAATAAAGGCAATTTCCATAATTCCATGATAAGAAAAACATCCCCAAATCATTTGGCCCGCTGGAAGCTTCACTGTTTTTATCAAGCACTGATCGGTCAGGCGTTCGCCGGATTTGCGCCTGACGTACTGGATTCCATCCGATCCAAAACGGTTAAATTTACTCTCGTCGGAGAATATAACAGTTCGCAACTGCTGTAGACTCCAACCAATTCTAACCGTTTTTGTTTCATTTTGGTCGTAAGAAATGTTTTTTTGCGCGGGACCTGGCCATATATCCTTTTTCCCGGAGTCGGTTACGAATCGGATGAACCCTGATTTCTTTGCCGATTTCTTCATTGAATTCAGCCCGAATATTCACAGCAGTTTTAAATCGATTGGAAAAAAATCCGATTTTTCTGAGCCATAATTAGTTGTGTGTACTTGGGCATTTTGAACAAATTATATTTTTAATAACTTTCTCTTGCGAATAATTATCTCAAACTAATTAAAAATATAAAAAACGATTGTATTTATACCCAAAAAATAAATCTGCCTCCTACGATATTGACAAGGGGCAATTAGTACAATTTTACCTGAAAAGTGTTGGTGTTGCACTTTCTATTCTCGTTACTGTATGTATACTATCGTTTTCATATTTAGACAGAGAATATACATGAGTTATTTCCGATTTTTAAAAAATCGTCAAGAACGTTTTTATAACGATAAAAGACATTGTCTTAATGTCCTTGTATTCTAACTGATGTATCTCGGCCGCATTCTTGAATTTTCAAAAACGCCATAAAGCAAATAAAAATAGACAGTTTTTCAATTGTTCCACCAACTCGATCAGCTGCTCCTTTTCCATGAGCTGTAGCAAAAAGATCCATCCTTAATAAAATTTTTTTAATTTTGTATTGTGCTGGTGATCCATCAGAAAAGTAACTATTGTATTTATTATTGAGCTTCTTCTGGAAAAGGTATACTTGGTTTGTAGTATGTTTAATTTCCTCCGATAACATTGCAAATGATACGTGTTTCAACTCATCGTTCTTCTTTTAATAAACAACCATCGGAAATATACTTACTTGTTGGTTATTCCAGTGACTTGATTGTACTTCTTCTTGTGTTAGAAACAAATAGTTCTCAGCAAAATCGTAGATAATAATGTGTTCTCCCTGGCAAACGTTTTCCTTTCGTTCTCGAAGATATTCAGATTGTCGCTTAACAGTGAAACTGTGTAACATCCGTTTACCCAACAATCCATTCAGAATTTCAAGAAATTCTTCCTTCATCTTGTTGTGTCCACATATGACATCTAATTTCCTCCGTGCCTTGTTCGCCCAATTTTGATTGGATCTCCGCTATGAAATCAGCAAGCTTTGTACTGTAATCAGAACATGTTCTCGAACTGCAACTATAATTTTGAACATTGCACGTAATATATTTTAAAACTTCTTCAGTATCTTTTGGTTGTATTAAATCGGAGACAGCTGAATGCAATAAATTTGAATTTTTATGTGTATTACAAACACAAACTGAGTGTGTCCCTCAAACCTGGCAAAATGCATTCTTTTGGTCGTTCCATTGCAAATTGTGAAAATCCGACACGATCATTTTCATTTTGTTGTTTGTATTTATGGTATGCTTCCTATAGGTTCAGCAAAATCAACCTCTTAGTTTTTTTAACTTTTATTGTGGCTTCACGGACGCTCACTGTGTCTTTCATGCCAGGTAATATTCGGCTTATTTTTATTATTATAGTTGAAGGGGCATGTGGGCGTTCAGCTACCTCGCACTGCTACCTAAAAGATCTGTTGTGCTTGGACCCTGCTTAATTAGCCGTCTAGTCAATATTCAGGCTCTCAATGGTAATACTGACTGACTCAAGGACTTAAAGAGGGCAGTCGCCCTCCCGTGTACCCCTGCCCCGCCTTCCGCTTTGATTTTACTCTTACGAGTTGCTGGGAATGGAAAGTCGCCTGTAGGTTACCCAGTTTTACTACAGGAAGGCTAAATAAAACTGGAGAGTGCCTAATATCTAGAGTCCGCATACCTTGGGCTGATTAACCCATGATTAACCTATTCATCAATCGGCATATGCTGTTCTACCTTAGATTAGGGTTTTTTATCAAGGATTTCTCCTTTAGTGCCGTATAATGTCCTTTGGTAGCAATTGGTTGTTTCAATTATCTGCTTGTGTATCTGCTTACTTCAAATTCTTCTTCTATACGCTTTTGACCCAACTAGCTGGCAATGTGGTTAGCAAGTATATCCTTTGACTTTCGTTTGTTTCCTTTCTGAAAGCTTCTTTTAAATTTGAAATCCAGGAAACAAATTCGTTTTCAATAAAACTGATGCTAGAGGAACTTGCGATGCATGGATTTCAAATTTGAATCGAATTACTCAAAATTGAAGATACCTTCCGGATGTTTTCTCTCCTTATGTTTCGCTCCGTAATTTTCTTTCATTTAATGGACTCCACAGGCTTCTGTAAGTTGGTTAGCCTGCAATATAGCTTCATTTTATAGCGTATCTGAATCTTCTTTGGTGGCATACTTTTCAGTTGTTGCACGTTGCAACGTTCAGTTGTTGCAGGTTTCTGACCTTCGTAGCCTCAGATATAACATGTTCAGTTGCTTTCCGAATCTGGAGAGCTTTTCTTGGATGCGGATTAAGATTATAAGGGTTACAGCATAATTTAAATGGCATTTTTGTAAAATTTATAATAACCAATAGAAATTAATCACAAATCACTAATCCACCACTTTATTAATTATTTTACAATAATATAATCCAATCTAACAATAAAAGTGTTAATATTTATCAATTTTCACTGGTAAACTAAATGCTACTTAAAACTAACAGTTATTTCAATATTATATATACAACAATCTAAAATCTACCTGCAAGTTCTTAAAATGAGTGTTATTGTTATGATAACGGAAATAAATAACGGAATAGTATTAATAGCGTCACCTGTTTTAACCTGCATTTTTTTTAAATGGTCGCTAATTTTATGACGAAAATTAAATAAAGGATGATGATGGAAGATGGGCTCGAAACAGTAAATAAAAACCTAATCTGTTTGCAAGGCACCTCGAAGAAACGTTTCAAGCTTTACCCAGGCAAATTGCTGATAAAAATATCAACTAAATGGACAGAACTGATGATCTTGAAATACAAATGGTAACAGTACATGAGCTAAAAAAAGAAAATTAAAAATCTAAACATGAGAAGAGCTCCTGGGTATGACTTATTAACTGGACAAATTGTTAAAGAACTATCAAATAAAGTGATAAGCAAGCTTCTACATATAACCAATGCCGTGTTTAGACTAAGATACGTTCCAAGGGAAGTGGTAGACAAAAAATAAACAAAAAATATAACGATAAAAAGTCATTCAGACCCATATCCTTACTCCCAACCATATCGAAGATATTTGAAAACTACTTCTGAAGAGAAAGAAGCCCCTACTGGAAGATAGAAATCTTATTTCTGCCCACCAATTTGTTTTCAGATAAAACTACTCGACTGTTGACCAAGTTCGTAGCATCACAGTTGTTGTAACGGACGAGGGTTCAGTGAACGAAGTCTTCTCAGATACCTTCATCGATCAACTGATCATGGGCCAGCGGTCATAGTAACCGGCTAGGCTTTAGTGTGGATCGTGGAGGACAAACAGGGTCAGATTTGGAAAATGCTTGAATAGATTGCTAGAATTAGGACCTGGGATCATAACAGGAAACTGGGAGTACAATACAGGAAATTGGGCCGGGAGAGGCAATAGGAAACCGATTAATGGCACAGAAGCCTCAATACCTGTACCAACAACATGCATTACCACCCATATGTTAGTTTTTTTCCTAAATTTTGGCTTGTGCGTTGGACGGTCTGGATCTCTCTAACGCCCAGTTGATCGATGGCTAGGTGCGATTTTCGTATGGTCTCCTTGTTCACCCCTAGCTTAGAACCGTCAGCTCGCAGCCAAGAATAACCTGGGACACTTGAAAGCGAATTACTATAGGGGTTCAACACCACCTCAGGGGATTTATTTTTGCTTTTTTATTTTTATTGGTTTTTGGGTGGAGGGCTCACTGAGAGCGTTCCGTCGGGTTTTGCTATTTTTCCTTTTAACCGCATCGAGCTTTCTTAATAATGGGCGAAGTTGGTTCTGCGGTGGATATACGGGCAACAACCGTCTCCACTACCACCTACCAATACCCACTTGGTTCGGAATTATCCCCTGGAATAACATCGGGTACCGAACCTGTTGATCGCGAGCTAAATTATTATTTTTTCCTAAGCAACAGAATTGCACACGGTACTCTTCTTATACAGCACTTATTAACTGCTGTACACTAAATGTTTGTTTACTACGCGATAGAATCGCACACAGCACTGTTCTATACCGTACTTACTAACAGCGGTGCACCAAATTATTCAAAGGTAACAATCCTTTCCTAGGGCTACTCGTATTATGCGTTTTTTAACGATTTCTACCTTTTGGGTACTAAAAGCACTCAGAATGGCACAGTGCCTCAAATGCGTGGATTCCGCCATCTCGGAACGACACACACCAAGGGTCAAGTATTTTTCTACGTTTGATCGAGTTTGCCATAAAGAATTGGAGTGCAAGCTAAAGCGGGACCTTCCCAAACAATATTATGAAATTCTGAAATCCTACATAACTGACAGGGACTTCCGTGTAAGATACGAAGAAGAATACTCAGACCTAAAGAAAATTTCAACCAGTAGAATCAACCATAGCAACTTATTCTGATGATACTGCAATTTTGGCAGTAGGTAGCAATGAGTAGGAGCTACAAATAAACTGCAAGCATAATAAATATGAATAAAACCAATTCTAACAGAATCCCAGTACTAATCAACACTAAATAAGTTGATTGTGCGAATAAGGCGAAATATCTAGGTATGACGCTCGATGCCAAGTTAAGATGAAAAGTACATATCAAAAAGAAAAAGGAGAAGCTGAGCATGAAGTATAGGAAAATGTACTGGCTCATAGGTGGACACTCTGAACTGTGCCTACATAATAAATTGGTTAAATGGCTCACGTCTCCGATCAAGCCAATAGACCTAGTGAAACGGGTCTAAAAACTACACCACTATAGCAAATATTTATGATGTATTTGGTAAATTAAATTGAGTGGCCGTTTCTTAAGGGGTATAACAGGTTATAATAGAATAAGTTAAATTAATAGCTAAAAGTTTTACTGTGCTAAAATGGAATTTTCCTTGACAAAACTGTTTTAAATGTTCCTGAACTATTCTTACAGGAAAAGTCATGAACTTTCTAGAAGCTTTGGTTTGAGCATATAAAAAGCGAGATCGAATTAGATTCATTAGTATTTGATAAGCGAAAGTATAAGGATTAAAAAGTGAATTTAAAGTGATTTAAAAAGTGAATTAGTGAGATATAAAAAGTAAAAGAGGTCAGTAAAATTTGTGCAAATATTATAAAAAGTAATTTTGTGAATTATTATTAATCAATTGTGTTGAATTAATTTTTTTTTGTGAATTGTTTTGTTTTATCCACAAAAACGTAATTATATTTTAGGCTTAAGAAGTGTTAGTTAAGATTTTAAGAACTTTATAGAAACAAATTTTTAATTTAGTCATTTTGCGCCCAATTTGATTTGGAATTTAGAGAATAATAATTTAGGAATCAGGAGCTATCAGTAGTGTTGTAAAATTTTCGATATTTTTAAATCCGGTAATGTTGCCGGTAATATTACCGGTAACACGGGTAAAATAGGTAACACACTTTTTGATTCTAATGTGTACCAAAGAATACAAAATTTTGACGTCTGGAAAAAAAGGGACATCTACTTGATCTGCATTTAAACATAATACTATGATCAAAAGGTAATATAACTTTTTAAATAAAACACAAACGGCTTATTATTCTATCAAATTTATTTCATCCTCTTCAAAGTAATCCGCCTAGGATGGAATACACTTATGCCAACGTTTTTTCAGCCTTCGAAACAGTTATTAAAGTCGATTTCCGGAATGACCTTCGAATCTCTTCAATCGTGTCAAAAAGATGTCCACGGATCAGTTTTTTGAGTTTCGGGAATAGCCAGAAGTCAGGCGAAGCTAAATCGGGCAAAAACGACGGTTGCGGGACAATATGGGTCGAATTTTTGGCCCAATAGTCACGTATGCACAATCGATGTGAGACGGTGCATTATCGTGATGCAAAAATCAAGAGTTGTCTGCCCAAAATTCCCGTGATGTCAACAAGATCTCTAATTATCAATCGACGATTTTTAATAATAAATTTTATATAAATATGAGTTTATGGTCAATTAAACTATTTAATTAATGGGGTCGGTCGTTGACGTTCGAAGAGGATAGACGTGTTTTTGTCGTTCTCTTCGTAACTTTAATTAATTTAATTTATTTTTTTTAAGCTTTTAAGTGTTTGTATTGTGTTGTGCTTAGTGTAGAAAATAATTATAAAAGCATAATAATAAAGTGAAATCAACTAATAATAACAATATATAAAAAAGTCAAAGGTTATACGAGGAAAATGTGGTTAAAAATAATTAACGGTACTGCGCAACTATCGTTATAAAGGTATTTTCATATCACATACATTAGTGCATACTATATATACAGGGTGAGGAACAATTTGGAAACAACTAAAAATCTCGCAGAGTTCGGTCAAACAAAAAATTAGCAAGGTTAAGTCAAGGGTAATTTTAAACAAGGAATTTAATGGTGAGCTTGGATGTGACCTTGACCTCCATCTTCAAGGTCATTTGGTGGTCAAGGTTATTTTTTTTGAATTGGAAACCCCATTTTTGGTGACAGAATCGAAAAGAGCGAGAAATGTATTTTCCATGACCTCCCAAGGTCATCTGAAGGAAAAGTATGGAAACCCCTAGAATTCTCGCGGAGTTCTGTCAAACAAAAAATTAGCAAGGTTTAGCCTTAGGTAATGCTTAACAAGCAATTTAATGGTGAGCTTGGATATGGCCTTGAACTTCATCTTCAAGGTCATTTACAGGTCAAGGTCATTTTTTAAACGGAAACCTCAATTTTTGGTAACAGAATCGAAAAGAGCGAGAAATTGTCCGTCCGAATATGTATTTTCCATGACCTCCCAAGGTCATCTGAAAGAATTTACACTGTGAGGTAAAAGTATGGAAACCCCTAGAATTCTCTGGGAGTTCGGTCAAAAAAGACATTAGCAAGGTTTAATCTTAGGTAATTTTCAACAAGGAATTTAATAGTGAGCTTGGATGTGACCTTGAACTTCATCTTCAAGGTCATTTACAGGTCAAGGTCATTTTTTTTTTAAATGGAAACCCCAATTTTTGGTCACAGAATCGAAAAGAGATTTGTATCCATTTTTAATTGTGATTAAATTTTTATTTTGTTGGTTTTTGTTCGTCTTATTTTAATTTCTTGTGCAAAATACATGTACATGCTGCTTTAAGTATTATTTATACAAATGGAGTTGTGTTGTTGTATAATATTGTTCGTTGAGAGGCGGGTTTCTTAAAGTTTAAGTTGCTGTTTTTTTATAATTCTGCCGTCGTTTTTTTCGTTGTTGTTGTTGAGTGGATTGAATTGAAAGAGACGTTGAAACCTGATTGTTTTGATCCGATTTTGAGATTAGAGGGATCATGTTTGATGTTATTGTGGTATATTGGAATACCTATATAATTGGGAAAGTCACAATTTTACTGAAACTGGAGGGATTTCGTTTCTAAGTGCTTTTATTTTAAATTCACTGTAATTTTAGCTGGACTCGTTTGTCTTTAAACGATATTTGGTCACTGTTCCTAGTCGATTTTTGGAGAATATAGCTGTACTTCTACATTTATTTGATGTCAAAAATGAATAACTTTTATGAACATTTTTTGACGGTTTTTTACTGTGAGTACGAGCCAGCATTTCAGTGAAGGTCATGCGTCAGTTCACTAATCACGAAGTTTATGAAAGAAGCACGTTAGAATCTTTACATATAAATCTGGTCCAAACAGCAGGATAAATAACTCTGGATGCAATATTTTTATAAATAATCCAACTAACTCTGTGTTGTACGATAAAAGGGTTAAAGAAGGCAGTTTTATTTAATCTACTTTCAATTTCTTATTCTCTCTACCTAATCAAGTCCTAAAGAAGTAACTTAAACAGTCCAACATCACGTTCCTTAGGTTTTCAGACCTAACCCTTTCGCTCCGCTTGTCCGACATAAGAGGCACGTTTTTTAATCGTCCTGTATAGGTATTTCCAGAGTAGTATATTTTTTAATGGTATTTAGACATTTGTTTATTTCCATTACTCAGTTGAAGTTTTTGTGTCAGTGAAAGCGGACGTGTTCTAGGTCGAGAGGTTTGTACTTTACAATTTATTTTTTTTATATTTATGTATCATAAATAATTATAATTTAGTGATATAAATTAAGTTTTTTACTTACGTAATTAGTTAAAATTAAAATTTTGATTTATTGAATTTTTGTTTTATTGAAAATCATTTGGGAAACTGCAAAAATTGGGGATGCCTCAAACCCTGGAACAGATTGCATAGGGTATAAACAAACAGCCAAGAATTTTTTAAAGAGTACAAAAGAATGTTATAGACTTTTATAGGCCGGTCTTAACTTGATCCAATATTAATTATAGAATGATAGTATGTATTATCCAAATTTGTTGCCAAGGTTTCAAAGTTAGTCTCTGTAAAAACCTCGCTTTATAAATAAGAAGTTCAATTTTGGGAAAATAATTAGAAATAATTACTATTTAAATAGGTTTTAGAACATTGTTACCTCTTCATTGATTTACGGTGTTAGGATTGGAAATGGGATTGAAATCACAAATGGTTGTGATAAAACTTCACTTGTTACATTGTAATACGCCAACGGGTCAATTATTTTGTTGCCGTTCTTATATTTTGGGTGAAGTTCTGCGACATTAAAAATAAAATATATAAGGCTGAAACCTCACAAGGTGATCAGAACTTCGTTCTTGATTAATTCAACTCGCCAATCAATCCCGAAATGTACTTCTCAAGTCAATATTCAGCTTAACCTCCAACTCTATTTACAACTCAACCTCTATCTCAATCGCAACTCAATCCTAAACGCAATTACCAAGTAAACGGCCAACCCAGCCATTAATTAAATCATCAAACTCAACTTAGCCCGACCCAAAGCTCAACTCTACACTTATTTTCCAACCCAATCCCAAAAATAAACTCGATTCGCAAGCTACATGCGTGTATGAACTCAACTCAATCTAACCTACCACTAAACCCTAAACTCGATCTGAAATTAATCCCTAATCGAACTTTTCTTTCAAATCCAACTCAATTTCAACTCAAACCCTACTCACTGTCATACCGATATACGTACCGTCATACCATCCTAACCTTAAAAAATCATACCATCATACCATTATTTTATTATATCATACCATCATGACACTATACCATCGTACCATCATGACACTATACCATCGTAACATCGTACCAACATACCATCATATAATCATACCATCATACTGTCAGGCCACGACATCATCATACGATCCAATCGTCATACCATTGTACCGTCATACCATCATACCCTCATACCATCACGCCATCATTCTAGAATAAATACCATCTTACCACATTGTATCATATATACAATCATACCATCACACCAATAATATCAATCAATCATACCACTATATCATCATACCACGATACCATCTTATCATCATACCATCATACCATTATACCAGCGATACCATCATACCATCTTACCATCATATGATCATACCGTCATAGAATCATACCAACATACCATTATACAGATTTTACACTTCAAATTGATCCTTTTACACTTCAAACTAAACTTTTTACATTTCAAATTGGACCTTTAATATTGCAAATAGAACCTTTTACATTTCAAATTGAACCCTTAACAAATTATATGAATGGGCAATTAGGATAGAGCTTGGCTATTCCTTAACCTATTACGGTGAAAATTGACGTGTGCGTTGAAAAGGGATTCTAAAATGATTTTTGGATAAAGTTCTGTAATTTGGTCAATAAGAATATAACTTAGCTATTAACCGATTATGATGAATTTTGACGTTTCCAACGAATAAAAGGAAATGTGAGCCAAAAAATATTTTTAGACGAGGTTGTGAGAAATATGTCAATATGTTGTCTATTTAGGTTTCTGTGAATCATGCAGCTGTTAAGGTTTCTTTAAGACAACGTAAACATACTATTTCAATTGCTAAAGGATCAAAATTATCTCCGTAATAATATTCAAGTTCCACTAGAAACTTTTCTTGCCAATCCTTCGCTTTAAACTGTCAGATCGGTAAGTTTGGCCTTGTTTGGAAAATGTAGTGTGTAGCGGACGCGCACCTCAGTATTGAAACTAATAACGGTAGTGCAGAGTTTCAGAATTACAAATATTATTTTAAATCCTCATTCCCAATCTCGAATTTCATTATAATCGGTTAAGGCATATCAAAGTTCCGTTCTACTTGGCCATATTCCAGAACTTTATCTAAAAATCATTTCAAAATTCCATTACCATCGCACATGTAAAATTCCATTAAAAACCGTTAAAAATGGACAAGTTCTATCCTAACTGACCATATTCCAGAATTTCATCTACAAATAATTTTAGAATCCCAATACTAGCATACCTATCGAACTTCATAATAATCGGTTGAGAAATAGGCAAGTTCCATTATACTTATCCATATTCCGGAACTTTATCCAAAAATCATTTTAGAATCCCATTTCCAGCGTAGATGTCAAATTTTTTCATAATCGGTTTAGAAATAGGCAAATTCCATCTGACTTGGCCATATTCCAGAACTTCATCTACAAATCATTTTAGAATCTCATTTCCAAAGCGGATGTCAAATTTGAGTAAAGCCCGTTAAAAAATAGATAAGTTACATCGTAATTGGCCATTCATATAATTTGCTAAAAGTTCAATTTGAGGTTTGAGATATTAACAGTGACCTTTCTAAAGTCTTAAACAATATTTGTGTACAGTTTGGTTCAAATCGGTCAATTCGTGCGGATTTGTTTAAATATCATACACATACGCTGTACATATGTACATACAAACACTCACTTATATAGATTGCTCAACTGCTCACTAAAAACTAAGCCAACCCCAACTCAACCCCAAGTCAACTCGCAAACGATCCCCAACTCAACACTCAACCCAACTCAACTCCTCCAACTCAACTTCAACTCAACTTGCAAATTGACCCCTAACTTAATGTCTCAATCCCCAATGCAATATTCAAACCAGAATACATAACAAATTGGTAAATGTTTTTATAACCAGGTGTTCTGGGTCAATTCGTGTGGTAGGTCCCCCCTCTTGACGTACAGGGTTCAAAAGCTTTTCAAATCTCCACGGACAAGCCGTTCTCGAGATTCATGGGTACAGACATCCAGACATCCTGACATTCAGACGTCCGTCTGTCTGGAGGGACATTTTTTTTTGCTTTTTGAGACTCAGGGACTTTCAAAACGTCGAGAAAAGTGGTTTTGGACTCATGAAATTTTTTGAAATTTTTGACAGGATTTCAATACTTTGCTCTTTTTAGACCGAATTAACTAAATCGCTTCAAGTTTCTGTCATGTGTATTGATAACATAATTTGTTATGGAGTTTCTGCGTATGTTCGACCAAGCATTGGTCTGCAACGTCAGTACAGATGTGCCGGCAATTTTTGCTAAAAATCGCTCTTCGACGCGATGCTACGTAACACCAAACAACGTATTGGAAAGTTGGTATCGTGAAGGAACTTTATAGGGTGGCTGCAATTTAGCTTAGTGAGGCACCAGAAACGAAAATTGCTCGAGATAACAGTTATCGCCTATCTGTTTTGTCCATTGGTTTCTTGTTTTCAACGAAGTTTCAGCATACTATAGTTTTCATTGACTAGTTAATACAGTGGTTGGTGTTTTTCAGGGTCAAATTCCAGCATCATATTCAGGTGGTTGAGTTGTTTGAAAATAACTTTTAATAAAATAATATTTATACTACCGACATTATCACGGTAGCACCACTTTTTGTAATATTACCCAAAATTGCCTATTTTTACCGGGAATATTACCGTTTACATTACTAACTGTCAGACTGCAAAAGTTAAAAATGCTCCAATAAGTTGAGGCGCAAATACTTCTCTTTCTTATTCAACGTGCTGGAGAAAGCAATTTTTCTCGTTTCACAAACTAAATTTAGTTCCAAGACTAATCCATTCCACAACAATAAATCAATGTTTTATTTAGCGCTATACGAGGCTTACCTGTACCGTACAAAAATATGTTTCAATTTCAGTATTAGAATAATAAAATAGAGAGTATGTAGCCGGGTTGACGATGTCGAAGAATAAGAAGATCGTATAGTAGCGTTTAGTAAAAATAAATAAATTAATGAGCATAATGCCAATTTTTGAGAGCAAAAAAAAATTTAAAAAATCAGTTCTACTATGAATTTTTAAGCGCGAACACAATGATACAAATACAATTACGAAATCACGATTTTTATTTTTTATTATTAATTAATTGTTATAAATTACACGAACGAATCTTTTAAAACGCAATTTCGTTAATCAATTAATTCATGTGCACACGATATTATTACTGTGTTTGAATAATTTTGGACATGACTAATTATTTGGGTGACGAAGTGACAAATTTCAGATCTTTACAGTGAAGTGATATTATTTTGAACGAGTGTAGTGAAGTGCGGGTATACACGATATACCTCATATTGAGTGTAAGTTGTACGTTTATTTTTATATATACGACTTTTGTTTTGACGTCAATCTTGTTTGTCTTGCGACTGTGAATGAATTTAGCGGTTGGAAATTATTTATTTTTATTACGAACTATACTTAACAAAATCACTTTGTAAATATGTATATTGGTGAAATGAATCTTTTTGGATTGCCATACTATAAAAACATATGGAACTATCTGCTCTATAAATAGTAAACAATAATTACATAAAAAAATACACGAATTTTGGAATTTTATCGTTCGTCTATCCATATATGTATAGAATTTCATTCGTTTTTGGGACCTACAAAAAACAATAAAAATTCGAAAAAAAGTTTGGTGTTAATTTTATATAATGTAAATAAGGAACTACAATTTCCGGGTTGTTTTATTTTTGTGTATCGGAAGTCACTTTTCTGAGTTTGCTTGCAATTTCTCACACACCGTATAATATGCGAAATAGTAAATAGCACTCGTAGGTTTGGTTCTAATCAAATACTGTCTAGACTAGACGGAGCAATTTTTCGCTTTGTCAAAATTAGCTGAATGTATAAATTTAGTATGGCGTTATGGTATATAGTCATAACAATGTTGAATCATTTATTTTTAATATGGAGAATTAGTATAAACAATTCCGTAGATTTAAATCAAAAATAAAAGATTTCATTGCAATTAATACTATTTTGAGGTGGATGTGTAAGATGTTAGGAATTTTATTTTATAATGTATGAATGATTATTTAGCTCAATTGGAAATTCAAGGTCGAACGTCCGCGTGATATCTTTAGCTGATAAGCTAACAATATAAATTAATTCGTTGAAATTTAGTAAAATATTGGATCAGAAGACAGTTCAAATATTTAATTTTCCAATTCTGAATTTTAAGTAAAGGGTTCAAGACGAACTGACATTTTATGTAAATTACAATATTAAAAAAATCAAGGTTATTGTTTGAAAAATGGTGAAATTTTTATTTGAATCCGAAGTACAAATTTCCCTATTAATAATGGAAGTTAATATCTGTCTAGGGGACTCTTGGGATCCAAGGCAACCACATAAGTGTTACCTTATTTATGGTTGTCAAATGTTGAACTATAGTTAAACAGTTTCATACCAATCTTGACTTAACTGTATAGGATTTAAGAGCCTTTAAGGCCGTTTGCCTATCTGAAACAATGTAGATCTTTGCATAATTTAGTCCTTTAGCTATGCCTACTCTGGCGCAAAGCTCTATAGCGTGCATTTCTGCTTGGAAGACAGTAGCCTTAGATCCTAGGGACTTCTAAAGGTCAGTTCTCTCCCAATATACTACTATCCCTGCTCCGTCTTCCGTTCTAGACCGGCCTATAAACCACACCTTGAACCCTTCTTCGAAGGACGGCCCACCTGAGCCCCACATGTCCCTATCTAGGAAAACAACACAGGAGGGTCTTTGGCATCTCTATGGTACGGTTCAACTGAAATGTCTTAACGATTCTCAGATGACTCACCATATTACCTGGCTTAATATTGCCCTCTATTTGCAGCTTCAAGGCCGTATATACCGCGTCCTTTTTAATATGCAGGTGCAACGGTGTCAGTCCTAGAAGCGCCTCGATCGGGATTATGAACTTTAGGTAAATATTGTTTTCAATTCAGTTTTTTATCTAGGATAACCCATAGATACTTAACTTCATTGGAGTATTTACTGAACCGTAGTGCCGTTTAACAAGGGATCTCTAAGCGCAAGCTTTGTCCTCCTCGTAAAAGGTACAGTAATCGTTTTGTTTGGATTGACACTAAGGCCTTCCTGGACACACCAATTCCATAATATGTTGAGTGCATCCTATGCTTGAGGTCGGAGATGATTTCATCAAATTTTCCTCTGATTACAATTGCCATATCATCGCATATACCTGGACATCATTTCCATGTCTACTCGGAAGAGTCAGCAGTCTGTCAATAGCCAATGACTATTATAACGGAAACAAAACGCTTCCCTGAGCACCCCTTTACAGCCCTTATGGTTACTGACTCACCACCAAATTTAACTGTAATCTTTCTATATTTCAGCATGGAACGGACCGACCTAAATAATTGTGGGTGGTGGAATCTCCTTTTCCCCTAAGCGAGTGATATCTTTTTCTTTCGCAGTAATCGCTTTTTCAATCTTAGTTACTAAGGACACCAAGAGCCGTTATTGTTTATTTGCCAGCTTGATATGCAAATTGATTCCCACGAAGCAAATTTCTTGTAAGGTTCATACTTCTAATTTGGTGATCCAAAACTTTTTCCATCGTTTTCAGCAGAAACGATGTGAGGCTAGAAAGACTCCAGACTCTGTTGTATGGGGCGTAAATGCGTATTTCAAATATTCAGAATTATATTTATGTGTCATTGGCTTCAGACGTTTTGTCTAAAATTGATTCCCATCATCCACCGGTAGAAATTAATGTAATTATTAAACATATCAAAACATCGGAAGGTTCAACATGATTAATTAGGCTATGGAAAAAGGGAAATTATGATCGCATAAATTCCGTATTAAGTTCGATTGACTGGTCAAATTTATTTGGTTCTTTAAGCATTAATGATTCAATCAGAATATTTTATAACAACTGAATAATATTATTGAATCTTGTATTCCATGCATCACACCAAAACGAAAGGACTATCCAAGTTGGTATTCAAGAAACCTAATTAAATTAATTGAATTTAAACATTTAATTTATAAAAAATCCAAAAGAATCAATGATCCCGAGTATTGTCAAATCCTTACGTACAACAGTGAGGAAGAAAATAAAATCGTGTTACGCTAGCTACCTCTCTTCCATCGAATCGAACATCCAATTCAATCCAAAACAGTTTTGGTCTTATACTAAATCGTTAAAAAACACAAGTATTTTCCTCCAAAGCATCCGAGACAACACTAGCATTGCGAACAACAATACTGATATCTGTAATATGTTCGCCTCTTATTTTAAGTCAGTTTATACATTTGATAACCGTACCCCTTTGAATCCCAATTTACACACTTGATAATTCTTTTATTTCCGCTTCCATAGTTACTGCCCAGTTGCGATATTTGGATCTAGCCAAGGGTGGTGGACCTGACGACATTTCACTTTACTTCTTATATCACACAGCTGAAACATTAAGTTTCCCATTCTCTCTATTGTTCAATAAGTCGCTAAATGAATGAGTATTTCCCGATGTTTGGAAGAGGGCAATTATTGTACCTATTTTCAAATCTGGTGATAAATCTCTTGTTTCAAACTACAGACCTATTGCCTTGCTAGATGCTATCGCAAAAACATTTGAACGACGTGTGTTTAATGCATTAATAGAAAAAACGGGACATTTAATTTCTAATCATCAGCATGGTTTCTACAAATTTAGGCCTACCTTGACTAATTTATTGAACTTTACAGAATTTGTTTATGATTCAATGAACTCAGGGCACAGCATTGATGTAATTTACACTGACTTTGCGAAAACTTTTGATAAAGTTAATCACAGAATTCTTTTATCAAAACTTTCTAACTTTGGAATCGATAACAAAACCATCCAATGGACCAAGTCATATCTAATCAATAGATCACATTATGTTCAAATAGTTGATTCGAAATCGGAAGTTTTCATTCCATCGTTGGGAGTTCCACAAGGCTCAATCCTTGGCCCACTATTGTTCTTGTATTTTATTAATGATATAGTTGTTGGTATTGAGAGTGAGGTACTAATGTTCGCGGATGATTTAAAATTATTTCGCGCAATTTGTTCTTTACAAGATTGCATTGTTCTGCAATCAGATGTTGATAAATTAGTGCGATGCTGTAATAGAAATTGCATGCAACTAAACATTAATAAATGTGTGCCCAGAATAAAATGTAAAGATTTGTTTAGTGAATTTTCCTACAAAATTGGTAATAGTTGTCTATCGGTTTGTCCATTTGTTAAACAATTAGGGGTCTTTATAGATGAGGGTTTTCGTTTAAGGTTCATATATATATATCAATTAATCAGCAATGCTTATAAAATGCTTGGCTTCGTGATGAGGACTGGCTCAAATTTTAAATATTCCAGCACTTTCATAAGCATTTATAATGCGGTTGTACGGAGCAACCTCGAATACTTAATCGTCATTTGGAATCCTAACTACAGCACACATTCACATAATATTGAACGGGTACAAAAGAAGTTTACTCGTTTCCTCTACCACAAAAAAAATATTTTCTATGAAAGATATGATTTGCTTTTGTCTCGGTTTAACATTACTTCGCTGCATAATAGAAGAATTATTATTGATGAGATGGTGCTATTTAAAATTGTCCATAAAATGATTGATACTGTTCTTAATGATAAAGTAAATTTTTGGTGTCACAGTCATTACACTACTCGCAATCCTCCTACATTCACTATTAACACTTACCGCACTAATATGAAAAATAACTCGCCATTAATCAGATTACAAAGCAAGCATAACAATTATTTCAATTCACTTGATATGTTTTCGTTCGGCAACCTCAAGAATTTCCAATTAACGATTGAAAACAACCTGATTCACTTATCTGTTTAATTTTTATTCTTTATTTTTATTTTTTGATATGAATTAGAGTAATTTTTGTTCATTTTATGTATTGTACATGTATATTGTATTTTATTACCTACATATATGGGTTTATGTCAAATTATTATTAACCCTTGGTTTTTGATATTGTACTACCTTCACGCCCAACATGTAATTGGATCATTAAGATCTGTTTGTTGGTGTTATTTTTGAATAAATAAATAAATAAACTATCTCACTCTTATCATCTTAGGAGCTTTACTGAGATTCCGTTACTATAAAGTCCAGAAAAGGGGGGCTCTGAAAGTAACTCAATTTATTCTTTCCGGTTCTCAGTGAAGCTCCCGTCTGCCCTCTGTAGCAGTCCTATACCATTGGAATGATCTCTACTCAACTTGTACTCGTTCCAAATCATTGGTGCGTTTAGCCTTCTTAAATAACTTCCTCGATTTTTTCCTTAGATTTTCCAGCACCCCATTTTACCAAGAGACCATGTTTGTAGACACTCTTCGCTTCACAGGACAGCTGTTCTTCAACCACTCTGGGGGCTCCCCATAATTGAGGGTATTTTTGATCCGAAAAGTGCCTTATACATAAGCTCCAATCGGTCAGTTTCGAAACTCTATATCAAATGTAATGTGCGTGTGATCGGATAAAGAAACCTCATGAGATATGTACATGCCAATTATTTATTAAAGAACGCAAATGCAAGCTGACAAGGGTCAAATCTACGATCTGTTCCCTAATCGCATTTCTGAAGTACCTGCGTACCTTTTTGATTTATGCTAATCATCATCATAAAATCAAAAAGGTACTCAACTCTATTGTTGACGTCACTGCTACCCCAGACCGGTATGGTGTGCGTTCGAATCACATCCTATCAGGCAGTCCAACTTCCTCTGCTGGCAGTGGACTATGAGTCACTTAATCTTATCCGGAGAGGGTAGTTCTGTGATAGTAGAAAAGTAGGAGGAGGAGATTACTGCCTTCTGTTTTGCTCTTTCTCCCAACACCTCCACCATATCTCTGGAGATAAACTCTGGAATGAGAATAAGATTTATTTGCGAGCTTGTCAAGATGGCCGCTCTAGGACTATTAGTTCTGTTATCGAATATCAAATTAGCCGTTTGTTTAGGTAATCCCTTAACTTAATTACCTAGAGTCCAAGGTTTCCGAATTAGGGCCATGTCTATGTGTTGGCAGGTAAACTTGCGGCTAAGGACATTCTTAGCCTGATGCAGATTAATCTGTAATATTTTTTTTAAAATTTTTTCAGCTCCTCTTACTTTGTCCTGACTGGCAGATGGCTGATATTTGCCCTCCATTTTATCGCCCTTCTTCATAGGAGTCTGTTTTTTACCAGGCCTCTTTAGTGCTTTAGCCGAGCAACGATGCATCAACCCCGGGCCCCTTACAGGTTTAACCCCTGTGGTCCTATCTTTTGCAGCCGAGTTGACATTTTTCTGACTACCCTTCGAGTGAAGCAGGGCCAGACCAAATTTGTAGTTCACCCTGTATCCAGCTTGCTTCAATCTTTCTTTGGACGAGTGATCTACCGAGAGTGTACCAAATGACGAGGTGCCTTTTGCCTCTACCCGGATCACTTTCCAATTAGCAGTATTGATACCATCATTCTAGCTCTTACTAAAACGAAATAGCCGATCAGTCGGAACCTCTTTCCTGTTTGGGACGGTCCCAAAAACAATCTGGGCCCGAGGTAGGTTATTCGCCTCGACATCCTTGAGCTAGGCATCTTTCCACGGTTTTACGTTTCCAATGGTGGCATTCAGCCAATAAGCAGTGGCCTTCCAAGTCACCAATAGCCAGCCCAGCCTGAACTGGTTACTGACGAAATTTGGTTTCAGCTCCTCATCTTCCTACCACAATACCTTATCCACGATCATCATCTCAGGAAAACCAACGGGCAAGACCCCAATGATCTCGGACTCCGCTACCTGTCCGAACGTAGCTCCAGACTTAACAGCCGAGTGTCTCAACTATCCTCAGCCCTGGTCTTCTTCACTGCCGGTGGCGGGTCATCCTCAGACCGGCTTGTTTTGGCCTGAGTGATATCTGGAGTGTTCTAGTCTCCTCCAGTGGTCATAGTTCCAAGAGTTTCGTTTTAAGCCCGGGAGCTTTTCACTCCACACGAAGCTTTTTATTACTATAAAGTATAACTAGCATCCTTCTCCACACCCTTTTCCTCACTTACAAGGGTTATTGCATCACCTCCTGAGATGCTCAATCTGTCTGTTGGGAAATCCGCAGTGGAAAGAGGGGCGAGATCCTTAAAATTCACGACGGAACTACCACTTGTTTGTGACGCTCTAGGAGCTTCGCCATCTTTATTTTTAATTAATTCCTCTATTTTGTCCCCACGAATTATGATGGGAGAGTCGTCTTTGGGACACCAAGGTCTACCACAGGAAGGCTAAATGAAACTTGTCCAGAGTCCGCATACTAGGGATTGTTTACTCTAATAGCCACCTATCTGCTCAATATTTTATACTTTAGTGCCTTTTACTTTAGCCTGTTGTCAAAAGACAAACAGTTGTCGATGGTCCCCACGAGGAGGCAGCACGTACACTTGCGAATCATGATTGGGTTGCGCCTCAGATGACCGCACACACCAGTTGACCTACCTAGAACATGACCAGAATACCCTACCGGATGTAGATGCCATGGCCACCCTCTAGTCCTCATACAGGCGGCTACTGTTTTTAGGAAATTTTCCAACACCTTTTGATAAAAATGAGGCCCAAATTCTCCAACAGACCCTTGTAAATTATCCTTCATTGTTTGGATCATTTGTCGAGCATTGGCCGAAACTTTAGCCTTATTTTTTCATCGAATCTAGTCGTCGAACGTGACACACGTCAAAATAAATTAATGTTTTGAAAAATAAATTTTCTTCGGAAAATTGTATTGTTATATATAAATATAACTATTTATACAATCTATAATTTCATAAGGAATAATAATATAAACATATATAATAGTTATTATAATGTCTACGTGCAACATTTGTTCTATGAACATTACCAAAGCGAAATTTCCTGGCGTCAAATGCGCGGGCTCATGTGATAATACGTTTCACATAAGATGTGCAAACATTTCCGAGGAATTACTAGATGGAATAAAGAAGCGCTCAGCAAAATGGCTGTGTCATGTTTGTCGTAATTCTTCTTCGAACCAATCAATAATAATTGATGAAGTGGATTCCCATGATTCTGACGCAATGGATGATTTGCCTAATTTATCTGATGTTATGATCCTGCTGAAACGTATGGAAAAAAAGCTATCTACTCTTGATAACCTGAAAGCCATGCTTGTATCGCTTGCATCGGAAAACGAAATACTTAAATCCAGGGTAGATACCTTAGAGAACCAGATGTCGATTCAGACTTCCAAGATTCATTTACTAGAAGCTGAAAATGATAAACCAAGCCAGAAATTAAACTCGAGTAGCATAACAATTGTCGGTCTACCCAGTCAACATGGTGATATTCGTGATGTGGTTATCAACACCGTCAAAAAAATAGGAGTGGAAATTAATTATGATGACATAGTGAACATTCATGCAATTCCCAAAAGCAAGAGCACTGTCTCATATAAAGAATATACATCTAAATCATTCTCTAATGATTTATTAGTTGTCAAATTCACGACGAATGATATTAAGAATAACATTTTGCTGCAGATGAAGAAAAAGAAGTCACTTTTCACTAACGATTTGGATGTAATGTTGCCGCAAAACCATCCTGAGCAACGCATTTTCATTATGCACCGATTAACAGCGTTCCAGTCCCAGTTATATCGTGAAGCGAAGAAAATTAAAACAACGTACAATTATAAATATTTGTGGTGTACTAATGGACAAATAAATCTACGGAAATCGGCAGATTCAGATGTTTATCGAGTACAATCACTCAATGATATTTTTCGGCTTCTTCAAGCACACAATCCAATTGGGAGAAAAAATAGCGATTGTGAGATCAATCGGGAATCAAATATTTTTTAATTCATTAGGTATGCAAATTTTCTTACTATTACAAGCTCAATATTTATTGGTTATTTTTACATACTTTTCTGCCATTTTTGTTTTGATTTCAACAAAACAAATCTCATTTGTATTTGTTTATAAAGGATTGACAGTTATATTTTTTACTAACAATTTCAGTTTTAATTTGCTGGTAGCACTGACAATTAACGTGATTAATTCAAAACATCGAATAAGCTTTTTATTAGTGCTGTACCCAACTTTACATTTCTGCGGAATCAAATGCTACAATAACTACAATTTTTTTAATTTTACTCGTAAACAACAGTATCAATATTTTTTTTATAATCTTGCTTTTACCTGTATATTTTATTATCTATATTTCATTCATTTTTTATGAGTAAGATACCAAATTCTAATTTTAGGATATTGGTGCAGAACATTAGAAGTTTACGGGCAAATTTTGATACTTTTAGTTTATATGTGGCAAGCCTTAACGAGATTCCCGATTTAATTTTTGTGACTGAAATATGGATTTATTCTAAAGAATGCTGTGAGTTTAGTTTACCGGGTTACAACTTTAGGGCTTGCTGTAATGACAGTTACCGTTCTGGGGGTGTTGGTGTTTTTATTCGCAATAACATTGGTAATTACTTAATTCAAGTTTACAATTGGATGACAGCAGATATTATTCGTTTTGATCTTGACATTGCAGGGAGAAATTGGATATTCATTTGTATCTACCGATTTAATAATGGGTCTATTAATGGGTTCTGCGATGAGCTGGAAAGTTTGTTGCGTACGCTTACAAAAAGTAACGTAGCTATTCTGGGTGACATTAATTTAAATCTTTTAGATATCAATGAGTCGTTTGGTTACCAAACAATGCTGGCTTCACATGGTTTAATAAACTTTTTAAATGAACCAACTAGAATGTTAGCTTGTCTGGACCATGTCTTCCTGAAAAGTGAGCAAATATTTGATTTTAACATTAGAAACCTACCTATGCATTTTTCTGATCATAATTTGATTATAGTCGATATATTTGCATTAATGTTGAGTTCAGGTACAGTTAATTATAGATCAAATATTTCACAGGTGAATTTCACCAAACTAAACGATCTTTTAAACTTTGAAAATTGGAATTCTGTGTATTCTCAATCCAATTGTAATATTGCTTTTGAAAATTTTGTCGATATTCTAAGGTCTCACATAGCATCATCCACTTTTATCACTGATAGTCGGAAAATCACAAAATTGAAACCATGGATGAATTGTAATCTTTTGCGCAAGATGAACAAATTAAAAAAATTTTCAAAGAAATTAAATCGATATCCTTTCAATAAGAAACTGGAAAAATATGTAGTCAATCTCTCAAAGCAGGTTAAATTGGATGTTCATACTGCAAAGAACGTATTCTACAAGAACAAATTTGATTCTTCCATTAATAATTCCAAGGCTACTTGGAAGATTGTAGATGAGGTGTTAGGACGTAATTCTCGAAGTAAGCAAATAACTCAAATATATCAACTTCGAACTGAAGATATCCTTACATGTTCTAAGTCGATTTCTAATGAATTTAACAATTTTTTTATAAACATATCCAAAGAATTAACTTCCACATTTAGTGCTACTAGAAATGATGATATTGAACGTAATAAATTTATCTTTGGGTCACAGTCAAATAATTACGTTTCGTCTTGTTATTTTGAGCCTATAACTGCTTCGGAAATTATTATTGAAATTAATAATTTAAAAAACAAACGATCTAAAGGTGCTGATGGAATTGATAACTTGGTTGTTAAAAACTGCGCTTGGTACTTAGTGGATGTTTTAAAATTCTTGTATAATCTGAGCCTTGATAATGGAATTTTTCCAAATAATTTAAAATTGGCAATTGTAATTCCAATATTCAAAAAAGGCGATGAATTACAGCTGAACAATTATAGGCCGATTTCTCTGCTAAGCACCGTAGCTAAAGTCTTTGAGAAACTAATAAAACGTCGGTTAGTGCATTATCTTGATAAAGTTAATTTTTTACACAATAAACAATATGGTTTTACTGCTGGTAAATCCACTGAAGAAGCACTAATTGATTTCCTTAGTCAGATATTTACAGCTATGAACAGTTCGCAAAAGCCTACAGCATTGTTTGTTGACATTTCTAAAGCTTTCGATGTAGTCAACCATGAAATAATGCTAGCTAAACTATGTAATATTGGTATTCGAGGCACAATTCTAGATTGGTTTACAAGTTACCTTCAAAATCGGCGTCAAATTGTTAGAATAGGCGAAACATTAAGTAACCCAGGTGCTGTTAGGTGTGGCGTCCCTCAAGGATCTGTTTTGGGTCCATTATTATTTTTGATTTATTTTAATTCGATTTTTGACGTTGATTTCATAGGAAATCCCACTGCTTTTGCTGATGATTTGGCCCTTAGCTACGCTATTCCTATGACTGATAGTACTTGGGAAATTAGTCGTATTCTTGAAAAGGATCTGGACAGCCTAAGTCAATGGTTTTATCATAATCGGCTTATTGTTAGCGACAAATCAAAACTCATGCATTTTGGGCGAAGAGATGCGGTTTCCCTAGCGCACCCTCAAACGTACCACACGTATTCATGCGATGGAAATCTATGCTCGCCTCAGTGTTTTGTGCTTGAGCTGGTACATGAATTTAAATATCTGGGTTTAACAATAGATTCACTACTTAACTGGAAGTCACACATCAATAATACTAGGAAAAGCGTAATCTGGGCCATTCATAAATTCTATAATCTTAGCAAAATTTGCCCAAGGGTTACATTAAGGAAATTATACCATGCTCTAGTAGAATCAATAGTAATGTATGGCATATCCAGTTGGGGTGGTACTTATTTTACTAATATTGAGGATCTGTATATCGCACAAAAAAGAATCATTAAATTAATTTACAAGCGCCCTCAGACAACACCAACAGTTCCGTTGTTTCGTGAACTAAATTTATTACCATTTAGATATCTCTATATTTATAAAGTCCTCAAAATGTTTTTTAATCGAAGTAACAGTTTTCACATTAGACAAGCCAAATCTTTGATCAGACCATTTCACCACAAAAATTTGGCGATCAATTTCAGCAAAGGAAATATTAGGAAACTTGTGAGTTTTCTCTCAGGTCACTGTAACCTGAGATATCATTTGAACAAAATGAACCTGTCCACAGAGACGGAGTGCCGACTCTGTTTGGAAGAGACAGAAACCGCAGAACACATACTATGTGAGTGTGTTGCTCTGTGCACACGGAGGTGGATTCATTTTGAAGAGAGGTATCTGACCCCGGAGAAATGTAAATTGGCCTCTATAAACAGCATTCTCGCCTTTATTAGAGAGGTGGAGAAGCTCCTGGAGTAACAGTACCCAACAGCACAAAAGATCTTTTAGGTCGTAGTGCTAGCCGCTTTTGGGCAGGGACGAAAAAAAAAAAAAAAAAAAAAAAAAAAAAACAGTTTTCACAATCGAACTGTAAGCATATATAATACGAGAAAGCCAAATAACTTTGCCGGCGTTCGTTGCAATAGCGAAAAATTTAGAAGATTCTATCTTTATATGGCTACATTCTTTTTCCACATGTTACCTAACGATATTAAAAGTCTAAGCAATGTGCGGAAATACAAATTAAAACGTGAAATTCGATCCTGGCTGCTCGGTTTAGATAACATTGAGCAATACTTTTAGTGGTGCAATTGAATTATTGTATGTCAAATGATACTAAATTTGAGCTTGTTATTGTATGTTAAGTTGTATTAGTTTAATTTTGTTGAATTGTATAATTGTTGCTCCACCACAGATTTTAATATAAATCTAATGGAGCTTTACTTTATTTCTAATTTGCAATAATTGTTTTTCTTTAATATATGTATATAAATAAACTGAAATAAAGATAAATTTAATAATAATAATAATAATAATTTTAGCTGCAAGAAAAAATTCTAGTGATGTAAATCGCACAATCTAGACGGTCAATCGATATCTTCGAAAAGAATAGTTACACGTTCTGGAACTTCTTACGCATTAACTCAATTGCTTACTACGTACTCTCAATAAATTTTAATACATGACTTATGGCACATTGTTTTGAGCATGTGCTCATTCATACCGTGTACCAAAGAAGTAGTTTAACATGATGATGAAAATTTCTCTTCCCTGTAGTTCCATTCGGCAATTCCACATCTTCACCTGGATTTTCGCGTTCTCCTAAAAATAATGTTATTATCGGCCCTGAAACGGATAACACCTTGTTATAAATATGGTTTATAAAAATAAAATACAATTTAATACAGAAAATTTAATTTCCGAAAGAAAAAACAAAAACAAATAACCTCCTTATTAATTCTGAGGTCGTAGTAGGATTTTCAATAATTTTTCTTGGGTTTTCAGAACCCCAGATGCGACAGTTGCGATTGTTTTCGTAACCAGAGAAATGAAAGTCGCTGTGAATGAGTTTCTTGGAAAAGGCGGGATCACCTTGATGCATTTTCAGACCCTAATCATCAAAATGTGCCGAACGGCTAGCTCCTGTGATCGTCCTGACATTGATAAACCTGGATTTCTGGTCCCACCACTTTCAGTTGCGTCAGTAATGTTTTCAATTGATCTAGTTTGGTGTTTCCACTTCACTAATTTGGCCGTCATGTTCAAATTTGTTGATTAAATTAAAAATTGCGTTTCGAGATGGAGGTCCATTAGGACCAAAAACACTAGCAGTCTTACGAACTGTGTTTGTGAAATTTTCACTTTTTCTGTAGTGAATTTTCACTATTTGAATGCGTTGATGAAGCGTATAGCGATTTGCTTTCGTTAATCGGGTAGGTTTTACTTATCAATTCTATAAGTGACAAAATTTGACTAAACTTAACAATTTCTGTGTGTAAAAAAAGATGTTATCGTTATAGTGATACAATCTGATTAGTTAACAGTGCAATTTTTGCAATAGTTCAACAATTGATTCACTACATTAACTGTTGCCGAACAACAACAACTTTAAGAACAAATACATGTATACGCTTTACATCATGTAAAGGATATTGACATTCAATTGGATGGTGGTATCAGACTTAATTGGATTTATGTTGATAGAAAGTGTTGAATTTTATTACTCTAAAATGCCTAAAGATAAAAGGATATGTGGAGAAATGCATCTTAGATTTGAATCACGTGACCGAAAATCAATTTCCTGAATAAGTGTAAAAATAACGGCCCCATACTGGTGAAACAAATTGTTATCAATCTCAGAAATAACAGTAAATTGTATACATTGGTGAAAGATTGGCATTGTTCAATACGTCATTGCAAATCGTTTGCAAAAATAAAAAATGTCGGCGAGCAAATATTTTAATAGTTTTAAAGATTTTTGAAAATCTGTTAGATTTGGTAATGCTAGAAATTTTAAAATTTTATGTTTCAATATTAATCGCATTAAAAATAAAATGAGTGATACTCTGTTGAGGTAATCAACTAAAAATTGTATAAAATAAATCTTATTGTGCCTTTTGTCCCATTCCGGTGGTTTTGCAGCTAGAGCTTGCTTTAAAGCCATCACTTGTCGTCGATAAACTTGTCCCGTAATGGTTTCACGCGTCGACGGCCCTGGTTCACCTGGATTGACCCACGCTGATTTGCGCTTTGGATTGTCATAATGGATCCATTTTTCATCCCCAGTGATGATTCGATACAAAAACCGCTTCCTTTGTTGTCGTTGAAGCAACAATTCGCACATGGTTTTCCGACGTTCCATGTCCCTTTCTTTCAATTTGTGTGGCACATGTATACGTTGCGAAACACATTGTTGGGTAATATTGAACTCTTCTGCCAATTGTTTTTCAGTCTAACAAGGGTCCACATCAAGCAATTCTTCCAATTCTGTATCTTCAAATTGTCTTGGTCTGCCTTCACGTTCTTTGTCTCTTACGTCAAAATCACCAACTTTGAATCGTTGAAACCATTCTTTGCATGTTGTTTTCGATGGAGCATGTTCACCGTAAATTTCCACAAGCAAACGATTTGTTTCCGCTGCACTTTTCTTCAACAAAAAATAATGAAGTAAAACTTCCCGCAAATGTTGTTTTTTTGGCACAAAATTCGACATTTTCAATTACATGAAAATAATTGTTGTTTACGCTTTGAACAAATGTCACTAGTAATTATTCATTCAAGCTTGACATCTAACCTCCAAAAAACATGTATTGCCCGATTGAATAATATGCAACCAGTGATGCTAACGACACCTACTAAAAAAATTGAGGTGTGGCCAACACACGACTTTCTTTTACGAACAGAGAATTTTGAGAAAATTTATTTTTTTCTTAATTTTTTTTTAAATTTATTAATTTTTTTCTTAATTTTTTATTTTTTATTTTTATTTGTTTTTAATTTTTAGAAACATTTTGTTTAAAGTAGTTTTTTGTAAACCTTATACTTTTTAAGATATTTGCAAAATAAATTTTCTGGACCAGGGGAGTGGCCACTTCCGGTTAGCCGATTTGGAGTAAAATTCACTGGGACCTCCCAATTTAGCAAAAAAGCTTAAATCTGAAGTTTCAGTCCGATTGGTTAAACCATCTGGGCTGTAGAGAGGACACAGACAGACTGACAGACTGACAGACTGACAGACTGACAGACAGACAGACTGACAGACTGACAGACTGACAGACTGACAGACTGACAGACTGACAGACTGACAGACTGACAGACTGACAGACTGACAGACTGACAGACTGACAGACAGACAGACAGACAGACACCATTTCGAAACCCAATTTTTCGGACTCAGGGGACCTCAAAACAAATAAATCTCTAAAAATCTCAAGGTCCAAAATTTTCATGATTACTATACTTTATTTTACTAGAGTAAAAGAAAGTAAAAGGTCGGAAATTTATTTGTACACCCAATATATATATTTAACGGGAAGTCAGAGTATGGCATGGTAATTCCTATATATTTTAATAAATTTTGTATGTACATATGTATTGTTAAGACCGTGTAGATCTGAAGAAGATAATAAATTTATCGAAACGTCGAAATAAATATTAAGAATTAGTTTTATTGGCTGCCAAACCCGAAGACTAGAGGAAATAAATAAGACATTTCTCACGGAAAAATATTTCATGGGCTTTTTTGACATTCTTTATGAGTTTTAGTTTCTCAGTCATCAAACCGGAATCGCATTTCCTGAGTTTTTATACCTTTAGGTGTTCTTTATACTAATAAAATCCATATGATAAACATGTCATCGAACCGGAATTCGGGTGCTAGTCAGTAATATGCATTTTCTGTATTTCGCGTTCTTACTTAAAATTGTTACTGACCCGCTATTTCCCCCATTAGTCTTTTTGAGAATATGTACGTAAATAAATGTACTTTTTGCCGAACAGACGACGACATAGGTAAGCCAACAAAGCAAATATTTATTAATTTAAAATCATACAATTATGATGAATTAACATAAACATTTTATTTTCAATACATATCAGATTTTTCGCCATCGGGAGCTACCAATCACCAGTAGTCAACGACGCGCAAGTATCAATGTCCCAGCCATATGTATCATCGCTTATACATAATGGCAAAATGCGATTGTGAACAATTTATTTACAATTGACCAAACCGGGCTCGCATTTTTTGTGTTTTACTTTCTTTTACTCTAGTAAAATAAAGTATAGTAATCATGAAAATTTTGGACCTTGAGATTTTTAGAGATTTATTTGTTTTGAGGTCCCCTGAGTCCGAAAAAGTGGGTTTCGAAATGGTGTCTGTCTGTCTGTCTGTCTGTCTGTCTGTCTGTCTGTCTGTCAGTCTGTCAGTCTGTCAGTCTGTCAGTCTGTCTGTGTCCTCTCTACAGCCCAGATGGTTTAACCAATCGAACTGAAACTTCAGATTTAAGCTTTTTTGATAAATTGGGCGGTCCCAGTGAATTTTACTCCAAATCGGCTAGCCGGAAGTGGCCACTCCCTTGGTCCAGAAAATTTATTTTGCAAATATCTTAAAAAGTATAAGGTTTACAAAAAAATACTGATAACAAAATGTATCCAAAAATTAAAAACAAATAAAAATAAAAAATAAAAAATTAAAAAAAAAAATTAAGAAAAAAATAAAATTTCTCAAAATTCTCTGTTCGTAAAAGAAAGTCGTGTGTTGGCCACACCTCAATTTTTTTATTTGGTAATGAGACATTAACATTATTTGTATACTTAATGCAAATCATCCCGTTTTTTCTCCTAGTTATTCGCTAAATTATCTTTTTAATTATCTAATGTATCTAATACATAGTTCATAATAATCAAATTTTATTAGTTTTAATATTACAAAATCAATAACAGTTTTCTAAATTAATTATTTGTCATATAAATGAAAAAACGTTTCAAAAACCCAACCAAAAAAACCTGAGTTTTTTAACGTTCGAAACATGCACGCTTTACTTTAGTCAGAATAGCAAATAACTTTAATTTTGCGATTCACGTTTTTAAATGTCAAAGAAAAAAACGTAAATCACCAAGTTACTTACCGAAGAACAAGAAAGCTGTTTTGTCTAAAGTGGTGGACTGTTTTGTTAATATAAAACAAACTTTTGAACAAAATAAATTACACAGAACTTATGAAAAAAATACTTCTACATTATGCCGGAAATTAACTTCAAACAGCTATTAAAGGAAAGCGTCTTTCGAACCACAGAAACTTGAAGCGACTGAGTTACTTCGATCTAAAATGACCAAAGAATTGAAATCCTGTCAAAAATGACGAAAAATTTGGTTGGTCCTAAACCATTTTTCTCGACGTTTTGAAAGCCCCTGAGTCTGAAAAAGCAAAAAAAAATGTCCGTCCGCCTGTCTGGACGTCTGGATGTCTGGATGTCTGGATTTCTGGGTGTCTGGTTGTTTGGATATCTGTACCCATGTTATCTCGAGAACGGCTTGTCCGATTTGGTTTTTGTTGCCAATCTGTTTCTATGGTCAAGGCGGTGATTTGAAAAGCTTTTGGAAACTGTACGTCAAGAGGGTGAAATAGGTGCCATTCGAATTGAATCAAAACACCTGGTTACATAAAAATATTTACGAATTGTTTCTATATGCGGGTTTGATGAGTGAGTTTGGCCTAAAGTTTGCGGTTTAGTTGAGGATTAAGTTGGGTTCTGATTACGAGTTGAATTAGGGTTGAGTTGCGGTATAGTTGGGGTTAGATTAGGGTTTGGTGAGCAGTTGGGCAATCTATGTAAAGGGAAACCTCACTACAACGGAAATCTACGGGACCAAAAACGTTGTCCGTTAAACTGAGGATTTTCCTTTTTTTTATAAAAATTTTATTGGTATTCTATATCTTATCCGATATTGATGAAATCCAGCATTTCCAATAGAAATTGGATTCTCAAATGATTTTGAGACGAAGTTATGGAATATGGCCAAGTAGGATGGAACTTGGCTATTCCTTTACCGATTATGATGGAATTTGACATGTGCGATGGAAATAGGATTCTAAAGTGATTTTTGGATAAAGTGCTCGAATATGGCCAAGTAAGATGGAAGTTTGCTATTTCTTAACCGATTATGATGAAATTTGACATGTGCGATAGAAATTTGGTTGTAAACTGAGTTTTAGAAAAAGTTGTTGCCATATTCCATAACTTCATGTAAAAATCATTTTAGAATTCCATTCCCAAAGCGCATGTCAAACTTCATTTGTATATTTTTTGACTATATTCCAGAATTTTATCCAAAAATCATTTAAGAATCGCATTTCAATCATGGATATCAAATTTCACTAAAACCGGCTAAGAAATAGCCAAGTTCCATCCAAATTGGCCATTCATATAATTTGCTAAAGGTTCAATTTGAAGTGTAAAAAGAACAAATTGAAGTGGTAGAGTTTCAATTTGAAGTGAACTCGTAAAATCTATGTCATCACAGAAACATCTGTCCGTGTCCGCTTTAATAAAGTGGGAGATGGTATGATGGTATGGTGGTATGATGATATGATGGTATGATAGTGATGGTATGATGATATGTTGGTATGATGGTATGAGTTGAGTAGAGGGTTGAGATTTGGTTCGAGCTAAGTTGAGTTGATGTTGAGGTAGGATTTAGTTAGCCTGTTCTGTTGGGAAATTATTTAAGAGTTGATTTGGAGTTAGGTTAAGGGTTGATTTGAAAGTTGATTTGGGCTTGATTTGGTGATTGATTTGAAGGTTTGGTTGGCGGTTAATTTGGTGATTGCATTTAGAATTATGTTGTGATTGAGATGGATTTGAAGGTTTAGCTGAAGATTGACTAAAGAGATTTATTTCGGGATTGATTTGGGGGTTGAATTAATCAACACCGAAGTTCTGACCACCTCATTTCAGCCCTGTATATTTTATTTTTACGTTCCTTGCGTAATTTGCGCCTCCGTTCCATCGAAGTTGTCTCCACCTATTGTTTGAGCAATATTTTAGTACATACTAAATAATAACGAATAAAAATTTCGAAATCTACAAATATTTCTTGAACAGTTGTAATTAGGAGCTAAGCCCTAATTTAATGAATATTCACATCACGTTTAATATTACCGAGTGATTAATACTGCAATGAAGAGATCACAAAAGAACCTTGTATCAAGAAAAGTTAATTATTTTTTCACAATTTCCAATAAATAATTGTTGCACAACTGGTAATCAAAATTTGTAATGCTATTTATGTTGATTACTGATCGTCTACAAATGTTTCATATTTTTTCTTTTTATAACGCATTAGCTACACCCGTATATACTCTTTCACGTCATATTGTCAAACATTTCGTAATGCCAGGAACAACAATACTTTATTTTGTAGCTGATTCATTTACTATAATCGTTGATTATATTTTAGTAAAATTTATATCAATTGTGTTAGCATCATCGCCGTAATTCATTAGCAAATCTTACATAACTATTTATATAAATATCGACTAGTTTGTTTGTATAGAGAGACCAAGCCTACGGACTATTTGTTATACAATAAACCATTAAAATCGGGTTAACGATTTGTTTTGTAAATTTAACACAAAACTGTTAATGTACATACAAATTTAACAAGCAGTTTCTACTTCAGGAAGAGATTAACGCCCCATACTTTATTATTAAAAGACGTAAAAATGCCGTCACATTTGTGATAAAAAAAAATCCATTTCATTTAATAAAAACTAATTAATTTACATAGAAACAAAAACAGAAAAATTCTGCACAATCGAACCATAATTACGATCGTCAGCTGATTCATAATATATTTTTCGTAAGACTTATAGAAATTACAAACCATTGTGTTACGTTAATTGAATTGACTTTTAATATCTCTTATATGTAGCGACTAGATTGACATTGAATTCCGTTGAGAGCTTAATCGTTAGCTTATTTAGCTGCAGGAAATAAATGTTTTCTTTGCGCGGGAATTTTAATTAGAAAGGGATTTGAAGTTGATTTACAAAACATGTTTGTTACCCATTTTATCATTGTCACTGAAATTGACCTTCCATATTTTTGGTAAATTTAATGATCTATAAAATTTGCAGTTATCCCAAACTTTCATCCCAAGAAAATTTAAAATATCTCTGACAACGTGAGTGTTGAATCGCATTACAGACTTTTCCCTGTTAGTTACAGTTGAGTTGATTTGAAAATAACAAGCCAGAACACAGTTTACAAAGTATCTCAATGGAGTATCTCAATAACTTTTCGTAATTCACGAACGTTTAAAAACTCTTTTTAAATTAATCTCTCAAAAAATCTCTTTCGAACCTTGTGTCGAACTATTGATGAACGTTGTTTGTAGTCAGCTATCAATGAGCGATTTTGCGCTGATCCGTTTTTCATGTCTATCGTAGAATGTAATTAAATTTTTAGCGCATTTCACTGTTCTACATTCGATGAATTTCTCAAAATGCAGGTTCGTTTGGTGATTCTTCGGCTATTAAACTTTTCGCAATGTTAATAACTTTGGGTGCAATATTGGCTTAACACCCAAAGTGGCGTTTGTCATTCTAGGACTTTTCTTTCCCTTGTACAGTTTATTCCGAAAAGCAGAAAATAGTGATTTTAGGATAATTTGACTAGGACAATTCCATATGGTATAATTTGACCAGGAAAAAATCCAACTTGCACAATTTAACTTTATTACGGTTAAATGTGAGTTTAAGGTGGTAAATCACGTGCATGATTTAACCATAAAAAAGTTAAATTGTGCAAGTTAAACTGCTCAAGTTAAATTAAGCAAATTACCATAAAAATATTAAATTGTGCGTGGTTTTCCATCCTGAGTGCGTGTGGTTATAAAAAAGATCAATTTTACAAGAAAAAATAAATAAATCATAAATAAATTTGGTACATATAAAAAAGAAGAATAAATATTTTATTAGCTATAAGTTAAAAAAGGTAATAGACACGATTAATAATTATTATACAAATAGTATTGTTCATACTAAATATGCATGCTTGTAATGAAATTCCACTATGCGTCAACACCAAGAACCATCTCGCCTTGTAACGTCCCAACAGTTGTTACGACAATATTATGTTGAGGCAGCAGACAAATTTTCGAAATCCCGTGCTTGTAGACACCGTGCTTGGTTTTCACGTTAGCCACTCGAGCCAGCCCTTCGTCCCCAGTGTAAATTTCAACAAGCCGGCTGAGTTAGCATTTATGTGAAGGTTGATTGTGGTCGATGAGGACTACCAAATCACCAACAGTGATTGTGTGTTGGTTTGGTCGATTTGTGGGATTGCTGTTGTGCTCGCAGATGTTCCTGTAATGAACGATTCCAAAATATGCGATATTGAAAATCAATCTGCCACCGGGTTTCAAGTGGCGGTCGGTTTAGTTGTCGCCTGATCAAGAAGTCCCCCGGCATAACATAATCAAAATTGTCGGGGTCATTGGTAATGAGCCCGAGCGGTCGTGAACTTAGAACCGCTTCAACTTGTTTGACTAAAGTCAACAACTGTTCGTACATAAATGTTGCTAGACCTACCCCGTATGGCGCAGATGAAATTTGGCAAGTTTCACTCCAGCTTCATGCAGGCCGTCAATAAGGTCCTCTTCGCATATCGATTGCAGCTAATTCTTCAATTAGTTAGACGAAAGCAGCGGATAAAACTCACGTAAGTCGGACTGTTGTGCCGATAAAATTGGTGTCATTGTCGGAAAAAACCACTTCGCAAAGCCTTCCGGTGGTCACAAAGGGCTTGATGCAGCCTGCTAGAATGCTTTTGTGAGAAAACAAATAAAAATACATAGAAACGTCTTTGTTGGTGGTTTACCGCTGATACGGTAGTGAAAAAAAATGTACAGAAGTCTATATTAACAGAAGAAAACGGTGGTGCGGCGCTTACTCGTTCCGATGGTAGGTGTCCCATCTGTTCCGTCATTGGAATCGGTCGAACTCGAACACTCTTTGTTTTCTCGATAAACCCTTTTGCATACTGTAGTACCGTATAAAGGCCAATAGTATTGCCGAACGGCGGCCAATAGAGCTCGTGAACTGGCATGTTATAGTTTCCTATGATAGAAGTAGTAGTGTTTTGGGTAAGGCAAGGTGGTATGTTGATAGTGGTCACGAACAGTAGCGACAACGAGGGAAACATTGACTGCTTGACGGTGAAATTAGCCTTTACCAATCCCATGAGTTCGATAGGAAAACATTGTTTCTGCACGACTCGGTTGATAGTATTGAGAGCTCGATCCAATTCTTATAGTTTCAGCGGCATACTAAATTTGAATTGCGGCTTAAGTTTGAAGCGTAGCAATTGGTCTCATAGCGAAGTGTTGGCCAGAACAAAACCTCTTCTAATAGAAATGCTGGTCCGTTCTATAAATTTGATTGAATGAACTTCTTAGGTATCAAGCCTCGCGAAATCAAATCAGCTGGGTTGCATTCCGTCGGTTCGTGTAACCAATTTTCTTTTTCCGAAACTTCTTGTTTCGGAAAAAGAACAAAAGTTTTCCATCTGGATAGACACGACTAAATTTAATGAAGAGTAATTAATGAGTCCGACCTATAGAATGTTTGCTATACATTGAAATTCTGGTTCTGCGTTCTCTTTTGAAGCGTCTGTTAATAGCAGGCTCTGGGGAAGTGATTGTTCCCGGTGCATTTTCAGTTCCCATAGTGATTGAATAAGCAGCTTTCTCCGAGTGATCACCAGAGCCAAGAGACCAAGCAGATCGTAAATCCGAGCGATTTTTAAAAATATGGTTCGTTTCGAAAAGGTTGAACCTGTGTTTATATTGACAAAAACGTTAAAGTTACCAGTGGACGGATGATCTAAAATTCCAATGGTTTTTACTCGTTCATGATCGCCCATTTTGCGCGATGTCTTAATGAAATCCGTGGGGTCTTCGACTTCAAAGCCGTTGGAACAACCACTTTGTTAAGTGCCATGTCAGCATTTTATTTATTATTTGATTTTTCAGCTAGCAACTATTGATTTAGTACCGATAAGTAGGTCGTTAACATAAACATCTTTCTCAATTGTTTCGGTAGCAACAGGTAATAAGAGAGCGTGTAATCGAGATCTTGCTTAAGACATCTTGTGGCGGGAAACAGAGCACAGGACGTTCCATATGTCACGGTGTTCAATTTAAAAGTTGAAAGCTGTTCAGTCGGAGCGTTTCACCACAGGACGAGTTGATATCTTTTAGCAATGTCGGCACTGAATGCATGCGCGTGTGCTCGAATTCAAACTAAAATTGAAAATAGTTCGGTCGACAGAATGAACCATCAAAACTGAGTTGAGTGATTTTCCACTAGATGACTTGGTAGAGCCGTCGAAAACTACGCGCAGTTTACTGCCTGACTTTAGAACACAATGATGGGGAAAACCTAAGTTCAACAACGTAAATTCAGAACAATAGCTGTTAGGTTTGCATATTCCATATGTCCTAACCTCTTGTATATGTCCATGAATCTGGAATAGGACGAATAGCGAAACTTTTCGACACTCCAGGTATCGATGGATCCGATAAAAATGGGAGTTTGATAATAAAAAACTGAACTTTGTTATTAATACCTTGATAATAAATCTCACCCTAATGTTCGAGTCGTAAATTCGAACGAGTGAGATTTATACAATATACTAACTACTTCTGTTGATGTGAAGTAGTTAGAATTTATTTGTTTTATGGTTTCATAACTAGTCAGGGTCCATTGGTCGGGCCAGCCTAGTTAGTACGAATTGTATAAATTAGTTAGGTTACCTCAGGTTGGGCCTAACTATATTTATTATGAGAAACAACCTTTTTGATTTCTAAGTTTATTCTGTTTTTATTGAAGGAAATTCAATTCTTACGTACTAACAAATTGCTTATTAAGCACTAAACATTAAACGATAAAAAGAATAAAAATGTAATTTTGTACATAAATAAAAGTATAATTCAAGTAATCAACTTATCTTGTTGTTGTTATGAAGTTCTTAATTGTACTCATATTCAGTCATAAGACTGAACAGTGTCTTTTACGGAATCTACGTGTTTTGCGGAATGTGGGAGGTTCTCGATGGTCCAGAATCATTCGATATGGAATTCAAGTAATTGATTCATCGATGGCCAAATGCCAAAATTGATTAGAATCCAACTGAGGCGAAACGTTTCCAACAACGATCCAGCCCGGTCGTGTGTTCTGTAAGTGATCAGTCAATTTCATTTGTCCTACAGAGAGTAAATCATGGTAAATCTCTGCGCCAAGTAGCAAATCATTATTCATTTATTTGAAAAATTCAGGATCGACAAGTTGAATATTTGATGAAATTTTCCACGGTTTGATATCCTTAATTATAACAACAGGCTGAAAACTCGTTATTTTTTTAAGCATTTTCACGTCCCACTCAATGTTACTGTTGAGCTACCTATTATGTTCAAGTGACGTTTGAGCCGATTCTTTGAATTTTAGTGCCCTTGTGTTGAAAATGACTCGGTCATAAAATTCAACTACGAACTGGAGTCCAAAAGTGATTTTCTACCGACAGAATGTCCAAAATTATCAAGAACTTCTTAGACCAAAACATTAGCCAAATTTACGAAGATACTGAACTCTTATTGGGTTTGGATGCAGTAAGTGGCGATATTGTTGCTAAGACACGGGTAGTTGTAATCCGCTTGCTCTTAACATCTGAATAAAATTATTCACATCATCAAAACTCAGCCGTACTATTTAGCTCAGCAACTGCAAAAACAAAAAAAAGAATTTAGAATTAAGAATTAATTATATACTTAGCTTTCAATTTGATGTATATACGATATCATAACCTAGAATTACACAATTATAAATTAGAATAATTTAATGTACACTTAAAAACTATACTTATCTTAATTCACATTAACAGCAATTGAATTCTGAAATGATTAAGTTAGTTGTGAATTATTTAATGTTAAATCGTTAAGAAAATAAAAATACTCACCAATTTGTTTATGTCGAACGCAATCATTTTGACGTCTGGATATTTGTTTACAATAACAAATGCCATTTAATTTATACATGCGTAAAAATGAGTACGTTCGGTTTATGGTTCATCACTATTACGACATCTGCAGAAAATTAGATGTACTGATGAACCATAAACCATTACCAACCTAGAAATTAATTGGAAAATAAATTGTATAAATCTGTTCTGTTCAAAACCAACCTTCAGCAAGTAAAGATAGCGAAGAAAATAATTATTAAAAAAGCGAACACCATTTTGGAAAAATAAAAAAGGCGAAACAACCTATAATTAAGCAAATACATTTATTACGAAACAACTTATTTTTTTGTTAAACACATCAAATATTGAGAACTGCTGCCCGTGCTGGATTATTGTTATCAAATTCACAATAATAAAATTTGAACTGGAATTATTGCAACTCATGGTCCTTCGAGCCGGATGTGGATTTGAAAGACATTACATCGAGCACGTGAATTTGGATAGGGTGAGCCATCGGCCTGAAATCAAGAAAAACCGTAAGTCAGTTAACTATTACTTACTTAATTTGTGATAAACGGTAACATTGCGATCATAAAACGGGAATTAATTTGAACATTATAAAGTGTGACCAAGTAGTGAATTAATCTATGACCTTGTGATTAAAATTGTAATTTAAAACTTTGCGATTAAATTTGTGATTGAAAGCCTTGCGATTAAATTTGTGATAGTTTTGCGAGTAACAAGTTTACTATAATGACGGCCGACAACCAGAAGGAAATAGAAGGTTTGCGTAAAAAACGTGGTCAGGCGAAGGCGGGCATAACGCGTGTTGAAAATTTTTGTTCTCTGACCTTAAAGGAAGCGAACAATGAAGATATCAATATTCGCCTTGAATTATTGGAAGCCTCGTACAGTGAATTTAAGGAATTAGATGAACGGTTATTAATGTATAGTCAACCATCGGAAATCGACGAGCAAGAAGGGCGATATTGCAGACTGAAGGCACTATTAAAAACGGAGTCGACAAAGAAAAATGTTATGTACCAAGATCTGCATAAACAATTCAATGATACGATGCGCACATTTGTTCAACAGCAAAAGGATTACTTTGATAATCTGCACGACAAGAGTTTTAGTATAAAAGAAGTATGTCATGATGATATTCGGTTACCAAAAATTGATATACAACCATTCAATGGCAACTACTCTGATTTCCCGTCATTTAAGGATATGTACGAGTCTTCTATTCACAAAAACGTAAATATTTCCAAGGTCCATAAATTTAAATATTTAAAAAGTTTACTCGTTGGTGAAGCGGCTAATTTGGTAAAGCATATTCAAATCACAGAGATTAACTATAGTAGCACGTGGGAGAAAATTGTGCAACGCTACGATCATAAAGACCATATAATGGACACGTTAATTAAACAATTCCTTGATCAACCAAGATTACATGGAAAATCAAAGGATATTCGCCAAATGGCTGATAAAAGCGATGAAATTATTAGAGGCATAACCGCGTTAGGTCCTGATGCTGAGTCTAGAGACACGTGGTTAATATATCTACTAATTGAGAAATGTGACATCGAAACGAAAACAGCCTGGGCATTGGAATCGCACAAGAAGTCATTCCCCAAGTTGACGGAATTCATTGAGTTTCTCAATAAACGAGGCGATGCATTAGAGAAGTGTGAACCGACAACAACGAGAAGAACAGATAAACCACAAATCACCAATGCGAATGTAAGTGTAGAACAAGTAAAATCATGTCCAATGTGCAGCGACAATCACGGTTTACACAAGTGCGCGAAGTTTAATAGTATGGAGGTGACGGCCAGGAGGGGTTTCATAGCAGAAAAGGGCCTATGTTTTAATTGCATAGGATCGCGGCATTTATCGTCGAATTGCAGATTACGAATGAGGTGTTTTAAATGCAAACGGCGACATCATCATCTATTGCATACTGAGCCAGTTGAATCCCTTGAGAACAAACCCAAACAAGAAGCAGTATCGGAAACAAACGCGAACCGTCAAGGTATGAAGACGCTTCAAATGGGAAATATCAATTCCGACGATCATACAATTCTCCCTACGGCCGTGATAAGAGTCAAAGATGTTTTGGGAAAAATTCGATTATGCAGAGCTCTATTGGACAGTGGATCACAAGCCTCATTCATTGATTCAACATTTTTCAAGAATCTAAATATTCCCAAAGGAAATGCGCGAATTGCAATATCAGGCTTGGCAACATCAAAATTAGTAACTGAAGGACTTGCATCAATTGAATTTATGCCAAGGCAGTCAAATGAAATAATAAGGGCAGATTTCTTGATTTTAAAATGTTTACCATTGGAGGTGTCAGCCGTTAACATCAGAAACATAGAAGCATTCGACGAAATCGAGTTAGCTGATCCTAATTTTAACAAGGCTGGGAAAATCGACATGATAATAGGAGCGGATTTGTTCTTCAGATTGTTAAGAGATGGCAGAAAATGTAAGGCATCATTAATTGCACAAAATACAGTGCTAGGCTATATAATTTCGGGAGGTACACAAGTAACATCTACCATCCTCAATCTTAACCTCGAGCTAAACGTTGATCATTCATTAAGGCGATTTTGGGAACAGGAGGAACTATGTGACAAGGCTAGTAATCCGGATGACTACGAGATTGAACGGCATTATAGAAAGCACACTAAGCGAGGTCAAGATGGGCGATTTGTGGTCAGCATGCCATTTAAGAACATTGCATTGGAACTTGGGAATTCTTCGTATGTGGCAAAGAGGCGATTTTATAATTTAGAGAAAAAATTGGAAAACAATAAGGAACTTAATCATGAATATAGCCAATTCATGGCAGAATATTTACAAATGGGCCACATGCATGAATGCGCGATAGATGAATACGAAGTAAACGATGACAAGAGTTTTTATCTGCCACATCATGCGGTGATAAAACGAGATAGCCTGACTACGAAAGTGAGAGTAGTCTTCGATGGGTCGTGTAAGACTTCAACCGGCGTTTCACTGAACGATACGTTGTTAGTTGGTCCAACCATTCAACAATCACTATGGGAGATACTTTTGCGATTCAGGACCCATAAATTTGCGATCAGTGCAGATATAGCAAAAATGTATCGCCAAATCCAAATAAATGAAGAGGGTAAGAACTATCAGCGAATATTTTGGAGGGAAAGTTCATCAGATCAGTTAAAAATATTTAAGTTACAAACGGTAACATATGGAACATCATCGGCACCATTTTTAGCCACGCGATGTTTAGTAGAGCTTGCAAAGGAGAATTTAACACGTTACCCAGAAGCTTCCAATGCGATCAAAATCAACTTTTATGTAGACGATTTGCTCACTGGCTCAGATAGTGTCCAAGGTTTAAAAGATTTGAAGAATAAAGTAATCAAAATATTATCATCAGGTGGGTTTGAATTACGAAAATGGTCCTCCAACGTTAAGGAATTCAACGATTTAAAGGAATACGTGAAAATTGATGACAATGCTTTGACCATCAAAATACTAGGCCTACATTGGTACCCCGAAGAGGATTTCTTTACCTTCAAATCTGTGGAATTAAATACAAATCATATAACAAAACGAATCATGTTATCTGAATCTTCTAAATTATATGATCCACTCGGATGGTTGTCTCCTTCTATTATATTGATAAAAATTCAATTTCAACAGTTATGGTTGACAAAGTTGAAGTGGGATGATCCGATACCTAAAAATATACAAAAAGAATGGATTACAATCAGACATCAATTTAAACAGTTCGAAAATTTACGAATTCAAAGACAGATGATAATGGATGGGAAAGTACAATTACATGCATTTGCTGATGCAAGCGAAAGGGCATATGCAGCTGTAGTTTACTGCCGAAGCGAGTCAACGGATGGGGTAGTGAATGTATCTCTGGTCACGTCGAAAACTAAAGTGAGTCCAATAAAAACCATTTCTCTTCCACGACTGGAACTTTGCGCTTGTGTTTTAGCTACAAAACTCCTAAAAAAAGTGTCTGACTTACTAAAAGACATTCCGCACACCAAACATGTATGGACAGATTCTCAAATTGTGCTTGCCTGGCTTAATGATCATCCCAGAAGGTGGAAGCAGTATGTAGGCAACAGGACAAGTGAAATATTAAGTATATGTCCCAGAGAGCAGTGGGATCACGTAAAATCTAAAGATAATCCTGCAGATGTCGCGAGTCGAGGTATACTACCTGAAAAGCTGTGCACATTAGATAGTTGGTGGCATGGACCCGTATGGCTAAGAAGTGCTTCTCGGAGTCAATTGATTGAAAATGGGGAGCTAATGGAACCAGATACTTTGGCGATACAAGCAGAACTTAAGAGGGATAGTTTAGTAGCAGTCCATATAACTTCTGAAGATCATTTTTTGACGACACTTGTAGAAAAATGCTCGAGCTACTCAAAGGTGTTACGAGTAGTGGTATATGTTCAACGATGGGTTCAGAGACATAAGGGTAAAGATAAAGAAAGGCGACATACATTTATAACGACTCAAGAACTAAGGCTAGCAGAGGAATTTTGTATTAAATGGGTACAAAGCACAGAATTAGGTGAAGAAATCACAATTCTTAAACAATCCAGAGAACTTCCGCGAAAATACATAATTAAATCTCTGAACCCATTTCTCGACGAAAAGAATATCCTACGAGTAGGGGGAAGATTAGAAAACGCGAGTATACCGTTTGATGCGAGACACCCCATTATTCTTCCGAAAAGGAGCTTCTTAAGTCAATTAATCATAAGACACATACACTTAAAATATATCCATTCAGGGGCTTCGCTAACTTTTTTTCTTTGTAGGCAAAGATTTTGGATTATTAAGGGTAGAAGTTTAGTGAACAAAATGGTACGAGAGTGTGTTATATGTGCCAGATTCAATGGGAAGACACCGCAACAAATCATGGGTCAGCTACCAGAATACAGAGTTCAACCAGTCAGGCCATTTACCAACACAGGCCTTGATTTCACGGGAGCCATTTCACTTTTAACCAGGCGAGGACGAGGTGCAAAAACATTAAAGGGATACATTGCTGTATTTGTATGCCTATCAACGAAAGCTATTCATTTAGAGGTTGTGTCGGACTATACGGCAGATGCGGTTATAGCAGCGTTACGGCGATTTATAGCAAGACGAGGTTTACCGGCCAAAATTTACAGCGACAACGGGTCCAATTTCGTCGGGGCAGACAGGAAATTGAGAGAGTTAACAGTGTTGGCTCGGAAATACACCAGTGACATCCAGCGACTTAATACGTCAATTGAATTTCAACGGGAAATTGGCAGTTATTTAGCATCGAATTCTATTGAGTGGCATTACATCCCTCCGTTAACTCCACATTTTGGCGGTATTTGGGAATCTGCGGTCAAAATTGTGAAGAAGCATCTCAACAAAGCAACACACGGCATAAATTTAACCTACGAAGAAATGACGACCCTCCTGTGTAACATAGAGGCAATAGTTAATTCACGACCGCTTACTGTAACATCTTCCGATGACATCAATATTGAAGTATTGTCTCCGGCTCATTTTCTGATAGGCTCGACACTCACATTAATACCCGAGCCGTTTGATGAAACTAGAGGTATTTGCTTATCTAAATTATGGTCTGCCATTCAACAGCGCACATTATCGTTCTGGCGTAAGTTTCGGGTCGAATACTTAAACAATTTACAGCAGCGTCACAAATGGCAAGAAAGTAAGCGCAATATCAAGATAGGCGATATAGTCGTACTCAAAGAAGATTACCTACCCCCTTGCAAATGGGCGTTAGGTAAAATAATCGACGTGCATCCTGGCGATGATCAGCAAGTCCGTGTGGTCACTGTAAAAACATCCAGCAGTACATTCAAGCGACCATTGCACAAAATTGTTCCAATTCCTGTATTCGATGAAAATTATTAAGGAGACAAGCTCCTTAAGGCCGGGAGAATGAATAAAATTATTCACATCATCAAAACTCAGCCGTACTATTTAGCTCAGCAACTGCAAAAACAAAAAAAAGAATTTAGAATTAAGAATTAATTATATACTTAGCTTTCAATTTGATGTATATACGATATCATAACCTAGAATTACACAATTATAAATTAGAATAATTTAATGTACACTTAAAAACTATACTTATCTTAATTCACATTAACAGCAATTGAATTCTGAAATGATTAAGTTAGTTGTGAATTATTTAATGTTAAATCGTTAAGAAAATAAAAATACTCACCAATTTGTTTATGTCGAACGCAATCATTTTGACGTCTGGATATTTGTTTACAATAACAAATGCCATTTAATTTATACATGCGTAAAAATGAGTACGTTCGGTTTATGGTTCATCACTATTACGACATCTGCAGAAAATTAGATGTACTGATGAACCATAAACCATTACCAACCTAGAAATTAATTGGAAAATAAATTGTATAAATCTGTTCTGTTCAAAACCAACCTTCAGCAAGTAAAGATAGCGAAGAAAATAATTATTAAAAAAGCGAACACCATTTTGGAAAAATAAAAAAGGCGAAACAACCTATAATTAAGCAAATACATTTATTACGAAACAACTTATTTTTTTGTTAAACACATCAAATATTGAGAACTGCTGCCCGTGCTGGATTATTGTTATCAAATTCACAATAATAAAATTTGAACTGGAATTATTGCAACTCAACATCCAAAGAACTGGATAGGTAGCAACACTGTGATCTGAATGACGGCAGTTTTAACATCAAATGGCATCTATAACGAATTAATCTGATTATTTATTATACTGATATCCCATTTGACTTGCAGTTTACACAAAAATATGTTAGTGATTTTGTTGTGGTGAGTGAGATCGTTAGCGGATAATTATGACGAGAGAAGGACTGCGATTGTTTTGATTTCTTTGTGTATACCATTAGGTCCTCCCAGTGATTCACAGGTCTCCTCAGTGCTTCGAGTGAACAGAGTTGCGATCGAAAATAGTCATGTAAGTCCAACAATCTCTTTGTGTCAGGCCGATCGAGCCATTTGGCAGAGAATAGCTCATGAGCATGCTGCTTACAAATAAAGTTCGTTTTACCGAAGCGATCCAGGAGAATTTTTCGGGTGACGTCGTAGTCCTCATCAGATAATTATGTAATAAAACTGTGGCTATAGCACCAGCCGCGACAGCATTCAATACTAATTTCAAATACCGAAATTTAGTCTGATCTCTCAACGGGGGCGTCAAAAGTACCAATGAAACTATTCCAAGCTTGGCACTAACAGCAGTGGAATGACACTTAAGGATTCAAACTCGGATCACTAGTCGATCAATCTACATTATCCAATTTGCAACCACCGACGTCGACATGTTTTTTCGCCAATTTTAGGAAGCTGAGGAGTTAAGCACCACATCCATAATTGCCGAAGAGGAAAAAATGATTTAAAACCACTTCCCAAACACATCCTCGAAAACCAAGTAGGGCAGATATATGGTAAGTTTGCCATTTAAACCCAATTCGCTCAACCTAGACAATTCCAATCAAGCAGCAATGTCACGATCGATGGCAATGGAAAGGAAGTTCCTAACTAGCAATAAACTTCAGCAAGATTTTCAGTTTCATGGAAAAATATGCCAACCTTAGACACATGGAAATTGTACCAGATGTGGATATTGTACAAGTTCCAAACCAAGTTGGCAAAACAAAACTAAGGGTAGTCTTTAAATCAAAAATTAGTGGTATCCATCTTAATGAAGTTCCGGAAGCATAAAATCGTATTTGCCTCCGCATCGTAAAAATGTATAGGCAAATCCTGTCAGCAGCAGATGACCGAGAATTTCAACGGATGTAATGGCGAAAAACTACCTCAGAGCCGATCAAGCATTGTCAATTACAAACGGTAACATATGGTCTAGCGTCATCACCATATCAGGCCATTAGATCGTTAAAGCAGTTAGCAGTCGATAACAAACTAAAATTCCCACTATCGGCTGAAATAGTCTTGCACGATTTTTATGTAGATGACGTAATATCAGGAGCAAACGATTTACATGAAGCGATTGACTGTCGGTACTAACTAATGAAATTGATGAATCGCTGCGGATTCAATCTGCGAAAATAGATATTGAACTCCAAAGAACTCCTAAAAGCCATATCAACGGACGACCAAAAAGTCTCTCCATTAGATCTCGATGAAACAACAAGCACAAAGGTTTTGGGGTTACAATGGTATCCTGATGAATACTATATTTAATTTAGTGCCGATCTACCATAAACACATATTCCAACGAAGCGTCAGCTGCTATCATAGGCCTTCAGATTATCCGATCCCCTCGGCTTATTGGCACGGTCTGCCATTAAGATAAAAATCTTATTCCAAAGTTTATGGTTGTTAAAACTAAACTGAGACGATCGTCTACCGTCTGACATTGCAGCCCTATAGGCTAATCTGATGAATTCGTTTTACCACTTCAAAGCGATTCGAATACCACGATTAGTAATTATTTCCGATTTTCATGTGCATTGCATGGTGGGGCATTGATGATGTTGTTCTATCTCAGACAAAAGAACTTAAATGTGTAAGGTGTTTCAAGGTACCTTCTCCAAGAGTAGTTTCCCAAAGGCGCGTGTTTGAGAATGTAGGTGTTGACCGCGCAGGTCCCGTAATGTTAAAATCATCTACAAGGTACAAAAGGCCTACATATATAGGATTATTTCTTTGATTAGCAGTCAAGACCGTTCATCTAGAGCAAGTCACAGATGCTACAACCGAGGCTCTTATTGCATCTTTTCGTAAATTTACTGCCAGAAGAGGCTATCCAACAATGACTAAAACAGCGATAACGGCAGCAACTTTGTTGGGACCAATCGAGAACTTCGAGGGCTGCCAAGGCAATTTTAATTACCATCTACTGATACATTATACAGTATTCACAATAGAGATTCATGTGTCCAACTGTAAACCATATGGGCAGTTTATATGAAGCGGGAATTAAATAAACCAAGTATCACTTGCGACGGTGCATTGGTTCAACAATACTTACCTTCGAAGGGTATTATATCCTGTTATTCCAAGTGGAGGCAGTATTAAATTCCAGATCGTTATGTAGTTAATCAGACGACATTGAACAAGTTAATTACCTATCACCGGGCCAGGTTTTAATAGGAGAGCCTTTGTTGGCTATAACACAGAACCTAGTTTGGAAATAATTAACACCAACAGACTAATTAGATGACAATTGATCCGGCATACAACAAACATTCTGGTAATAATTTAAAACCGACTAACTGAATACCCTTCAACAGCTAAATAAATGGCAGGACACCGAAGAAAACGTTAAAATCGGAGATTTGAAGGTACTAAAAAATAAGGAGTTACCACCGACCAAATGGAATGTTACTAGAATCATTGAAGTTCACCATGTATATAAAAAATTAGTACGAGAAGCAACGATAAATCCATCCACGGAGTCTTCAAATGTTCTACCAATAAACTTGCTAAGTTACCGGTGGATTGCAATTCGAAGATATATTCTTTCAATGTCTTTTAATGCTCTTTCACAGAACTCTTTAAACGCCCGTAAGTTTGGGAGCATTATAAGGCTCAGCAAAATATGTAGCCTCTTGGTTTAGCTATCAATCATAAATCACATGACCTTTGTTCTCATGTGTATGACCACATTAGTTGTATTTTGGCATGTCTGTGTCTATTTTTCCATGACCTGTTAATATTTGCGTAAATTAGAGGTAAGTACTGGTTTTTGCGCTTCTAGCACCAATTTCTGGCAAGACACGAAAAGTCGTCAAGGGTTACGCCACCTATATCTTGCCATTTTGTAAATTACACAATCCGTATGCTTCCCTTAAGGGATCTCAAGAGGTCCAGTTTTATGTCGCCACCGGAAAGTTCAATGTTTCCATATAAACCGTCTTGCCTTTTTCTATTTTTATAAGCTGCCACCTTTATTCTAATAGAACATCAATAAAAATAACGTCAGCTAGGACAGTAACAGCATAGGCTATACCAAAGTCTGGATTGAGCATTGAAGTCGCAAATCGGCAAAGCTCTAGAAGTATATTGATAGATGCAAACTGACTATTATGAGATAAAACTGTGCCAATTTTAAAAATATTACTAAGAAAGCTTCTGTCAAGAATATCGCAACGAGAATTTCCCATTAGGCAGGTAAATGAGTAGCATTAATTTGTCTAATATTTTATGTCAGAGTTGGTGTCGCGGTTATAGTTGAGGTGAAAATCCACCCCGAATATCACAGAAAAATGGAGGAAAATTGAAGATCAACTAATAAATTTGGAGCAAATCAAAATATCCGTTATATCTCACCAAAGCTAAAAAAATGTGAATTTCTTCGGTTTAATGACGCATCTGAAAACGTATACATAAATAAGCGCCACATCTGAAGAAGATGCTAAATCGTTCTCTACACTGAGGAGCCATCGTCGCCAACAACCATTTTTGCGCCTTCTTAAAAGTTGCTCAAAACTCAGAGATCGGTGCCTATTCGTTCCATATCATCACTCCAACTCTCACATCCGTTGCAAGATATTTGGACTCCTCTTATCATGACGTCCAATCACCCAGTTATCATCTGCAGAGACGAGAACCTGATTGGATTGCCGGTATAAGATATTCCCCTGCGGTGTTTCAAGAAAGATGTATTCCAACATCAGATTAAAGAGTATCGGCGACAGAGTCGAACGTTGGAGTTAATTTCAAAAATTCTCGAGCGCCTTGCGTTACTCTCATTTTACATAACTGTATACATTTTTTAGGTGTTACAGGTTGAACCTGTTTAAAATTTCGGGATACCTGGTGTACATTATTACTGAAGATTTCTCTTCATATTTAGAAAGAATCATTCACAGCGAAAAAATTTGATCAATCAAAAATTTGATATTCAACGATAATTTCCTCCGTTATAGGAGTTCTCTTCATAATACTTTGTAAGACGGTAATTTGTATGTTGTGTAAATTAGGGCTAAAGCGCGACCTTGTGCGACCGTCCTTCCTAAAAGTTAGGGTATAAAGAGATGACTTAGATTAGGAGCTCCTTAACCTCAGGTTAACCTGGATTAATTCTGTAATTCCTGAGAAGAAATTACGTTAAATGTGCTCATTGCTGAATTGCTGTCCTTCTAAAACTTTGGTCTTCCACTACTCATGCTTTTCATGTCTATATGTTGGCTTATCGGTTCTAGTAGCAACGATCGCTTTGATTTCTTTGATAATAAGGGGTCTTTGGGCTGTTGCTCAAATCGCTGAGCCTTTGTCGTTCATTTCTAACCAGAGAGATCATTCAGTTTTTAGCGGCTTCAATCGGCCGTTTTTTATAATTTCACTACTGTGAGGCACTGCTGTGCCATCAATGCTCAGGATATTACGATGTTTGTTGATTTCATCCATTATCCAAGTTTGAATTTGTTGCTTTTGAAACTTTAGAGCTAGCTTTAACCTTCAAACGTATTTGGTGTGTGTTTTTAACAGGAAAACAAGATTTGACTATTCCACCTTGGATTAGGGCTTATGTCAAAGCTCCCGCTTTTGTTTCAGATGAATATGGTTACCTTAAAAAATTCAGAAAATGTCGCTGTAGACTGCAGCAAGTCAAAGCAGATCGACACTAATTTCAAACTACTTTGTAATCAAAAATTTTGTAAATTTTCACATCTACATACGTACTCAACATAAAGTTGAATTTATTTATAGTTTTTCGAAATAACCACGTAAGCAAATCAGCGTTTTATCCGATTTATTTACCTTGCCGCAATTTGTTTAATAATTTTCAAGGGTGCGAAACCTAAATCTTTCTAATAAATAATAAAGTTAAAAATTCGACCGCAATGCTATGAAGGTAACTCTTAAAAGTGTTAAAAACTAAAAGAAGCTTTGTTTTATGAAGTGTTTGATAAATCACACACTATTAAAATATTTTTTGTTTATTTCATTCAAATCTTTAAATTACAACAATTTCCAACTCTAATTACCAAAACAAAACAAAACATTAGTCTAAATTAAATTACGATACTCTTTCAAAATCATTATTCAACTCTTGTTATGAGAGATGGATTGTACAAAAGCTTTTAACACTGCTCACAGAAAATATTAAATTTCGTAGAAAATACACAAAAGAAGGTTACCTTAAGAATTTTCATTACTGCATTGTCTTTATAAATCGTGACTAATGAATCCCGTACAAAAAAAATTGCTTAACAATTGATTGAGATTCTATGTATATAAAAATAGTATTCGATCAAATTCTTAAGAGTTTTTAAAATTAACGATCAATTGTGTATTTTAATTGGTCGAATATAATAAGCCATAAGTCACGTGTAAAATAGGCGCGGTATAATTACACAGCCGATAATACGTAGTGTTGTAATATAAAATGTTACGACCTATAATTCATTGACATTGTATAGAGGTTTTATAAGGCGATCTCATTGTACATTGAATAAAAGGTACGTTAGTAAACACATCATTAAAAGTGTTTGGAAATACTTTCAATACAGAATCGTAAAGAAACGTAATGAACGCCTCATTAAAATCGACTTCTTAAAAAAATAACAAAACAAATAACAATCGCCAATTATCACCACCTCTGTATATTAATTCCCAAGAGAAAATATTGCTGAATGTATTCTTTAAATCTTTAATGCCAAATTGTAATTAAGTCCAATTACTATTTTACACATTATTTAGTTGGTATAAATTGGAATTTTCAAACTATTTCATTATGATTCCCACGCAATCTAATTACGATTACACCCAAAACGATCTTTTTCAAGTTCAAGATTTGTATTATGATTGTATAACATGATTTACGAAAAAATTTGCGCACCTAACGTCTTTTTTTTTTTTTTGTTTTGTTAAAATATTTTAATTAGAGTAAAGTGAAATTTTATTTGCAATTTTCCCTTTTTTTTTTCGGTTGATCGATATTAATCTCATTCCAACAAATCATAACTAAATCGAAAAATTTTGGTTTTGTAATCAAAACCTGCGAAAGTAAATTGATATACTCGCATAATTTAGGTTTGCGTTTGTAAAATGATCGTGGTGAAAAATTATTTGCGGTATGGGAATTATTGGTCTGTGTCTGTGGGAAAATTTTATTTGAAATTATTTAAATACGATTTATGGTGGAAATAGCGAATTGGCGTAAATTTGGGCTAAACTGTAAATAAAAAAAAAAAAAAATGAAAATAAAGATTTTTTAGAAGTCACTTTGTAATTTGTTCACTTTGTTTTAATGTGATGCTATGTTTTGACATTTAATCTTATTGGAGTTTATCATGTAGAAATTTTTTGTCAGTAGCGATCGCAATGTTAAAAGAATTATGAAATTTAACCTAAAATGTTGCCATTCTATAAGGGCCTACAGAAGATTTGACTTTGTCGGTCTGATAGTTGTTTTTGTTTTTAGAGTTGACACGACGAAATACTCGTACGAAATCATCACTTCATACATCGGTGACATAGGTGTTTGATTCTGGTATTAGAATATTTAATTCATGTCCTCATAGGATAGTGCACGGCCAGGGGCGGTTCGCAAGCAATTTAGCACCTGATGCATTTTTACATTTTATTGCGCCCCAATAATTTTTACTTATTTTATTCAATATAAATATTTTTTGGTCATGTTTGTTATTAGCTTAGTATATACCATACATATGTATACGTATATTTCAGTGGCGTAGTCTGGTTTTTGGAGGTAGGGAAGCACTTGACGTTAGGTAGTTCCGAGCTTGATCCCATTCGCTAAAAAACAATTTATTAATTATAACACAACAATTAGGATCGCAGACCAGAGCACTATTCTTGTTTTCCGTGGGAATTGAGAATTGGTTTATTATGACTTTTTTAGACTATTTTGGTATTAGTTTTTCAAGAGCATACTGTAGCAATCGACACAATATGCTGTGGAAAAATATTACAAAACAGTCTAAAAGTGTCAGAATATTGCCACGGGGGCTATTTGTTAATTGGATTCGATATTTTGTATTGGATTCTTATTTGAAATGAATCAGTTTCGTTCGTTTCTTATTTATAGAATAACTTTGTACTTCGAATACATTGAATCTTCAGTCGATTACGTTCGAATCGAATACACAAATACCCTCGCAGATTAAAACTGCTGTGTGCGGTTTCATTGACATTTTTTTATTTATTTCTATAAAATTATACAACTAATAACCATTGAAAGATAAAATAAAAATAAAAATTTAAAGGAAGCCACAAATCCATCTAAAATATCATCGTAAAAATTGTGTCCTCCGCTAACAAGTTCCTGCATGCTCAAAAAACAAACAATGCCTATATATGAAAAATATTTTGCGAAAGTCGTTTTGCAACTTTGTAATCGTTTGCAACTCGAAAAAACAAATACAATCAACTTTGTTTTTATCGAACATCTACCAGTTTAACGAAACTTTTAGTGTAACGAATTTAGTTTCGCAACGAATTTTCATTCGCTAAACTGGAACTTTTATTATAAGGAAATGCGCTGTGTACTAACCAAATGAGTAAGAAAAGAAGCATTCTTCCTTCGACGCGGATTTTAACTCTAATATAAAGTTAAATCCATTAAGTTTGGGTGGCCATAAGTGAACAAGTAAAATTGCAAGCCATCCGACGCCAACCTTGGAAATTACCATCACTGCACCTTGTGGAAATCTATCATTGCAAACTTTTGCTAGTGCCTCCAGTTTGTTTATATTTGTCCAAAACTATCCAAAAACTAAATCTTATAAATTAGAAAAGCAATGACTACCAGGCAACAAAAATTAGAGGCGTTTCAAAAGGAACACACCGTCATTACTGAGCAAATATCTAGATTAGCAAAATATCTTCGACAGTTACAGCCTATTTCAGATATTTTTGGTATATCTGATCGCCAAAAACGTACTAATAAATTGTTAAAAAAATGTTGGTGAAGTGGAACGGGAAATATTTTTTATAAGCCATGATGAAGCTTTGGGAATTCATATATTCGAAGACATTTAATATGAGTTTAAATAAACGAAGTCGAAAGGCAAGCATAAATGATACAGACTCATCATTATTTGATACCTCAATGAATACTAAAAGCATACAAGTGAAACTGACAAAAATTAATGTTCTTCCATTTACCGGAGAATACACGGAATGGCAGATATGACCTTTATATGGGCACTATCCACGAAAATACGTCGCCAAAAGTTTCAATATCTGAACGGTTTACTACGGTTTCTGAACTAACCCTCGGGAACTACTAAATAGTTCAGACGAAATTATTAGATAGCTGCGAGCATTGGGAGGAGACTGAGCAACTGGATTCTTGACTCATTATTATGGTACTCAATAAAGTCATGCGATGTACACAAGACGTGCGATGTAGATTTTCCAACTATTGACGATTTTTTGAAATTCTTAGGCAAAAGATCAGATGTTCTGGAATCCCGTAAGTCAAAAAGTAGAAGGACTGGTCCAAATTCTAATGGAAAACTTTTACGATCGTCTGCAATCATTTCGGTAAAATGTGATGTTTGCGATTCCTACGATCATTTTTTTTATCAGTGTTCGCAAATAAATCGATTGACTATCGGAGAAGCGATAGTAAGGAATCAAAGCGTTGCTTTAATTGCTTCTTGGACACTCGCTCAGTATACCAATATAAATCAAAAAGAAGGTGTGAAATATGTACAAAGAAGCATCGTACATTGTTCTAAATCCAACAGAGTCTAAGTTAACCGCACTAGCCATCGGACGTGTTATCTAGAAAATCTGAAGACAAATTTATTAGTACAATCAATGCCACGAACGGCCTTGGTTGGGGTAAAGGATTGGTGTGGAAATAGGGTTACATACAAGGTGCTGTTGGATACTGGTCCCCGAATTTTGTTTATCTCGGAAGCCTGTATGAATCGCTTAAAATTGCCAAAACGAGAATGGACGTACCATATTTCAGTGTCTGGTATCGGAGAAAGTCGGACAGACTCCACAAAGGGGATTACATCAATCCAGATGACCAGCCTAAACAACTACAACTCATAATTTCACGTCGAAGTAACTGCTGGACTTCTACCACCAACACCACACCAAAACGCCTTAAGTCTAATGATTGGTATTGAATTAGTAGATCCCGAAACAAATAAATCAAACACAATAGACATTTAAAATAATAAAAAGATCAAATTATCGTGCAATAGACCTTATTTGGATAGGTTTGGTTGGACGCCAAGGTGATATTCGAACCACCGCTCTTTTTGTCTACAATATCAAAATATTCAGCTGATTTCAATATTGACAAAAAGTAGAGAGCCATCCAAATAGCCAAATGACGAAGAGGAAAGTTAAGTCTATTTTGTTGCTAATACCGTCAATGGAAGTTCGTTTGAGGTTGGTGTTTGAGGAACCCAACCCGAAGCGAGAAATGCAGTAATATATTGAACTCGGACATTTCGTGAAAATTAGAAGATACTTGTGAATTTTTACCACATCACGGTATTTTAAAAGAAGATAGCATCAACACAATGTTAATATTAGTATTCGATGCACCAGCCAAAACCGGATCGACCGTTTCGCTCAATGATGAACTCCTAGTTGGACCAACAATTCAATTAAGTATCTTCGAAATAATTTTGCGGTTTCGGGAACATGCCTTTGTCATGAGTTGAGATATTGTCAAGATGTACAGGCAAATTTTATTGAATGATGAAGATTAGGAAAAGCAATGTACGTACAGAACTTGGTCACTTATGGTACCGCTTCTTCCCCGTTCATAGCAACAAGGGTTATGAAGGAACTAGCCAAACTAAACAAAAATACATACCCGGATGATGTAACTAAAACCCAGAAGGCTGCGGGAATGTACTAAAGTGACTGAGTCGCTCAAGTGATTGATGTTAAAAAACAGAAAAAATTGAATGAATTTCAAAACAATGAACTATCAAAAGTTTTATTTTTCTTGGAAACAAACGCGCAGGTTAAACTTCTGGATTATACCAATATCGACCATCGAAAGTTACCTGGCTTCAACAGTGATTTTTAATAAAAATTTTCACATATAAATACAACACATACACGACATCTCTTTCTAGGGCTAAGGACCAATAGTCGGGATAATTGTTCTTTTACCTAATTTTTAACAGTGTACAGGGTTAATTCAAATATTGTACTAAAATGTTGGGTAAAATATGAAACAACCGTTGTCTTTAACTTTATCATGTTTCACTGATCTTTGTTAAAATTTTCGCGTTTCCATTATATGTATTAAATGTACGTACAGTTAATAAAAGAATGAAAAGCAATAAAAATATTTGACGCTTTTTCTTAACACCTAATATCCAGCGATTTCAACCTTCCAAATTATAATTTGTGCCCATTTTTACTTCTAGAGAATTGGTACGCCAATTGAGGTAAATTTGTACAAAAAAAATTTGTACTGTGCTAAATGATTTACTCGGCTATTGGTCCGCAGCCTGGGTTGTGAAAAACTAACTCGTATACGTTTTCAGACATTTAGGTTTGTCTGATATCTTTATGTTAAGGAACGATTGTATGGTTGTAGAATGTAAAGCAATCGAGAAAACCAAGAAATAGAAGCTAATGTAAATGAAGATAATTTTATGCAGTGTAATATTTCTTAGAGAAATAATCAAACGTTATTTTAGTTCCCTTTTGGAATTTCGTTTCAATTAAGTAGTTTTAGAAAACGATTTTGTTCGCTCTCCAGCCAATATGAAAATTTTAAAGATCATGTAATGAAGCATATTAGCATTTTGATTTAGAATTATAGGGAATCAGTGCTTCCCTTGCTTCCAAAGACTCTACGCCCCTGGTATATTTATTATCTCTATTCCACATCACTTAAAGTACAACAGATAGATTTTATAGCTGAAGATAAAAACCTTAATATAGAATGGCACAAGGGGGTTAGAAAATGATGCGTTTTTTTATTGAGGTATCCCCAGTACGGGTATTCCCAAAGCAACCTTGATTATACAAAGCCATAGTAAAAAAAACACAGCTTTTATAAAGGAATTAGAAACGAGGAAAAAACCAAACTTTTCATAGTAAAATACACAAAACATATGCGAAATCACTTTTTTTCCTAAGACAAATTTTTAAATGAAAACGTTACAAATTCTTAATTATGATTTCTGAAATACTTTCATAAATATTTGAATTTCAACACATATGCATGTCGTTTAAGTAAATCGTTTACAGTTTCTTGTAATTATTGATTTATTTAAACCAAAATATAAAAAAAATTTCATAACAACAGCATTCTGGTCAAATTAAAATAAAAGCTTACTACAATTCGTTTGGTCATTTATTCAATATACAATACATAGATGGCAGTGATGGCCGTAAAAATTTGGTAAAATCATACCAAAAATTACCACCTGGGGAAATTTTAAGTTCAAAAATTGTAGGAAAAGCAAAACAAATTCACAAAATGTTAAGTACGAGCGATAATTTTGTGACTAAATAATTTGTTTTCGTATTTTTCTGGAATTATTTTAGACATCTTACGTACACTAGTAAAACTAAAGATACATTTAGCAAGTATTATTTTAATTCTTCAGAGCCAACTTTGATTTACTTTTTAAAATGGAAATTCGAAAAATATATTTTAGGAATAGTTTAATTTTAATATTTCTGCAATTAATATTTATTCAATAACAATACAGTCTTCTTAAATGTTGTTGTTCAAGGTATGTAGAAAACATTTATATAAACATTTTATAATATATTTTCTTTTTTCATTGAAAAATTTGAAGCTAAAAAACACCATTTTTATTATGGATTCCATGGAAATCAATGAAAAGTTATACCACTAAAAAAGCTTCTAAAAAATACGTCATTATGATTATGGCTCTATATTCTAGAAGGCTCTGGTATTCCAACTATTAACGAATAAACAACACAAAATCCATACTATGTTATCCTATAACATTAGAAAAATTAAATTAAATAATACAAAATAATTCAAAGTGATTACTAAAAACAAGTTAATCTCAATTTATAAAAAAACTTATTGTAAAAAATAAATATTTCGTGCTTTAATCGTAGCAAATTTGCGCCCCTCAGTGCGAGTTTACGACCATTTTCTGAAGAAAAATTTTCAGCAGATTCAATATATTTTAAATGGAAAACAAAAGAATTATGTTCGGAAGAGGAAATTTGTTTACAAAATAGACTACGTCGATTGGTTGCCTGTTGAAAATTTTTCTTCAGAAAATGGTCGTAAACTCGCACTCAAATAATATTTAATAAGTTTTAATTTAGAAAAGCTTCTTTCTCCAGTTGCTACAGAAACAGGCACTTTTAACAAAATTTGACTGTATTTGAAAATTCAAGTTCTAAGTTGTTGCTAAAAATATAGTTAAGAACATCAAGAGCGACAGTGTTCGGTTCCAACATTTTCAGTTAATTTAATAAGTCCTTACCGTCAATATTTGAAGTAGTTCCGTTAGTTAACACTTTTTTTAAATGATTACAATTCTCTTTTAAGTCTTCAGGAGTCATGAATGTCGTATAAAAATGAAAAACTATTTGTATGATTGATTATTGATTTTAAAATAAAATTCAATTTTTAATTTTTGCTTTGAGCCCACAATAGGCTCATCCACTTCTTTAAAGCCCAAACATTTGGATTTGGAAAGCAATTGGGAAATTCTAGTTCGTCAGTAATTTTTTTTTGATATTTGCAATAAAATTTGAAACTCGTTCTCGCAAAGCTTCTGCAGTATTTACTGTTGATGCATCACCAAACGTTGAAACTTCGATAAGAGTTTCATCTCTCAATTGTTCCTTTAATGGTTTTAGGGCGTTAATTCAGCTTTCCCATCTTGTGGTACAGATTGTTTTATAAGAGTACAGTTATTAAAATGTTTTTTAATACTGCACATATTTTAACAGAACTTGAAAATTACACATATACTAGGTGTGTATATATGAAACCGGAATTTACCAATAAATGGCGTCACCTGTTAATATACCTTTCCACAAACCCCGTAATCTTCGCCACTGTTTTCTTTTGACACCTGTCAACAACAATAACTCATGTTTTTTACGTGTTAAAAATATCGAGTTTTGTGCCTACATATAACGATTTGCGGACATCATTGATTTTTTGTTATCATTTGAAGAAAACTGCTACAGAATAACATCGAATGATTGTCGTAGTTTACGGTGAGAATGCTCTTGGTAAGGTGAAAGTGACTGGCGATGCAAAATGGATCTATCTTGAGAATCCATCGCTTCGGACGGAAGACAATGCTCTGTATTTGGTTGATCAGAAGAGTATGATTTATTTTGAGCTGCTAAAACCTGGTGAAACTGTAATTACTAAACGCTACCAACAACAAATGATCAATTTGAATCGAGGTTTGCATGAAAAATGACCAGAATATGATAAAAGGCAGGCAACACAAAGTGATTTTGCTTCAAAACAAAGCACCATCACACAAAGCAATACCGGTCAAGGAAACGTTGAAAGCACTTAATTGGGAAATATTTTCACGTGCGGCTTACTCGCCAGACTTGGCTCCGCCCGATTATCACTTATTTGCGTCGATGGGGCACGGACTTGCTGAGGATCACTTCACTTCCTATAAAAATGTACAGTACGAAAAAAGCATTTGGTTCTCTAGTTCGTATAAGATTTTGCATACCAATACGTTTGCCTTTCATGTTTGAACCATTATCATAACTCTGACCTCTAGAATTTTCCAGTAAGATCCGCATTTCGTTCAATTCATTCAAGATAATTTCAGTAAGACCAGCTCCCTTAGTATCGTTGGCTACAAAGAATGTTATGAAATGTTCTCTGATTTCAAATATAGAGTTTTGATAACAGAGGAATCGAAAAATTAACGTTAATTGCTCTTCATGACTCTTATCTGGAGTACAATCAACTATTATAGAATAATATTTTGCATTTAATATTAATGAAATATTTTATGTTTTACTAAATGTCAGATAATTTAAATTAATTCGTTTTGAATATTTTTACTCAAGTATTTGTTTTTAGTTTCGTTATTATTTATTCTTCGAAAGTGTTCAGAAAGCACAGGATCAAATTAACTTACAAATTCCCGTTATTTGGGTCAAGCAACACTTCAGATTTTCCCCGAAATGCAAGTGATTGTATTCCTAAAAATTCAACAAATATTTTTAACCGCTTTAGCACTTCCCTCCAGTATCGAACTTCTGCTGTCATTTGTCGTTGAATATCAAAATCTATAGTTGTATTTGATCTTAAGCGTTTTCCTAATTCTTTCCATGATTTAAAATATTGTATATGGTTGACGCTATTTTCATGTGACTGAACTAATCTGATTAAATCGATCTAATCTGTAAATCCTTGATTCATAAGAGTCATAGTATCATCTGAATGAGAAGTATTTCAATTTTGTTTAACGATCTGTCCATTTGCCATCACTCTATCATAAATATTTGGATTGAACTTTCTTTTATTCTTAATAGGGAACTTTATATTATTAACCTGCACACGACCATTTTTTACAATTAGTTGAACAATCTTTTCACTTAGTTTTGGCCATTTCGCTGGTTTTGTGGCAAATTATGTTCAACTTCGTGAGAAGAATATAAGACACCTTGATCAACACTTATCAAGAACTTGCCTGAATTTTATTCAAATGATCACATCCTGGTAATTTTTTATTCGCACCCATTTTAAACACCATTAGAAAACTAATATGTAATACACTGTCGAAATATAAAATTTCCCGCAGAAAAAGGTTTAACGACCTCACATTATTGCACAAAAAACGTATAGAACGTTATATAATTTACCTTGTCCCTTTTTAATCCTAGTACGCTGTTCAAGTGAAATGAAATTTTCACTGGTCTCCAAAAATAGGAAGATAAACCTGACGTGAAAATTTAGTTTGACGAGTTTCGTAAATATTTTATGCGTATAACTTCATGTTGTCTCTGATAATACAATAAAACTTCGATAGTTGATGATCCTCAAAACGCAAAAACTCAAATGAAATTTTCCCATTGGATTTAAAGTAAAAAATGTGTAGAGTTAATATAGAGACATCTGTATTCTAATACGAAAACTCCCATTTCGCTAGCTAAATTGCGTACTACAAAGTGAAATTCAGCGGTGAAATTTTCATTTTCGTTTTCACTTGTGTTATTTTTCTGTGAGAAATTTCATTTCACTTCAGGTAGATTGTTTATCGTAGTAGCTTAAATCATGTTTAAGTCAATCATTCCATGTAAAGCAGGAGCATTCAAGTTTCTTTTTGCCGGTGGAGTACCTTAATGCGTTACTTAGGATGTGAGATGGTCCACGGCGATGTACGTGTCCCCCATATTTGATTCTCTGAATCCTAACCTGTTTGGTAATTATTCTTCCTTTCAATAATTCTTTGAGCTTTTGTGAATTTGGTTTATGTGTACTGAACTCAGTCAATATCTTCAAAAAGAATAGCTCATGTTGCCTCAACCGGCGACGGTTTGCGGAAGTGAGAGCTGCAGTTTTTAATCCGTAAGTTATCATGGGCACTATTGTTGCTGTGTTGTACATAGTGAGAGCAGTCTGGAATGGTATTTTGTTTTTTCATATGAAGAACTGCATATACGTACTTGACGAGTCCAAGTGCTTGATAGCATCTGCCCCATATGGTGAGAAGTCGACTTATTTCCGAGGTCAACTGGGTGCCTAAATACCGCATTGTGTTGACGTGGCGGAATATGATCCCTGGTAGAACTGAAGTGGCGGTGGCTTCGGATCTGCAATGGGGGTCTCTGATGAGCACTGTACATTTTTATGTATTAATTTCTAATCCGGAAATTTCCATCCATTAATTCCTTGAGAATGGGTTCGATATTATTGATGTTACGTGATAAGAGGACGATGTCATCAACATAAGCAAGAACTAGTGGTAACTCTAGGTTCTCGCCTTCTGGAAACTGTTCAGAAACTTTCATTAATATTTTATTGAGTTTGAAATTGAATAACCGAGGGGAGATTGGGCACCCTTGCTTCACTCCTTTCACTCCTTTATTTTTATTGATTGTGGTTGTGGCCGCGTTGAACCACTTAATTGCAGTGCGCTCCCAGAAGCATGTGTTAATTATGCGGTTTATTAAGTAATGAGGTGCATACTGTTGTAAACATTTCGCGACACATTTAGATTAACGGTGTCGAATGCTTTTGCTAGATCGAGCGAGATCGTCACTTGATAGGCAGCCCGCCATTCCTCGTCCAGTACGCGACGTATGTACATGTGGTCTTCTGTGGATCGATTAGCCATAAAAGCAGCTTGATATGAGGGTGGTTATTTCAAGTGTTCGTCTAGTTTATTTAGTAATATTTTAGAATAGATTTTGTATCCGACATTGCAAAGTGTGGTCCTTTGGTAATCGGCCACGTTTCTGGAATTTTTTTTTGCTATTGGAATCTGAAGGGTATCAATCCACTCTATGGAGGAGGATCAGTACTTATCCAGGCTTTTCCACTATTTTGTGTATTGCTTGAATCACCATTTCCGGCGCGCTTTTTAGTAGCTCGATTGGGATCCCGTCTTGTGGAGACAACATTATTGAAGTTTAGCCTGCTGTTCTTCAAGTTTGTTTGGGGTCGTTCAGGTCTTTGGGATGGAATTTTTTATAATGTACAACGCTTTTGTACCATACGAACGTTCGCCGACGCTTTGGGGTCAGAGGAACTCTTGATATTAGAGAGTGGGCTGCAATTTTAATCTTTCCACAATCAGCTGCCACTGGTTTGTGGTTTTGTCTTCAGAGTGAGCTTCCTCGTAGGTATTCGTTAACAGTGTTTGATCCTCATTTCGGATTTTCTCAACTTTTATTAGGGACAGTAACTAGTAGTAGGAACTAGTATATAACTGTGCCAATTGGGTTAGCAGATTCCATTCTCGTTGGAAGTGTTATGGATCAAATTGGAGCCAGTGTTTTTCCCTCCCGAGTGACTTTCTATCCAATTTGGGCATTGAATAGCAGGACTAGATCGCGCGATTTAGGGGTACGGTTAATTATGGAGTGTAATTTTGAAATTATTTTCGCAGCTAGCCGACGATAGTACTGTGTTGTTTGCGAGGGTTCGAACTTTCCCAGCAAGAGTAATGGTAGCTTCAAGGTAATTTTTGATTTTTGTGATTTGTATTTGCGTACTTTTGCTGATTAATATAGCCAGTCCCCTCTTTCTGGTGTGCGACTCATTGGCGAGGTACCAGGTGTAATTTCTGGTTGAACATGCCCCTGTGCTCATGTTTTTTCCCTGAACAGAGCAAATATCAATTTGATTTTGATTTAAAATTTGGTCCATTGCCTCACGTTTCTGTCTGTTTTGATTCCACGTGCATTCCAGGTGCCAAAGCAGAAGGAAGAGGAATTATTGAGAGGTGTAGGTTGAGCCGGTAGTGGTTCCTCCCTGATTATAAATGAATTGCTAGGGGAAAATGAATCGGATAGGGGTCCTGCGCTACCGGAGTGGCTATGAGCAACCTTTCTTGATATGGCATAAGGCTGTCATAGTGTCGGGTTTATAATAGATTAATCTCCTGGAGGAAATTTCCATTATTCGGGGAGAAACTAGTACGATTCTGAGTCTTTCGAAGTGTACAGTAATTTTAATTTTTCTCAAGTTGGCTGCTGCGGATAAACATTCTGTATCTTCTTATTAATTGTCCTTTCGTTAGATTTGATGTGATCTCTGAACTATACATTTGGTGACACGAATCATTGATTGTCGGGATAAATTTGTTCAAATTAGAGCCATTTTGTATAAATTCGGCTATCTCAAACCGTAATTGTCCTATTGAGCATGATTGTTGAGGATCCTTAAGATACTGTTGATGTAAAATGGCACAGAACAAACAGTTGCCATCACCTGGGATTGTGTAAACCTCCATTGAAATTAGGTTAAACCTCGTGGTGGGCTTATTAGTTTCCATTTTATATGTTATTTGTATGTATATATATATATATATATATAGTATATATAATATATGCTGCTGTGGCCTAAATTGAGGTTGATTTATTTTATACCAGCACTTGTAAATTTTATTTTCGAGCTACAGTTCGTAGCAATTTTTTTTTTCATTGCGAGTTTACGTAAATATTCTTCAGCAACTTTATTTAAATTTCTCGTGACTTCGGGAATTGATTTTAAATCGTTCAACCATAAACTGAACCCGTCCTCCAGTATGACGACTTTTCTGGTATACATAAACTCTAATCAAACATCATTTACAATACAATTAGAATCCTTCCATTCACCCTGTTGTGATATAATCAAGGTTGATTCCCTCATTCCTGTTAAATATTCCTATAATATTCGTGTTATTTCGTTAATCCTGGTCTCTGTCCGCTGTAATCAAGCTATATACATGCTATAAACGCTCAATTCATTTCAATATCGTAGTATCGCTTGTCCTATTTTGGGGCTCACTATGAGCCCCTAACCCCGAATTCCTCTACCCTGCAGAATTTGTTGTGTCGGGACATATCAAATTTTCCTCAAATTGATTTGTTTTGAATTTAGCCACCACTAATAATGATGAAATTATTTTATAAAATAAATTATGAGCTTGACATTCGTTTCTGACAACAAGGTAAAGTACAGTCAGTAGTCACATAGAAAGCCAATGAGTTTTCCTTAATTACAGTAGAGTTTGTTTCCCTAAACCGCATCACGTCTTCGCAGGGAAACAAAATCCATCCCCAAATAATTATAAGTCGAAATAAACTTCTTATTTTATTTCCCTTTTCAACTTTTTCGCCGGATTTATCCTCAATCTACACTTGGCTGTGATATACTTTTAAGTTTTAATTTAATTTTGTGTTTTGGTAGTCAAAATAACAAACATAAAATTTATTTCATTATATAGGACCTTTACAAATACAAATCAGCGACAACAAACCACTGGATAAAGTATAGCAACTCCAATGATACCCAACAATTTTTCAATTCTATTTATAGAAAATAAATCCGGATTAATAATATTATTTCCCCAGGCAATTCCTGATCATAATCTTGTTCTACGCGGGAGAGATTTAAACCTCCGTGAAAGTACTCATACACGAAAATCTGTATCAAACAAATTTTATGACGTCTCAAAACAAACATTGAAATTTACAACCAAAAAGTACTAAAGTTTTGATTTAGTACTAAAATATTTTCCTTTAAGACATTTTGGGTCACCCTTGTAGACCACCGACGCCAAATACTGCTGTCGGTGCGGTACTACAACAGTACAATAACGAGTGTTGGGAACCACTGGGATTCTTTTCCAAGAAACTCTCGGATGCCGAAAAGAAATATTCCGCATTCGATCGGGAATTACTCGCAATTTATCTAGCAGTCAAACACTTTAGATATTTTGTCGAAGGTCGGGATTTCACAATATACACCGATCATAAACCTCTGACACGAGCAATTCAGTCTAAAACTGAACGTAATCCGAGGCAATCTCGCCACCTGGATTTCATTAGTCAATTTACCACGGACATTCAGCATGTTCACCTACACGACAACGTTGTCGCAGATACACTTTCGCGCACAACAGACAATGAAATTGCCACAGTCGAGACACACATCGACTTACAAACAATCGCAAACGCACAAAAAGCAGACCTAGAACTTCAGAATTTAATTTCTGGCTCCGAATATCACACTAGTTCCTCAATGAAACTAGAGCTTTTCAAACTACCTGGCCTGGAAATAGCCTGCGAAATCGCAGGTGGCAACAATCGCCCATACATCGCAGACGTCGCACCGTATTCAACATACTACACAACATTTCACATCCTGGAGTCCGTGCAACTCGTAAATTGATTACAGCTCGCTACTTTTGGCCCAGTATAAACAAAGACGTAGGCAATTGGGCTCAGTCTTGTTTATCCTGCCAACGTGCTAAAGTTCAACGGCACACAAAATCACCCCATGAACAATTTGAAATTCCACCTGGTCGATTTGGGCATATCCATATAGACATCGTAGGACCACTTCCGCCATCTAATGGATTCTCATATTTACTGACTTGTGTCGATCGCTTCACTCGCTGGCCTGAAGCATATTGCATGACCAATATGTCAGCTGCAACCATAGCCACCACCTTTGTCAACAACTACGTATCACGATTCGGCGTACCCCTTAAAATCACAAGGAACGCAATTTGAGTCCAAGCTTTTTAGTCAGTTAACAAAACTCCTGGGCTCACATCAGATATGGACAACGGCAGATATCCACAAGCCAATGGCATGGTCGAACGCTTCCAGAGGAAGAGAGGAAACACAATTAATTGGAGCTCGGAAATACCAATCGTATACTTCTTGGAATCCGAGCAACAGTGAAGGAAGATCTTAAGTGCTCACCAGCTGAATTGGTTTAAGGTGAAACAATCAACCCGGTGAGTTCTTTATCGAAAATCCTCCTTCACCACTCCCAACTACCGACACAGTCATCGACCAACTACGACAAACCATGCGCAACCTCATACCTAAAACACCACGTCCATACAAACAAGATGACATATTTGTTCCGAAATCGCTCAACAACTGCGATTTTGTTTTCATAAGAACAGACAAGGTTCGCACGGGATTAACTCCTCCCTATGAAGGTTCGTATAACATTTCATCGTATCGATTAATGGAAAAAATTCCAACGTTTCAATCGGTCGACTTAAACCAGATTACGGAATACTTACTTCAGCTGATAAACATCAAGCCATCGAGTACACAAGACCGCCCGTATTGTTTCCACTCATACATTCATTCCCTAAGGAGGGGGAAATCACTCGCGGGGAAGTACTGTAGCGACTCATCATTCATTTTCAAGTATTCACTGAAATACTCACTAGTTTATCGCATACATTGCATTCATACATTCACTCATCGCTACAAATCAGCTTGCACGCGAACTTAACAAAAGAACGCACCTCTTTAACCAGCAAGCAACACTACACACAAAAATTCATTTGCAATCAATTACACTACAGTGCATGAATAAACCAAACAAAATAATTCATTTTTCTTCCCCCCCTTCGCATTGTTCATCCGCTTAAAAATATTCGCTCGGTATACCGAATATTTACTTTTACACAACCAAAAAGATCGTTTTCGGCTTTAGTGTGAACAACATCAAATAATTAAATTTTTTAAGCGACATATTTTCTATTTTCGTGTTTTTGGCTTTAATTTACTAAATTATACCGTGGTGACAAGTGTAAAGTAAAAATTAATTAAATTAATTATCAAACGTGTAATAATAATAATAATACTATTTTATAATAAACAAAAATTATAATTGTATGTACGTGTAAAAATTGGTGTTATTTTCTTCAGCGTGAAATAACTCCAACAACAACAACGTCATTTTTGAACAAGGACGTACATTATACCTTCTATTTGATGCTATTTGACATTTGTTATTTCGCGAACATCAAATTATTATACCATTGAGAATAGTCATTTAAAGGCCGGATACCGATTACCATGTCTTACCGCACCGCTGCAAGATGAAACGACAACACTTGCGAAACCAATAAGGCGTTTACACAGGAGAACTCGCTACAAAATGTCAAAGCAATGATTGCAGTAAACTTGCACCACGGGGACCAAGGAACCCGCGTTAATTTAAAGCATTCGTTAAGAAACTGGGTGCAACCACCCATGAAACATTCCCCAGTGCTTATTTAAAAAGTTAAATAGCTTTTCGGTGCATTAAGCCCCATTCCTACTCATCGGAGAAATCCATACGAGTACAACATTCCGGCCAGAAAGTTTGGCTCTCAGTACTCGTGGCGAATCCATCGCATGCTGTACCGACTTTAACCCTTTCCAGAAAGAAGCCTGCAGCCCAATATTCGCCCTATAAGTTTTATATATACTGACAAGAATGAGCACGAATTTCTTGTCTGCAAAATTCGCTTGGACTTCGCCGTAACTTCGATCAAAAACGGCAATTCACATTACGATCCCCGTGCTTCTTTTATTTTAAGTCTTCCATCAAATAAGTATTAACACAACTCAACTATTATTATGGTTCAACAAATTGTTAAAACATGTAGTTAGTTTGATTTTCGATGTTATCATCCTTTGAGCAATTTGTAATTTTCCCTTGTTTTTTAAACCCATTCCTGTTCAGGCCCACGCAATGCAATCTGCAGATGGTCTTCGTAATTCATACAATTTAGAGAAATTATTCGCTTACCTTAAGTCCCCAGTCTCGTTTCCTCCGCAACGAAGATTGGCTTTTGTTCCAACACTTACTCGTTTCTGAAAACTGTCGCGATCTCGTCCGCGATCTCACTTCGTATTATTGTCGGCACAGCCTTGTGTTAGAGTGTGGTTCACACCATCATTGATGGTTTTTTCCCTTCACTTAAAACTTCCGACGCTCAATACACTTCTGTTTTCTCGCCTTTGGCACTCCACCCATTTCATCACAGTCTGCTTCACTTGTCTCCCTAACCCTCTTAATGCCTCGTGCTTTTTTTCCTTCTATTTTTGCTTTTGATTGCATTAATTTGAAAACATCAGTCACCCACTGAATATTGTTCCCTCAGCGGAGCAGATCCCGAAGGCCGACCAACAATATCTTTTTTCTTCCTTAACCTTGATCAGCATTGGTCATTTTACCGATATATTCCATGCGATTCTAATTTTGGGGTATATGATAAAGTCATTGATATTATCAAGTCTAGCATAGCACCCATTTTGCAACCAGAAGATCGTTTATGTATATTGGGTGATTTCAATTTACCAAATGTTAATTGGCTTCGAGTTTATGATTTTTTAACTCCGTTGAACTTGAATGCGAATTATGACAACTTCATGACCGGATTACTTTCAATGGGTCCCAAACAATGTATATACGTCAAGAACAAGTGTGGGAAGGTTTTGGACCCGGTATTTTTGCCGTTGGCTCAAGAAGTTATTGTCGAGACGTGTGACGATTTAGCTGGAGCGTCGAGCATATACCACTTTCCAATAAAAGTGTCACTGTCTTTCGATGTATGTGAAATTGTCAAGGATGAGTTATTTGTTGAAAATTTTAATTATAAAATTGGGGACTACGATTTCTTTTATGCTTTTCTTGATAATTATGATTGGAGTGCATTTGAGGGTAATGATCATTTAGAGGAAGTACTGGATGAATTTTATAATGTTCTAAATGTAGGAATGGTGATTTTGTTCCCAAATTTAAAACTACGCGTCAGTTGAAGGAACTGTGGTATAATAAACAGCTTATTAATCTGAAAAACCGTAAGGACAAGGCTCAGAAGAGATTTAAACTTTTCCCTACTCCTGATAGGTACGCTGTATTTGAATCCTTGAGAAATAAATTCAGAATATTGAATAAATTTCTTTACAACAATTACATTTTGGAGATTGAATCGAACATAAAGGATAGACCTGATAGCTTCTGGAGATTCGTTGATTCTAAAAGAAAAACTAAGGGATATCCGTCTACAATGTTTTTGGACGATCGTTTGGGTCATAATTTGAAAGATAATTGTAACTTGTTCGCTGACATTTTTGAGAGTGTTTATGTAAAGAAACCATTAACGACAGATTCGATATCGAGCTATTGTTCAGTGGCTAATATAAATTGTTCCTTGCAATTGGAACTTGATACTGTTTTGAATGGTCTACTCTCGCTTGATATCAATCAAAGTGCAGGGTTCGATTCCATCCCTCCCTTGGTTCTTAGAATGACAGCACAAGCTGTCGCTTTTCCAATCACAGTTCTTTTTAACAAAACCCTTCGACAAGGATACTTCCCGAACTTTTGGAAATGCTTTTTAATTAAACCAATATTTAAGTCAGGTTCCAGAAGTGATATTACTAATTATCGAGCCATCAGTATTTTATCCGTTTTGCCGAAGCTTTTTGAAAAATTAGTCAAAGATTTTATTTTTTTTATACTCGCAGGTTTATTTCTTCTCCTTCCTGGCAGATCAACTGTCTCGAATTTGTTTTTACTGACCAATTATATTTCAACGGCTTTTATATTGGGAATGGATGTACAGGTTTTTTATTCAGATTTTAGCAAGGCCTTTCACAAAATTGATCACAAACTACTATTCCTTAAATTGGAGTCTTTGGATTGTAATAGTTTACCTATTAGGTGGATCAAGTCGAACTTAGATGGCAGAACTCAGACGGATTCATGTTACGTCAGGGGTTCCCCAGGGAAGCCATTTGAGTCCCCTTTATTCATTCTTTTTATTGATGATGTGATTAACTGTATTAAGTATTCTGAGATTCTTATATATGGTGACGATATTAAAATTTTTAAAACTATTTCGAATATTCGGGATGCAGAATTGGTGTACTTACCAACATTTATTATTGAATACTAAGAAGTGGGAAACAGTGCGATTTCCCGTAGAAGGAATGTTTTGAACTGTGACTACGAATTTTTTCTCAAAGACCATAGAATTGAGAAAGTGAACACTTTCAAAGATTTGGGTATCACATTCGCTTCGAATTTATCCTTCCAAATTCATGTACAGGGCATTGTTTCTAAGGCGTTTTCCATGTTAGGGTTTGTTAAAAGATTCTCCAAAGACTTCTGGGATGCTTATGCGATTAGAATCTATTATATTACGTTGGTGCGCTCGCAATTAGATTATAGCGTAGTTATTTGGGACCCATTTTATCAGGATTCTTCTGATCTTATAGAAAGGGTTCAAAGACAGTTCTTAAAATATGCCTTGCGTAGATTACCTAGGAACAATAATCTTCCCAATTATATTCTTTCTCCTTATAGGGGACGATGTAAACTAAAATTGGAACCTCTCTCTATTCGTAGAACTGCGACGTGTGCCACTTTTGTCCGTGATCTTCTCGTTTGTAGAATTGATTGTAATGAGATTCTCGATTTATTTTCTATTTACGTTCCAACACGTGTGTCACGATCGAGTGGGGAGTTTGTTCTTAAATTACGAATACGGAGGAGTAATTTAGCTATGAATGAACCTGTTTATAATGTCTCGGTTGCTTTTAATAAAGTATGGTCGATTTTTGATTTTAATTTGTCAAGAGATGCATTTAAGGTGTTGATAAATTTTCTTTCTAATTTTTGGTAAAGTTTTTTTTTCTTTTTTTTTTTTTGTAATGTAATGTAGAATAGTTTAAAATTGTAACCTTTTTTATAGTTGGTAAATAAATAATAAATAAATAATCCCATGCCGATTAGGGTTAATTAGGCTACGGCGAAATACAAGAAAGGTGATAAAGGAAGGAGCCAAATGAAACCGTCACTACACTTCCAAAACAATGTTCCAGGTATCCAATCCTGGAACTAACAATCCTCCAGGTCTGCGTCCGCCACACATTAAATTAAATTAATTTGACTTAATGCTGAATATTAAATAAAACATGTCCGTTTTTTCTGTACTTTAATTTAATATTTAATTTTTTTTTAAATTTTTTTTCCTCCGCCCTAAATAAAACATGTCCGTTTTTGTCAAAGGCTACTTCCTCCCCAGGATGTAGGCATCCAGTTATATTTTAAAATTCGTTTTTAAAATTAGGGGAATTCCAATTAGGAGACGTTGCAAAGATCTAAATTTTGATTAATACCACGTTTACATTATACGTACCTAATAAGTATATACTTTTTTGCTATTTAATTATTTTTCTGCTGCAGTTCACACTAGTGTTGCGATTTATAGTGTGAACGCATACTATGACAGTTTGCTGTTTTGGCTGATAGGCTTCTGTATTCAATTCAGTTTATGTGTTGTGAATTTCTTCTCAAACTCTATTAGATTTGTCGGCAAATTATTTGATTAACACCGGAAATTACAGTTAGGAACAAAAAAACGTAATCAATTTTGGTTTTGACAACAAATATAAGAATGACATTAACATATAGTTATAAGTTAGGGTTCATATTACAACGTAATATACTAATACTTTTTTGATACATACTTTACCGAAATATCAAAAAAGTATGTGATAAAATATTTAAATATTTAAATTTGAGTTCACATGACGATAATTTTTTGCTACATACTTTTATTCTACTAATGTAAATGAGGTATAAATCTAAGCATAGTTAAATTTACTGTAGAGAGAACTGTAGAGGTAGTTTTTGAGCATAAAAGCCGGGAAAAGTGAGAAAGCACATAACTTTTCGACTTGGAAGGCTCAAGAATGATGATAAAAAAACAATACATAACTAAAAACTTTTAGTCAGAACAAATGCTCCAAAAAGTTGAGCTTTAATCTTAGTTTTGATTACTACTTCAGACCTCTCATGAGGTATCCAATCAACCAAACATATATAGTATTCCGAGGTTTTTACAGCTAAATCTAATTTTTAATGGTATTTAGGGAACCAGTCAAAGCCTTTAAATCAAGCCTGTAATTCAAGTTATGTTCGACTGATGATTCGCTGGTTAGTCCTTTAATGTAAATTAATTTTCCTATTTAAACTTTTATTATTTTTTTTGTTTTAATCTAACATTTTGCTTCATGCGATATTTTGTCTGCAGTCAAATATTTCTGCACAAATTCACATTTTCTTCTCATGTTTATTTTACAAACCGCTATAAATAATATTTTTATACCGCGAAATAATTATATACATTCATATTTATAAATAAATACAACGAAGACAACTGATTTGTCTGTATGTATAAATATTGTAAGATATACACGTATACAATCAACAAAACACAATCTTAACCGTATGATTGTGCAAACAGAGAACACAACAAAACCACATTGAGCGCTTTAAAAAATACCAAACAAACAGAAATAAACCAACACAAGATTGCACTTTACGAAAGACTAGAACAAACTTAGAAATGGTTGTTGGTGGTGTAACACAATACACAATGCACATTTTTTTTTTTTAAAGAAGGTAAATATTATACACCTTTATATATGTACATAAAGTAAAAACGTAACGAAAAAAAATTCATGTCTCAAAATACATGGAAGACATTTCAATAAAACAGAACAGAAAAAATTGTAACACTTAAGAAATAAAAAAAAAAAAAAGAATTAAAACAGGTTGGTTTGGTACTTTGTACCATTAAAAATAGAATATTGCTCAAGTTACCATAAAACATTTTTGACTTTGTACGATGCCATAACAAATTTTCGTTACAAGATACATGAGATGACACAACAAATTAGAGCATCCCCACCCCCGCATCACAATATTCACTCAAACGAGGTGGAATACGACAAATATTTATTTTTTTTTTGATTCTTGTTGCGCAAATCTCTAATTTCTTTATAATTGTTACAGATTTATTGCATTTCATATAAACGTACATCATTCAAAATTGAATTATATGTTTGAAAAGATATCGTTCGCATTATCATCGTTCGTTTGAGTTCCAGGAAAATCATCATAATTGAAAATTAATTGGATTGTGAATTGTATACGGTTAGATTTTTATGGTGGTGACATGATTTTCCGCTAATTTTGTGTGCGCGATTTTACTTAAATTAACACTTTGAATTTTATAAGCATATATGTATGTATGTACATAGAGAAATGATAAGACGCAAATTTTAAGATTATATTTTAATTGGATGGACAAAAGATTGATTTGATGAACAAACGATAAATACAATTTTGTTATATTCAGTTGTCAAGCTTAATTGGGGGGTTGATTTAGTGTTTATTTAAGTAAAACAGAAAATGAGAACATGAAGTCATCACACCATAATTTATTTTATAATTTACAATTTTGATGGTTACAGAACATTGTTTCTTTTTGGAGGACCACAACTATTCAATTTAATCTTGGTAGAATTGCAAGACTTCAGCAAACTGAAGTTTTTCTTATACAATGAGTTCTTCAGCCTAAATGGTATAGGTGAAGCAACCACACTTCGACTCGACCAGACTGAATCCATTTTTCATGTCTGCCAAGCTGAATCCAATTTTCAGGTCTGCAAACCCAAACTTTAAAAAAGTAATTCTTTTAAAATCCAGAAAGTTGAGCATGAAATGACCCCAAGGTTCTTAAATTATTTCTATTATATCTTGTACTCGATTGCTTTCAGGGGCTAGATTCTGATCAAATGATAAACGCCATTTTTGTGATTAATATTTTTTACTGTACATTTTTGACCTTTATTTGAGAAAACATTACATACACACAAATTAGATTCCTACGAGAATTTTTGACAGCTATAGAATAAATGTCAATGGTTCTTTGTTCTTAAAATTAAGTTTATTTAAAAATTTGAAATGCTTTAGTTAGTACAAATGTGGATGGCCATGATGATGATGATGGAATGAATTCCGATATGCTTATAAACCTTATTCAGTAGCTCTGGAAGCTGCTTTGGACTAAGCGATTCTAATGATGCAATGCTAGTTTCTACGCACAACTGAAAGCCAGAATAGATAGATTTCAAGCTAAAAACGCCAATGACTCTGCGCGTAGCAACAATGGAGAAAAACTGCTAAAGAAATATCTTCCGCGAAAAGCTTCAACTCATAATCGCCAAAGTAATAAAGCCACCATTATGTACTGAAACAGGCAATTATAATTAGCATTATAATTGTCGTTTGTACTTAAAAACATTATAAAAAAAAAAATAAAAACTAAAGATAAAAAAATAAATTGGTCTGTAACCGAAAAATAAAAATAAAAACTAGACATAGACCAGACAACAAAGGGACTATGTAATAAAAAAATAAAACCAAATGATCAATCCCAATAAAATTTTATGATCATATATATGGTATGTCAATAAAGAAAAAACAAAATAAAGGAATATCCTTTCGTTATTATTAGCATAAGAATATATAGTTTTTTAGTTTTTAGAATTAGATAGAATTATGTATTGTTTTTTTTTTGTTATAATTTTTAGTTTTTTTTTTTCGAAAAGATTTTGCTATATAAAGCCATGATCAAGCTGATTAATGATAGACAATTTTAGAAAACGAAACTAGTGACATAGCCCCCACCAGTGGCAAGCGGCTAGTACGTTAAAAGTAAATTAAAATTAAAATAAACGTCTTTTTGGTACAAAAGTACGTAGTTTAATAAAAATAAAAAAAATAATAACCGTATTTTTTTAATACAAAATTACGGAGTTTTGAAAAAAAAACCGTCAAAAGTACGGAGTTAAAAATAATAAAAATAAAATAAATTTTGTTCTTTTAGTATAAAGTACAGATTTTTTTTTAAAATAATACAAATTAATAATAAAAATTAAATATATCACTTAACATATATAATATTAAAAACAATACTAGTGACATAGCCCCCACCAGTGGTAAGCGGCTAGTATTTGTGATAAAATTAAAAATACAGAATTTTTAATAAAAATTTAAAAAAAAAATTAAACAAAAAAACAAAAACAACATTAAAACACAACAAAAATCCTGAGAAGATATAAGGGGAAGCAGCAGTTTTGGCAGACAAATAATTTAAGTATAAATATAATTTAGTTGTAATTTTTTTTTTTTTTTGTAATTCATATTAATAAGTAAATAATTTTAAAAGAAAAAAAAAGTGAATTAAAATAAATAATTTTTTTTTATTAACAAAAAAACCTTTTACCTGCACCTCGCTGAGTATTTAATAGCCGAGCAAAAGTGCCAGTGTTTGTTTTGTAACAGAAAATTGGCGCCCAACGTGGGGCCACATTAAAAGTAATAAAAAATAATAAAAAAATTATTTAATGAATACTAAATACTCCTAAAATTTTAAATTCATTTATTTATTTATTTTTTTTTTTCTCTATATTTTTAATTAATACATTTATATTGAATTATTATAAATCTTCTTCAAATTAAATTTTTCTGATTTTTATTGAATTTTGGTTAAAAATCAGTGGCGCTCAACGATTTATGAGAATATATATATTTTGAATTTTAAATAGTAACTTGCTATAAATTTTAAATTTACTAAATTTTTTATTAATTTTATTTAAATTTAACATTTAAAAATGGATTTCCAATTGTTTAATTCAGAAGAGATCAGATATGAGTTAGAAATTAGAAATGTCGATATGAAACCATTAGAAGAGAATCCCGAGAAAGTTTTAGTTCGGTTAGTAGAATTAGAAAATTCAAATAAAAATATTTTGCATACGAAATATAGTGACGAAAATTTAGATGATGTTAGTGAAATTGTATTAAAACGTTTAGATGAGATTGAAAGAAATAATTCACCAGCTTATTTATCAGTTTTAAAGCATTTAGAAAAAAGGCTTAATAGAATCGATATACTTCCTGTTCAGAAAGAAACTCTTAATCGAATTCATCGTAGACTACGTCACGTTCGATATAATCTTTTAAAGCAGTTACAAAATCAAGACTCGTTAAATCCGATACAATCTACTCCTTTGGAACATCCATATTCAAATTTTGATGATTTATCTAATAATTTTGAAATTTCTCCCTTAAATGGATCCCATAAGAAATCTCAGAAAGTTTCACATAATCTTCAAAGTACTTTTAATAGTCAACAACAACAACACATTGTTCCAAATTTGAGTTATCGGCCTAGTTCAAATATTAATTTAAATCAATATTCAACTTCTTTTAAAGGATATACAAATAATGAATTTGATGAAATTCCCCATTATACCGGTACTGTACCGAAGGTTAGTGCAGAACAATATAAGACAGTTCATAATTTTCCTCCATTAAATCAAAAATATAGTTATCCAGGATCGAAAAAAATTCAACCAGGTTATGAAGATAAAACGTTTAATCAAAATAATAAGTTTATTTCAAGTGTTCCGTATCATTCTTTCAATTCCGTTAAACCAAATCAATTTTCTCAAGAATTACATAATGATCAGTTTCATAGACGATGGCGACCAATTCCAATAACAGAATGGAAAATTAATTTTAGTGGTCGAGAAAATGTAGAGGAGTTCATTAGAAAAACTGAACAAATGGCAGGTGCTCAAGGGATTTCCGATAGAGAACTTTTGAGTTCAATTTGGCTATTGTTAAGTGGTAATGCTAGGATATGGCACGATGCCTATATAGAGCAATTTCCAAATTGGGAGGATTTTGTAAACGCTCTTCATTGGGAATATGATAATCCCGATATTGACGATGAACTTTTAGAATATTTGAAAAATAGGAAACAAAATAGATCGGAGCCATTTGGAGTATTTAGAGCCTCCATGGAAATAATATTTAAGCAATTAAAAAAACCATTAGATACGGCAGAAAAAATAAAATTTATTTACAAAAATCTCTGGCCAACTTATATTCGTGGATTAGGTTTTAGAAACCTTTCCAATATTTCATCAATGGAAGAATTAACCTTATTGTGTAGGGATGTAGAAAAAATGGAAGCTATTTGTAGAATCAATGCATTGAATAAAACACCACGACAATTAGAACAAGTCAATTTAGTTGAAGACAATTCTTGCACTTCACATAAAACCTTTAATCAAAGTCATAATTATAGGAATAATCAAGAAAATAATCGTACAAATACCAATGTCTTAGGTTTTAATTCAACTAAAAATTCTAGTCCAAATCCAGTTAGATATCCATTTAAACCTAAAAACGATTTTAATTCCCATATTAATAAAACAAAATTTCAACAATTTCATCAAAACCAAAACAATTTTAGCAAACAGAATTTCAACAAACCAATCAGTAATTTCCAAAAAAACCTTAATTTACCCCAAAATAATTGTGAGTCTAAACAATTTTTCTCATGTGTAAATTGTTACTCAAATAATCATTCTACCGATAATTGTAATAAGCCTAGAAGAGCACGTTATTTATGTTATCGATGTGGCAAGGAAAATGTGATATATTCCGATTGTAATACTTGTCATCGCCATTTACTAAACGTAAAGGAAAAAGAAAAAGTGAACAGTAAATTACCAGAAAGTAAAAGTACCCCAATAGTCGAAACAATTATAACTGAAAACGATTCAGAAAATCAAGTCGTTCAACCACAAAACGAAAATTCAAGTGATCTTGAACCATCAATTGCTACCATGTTCGTACAGAAAACTGGTGACAATCGATTATACCTAAACATAAAAATCAATCAAATAAATATTGTAGGACTACTCGATACGGGAGCCACATCTACTGTTCTTGGAAAAGATAGTCAAGAATTTATAAGAAAATGTAATTTAACTCCACGTAAGGAATTTTCAAAAGTTTTGGTAGCCAATGGTCAAGCTTTAGAAGCTAAAGAAGTTGTAGATTTACCGATTACATTTAATAATGTTCATCGTAGTTTAACCGCATTTATTATTCCGGAAATAAAGCAAGATTTAATTTTGGGGTTGGATTTTTGGCAGTCATTTAACCTACATCCGTCAGTTTATTATTTTAATATAGATCCAACTACTTGTTCCTCTAAATTTCTCACGAATAGCCAAAGCAATATAATAGAAAAGATTAAAAAACAATTTCCTATAACAACCGAAAACAATTTCGGGTGTACCTCACTTGTGACACACATAATTGATACGGGTGATAATAAACCCGTGGCACAAAAATGTTATCCTATTTCACCTCATGTGTTAAAAGCAGCAGATAGCGAATTACAACGCATGATTAAATTAGGAGTAATTACTCCATGTCCTAACTCACCTTGGCGTTCCCCAATGACTATTACCCACAAATCGAATGGGAAAATTAGAATGTGTTTAGACGCTCGTAAGCTAAATGCTTTAACAACTAAAGACACGTATCCCATGCCTCATTTGGAAGCGATATTATCTGGTTTATCAGGAACTAAGTATCTTTCATCATTAGATTTATCGGATGCATATTGGCAAGTGCCTCTTGCAAAAGAATCACAAGCAAAGACTGCATTTGCAATACTAGGAAGGCCACTGTATATGTTTGCAAGAATGCCATTTGGACTTGTTGGAGCACCATCAACCATGGCGCGATTGGCGGATACAGTTATAGGCAAAGATTTAGCACCTTATGTTTGGACCTATTTAGATGACATAATAATAGCGACACATGACTTCGATAATCATGTTAAATATTTAAATATTGTTAGTGAGCGGTTAAATAACGCAAATTTAACCATAAATTTAGATAAATCAAAATTTTGTGTTCCAGAACTCGCATATTTAGGATTTATTATTAATGAGTTTGGAATCAAAATATCATCCGATAAAATTTCTGCGATAAATAACTATCCCCGGCCAAGTACTGTAAAACAAATAAGGCAATTTTTAGGTGTAGCAGGATGGAATAGGCGTTTTATTGAAAATTATTCTACAATTCTGGCACCCATAACGGATTTATTAAAGGGGAAACCAATTAAAATAAAATGGACCGAGGAAGCAGAAGAAGCTTTTAAAAAAATTAAATTGGCTTTAATTAATACTCCCATTTTAAGTAGTCCTGATTATAATCAACCTTTTTTCGTTTGCACTGATGCATCAGATATTGGAATAGGAGCGCAGTTGACCCAGAAAACCGCTTCAGGAGAAGTAACGATTGCTTATATTTCACAAAAATTAACCGAAACCCAAAAACGTTACACGATATTAGAAAAAGAGTGTTTAAGTATATTAATTGCTGTAACTAAATGGCGTCATTATGTAGAAGGTAGTAAATTTTTTGTTGTAACGGATAGTTCAGCTTTAAAATGGCTATTAAGGCAAGGTGATTCGATAGGTCGTGTTGGACGTTGGGCTTTGAAAATTCAACATTTTGACTTCGAAGTCATACATAGACCAGGAAAAGAAAATATTATTCCCGATGCACTTTCTCGATGTATAGAAACTATAAATGAGGAATCAGATAAATGGTATTCTGAACTTTTTGAATCAGTGAAAAATAATTCTGAACAGAATAGCAATTACAGAATTATTGATGGTGAACTGTTCAAATTTTGTGAAGGAGCGGATAGATTTGGTTTTGACGAATCAGTGTGGAAAATGGTGGTACCCAAATTTAAACAACAGGATATAATTAAAAGATTTCATGACGAACCGAAAGCAGGGCATTTCGGAAATTTTAAAACTATTAACAGATTAATAGAACGATATCATTGGCCTGGTATGACTAATGATGTCAAACAATTTATTTCCAAGTGTGATGTCTGTAAATCAGCCAAATCACCACATATAACATTAACACCGCCAATGGGTAAATTTAGGAAAACAACACGTCCATGGGAGTTAATCAGCATAGACTACATGGGTCCATTCCCAAGATCAAAAAAGGGTAATACATTTTTATTAGTTGTTCTCGATGTTTTCTCAAAATTTCCATTAATATTTCCAGTTAGGAATTCAAAATTTCCAATATTAAAAAAAAATTTAGAAGAAAATGTTTTTAACATTTTTTCGGTGCCACGAGCCGTAATTTCCGATAATGGTCCTCAGTTTGTAGGAAAAGAATTTCAAAAATTTCTTGATACTTTCAATATAGAACATTATAAAACCGCAGTATACTCACCTCAAGGAAACCCAGTCGAACGAGTAAATCAAGTGATTGGTACGGCTATACGTTCATTTATAAATACCAATGATCATAGAAATTGGGACCAATTTATTCCACAAATAGGTGTAGCTATTCGATCAGCCGTACATGAGGTTACCAAATGTACTCCATTTTTTCTCAATTTTGGAATGGAAATGATAATAGACGGTAATGATTACAAAAATTATTTTCCAGTAGTTAATTTAGAACAACAGATTATTAAATTAAATAAAATTAGAAAAATAGTAGCTCAACAATTAGAAAATTCTCATTTCAAAACAGCTGAACGGTACAATTTAAGGAGTAGGATTATTACTTATAATATAGGGGATGTGGTATGGAGACGAAATTTCACACCGTCCGTTGCATCAAAACATATCATGTCTAAATTATTACCCAGATGGTTAAAAGCTTATATTGTAGAGCGAAAAGGTTCAAATGTATACGTGATCAAAGATGAAGAAACAGGTCGTCTTATAACATATCATGCTAAAGATTTGAAACCAAATTAAGAAATTGGAATGTAAATAAATTCATGATAAAATTTTATTACTTTTACAATATAATTATTATTAAATTTAATTTGAATTCAAAGTATTTATATGTTGTTTGTTTTGTTTGTTTCTTGATTTATTTTTTACCGTCCTACCTTACGCCTGGAGTAGCCAAATCGAGGACGGGCGGCTACAGATCCGTCTTTGAAAACCACCTGCACATTGCATTGCTTCATGCCAACCCGTAGTGCTGACATGAAAGGTGGGTCGGCCCATGGATTCTGCACTCTCAACAGGGGGTCATAGATGTGTTCATCTTCATCACCGATCGCAATCAGATGATGAAAAATCCCTTTTGCATCCCGCCCCTATAGGGATTCGAACCCGGTACCTCCCGATCCAACCGCCGCAGCTTTAACCACTGCGCCGTTTGCTCGGTGAATATTTATTTATATGTATTTATATGTTGATTTGTCAAACATTTTACTTTTGTGATTTTTTTTTTCTGTTTAAGAATTTAACGCCAAATAAATTTGAAATATTTATAATATGTTAATAGTTTTATACCAAAATTGAATTTTGGTTAAGGAAGTATTTTCCTCGTTTAAAAGTTTAACCCGGGGAGGCGGGATAATGAAACAGGCAATTATAATTAGCATTATAATTGTCGTTTGTACTTAAAAACATTATAAAAAAAAAAATAAAAACTAAAGATAAAAAAATAAATTGGTCTGTAACCGAAAAATAAAAATAAAAACTAGACATAGACCAGACAACAAAGGGACTATGTAATAAAAAAATAAAACCAAATGATCAATCCCAATAAAATTTTATGATCATATATATGGTATGTCAATAAAGAAAAAACAAAATAAAGGAATATCCTTTCGTTATTATTAGCATAAGAATATATAGTTTTTTAGTTTTTAGAATTAGACAGAATTATGTATTGTTTTTTTTTTGTTATAATTTTTAGTTTTTTTTTCGAAAAGATTTTGCTATATAAAGCCATGATCAAGCTGATTAATGATAGACAATTTTAGAAAACGAAACTAGTGACATAGCCCCCACCAGTGGCAAGCGGCTAGTACGTTAAAAGTAAATTAAAATTAAAATAAACGTCTTTTTGGTACAAAAGTACGTAGTTTAATAAAAATAAAAAAAATAATAACCGTATTTTTTTAATACAAAATTACGGAGTTTTGAAAAAAAAACCGTCAAAAGTACGGAGTTAAAAATAATAAAAATAAAATAAATTTTGTTCTTTTAGTATAAAGTACAGATTTTTTTTTAAAATAATACAAATTAATAATAAAAATTAAATATATCACTTAACATATATAATATTAAAAATAATACTAGTGACATAGCCCCCACCAGTGGTAAGCGGCTAGTATTTGTGATAAAATTAAAAATACAGAATTTTTAATAAAAATTTAAAAAAAAAATTAAACAAAAAAACAAAACAACATTAAAACACAACAAAAATCCTGAGAAGATATAAGGGGAAGCAGCAGTTTTGGCAGACAAATAATTTAAGTATAAATATAATTTAGTTGTAATTTTTTTTTTTTTTTGTAATTCATATTAATAAGTAAATAATTTTAAAAGAAAAAAAAAGTGAATTAAAATAAATAATTTTTTTTTATTAACAAAAAAACCTTTTACCTGCACCTCGCTGAGTATTTAATAGCCGAGCAAAAGTGCCAGTGTTTGTTTCGTAACAGTACCAGCGATTTAAGCAAACCGGAATACAATCGCCACCCTTAGATTAGCAATGATACGTGGAGGAAAATTGAGGAACGCTCACAACTCAACAGCAAATTACCCCAAATAAAATATTTGAACTCACACAAGAAATGTACTGGGACACGGGGAATAGAGTTCAATACCAAAGACAGCAAAGTGAAATGTACTATAATACCCGAGGAGTAGTTAAGGTTGTGACCCTCGCTACTGCAGTTCCTCGTAGGGCTAGGCAGTATTATGCACAATTTGGACAACGCGTGCCCCTATATTATTCAGTTCGGATTAACAGCAAAACCCAATGACATCGATTATACGGGCGATACATGCTTTCTAACTTAGAAACACAACGTCATGCAGCAAAACGCTTAAAAGTTATTTGCGAGCTAGGTTGAACTGAACATAAATATACAAACAAAGAACAAATAGAAGTTGCCAAAGAATTTGTGTAGCTTGGTTGCACAATAGCAGAAACAGGTGGGATAGAACAAAACATCAATTCACGCATGAACAAAGCCAGATCCACATTCTATATTGCATAAAATTTGGAACACATCTTAAGGTTGAAATCAAATAAATCAAATAAAGCCCCAATTATTTGGGGTACTTATATGTACGATGAAAAACTACAAAATAATTATATAATTCAAACAAATAAATATTTTCATCCTAATTTTAAAATTACGGAACATGATCCAAAATATTGTTACGTTTTTGCCTTGCCAAATAAGGTTCATATCACTGGTGAATAATACAAAATCAATTTAATTTATCTCCAACGAATTTATTTATTTCACAAAATTTATTACAACACAGTTTATCAATAAAAATTCACAAAATCACTTTATATAAATTATTCTTAAATTTTACTGTTCACTTATAATTTTTATTTCCACAAAAACCATTTTTAATTCACTTTTTAATTCCTTTTTAATCTTTACTCTATCGCTTACCAAATATTACTTATAATCTTACAAGTTTACTCTATCGCGTTCCAAATACTAATAATCCAATTCGATCTTGTTCGCCTTTTTATATACACAAACCAAACTTCTCGAAAGCTCATGATTTTTCTAGTTAGAACAGCGTAGAAACATTACGTAACAATTTTTATTATGGAAAATTTCATTTAGTACAGTAAAACATTAAGCTATTAGTTTTACTTATTCTATTACACACTAGGTGTCACCGTCACAATATTTTAAAGTTAATCTTCCGTTTCCAGTTCGTTTTTCATAAATTTATTGGCGTCTCTTGGAATTATCGGTTAGTACCTTAATCATGAATAATAAACCCAATTTCAGAAATGCCCTAAACAATTAAAAAAAATATATCCCCAAAAATGGGAAAAATCCCCCAAATATTGGGAAAAATGTTCATATTGTGACGATGACACCTAGTGTGTGATAGAATAAGTTAAATGAATAGCTCAATGTTTTACTGTACTAAAATGGAATTTTCCATGTTCTAAATGTTTCTACACTATTCATATTGGAAAAGTCATGAGCTTTCTAGAAGCTTGGTTTGTGTATATAAAAAGGCGAATGAGATCGAATTGGATTATTCGAATTTGGAACGTGATAGTGTAAACTTGTAAGATTGTTAGTAATATTTGGAAAGCGACAGTGTGAAGATTAAAAAGGAATTAAAAAGTGATTTAAAAAGTGTTTTAGTGGAAATACAAATTATAAGCGTACAGTAAAATTTGAGAGTAATTTATATAAAGTGATTTTGTGAATTTTTATTAATAAACTGTGTTGTAATAATTTTTGTGTGAAATAAATAAATTCGTTGGTGATAAATTATATTGATTTTGTATTATTCACAATCCAGTGATACGAACGTTAATTGACAAGGTAAAAACGTAACAATATTCTTCAAATACCTCAATCATTTACAACTTTTTTTTTAAGTTTTTGATGTCAATTATACATACATTGGGGTATAATTACCATATGCCTTATTTTACTAATAAAAAGATGCTACACAAAGGATCTAAGTAGTCCCAGAGCCGCTGCTATTGGATTTGCTTGGATGCACTAACATACGCGAGTTAATTTTAAGGAGGGCAGGAACCGTAACACTCACAAATTTGCTTATTCTCCTCTATTTTTCGGTATTTTCTAGACTTGAGAGCTAACTAGTTCAATACTTTTACAGCATTGACTTCTGTGGCCACTAAATACAAGAAACCATTTAACACCTTATGAACTTTAAAGTTAATTTGGTTGGTGTTTATTTGGTTGGATATTTCCACATTGACTTCATTGTGTGACTAGGGTTTATTTATCAAAAAGTAAAGATGTTCAAATAGACAAAAATTTCCTGCCATCTTATTTAACGCAAAACTTTTCAGATAGTTTCTGTTTTAGAAAGCATCTTTGTGTGAAGAAACTTCTAACTAACTTATATCCATTCAATTTAAGGTGCATATGGACGTTATCTGCTGTTAACCTTTTAACCAGAGGCTCTGTCTAATGTTAGCCTTACTGTATATGAAACGTAAAAGTTTATTCATATTTCATTTACAATATTAAAAATTCCCTATCTATTCTAAATCTTCCCGAGATCAATTTGAAAGTATCGTAAAAGCTAAAAGGGCATTTGAAGAAAGTTACAAATTACAATTTAATAAATTGCATAATGCATTGAACAAAACACTGAAAATTAATTTGATAAATGACAGAATTCCAAAAGTTATTAAATTTTGAAATTGCAAATTTAGAGTTCAATAATATGTATAAACCTTTGACCAATAATAGACCTAGATTTATATTAGCAAATTTCATTATAAAATTCAACAGTCCGTCGGTCGATGGATTTGCCTGATGGTCTATTTGTCAGTCAGTTGGTTGTTGGTTTGTCTGTCGATGACTCTGTCGGTCCGGGCTGAATGAACCCCACTCAACATTCAACTTAACTCCAAAGTTCAAGTCAATTCTCAAATCAACGCGACTCGAAAAACTACATTCATACATTCGTTAACACACAAATAAACCCCTGGAACTGTTCACTAAATCTTAACCCAAACCCAAATCAACTCCAATTCAACCCCGACTCAACCCGCAAATGAAACAAAAGTCAACACTCAACTGAACCGAAAAAAATTAAATAAATAAATGAAAACTCAATGCCCAACCCAAACTCAACTCCAACTCAACCCAATTCAACCCGCAAATAAAACCCCACTCAACCCTTAACTCAATGACCAACTCAACATTCAAGCTAAAAATATAAAAAATTATTCAACGTGCTAATATCACCACGTGATTTTAGGTCAATTCGTATGGACGGTACCAGCTCCTCTTCCAAAAGCTTTTCAATTCTCCGCCTTGACAATAGAAACAGAGTTGCGAAAAAAATTACAAATCGGATAAGCCGTTCTTGAGATACCATGGGTATAGGCTGACATCTGGACAGACGGACGTATATTTTTTTTGTTTTTTCGGACTCAGTGATTTTCAAAACGTTCAGAAAAGTGATTTGAACCACCAACATTTTAGGTCATTTTTGACAGGATTTCAATAACTTTGGTCTTTTTGGATAAGGTCAATTGAGTTTACTTTCTTAGTAAATTGAAATAAAGCCAATAGAGCTCAATATGGTATCTGTTTGTCTAAAGACACGTCTGTCGGACCCTGTTACCCGAAAGTAAAAAGTCGATAACGCAGATTACGTTATTAACATTGACGAAAGTTAACAGGATGGAAAACTTTGTTCCATCTTCTCGTGGAAAATGTCGGAAAATCAGTAAAATCCAAATAATTGGAATAAAATCTGCCTCTAGGGTGTATTTCAGAAGATGAATCGTTTTTAAGTGATTTGTCAAATCTGGGAAAACAACTTTCCAAAGACCATTAGAAACTTGGTATAAAATCAGCCTTTAGAGTGTTATGCATTGTGATGAATTACGTTTATGTGACTTGTTAGTGGCTATCGCTAAAAAAAAATCAGTGCAAGCTTCCCGTAGGAAATCTGGGAAAATTGGATTTTCCAAAAACCACTAGAAACCTGGTATATAAAATCAGCCTCTAAATGTTATACAATATGTTAATGGCTATCGCCGGAAAAAATTCAGTTCAAGTTTCTCGTAGGAAATCTGATAAAATACTATCTTCCACAGTAGATTAGAAAATTTCTATAAAATCATCCTCTAAAGTGTTATGTCTGGAGGGTTGCATTGATGTGTCTTGTTAATAGCCATCGCAGGAGAAAAATTCAGTAGTTTCCCGTTGGAAATCTTCGAAAATTTAATAAAGTTTCTAGTCGAAATCAACCTCCGTATATGTCTGGAAGTGTAATTTGTTAATGGCCATCCTTAGAAAAAATTCACTAAAAGTTACATCAATGCAATTCATCTCCAGACATAATACTCTAGAGGCTGATTTTATACAAAGTTTCAAATGATTTTTGGAAAATGGAATTTTCCCAGACTTCCTATGGGAAACTTGAACTGCATTTTTTTCCTGCGATAGCTATTGACATAGTGCTCTAGAATGTTCTTAGCTTCTCTAACAAAAGCTTTCAATGCTATTCATAGTAATTTTCGGCTAAACACTATCGACTGATAACGACTTTATTTTTTATTTTCGGCTGGGATAACACAATCTGCATTACCAATTTTTTATAGTATGTCTGTCGGTCTGTCTGTCGATTTTATTGATCTATTGATTAATTTGTCAGCCCCTAGCGGTCTGCCTGTCTGTTTGTTTGTTGTCTATCAGTCTCTTTTTATATTAACTGATTGACTTGAACATTTAATGTTAATTTGAGGTCTTTGTTTAAGGTCTATGTTTCATCATAATGCTGCTTAATATCAAAGTAACTTAAATAAAGCTGGTAATAATTCCATGCTTGATCTGGGTGTATCGTGCAAGACGTGTATGTGCTTCGCACTCTTTTTGAATGATGGTGGTTTTTAATTTTAACAAGTCCGTGTGCCTAACTATTTCCAAATTCATTTCTTTCACTGCATAGGCATGGAAGCTGCGTGTATAAGCATGGAAGCTTACCATTTAGGGCACCAGTTTCAAAAAAAATTTGAAAAATACCTTTATAAAGCGATTTCAGAACGGACGCTGACATACCTGCAGTTTTTTAGTTATTTATTATTTACTACCAACTTTTATAATAATCTGGTTACAATTTTAAAAATATTTTAATCCAGTTAATAGGTAAACAGTAATCCAGCGCGGTAAGTTCCTTTCCTTATCAGCCATCTATGATCAGTTTTATCGAAAGCTTTACTGAAATCAATATCTCTGCTTTCCTGCTATTTGTGGCAAATTTAAATGTAGGTTGAATGTTTGACGATTTTCATAAACGAGGAAAGTAAACATTTGAAAGGTTTTTATTAATTAGAATGGCCGTTGGGTGCCCAATCTCAAATCTAATAAATCCGAACCATCACTTTGGTTAATGTCGAGAGCTAACAATTCAAACAGTCATCTTCCATCTTCAAATCGAGCAATGAATATTACGATTTATTCAAAGCATTAGTTGAATCTAGTAGCGTTGATTTAGAGGCACATACACTTTCAAGAAAATCAGGAAAACCTACTACATCAAATGAGCAATAACTAACATTATTGGGAAACAATTTAAGATTCTCATTATTCAGTAGTTTCTTTATGTGCTGATTTGCAAGAAAGCAAAGTTGTTTACTAATATAAATACCTAAAGATAAGCAGAGATTGCTGGAGGGTGAGGTTCATTTGAAGGGCTGCGGGCCAGCAATCTAGATTACTCACCAAAAAGATTTTTAGTTTTGTAATTTATTCAAACGTCAAGATACCTGTATAAAAGTTACATAATTTGTGTGTAGTTCTTCGGTCACAATGCTCTGGAAAAAATATCATTCATTGGGGCGAACTATTTCCCAAATTTTTATTAATTATAATTCAGATTTAATTTTTTTATTTTTTAGGTTCTTCAACATCTAATGCACTCAGAAACTGTTTTCTCCTTGATGTACAACAGTTCTGCGGTAAGTTTTTTTTACCTTTAAAATTAAGATTTAGATTTAGAATAATTTGGTCCTCGTCACCAGTGGAAAATAAAATTTCGGAATTTATAAATGAGAATGGCATTTTGAAATTTTAATTTAATTTGAAGTCGAGGACCTACATCAAAGAAACCTTGATTATACAAAGCCGTAGTCTAAAAAACGAAACTTTTATAAGGGAATTAGAAACGAGAAAAAATCCAAACTTTTCATGGTAAAACGCACAAAACATATGCGAAATCACTTTTTTTCCTAAGACAAATTTTTAAATGAAAACGTTACAAATTCTTAATTATGATTTCTCAAATACTTTCATAAATGTTTAATTTCAACATATATGAATGTCGTTTAAGTAAATCGTTTTCATTTTCTTGTAATAATTGTTTTATTTAAACCAAAATATAAAAAAAATTTCATAACAACAGCATTCTGGCAGAGCCTTCTAGAGTATAGAGCCATAATCTTAATGACGTATTTTTTAGAAGCTTTTTTAGTGGTATAACTTTTCACTGATTTCCATAGGAATCCATAGTAAAAATGGTGTTTTTTAGCTTCAAGTTTTTCAATGAAAAAAGCAAAAATATTATAAAATGTTTATATAAAAGTTTTCTACATATCTTTAAGAACAATATACAAGAAGGCTATTGGTATTAAGTAAATATTAATTGCAGAAATATTAAAATTAAATTATTTCTAAAATATATTTTTTCGAACTTTCATTTTGAAAAATACATCAAAGTTGGCTCTGACAAATTAAAATAATACTTGCTAAATTTATCTTTAGTCTTACTAGTGTACGTAAGATGTCTAAAATGATTACAGAAAAATACGAAAAAAAACTATTTAATCGCAAAATTATCACACATTCCTATATTTTGTGAATTTGTTTTGCTTTTCCTACAATTTTTGAACTTAAAATTTCCCCAGTGGCACTATTCTGGTTTTCCCAGGGAATTGCGAATTGGGAATTATTTATTGTTACTTTTTAGTGTATTTTGGTTTTCTTTTTTCCAAAGCATACTAAGGTTTGGGGAAAAATAGTTCTATTTCATAGCAATTTTGTTGTTTATTTTTCTCTAAAAATTTGATTGGGAATTATTTTTTCCCAAAACATGAACAAAATACCAATCGCTCAGTATGCTTTGCAAAAAAGAAAACCAAAATACACTAAAAAGCAACAATAAATTAATTCCCAATTCGCAATTCCCCGGGAAAACCAGAATAGTGCCACTGGTGGTAATTTTAGGTACGATTTTTCCAAATTTTGACGGCCATCACTGCCATCTATGTAATCTATATTGACTTAATAACCAAACGAATCGTAGTAAGCTTTTATTTCAATTTGACCAGAATTCTGTTGTTATGAATTATTTTTAATATTTCGGTTTAAATAAATCAATTATTACAAGAAAATGAAAACGATTTACTTAAACGATATTCATATATGTTGAAATTCAAACATTTATGAAAGTATCTCAGAAATCATAATTAAGAATTTGTAACGTTTTCATTTAATAATTTGTCTTAGGAAAAAAAGTGATTTCCCATATGTTTTGTGTGTTTTACTATGAAAAGTTTCGTTTTTTCCTCGTTTCTAATTCCCTTATAAAAGCTCAGATTTTTTGATTATGGCTCTATAAAATACAGGGTGCTCTGATTCTGGTCAAATTGAAATAAAAGCTTATTACAATTTGTTTGGACATTAACTAAATATATATTACATAGATGGCAGTGATTGCCGTAAAAATTTGGTAAAATTGTACTAAAAATTACCACCTGGGGAAATTTCAAGTTCTAAAATTGTAGGAAAAGCAAAACAAATTCACAGAACAACGGGTGATAATTTTGTGAAAATAATTTTTTTTGTTTGACATCTGACGTACACTAGTAAAACTAAACAAAAATATAGCAAATACTATTTTCCTTCATCAGAGCGAACTTTAATGTATTTTTCAAAGTGAAACTTCGAAAAATATATTTTAGAAATAATTTAATTTTAATATTTCTGCAATTAATATCTATTTAATACCAATATAGCCTTCCTGTATATTGTTGTTAAAGATATGTAGAAAACTTTAATATAAACTTTTTCAAATATTTTTGATTTTTTCATTGAAAAACTTGAAGCTAAAAAACACCATTTTTACTATGGTTTCTTATGGAAATCAGTGAAAAGTAATACCACTAAAAAAGCTTCTAAAAAATTGTCATTATGATTATGGCTCTTTACTTTAGAAGGTTCTGCTTACACCCAACGTAAATTCCACATTTATTAGAATTTCACTGGGGTTTTGTTAAATTGTCTGTCAGAAGTTGATTGGAGTACTTTAAAATTTTGATAAAAATAGTTTTTATTTCGTTGCTGGATTGTTATCACGTTTTTTTATTATAAAAGAACATTGTTTGAATACAATCCGAGAATTGTATAGTAATTGAGTTATAAGAAAGTTTGTTAGATTTTTTACTGACCACCTTTGACTGCTTAAGTCTCTGGATTATGGCAGGCATTGCCTGTGTTATGAGAACCCCAAAATCTAGCATTTAGTTTTCTTAAATTTTCGAAAATTCGAATAAAGCTTAAACATAAAATGTAACTTACTGGGATTCAAAGATTAGTTTCTCCTATTCCTTATAATTATGATATCCCCTAAACTCATTAAAAATGTTCACATTAGTTTGTGAGTCGGTAGAATTTTGTCTGTCGTAACCAATTTAAACATTTATATAACACTAATCTCATTTATATTGTCGGTGGTCGTACCAAATATACATACATATAGACAAAATTACCCATCGTCTTCATATAGGGTAAGGAAAAACAATGGTTTAAGTTTTGTAATAAATCGGAGGGACGTATACCTTGTAAACCCATATTATGAAATGAAACCGAAATACCTTTTAAAGTCTTAACTATTTATAATAAACATACATATATATATATATATTCATCAAGCAGGAGCATTTGTATGGTTTGTTCACCTTGACTAATCATTTGAAAGACACTAAATTAATCACATTGAAATATTCACGTTCATTGTGTTATATGTTTGTACTGAAATGTTTTTATTTTTATTATTAATAAATTTTACAACAATAAATAGCATGGTGTTTTAAAAAGTTCTAATCTTTTCAGTAAGATTTTATGTTTATTCCAGGTTAATATAAAGTTTTAAAAAAGTGATTGGAATGTTCAAACTAAACTATAATGTAAATGAGCGGTTTTTTACAAACATTTTTATGCGAACTCAATTAAAAACTGAATACAAACCAAGAATCTACGAAAATTATCTCTCTCTTCCCAATTTAGAAAATAATTATAGAGTGTGAACTGCTAAGCGGTAATTCAAACAGTCAGTATCAAGATTTTACAATAACAAGTATTTTGGAACCTTTCGAACTGTAATGAAATATTAAACAAAAAATACAACAATACTACATATCCTGCTAAAATGTACAATGTACATTTCATCACCTTATAGCGAACACAAAAGATACTGGAATACCAAAGGTAAGTGTAAACTAAATTGTTGCTTACAAGTACTTTGTACTAAACTAAATTGTTGCGTACAAGGTCTGTGGTTCGTATTTTTGCCATTCATAAACAACGGGATCAGACACTTTTATTTGCAAGATATGCAACAAAGGTGTTGTACAGTACTTTATCCAAACCCATTGTTAAAAGTCCTTTTTATAGTAAACATTTGTTCCGCACAAAGCTGGCAGTACGCATTATTTTTCTGTAATATGTATAAACTGTTAAACGCGGCTCAGCGAGCACTTTATAAAAATATTTTTACTTATGTGATCGTACGTGGATATTAAACATAAGAGGCTTATTGATCCAGCGACACAACTGCCAATCAATGCTTCCATAGTTCGAGTTAAAACACATCAACTCCGACCCATTTTACTGTCGACAACGAATATGGATTTAAGAAACTTCCATCATTAACAGCGCCGCCAAATTACAATCTACCTGTAAAACATTCCGTAGTACATCACATTGTCACGAGTGGCCATTTGCTCGTGTCAAAACCACGAAGACTGGATCCTGTACGTCACAAAGCTGCATTCACAGAATTTCAATATATGGTGAAATTAGGGATTTGCCAACCTTCGGCATCCCCGGTATTGTGTCCGTTACATATGGTGAAAAAGAAAGATCTAGACTGGAGACCATGTGGAGATTATCGTAGACTAACTACGGTCACAACACCAGATCGTTATCCGATTCCTCACATACAAAATTTCTCAATACACTTACATGATTATAAAATTTTCTCCAAGATCGACCTTGTTAGAGCTTATCATTTAATTCCCGTCGCCCCTGAAGACATCCACAAAACGGTAATCACTACCCCATTTGGTCTTTCCGAATTCACTTGAATGCCATTTGGTCTGAGAAATGCCGCTCAGACGTTTCAACGTTTTATTAACGAGATTGTTAGAGATCTAGACTTTGTTTTTGTCTACATCGACGATATACTCGTGGCATTGCACACTGAGGAAGAACACAAACTACATTTGGAACAACTTTTTCAAAAATTAGCAGAGTTTGACGTATCTATCAAGAGCGCAAAATGAGTTTTCGGTGCAAACACTCTTGACTTTCTCAGCCATAAAATTACTCCTAATGGTATTCTGCCTTCTCCAAGCAATTTATCGATATGCGAAATTGCTACCACCAATTCATACCAAAAGTTGCTGAAACGCTCGCACCAATTCACTCACACTTGACCGCACTACTCAAAATGCCCAAGACAACCAAGAATTTTTCGTGGCCCGATGAATGTCAAAATGCATTCATATTTTGCATGCATTCATTTCAGCGCATCCTCTGAATGACACAAAATTATGCGTCACCCCTGGGATTTTTCTCAAAGAAATTATCCGATGCCGAAAAGGCATTACTCACAAGCATTTCAGAAGGTCGGGACTTCACCATTTATACGGACTATTAGCCTCTGACAAGAGCAATTAAGGCAAAAACTGAACGAAATCCACGTCAATCACGTCATTTGGATTACATATATCAATTTACCACGGGAAAAAGTAGAAATATCATTCCCCCCTCCCCGTAATTTTAGCCCAAGGCCAAGAGTTATACCAATGTATTACCAAAGAGAATACACATCGTGATGTGTATTCTCTTTAGTATTACTCTGCAAAAATGAGAACCATTCAATACATTTACGGCAAAGAAAATGTGGTCGCAGATCAAATAGTGATCTCCCACATCAGTTCAGGAACTGCCGCACAAAAAGCAGACTTAGAACTTCAGAATTTGCTTTCTGGTTCCGAATGTCACACTGGTTCCAGCATGAAACGATTGGATCGAGGTCATATAGTATACTAAGTAAATTATTAATTTCATCATTCCTACACCTATGGCCTGTACTTTTATTGCACTAAACTGCTGACTGATTGATTTATTGTTATTCATATAACAAAAAAATGATTGTACAAATACTCCCTGTAATTACCGATTTATTGAACACTGATTGTAAAATTTTCACTCGTTATTTTAATTTTGAAATGTGGAGGTTTTCAAAAAGATAATTGGTTAAAATGAACAATGTATGTTATGCTTCACATTGTACCTATATTATATCGATTCTCCTTGATAATTATTGTCACTTCCGTACGTTCTTTATTAACTTTTTCGACCAGTTACTCCAATAAATGAACTATGTTATACCAATATGGTTCGCTATAAAGGTGTTTTAGACTGAAATTCCCGGTTTAAGTAGATATTTGGAACAGTGATATCTGAGCAGAGCATATTAAAGTTCCGAGTGGTGATGGGCTAAATCGGTGTTTTTTTCTAAAGAGCATACGAGAAAATAAACAAAACAACAAAAAAACACAGAGTTAGCACATCAGTAGTTCCGAACGGCATTGAACTTTATACGTTGCAAAGCGTACTTTTGTTTACCGTATAGACATATGTAATATATCGAACGGTATATTCGATATATTATATTGTATGGTACAAATAAATTTTGAGAGTTTTTTTTTATAACTTCGAAGCTTTATTCGAAGTATTGTCCATCGTTAGATACGAATTTTTTTCCCATCTTTCAGGCAGCAAATGGATTCCGCGTCGAAAAAATTCCTCGTCTTTTGAGGCGATACAAGAATAGACCCAATTTTTGGCTTCTTCGTAGGCAATGAAGTGCCGCTTGACGACTTTTGCAACATGTGGCCGAGCTTTGTTTGTCGGCAATTGTTGTTGATAACATTTTCGGGTTTGTGTGATATATCAGATCAAAAGGTTACCAATAAATAATGTATGTTTCGTGTGCGTGTCCGATGTGGCTTGGGCCTATGAATAATATGCCAATAATTAATTTTAATTTTACTACACCATGTAGCTCGTGTCGCTTTGTATTTCTAATATTAAGTTTCACACAGTATAATGATAATCATTAAATCCACCACCACTTGTTTTAATATATTCCGATTAACTAGCGTAATTAATTGTGTAAACCGTATTTATTTCGTAAAAGGAAAAATTAAACTGCACACAAAAACCAAATATGGGCGATGACATATATGAAAAAAAAGCGAGCGTGTGTCGCGTTGAGTGTACGGATTGTGAGTGTGTCTATATATATTTTGTGTGTCTGTATTTGAGACGTGACACGTGAAACCAAAATGGTATAGTCTAAGCAAAATTGCTGAATGGTTAATTGTAAATCACGACGATAGATGGTGGTAAACAAAAACTTTTGATTGTTGTACTAAATAAAAGAACTTTCGTGTTTTGTAGTGTCCAAGATATTTATTTAGTACAAAGAAGGGAGTACAGATTCAAACCGCAGAATATTATTAATGAGTCGAAATATTCTATGGTGTCACTACTAAGCTGAAAGAAGCTGTCCAAATACAATTATATTTAGTAGCCGAAATGTGTTACATTTCGAATAATTAATTGTAGAGATAAACAAATGAAATAAACGGATTTCATGAGTTAATCATTACAGATCACTTTGAACTGATCCCACCAGAGGCACAGCATTAGCTTCTAGCCATGAATATTGGGTTTAGCCGTTGAAGGTGATGCATGGTCGGGCTTACCCCACGTTTTTCTGCGCTTTGGGTTGTCGCAGTAGATCCACTTTTAGGAAACCAAATTTCCTTGTTTTTGCACCATACCCGTGGTCTTATGGCCTTGAGACGGTGAGCTCCTCTTGAGTTTGGCATGAATCTTGGTCCTAAAACGCCTCCAACTCAGCATTTTCAAACTTTACTGGCTTCTCTTTGCGTTCTTTGTCACTTGTATGAAAATCGCCACTTTTAAAACGCCGGAACAGTACTCACATGTTTTTATCGATGGGGCATGTTCACCATATGCTTCACACATGCTTAAAACAAAAAAGCAGCGCTTCCCGTCACAATCCCGAAGGTACAAAATCCCGAGGATTTCAAAAAATCCTGAGAGTACAAAATCCCGAGGATACAAAATCCCGAGGATACATAATCCCGAGGATACAAAATCCTGAGTGTACAAAATCCCGAGAGTATAAAATCCCGAGGATACAAAATCCCGAGGATACAAAATCCCGAGGATACTTAACTCGAAGATACAAAATCCGCAGGGTACAATCCTATGAAAATTCCAAAATCTAGTTGGTACACAATTGGTGCAATTTTCCCTTGATTTAAGGATGTATACAAACGAAAAATCGAACATTGAAAATAGTGATGGTTACAACGGGATCGTAACGCCGATATTGTTGATATTTTTGACAACAAAAAATTTCTATCATTATAATTATGTATTATATTCTAAAGTTATATTCAATACTTATCTCTTAATGTAATCCAAATCCAATAACACGTAACTTTAATGTTTATAACTAAAAAATATTAGAATTTATCTAAATTACAATTTTGGCAGGTTATTTGGCCTCGTAAATCCGGTGAATTTAAATATTATTATGCAAATCGTCTGAATTATCAATGACGGACTCATTTGGTATTGGCAGTCGACATAAATTGTGGATTGGTCGTTTCATTTCGCCCGATTTTATTCATAGAGTGACTACCCTAATGAGACCGTCAGAGCCTGAATGCACCTGCACTACCTTTTCAATGAGCCACCGATGGACTGGTAAATTTCGGTCCTTTATTATGACGATGTCGTGCAGTAGGATAGGATTTTTTCGGTCTTTTCATTTGTGAGGATTCTGCAGAGAGGTCAGGTACTCGTTAGACCACCGATTTCAGAAATGTTGTGCTATCTGCTGGATCATTTGCCATCTAGTTAGATATGATGATTTTTGAGATGGAATGTCCCTTTCTGGTATTTTTGTCGCTGTGTGGCCAATTAAAAAATGAGATGGTGTGAGCGCATCAATGTCGGTTGACCTTATTCCACATAACGGGCTTGAATTCAGGACACTTTCGATCTCTGTGACCAATGTATTCATTTCTTCCATTGTGAGGATTTGCTTTCCAATTACCCTTGTAAGATGGAATTTTGTTGATTTAATGGCAGCCTCCCAAATGCCACCAAAATGGGGAGCGCCAGGCGGATTAAATTGCCAAGTAATATGAAGCCTAGAAGAATAATCAGATATGTGATTTTAATTTTTGATAAGTTTTTGAAATATTTCCAGAAAGCAATTATTTGCACCGATACAATTAGAGCCACTATCAGTAAAAATGTCTTTTGGGATACCTCGACATGCAGTGAGTCTTTTTAAGGCGCCGAGGAAGGCGTCAGTGGTCATATCTCCAACCAATTCCAAATGAACTGCCTTTGTACTAAAACATATGAACAAGCATATGTACGTCTTATACACCTTTTGGCCCTCTTCCCCGAGTCAAGTCGATACCCACTTGTAAAAATGGTCTGATCAGTTGTACTCTGCCTCTCGGCTCTGTTCCTGCAATTTTCCTTTAAATCGAGGCCATGTTACACATTGTGTACTATTTCGTTGGCTTTGGTTTTTCCAACTGGTATCCAGTACTCTTGTCTTGAGATTTGCAATAAAAGTGTTGGTCCCGCATGCTTATTATCGAGATGAAAGTCTTGGAGTTAAACCAGCTACTTTTGAATTTGGGATGAAGGATAATTGTATGTTTTGTTGAGAACGATGCGGTACTGTTCTCATCCGACACGTAGAATCCCGCGATGGCTTGTGGTGATAATATTAGATAAACTAGAATTGCTCGAATTTACAAATTTGGTGTTGTTCTTGGAAAAGTGCATTTCTTTGGAGGTAAAAACCATCGATTCTCGTTCCTTTGCATATAGGCAAAGATTCTTTAACATTTTAGAAAAGATGAGTGTTTTGAAAGAAACCCATTGAACCAATGGTTAATACGGGTAGTCATTGGAAATAGGCTGTTGGTTTCTTCTTCTAAGTTCCCATAGTTTCGGCTCTGTTTTGGCCAAGATTCAGGTGGTTAGCGTAACCAGCTGCTAGATTATCCTTTGATGATATGTGATGCCAATGCTTGCGGTTCAGAGAATTAAGAATCTCAGCGGTTCGATTGCACACAAATGTACTCCAACGCCCGGAATGGCTTGGAAGCCAATCGAGGACTATTTTTGAGCCGGTCCAGGCATATGTTTCAGCAAACTTTAATTTAGTTCCTCTTTTAACTAAGTTGATCAATTTTGTTAAGAAAACAGCTGCGCAAAGTTCTAGGCGAGGTAAAGTCGGTGGCTTAATAGGTGCTACTTTGGTTTTTGCAGTAATTAGTTTGATGGACACTTCTTCATCTGGGTGCGTCATCTTATAGTAAATGACACCTGCGTATGCTGATTGGCTTGCGTCACAGAATCCATGCATTTCAATGGAATACGTCTTTCGTGTTTGATTTGATTTACATTCTTTAGTTGGCCCTTATTTAGTTTCATCGGTTTGCTTGGCTGTCGGTTATAAGATCATCCCAGCCTAAGTTGCTTGCCAAAAGTAATTGTATGAATATTTTAACTGTGATTGTAATGGGGCCAACCAACCCATCGGATCGAAACGAGCACTTGCTTCTGAGAGAATAATTCGCTTGGATAATGGTTGTGATTTAAAAACTGATTTCATATGCTACTGGGTTCCAATTCCAACTAACTCCAAGCACATTGACAGAATGAGTTGATTGATGAGTGGGATCATCTATTGATTTAAGCTGTGTATCCTTAAGTTCTTCTGGTAATGAGTTGAGCAATGGTTCAAAATTTGACTTCCATTTTCTGAGTTGTAATCCATGTTTATTGAGTAGGCTGATGACTGAATCCCTCAATTGGTACGCTTCAGCAATATCATCAGCATCTGCCATAAGGCCATCTACGTACATATTTTCTGCAATGGCGTCAGCAGCAAGAGATGATGTGGCTTGATTTTGAACTGATATTTCGATACTGATGCTAACCCATAAGTAACAGTGCGCAGGTGATAATGGCGGATTGGTTGTGCAGGATTCTCCCGCCAAACGATCTTTTGAAACTTCATAACTTCATCGACGACATTAATCTGTCGGTACATCTTCAGCAATCCAATTTTCTCGAAAGCACAAAAGAATTGAAAACAAAGTTTCTTGAACAGTAGGACCCACTGCCAAACAGTCATTCAAAGAAATACCAGTTGGCGAAACCGTCAAATACAACTCTGAGTGTGGTGGTCGTGCTACCTTTCCGTAATACACCATGATGTGGCAAATAAAGCCCACCATCATCGATTTCTTCTTAAGGGATTTCTTCCAAGTGGGAAGTTTTTCGTATTCCTGCATAAACTCATGGTATAACATTGAGAATTCCAAATCGCGTGCCTCGAAGTCTTGCTATAGCCATTCTTAGCGATTGTCCTAACTTACTCGGTGATTTCTTGAATAGTAAATGTCCTTCCTGATCGACTTTTCTAGTGCTGGTAAAATGGTTTTCACTGAAGCTCTTTTCGGATGTTAGAAGACCTTGCGATGGACTAATTGACTCTAATTTCCAGAATTTCTTTAGCGTTTGATCGATGTCAATAATTTGTGGTGGGTTATTCGCGACTGTTGTCATTACTTGAACGTTGCTGTGATTTACTTTACTTACGTTCCCAGCAACCACCCATCCTAGACTTGTTTTTTTGTAAAATCGGCTGATTTGGATTTATTTTTATCTGGCCTTCTTCCAGAAGATCAAAAAAATAATCAGCACCGATTAAAATGTCGATATTGCCAGGATTATCAAATTGTGGGTCAGCAAGCTGTATTTTGCGCCAGAAATTTCTGATCGCATCACTTATCTCGATCGAAGCCAGCTCGCTAGTAATTTTGGGTAACACCAAAGCTTTTAATTCGATAGTTGACTTCAGTTTAAACGACACATTCGGTTTGATTGTTAGTGCCACTATTCCCTTTGTGATACCAGCTCCTGATTGACCTACATCGCTGATAGATAGTCGAGCATTATGCCGTTTGAGACGTAACTGTTGGACACAAGCCCCTGTCACAAAGCTGGCCTGAGAACCAGAATCTAAAAGTGCTCGATATTTATGAGACCTACCAGCCGCGTCGATGACGTTGACTACTGACGTTGATAGAATTAAGTATATATGGCCTCCTTGTGAGCAGTGAGTAGTTACACTTTCGGAAGCGTTGGAATTTTCATTAGCCTCATTTAGTTGCTAAGGATCTGCAGTATGATATTTTCAGTAACAGTGTATGATATTTTCTTCTGCAGACTTGACATCAATATCTAGAAAGACATTTAAAAATTGGGTGTTTCACGCTGAGCCAATTGAGCTCGTTGAATACTTTACACTGAATGTGGCACTTTGAGCACATAGAGATTTGGAGTTGTCATTAAGTTCATTAAGATGAAGATAAGCCATGGATCGCGAGACTCCGCATTTTTGCCTAGCGCCTTAAGATCTCGAATCAACTCATCAGAAGTATCGATTAATGCCTTTATACTCGCTGCGTTAGCGGTGTGGATTTGAGATTGTTCCATGAATGTTTTAATAAAAAAGGTTAAAATATGTTTCTTCCTGTCATATCGTTCCTTTAATTTATTTACGGCACCGATGTAATTTCCCTCTGTGATTTTTATATGACGAAGTAAAGCTGTAGCTTCTCCACGTAACACTCCTTTCAAGTACTGAAATTTCTGTACTGCATTTAGGGAAGTTGATTCATGGATGGTCATGCAGAACAAGTCGTGAAATGACTGCCATTCTGCGTAATCACCAGCAAATCGAGGAATTTGAATTTTCGGTAATTTCACTTCGTTTTGTGTACCAGTCTGTGTTGCATTGAATAAGTTTTCTAATACTATGTTTGTGCCTAATGTTCTTGACCGAATTTGCGTATTGAGACCCTTAACTGCATGATAGTAATTTTCTGCGTACACGGCATCAGAATTCGAGGTGTCATCGAGAGCAAATATTTTATTTTCGATAATTGTGAATTCTTCCATGAGTTTCTCCACGCGCAGCAACCGCGTTCGAAGCTCTTCAACAGCAATGTCCTCACTTGCTTCGCGGACGAATTTTAAAATATTTGTTAATTTTGTCTTATTAACCGATTGTTATTTTTTTAATGCTGAGATCTCCATTATATGCATACTATTATAAATTTAATTCTGATAATTCTTGAATTCTGACTATACCGATTATTTTAATTTGCTGGTGAATATGTCACCAACCCTGTTGCGATAAAGGTTAACATGGTTAGAGCACAAAAAAAAATATGTGTTTACACTTCAGGGAAATGACGCATACAGATTTTTAGAGGGAAATGACGGCGATTTAACATGAATAAAGTCACAAGATGGTCCGATGCGATTTAATACTAGTTACGCCATCTTTTGCACATCGAATATTAATATGCTTTTTTGACGATATTTGATGTTGGTCTTTTTTGCCCGGTATATATTGGAGGTGCCTATCGTAAAATTTACCGTTTTTTGAAAAAATAATATCTTGAATTTTCGAAAGAAATGTTTTGCAAAACGTGAATAAGGAAGATTTTTTTTGAAAATGTGGAAAAAAACCTTTTTCGAGATGTACGAGTACCTATTTGCGGGTTCAGGTTGTTGAATCATCACGGTGTTTTATCCTTATCACTATGAGGACTTTCTTTGGTTGTATGAAAAAGCAATATTAGACAAGTAAACCAAACAACATTGCGCAAACAACACAATACAACTTTTCAATCCACCATAATATCGCGCTGTTTCTCTTCAACCGTAAACATATAGTATTTTTTTTTTTAATTCAACAATCAGCATTGTTGAGGTTTTTTCTCGTATTGTTGTTAGTGTATACGAATATGTATATGCGCGGCTGATAGTTTATTATGATCTGTGAGAGCCTCACACAATAAAACTATATAAAATATGTAAGAACTTTTAAAAATTATTACCACGACTTAACACAATTTGTTTCCATATACATATATATGTTCGACCGTGTACATGTATTAGATTTTATGTATGTATATGCATTTTTTTTTTTTTTTGATTGTAAGTTTTCATTCAGTCTGTCATTTAGTTTCTTTTGAATTGTAGTGCAAGGTAGTTTATATAGTTTCAAAGTGAATATTCAGTTTATTTGTTGATTTGATGTAGTTTTATAAATTATATTTATTAAAAATTAAAATGTTTATGAATTTCAAGTGCGAAACGTGATTATATACTAATATTGGAAATTATACACCTAATCAAAACCAATTGTATATAAACGAGATATGATAAGAAGTTGGTCTCCTGTATATACACACTTAGTTGATTGTTTGATGTTTATGTGAATTTTTTTTTTTGGTTTTTTAAAGTACAGTGAGTGAAGAGAAGACATATATTTTGTAAAGTGTTGTGTTCAAAGTTTTATGTTATCGTTTAGTGTCCAGCAAAAAGAATTTAAATATAATATAATAAATCAAAAGTGATTTAAAAAAAAAAAATCGTAAGAAATCAAAAAAGTTTGTGCTTGTGTGTGCTAACGTGGCTTGTTTCTCTTAATTTTGGATATTAAAAATACAAATAAGACGGCGCGAGAAGCAATCAATTTTTGGATACACCGCTCGTTTGCTGATATTAGATGAAGATAGAAACATAACATAATTTGTTTTTATTATTCTTATAAATGTGAGTAGGATTAAATTCAAGATTTACAAGAAACACATATAAATATACTGTTAATTCATTAATTTATGGCCAAATTAAAAAATAAAATGTTAAGTCGTTTCGAATACCAAGAAGATATCAAATATAGAAGAAGAAGAATTTTTGAAATTAATATTAAATTAGTTATAGAGATAATTTTTAATCCATTCAACTCTCGTGTTTAACGTTTCGAAATTCATTACTAAGCGATACATAATTGGACTAATAAGTGCATGGTGCTGTAATGCAGAGTAAACTTTATATCTTGTGTATCTTACTTGACTTGATTATTATATACAAGAAATGAAAAGGAAATGAAACTATGTATTATTATACATATACGGTATCACGTGAAAACAGGTTTCAATATTGATTTGTAATCAACACGAAAATTATACAGATTTTTACAAGAAACATTTCTGATTGGTACAGCTACAATATGTTGTAAAGAAATTTATTTTATTGACTTGCTTATATTTAGCATATATACAATTGATACCTGATTATGGAATTATTCTTCTCATTATCTGTTGACCTATCACCGGTCAATTTAATTAAGATTTTAGTGATTGGCGAAAGGTTAATTTATATTGCATAGCTGTTAAATTTTGTTGGTGAAACTCAAAGAAACTTGTAGCTTAAATTAAAAGAAAGCTAGGGAACAATCTTTCACACATTTTTTAGAATTTAAAATGTAGAAGTTCTGTTAAAAGTTCTGCGGTAAACTTAAGTTGAAGGTTAGCCGACGGTCAACCGGCCACAAATTTATCTATTCAAAGGTATTCAAATAAGGACTGGCTATTTCATCCACAAAAAAAAAAAGCTTTTTTCAGACATGCAGACTGGCAACATTGTCTCTCCTTGAGTTTGTTTTGACCAAAATTAATGTTAATTTAACTAAATTAATCAAAGGCTTCATAAGTTACTACAGAAATTAAGGGCTTTTCAAACATCTTTCAAAAATTAGTCTCAAAAATATATTCATGTTTAGTGCATGGAATTTGAGTTCGGCAAGTATTAAAATTCGTTAAATTTAAACTCAAAATTAGAAAATATTCATATGGAAACTAAACGTGCCGGTTTTAGCGCCGATGTTAACAAATTGTATGGATGAACAATAATGGGAAAGCTGAACTTGCGGGTAAGAAATAAATAGAAGCTCAATATCTATTTTTGAACCATTTTATTTTCATCTAACTTTGATTTCTCCCTGAGTTACTAGGCGAAAATTGTCTAGGTGCGGCTTAATGCAACACAAGCGGCATTTTGATGCAATAAAACAATATCAACTCAAATTTGGATGCGCTCGGGCCCCTTAAGTTACAACGGTACACTTCGGTATATTTTCTTTATTAATTTTGAAAATCTATAATCTCCAATTTAAAAATTGTTTGGTTGAAAATAAAATTCAGTCTTTTCGTTCAATTCTTTGTACCAAGAAAACCCATAAGCCTTAAATTAATATCATCAGAGACTTCATACAGCGGTAACTACTTTTACTGACATGTGCGGAGTTAATCAATCCTTAGTTTTGCTGTCAAGCATAGTCTGGAATTTAGGATGCTTGCAATGAATTTAACATAATTTTGGCTATTTAAAAACGATTTCGAAAATTTGTATTTATTCCTCAGCGTTTTTTAAAAATATTAGGAATACATCCACATTTCGTTTGCATTTCCTTCCATGATAGCTACGTAGTTTTTTTTGGGTTCCAACAAATCCCTAGGTTGTAGGCGATTGGATTGAAAATCATTTTGTTCCATTTTATTGTCATTAATAACTGCCAGTGTCAATTCTAAATACGAAATGTTACGGCTTGAAATATTAATGATCATCGGTTTTGGAGTCGTATAAAAATTCATTCAGTTTACACCCTGTACGAAATCCTAAAGTGGCTCTTTTGTTCATAAAAACGGTTTAACACTACAATTTGAATAGCACAGCCAACAATTTGTCAAAAAGTGAAAGACCGAAGAACGATACATTAGTGAAAATATCACTCTTGCATTAAGCCAATATATAAGTTCTCTCCTCGTCCTGTAACGAGAATAATGGAACTCAAATGGTAACACCCTTTCAAAATGCAAGAACTAACAGTCAAGATGATTACGATCGTTATCGGCCACTTTTTGTTTAAGTGGTTATGTAAATCGTTGTAATTTACGATAATGGTCTATCTACAATTCTCACATTCTGTAAGAAGTAGAATTCAACAACTAGAAAAGTTAAATATTTACTCGTAAGTATCTAGAGCTTTTACAACCAGATTGTAGGAAATAACTTCCCACTGAAATAACTACCTAGCCCATAAATGAATTAAGTCCCCATTGTTACTATACAAATTGTGAACTTACTAAAATTAAATTAACCCTCCAAATTTGGGGATTTAGTTATATGCTGATTTGAGGATTTTTTACATTCTGAAAGAATTCTCCAGAATTTCTGGATAAGGAAAACTTCCATGGAAATGGAGATTTTAATTAAATTTAAAATTAATTTTTCTTTTCCAGAAAAAATATTTTTATTAGTTCGCCCGGCGTTTAGTAAAAATATTTTAGCTGAAAAAAAAAGATTTAATTTTAAAATATTCTGGAAAATGATTTTTAAATTTAAGGTATTTTGGAAATCTCCATTTTCCAGAATAAATCTTTTTGGAGTGTACGAAATAAGAATAACAATTTGGGGTTTTGTTTTAATTTATTTTGGCGGTTCATTTCATAATGCAATAAATGTTCAATATTGGAAACTTATTTCATTGGGAATTTATTTCATACAGCCCTTAAATCCTGGCTAATTCCACAACTTATTTTAACATCTACCGCGAAAAATATATTCATAGGAACTACATGCAACAAAAAATAAATGCTGGCCTGTTGCTTTGGGAAATAATAAATCCACAACTAACTGCTAATCTATTTTTGCGAATGCAATATACTTAGCTATTTCTAACCGATTTAACGTTTAACGGATAAATAGTTTGATAACATTTTTTAAATTATCGATAATTTAAGCATAGTTGGTATGAAACAATTGGTCCTACTCTCTTACCTATTCTGCATATTTCACTCAGAAATTACAATAGTAACATTACTTACAGACCTTGAGTATTTAGCTGTAATTAAATTACGTAAAAAGGCTCCGATTTCTCACATATTTCGCTGTCTTGCTCTTGCAATTGGTGATATTTTCACAAGTCTCACCAAAATATCTGCCGCAGTTCTAAAAAGCTAAACTTTGTAAAAATGACGTAATTTTGCTCTTGTTTGAACGACTTGTTTGAATTGAAAAGCTGCTAAAAGGACCCTTTGTAGCAATAGATTAAATTTAATAATATTTTCCCGAAATATTAACAGTAAAAATAGATAAATAAACCTTGATATGAAAAAGTAGTTGTCTCCCAGTCTGAAGATTTTATTAACACTTTTATTTGTGAGACTTGTACATTACTAATCAAGAAAGGTACGGCTGGTTAACAAAACAAATCATCAGCGAATGGATAGATGCACAGAGTCTAAATTACGGTGCCAGGCAAATTGTCGGTGAAATTTACAAAGGAAACGTTTTCTTAGGTAACTGCGGTCAAAAGGTTTGACAGTACTTACAGAACTTATCCCGAAATGTCCTAACTTTGCAAATTTGCATTTAGTTCGCTAACATATCTCGCTAATTTGTATGCAGTTATTTTGACTCTAACAACGTGTACAGATAAGACAGCACGTGACCATAGAAAATGTCAAAATGTTTATTTTAATCTAATATATCTAATCGGATAAAATAATTAATAAGAAACCGTATAAAAAAAAATTAAATTAAGTCAATAAGTATTTTGATTAGTGTTTTATCGAAAAATATATAAATTCACTCAAATTTTTTTAAAATGTTAACAACTACTGAAATTACACGTTGAACCCAAATGTGGCTGACTAAAATCTTAACGTAAAGTCTACATGTAAATTGTTAAACTAAACCGAAATTGTAACGGAAATCTAATCAGTCAACAATCGATTCTAGGTTACCTATTAAACGAAAAATAAAAAATAGACAACCAACTTGATATACGTACATAAAATTTACAAATCATATATTATAGGTTGGACCCTAATTAACTGAACGATTTGTTTGTTCCATAACTCAGAACTAAGTAGGTAAAAAAAAAGTTCTTCAAACTTTGATATCTTTTATTGCCATCATTGTCATTACATCACCATTGATAATAACAGCAAAAAGGACCGTCCAATGGTCACATCTTCACGCACACTATCAATATTCGGAAGTTATGAAAAGTTCTTTAAGTACACATTTTTGTTTAAATGAAATTTGGCCCTTATACCTCATTTCGGTCAAAAAATTAAGGACAAACTTAGCCTTTGGCTTAACATTTTGTTCAGCGTACAATTTTATAGAAAAATAAGAAGCCGACCTTAAAAGCTTTAAGTTCAAGCTTAATTTATGTATTACTAAGAGATATTTTGTCTAAAATGAGGCTGATTATCGAGATTTGAATAATGCAGGTGTTTCGAAATTTCGTTAGAACATTCGAAAATCCGAAATTCATAGCTTTCCCAGAATTTTAAGTCGAATTTTGAAATTTTAAACTCCTTGAAACCTAATTCAAACTTGAAGAAATGTTCTGAAAGCACCCTTTTTCATGAAGTCGTCCTTGTTCAGGCAGATTTTTCTACTTGAGTTTGGCACTCACCGTCGCATTCTAATTTTGAAAGATTCATAAACCGAAGACCTTTCTTGAAGTTTCATCGATAACTGTTGTTGAATTTTATGAAATTACAATTTTTTATGATCGATGGACTACAAGAACTTAGTAGTAGTTGCGTACATTGTTCATAAAACGGAACCAATTTAATTTTTTGAAATAATTTTATTTTATATTGCATAATGTCCATCACTACTTCCGTCTATGTTTTTCCGTGGTTTAGAGTTTCCAAAACTTTAACTCGGAGTACATTCTAAACAGACATTCTGACAAATGATGAAAATCGATGGACAAAATTATTAATTGATTCCATCTTAACTATTTTTTTAACAAAATTTATAAATGAGACAACTCGCAACTTAACACTGAAATATTTGGCTACACAAAGTTGGAAGTAATGGAAACAGCAAACTGTTCACCGAATCATTCCTAAGATGATTTTCATAGTTATGATTACCATTTTGGTTTAAAGAATTTAATTAAGCGACGGCAAATAGCAGACTATTGAAAAGTCTTTTCCTGGTTTTGACTGTAAAGTGTTTTTTTAATTTGTTGACTTTATTCCTCTATAACTATGATTGAGTAAAGATTCTGCCCCTTTTTCCTACCTACAAGTTTCAACACTGCGGTCTTACCTTAGTCATCCTTTTCATCGAATTATATTTTATCTGGCATAAATGATACACAAAATATATTCAAATATGGTGAAACATACCAATTTTTGGATGTCATGTTTTAATTTTATGATTTTTATGTTACGAATGTGTACCACTAAAAAAATAATTATCCGGAAATTATAAAATGATAAATGAAGGGTTATAATTATTTGATAGTCCCAAATCATTTATCTTTAAAATGAGTTCGACTTTATACGCCACGCGCATGCAATTTTTTAATAATTGTCACCCTGTATTTAAAAAAAACAACAACAACAAAAAATCATGTTCTACAAATTTTTTTTCTCAATGCTATCGATTCAAGAATAAAAATTATAAACTTAAAACATGACATCTGGCCCCATATAACGAATTTGTGATTTGACGTATTTTTCACCAGAAAGGGTGTTTCAAGTTTTTTTTTTGAGAAATGCTGCAATATTTTTATTTTAATTCAACGTACAAAGTATTCGATTAATAATAAAAAACAACATATGCTAAATGACCGGCTCTGCTCTGAATTTTCCATCACTTTTTCGCACAGCTTCGGCCCAATTTCATGAATAACAGCTCTTATTCTGTCTTTTAGTGCTTAAACCATAGCGAGTTCATTAGCTTAAACTTTATCTTTAATATAGCTCCAAAGAAAAATTTAATGGTGTTAAACCGCACGATCTAGTCGGCCAATTGAAATCTCCATTTCACGAAATCACATGTCGATCAAATTTTGAGCGTTATAATGTGGTTATCTTACGCGTTGTGTGGCATTTAGCGCCGACCCGTTGGAAGCAAAGATTGTCCAAGTCCAAAGCATCAACTTTAGGCCACAAAAATCCGGTTAGCATCTCACTATAAGGCGCACTGTTCAACAAATGCGGACGGAACTTTACAATTTGTATTGGGATCAAAGTAAGGTGGGTAAACTCACCCTACTTTGACCCCATATTTTGCCGGTGAAACCTTGATTGTCCTTACAGAAAAACATTTTTTTTTTAAGAATTTATAAAATATAATAACGAATGTCTCGATAAATAACTCGATTAGGAAATAATTTTTCTACCACTATGACGCATTCAGAAGGCGTATAATATTTGCATAAATTTTCGTTCAAAAGTTCAAATAGTTCGCTTATGGTAGCAACTTTATCGGTCTGCAATCGGAATGGGTTCGATGTAGTTGCCATAATAACACCTCCATATGTTGACTATTTGATTGATGAACACCAGCACTGATGAGAATAGCTAGAAAGGCATTAAATTATTTTTCGGTCAATAATTTCCACATTTTCTGTGGTTTATCTGGATTTAGAATATTGTGTTCTGCATAGACCTCATTGTCCTTCTTGCTTGTTTGTCTAATGATTATTTCACACATGATATGGGTAACATTCCTGTCTATCGTAATGGCCCACTTCGTTGACTCGTAAGAATATTTTGTCTCAGTATTTGTCTTTGACGAGGATTTTGTTTCCATATAGATCCATCTTTCCCTGTTCGGTTTCACTATCATCACACACGTCAAGTCGCACTTCATGATCTTCGTATATGCCCTCTTTATCTGAATCTTCCACGTTTCTGTTCTACTACAGGAAGCCACTTCCACGAAATCAAACATGACAAACCCGGGACATAAATGTGTATGTAAAAAACGGAACGGATCATTGCTAAATGTTAGATCTTACCTTTTAAACTCAACATTTGAAATGTCTTTGCGATCCGCCATTTTATCACACACACATAAACGTATATATTTATTTACCAAAAAAAAATTACTTCAGAAACCAACCTTTCCGTTTGAATACCAATAACCTCTGTTTTTTTTTCTATTTCTCTTTTTCTAGCATTAAGAGGGTATAGACCCAGGAGATAAACACCTTTTATATTATGCGCCCAAATGCAAGCGAACGTTAAACAAATTATTTTGACATATTCGACGTGTTCGGTTTGCCAAAATGAAAAAAAGAAAAAAAAATATCATGATATTTTACGTTAAACTCATTTCCTGCTAACTTCACCTCTTTAAATACATTCTGTTAAAAAAGTACCGGAAATTGTTAAATAAAACGCAAATTTTAAGTTCAATCATAAAAATTTATTTTGTCGCCCACAAAATATTCCTCATTCGACGATATACACATATGTCAGCGTTTTTCCAATCATCGAAACATTTTTATAGGCACTTTCCTGGAGGGCCTTCAGTTCGCGTGCCGAATTTGGTTTTATGGATTCAATGGAGTCAAAACGGGTTCCACAGAATAGCAATTTGAGTCTGGGAAACAGGAAAAGTCACATGGTGCTACATCAAGCGAATGTGGCGGTTGTTGATCGATGTTATTTATTGAGTTGCTGGTCTTATATTCGTTCACAATCTTAGCTCGGTGTGATGACGCTTTTTTCGCATCAGCACAAGAAATTTCGTTTACAAAAAAAAATTTAAGGTAAACTCTTTGTTTAATAATTTCGCGTTCATCATAAAAATCGCCATGCTCTAATGAGGCCGACTAGCTTAACCAACTGCTACAAACAAACTGGTTTACAGATCGCGCTTAAAGTTGGCATCATCATGAAAGACTGTCCTACCAATTTAGGCACAAGAAAAATTTTTAAATCCCTTCAGTAAGGGATATTTTAAATTAAGAATACCCGGTACTTTTTTGACAGAATGTATTCATCTAACCACACATTGAACAGCCAAACGTGTTTAGACGTCAAACACTAGTTAAAGCTTTTGTAAACAACATCTGAATTATTTTTCTTTAAATAAACTATTTTAATTTATTATTTACCATAGGTATGCAAAGAACTAGACTGTCATCCAAAATATATTTTATTTATTTATTTATTATTAATTAATATTTTATATATTTTGGTAGATCCTATTTTGAGCATATGAGCTCATTCACAATAAAGTGTACCAAAAGTGTTGGATATTTGAAATAATTAAAAAATTGGCTTGTTGGTTCAGCAATTTTGATTAACGCCAATTCCGGAATATCACCATTCACCTAAATCTCTTTCAGAAGCCCAAAATCATCAGAAAACATCATTCACACGAAGAGGATTTTCTTCGAAAATTCGAAAATTTGCAGGATACCAGTTCTCAAATTTAAATTCTTCCATTCGGTACTCATTCAGAAAAGCTTCATGCCTTTTCCTTTTTTTTCCAAGTGTTATTTCTATTATTTATTTTCGATCATTGGATCGGTTGTAGCATTTCGCCATTTGTTGTGTTGTTTCTATTCTTCATTTTATTCGGTTGAGCAGTACCGATCATTGGATCGGGTGTAGAGCATTTCGCCATTTTACATAAATGATTTGATAAATGAGTGCATTTTACGCTAGAAATTTGACATAAAAATGGCGATTTCCTTTTTTATTTTGGCCAAACCGAACACTAGGATTGTATTATGAGTATCATGAGAATTTTTAAGTAAAATATTTTTTTTTGTCATAAACTGTGCAAAACGTCATTGTTATACATATAATATGTTACAAAAGATAATAAAAAATTTTTATGTAACACAATACTCGGCTAAAACATTTAGAACAGCAAATTTTACATTTAGAATATATTTACCTTTGAGTTCGTTTGGATTCTCCAGTAAATGTCGGTTTGAAGGGTAAAATTTCATCGTATTTAGGTATCAAAACCTTTTAAAGGATATGTTCGTAACAAAATAAATGTCAACATATGTATATCGCCAAATGTTTGTGATTAATCGCCAAAGCTGTACAAAATCATTTGTGGAAATTATTTATAATTTAAAACATTTAAACCGCCGGCATTGCATTTATGCAATGTTTCTGAAGTATCGCTAAACTGCCAGCATTGCTATTTTGCAAATATATATAGAAAATTGAAGTGCTTTAGTCACGTGTTTCCTGGGAATTCGTTAACATATCTGACGTCTTTAAGTACCTAAAAATAATGGATAAAAAAAGCTTTTTCTTCGTTGAGGAGATAATTTTTAAATTTCATAAAAAAAATGCGGACGGTTTACATTCGGCTGCAAATTAAAAAACTGGCACTTTAAGTCTGTTAACTCTGTTAATACTTATCCACCCAATTGCACTTTACTCTACTTATTAGGAAAGCAATTTCATTTACCGCCTACACTGTTAAAAAAGGTAAATTATGTATTTACCCGAGTTTTCGCCCGCAGCCTAAAAAACGTTTTCATGTTATATAACAATGTTTTTCCAGCATTTATTGGATAACATTGATATTTATTACATAGTGGAAACGTGCATACTTACAACGTCTTTTGTGAAATATAATACTATGGTATTCATGAATGTAACTTTTATAATAAATTAGTTATAGAAACTATTTTAACTACAATAGATAATCATACGTACTATCTATAGGTGTGAAAAAATACATTTTGCACTAAACAATACAAATTAAATTAAAAAAAAAAACAAATTGGACGAATCTTAGCAGTGAACCTTGGACACTCTCAAGCACATTAATTTTTGCGGATTGTTGCTGGCCTTCTATAAACAAAATTGTACGCCTGGTTATAATGAAACGATAATTGCACTTACCGTTTTAAAAATAATCCCGCAGGCATTCACTACCGGCAGAGGCGACTGGTCCATGAATGCAATGCAATAAACGCACATAGCAAAAAATTTAAGCAAACGTTTAATTTCAATTTTATTTGCGTGTACGTTCTACATAATCACCAAATCTTTGAGCAACTTAAATTTTAAGTTTTATTTTCAAACCCACATTACCCAATGTAAAAATCTTAATCCGTAGTTTAAATAGAGAAATAAAAAGCAATTTTATTTGTGAACATAAGTGAGATTATAACCTTAATTAATCTCGCAATATCTTAGAAAATATCATCTATGTAACTCAATATTTTACATATTATCTTAACAATATATAATAAATCAACGCTAAGCGAATCGTAGAAAGCTAAAAATAAAATTCTGGCTAAATCACTAATTCTGTAATAAGATGCGACCAAACCCCTTGCATGCTTCACAGAATATTGAGAAACACTAGTAATGTCGAAAAGCTCTTTCAGAAATTTAAAATAATTCCGATAGTTCAGATAATTGAGAATCTATAAAAAATGTAATAAAATCGACAAGCAGAGGTAGAGCCCCAGCAGGGGTAATTGATATTTGAATGATAATTTTTTTTTTTCCTTTTATTTTTCCAAAATAATTATTTATTTTAATCCGCGATGTATTTGTAATGCAGCGTTATCTTTATATATAATCTTTAAACATTTTAATTCTATTTGATTTTATCTCATTTGGCAAGTCATTAAACAACTATAAGCCTGCATAAAAAACACTTCGCTGAGTAGGTGATAAACAGTATCTCGACAACCTGTAAAATCTTGATATTCTTGTTTGTCGTTCTGTTAGTTCATAATTTTCACGGAATGACAATTCATATTTTATGTAGTATGCAACCGAAAGAATACTTTCTGAATACAAGTCAATACTTGAAGTAATACAAGGGAGTTGAAAAACTGCTTTTAGAACTTTGTTCTGCAGAACTTGTAAGGTAATTTGATACCGGACATAAATGTTGCCATATTGGCGTAGTAGAACTGAAGAATTATTTTTTTTTTGTATAAATCCAGAAACTCTTTTAAGCACCGCAACTAGCGAGAATACTTTTTTAATAATTTAATGAACATGACTGTGCCAACTTAGTGCTACAATGGTACAATGTTTTGTCCGTTCGCTAAATTGGAATATTATTGATATCTATTTCTGGATAAAAATTTCAGCATAAAAATATTAGAATCCTGATGATTTGCCAGATTAAAAATAATGAAAATGGTTTTATTATAGTTTAATAGAAGCCGATTTTCCAATAACCAATAAACTTATTAAATCGTTTTTCATGTTTTGTTTCAGGAGTGAATAGCTTTCAAATGAATATGTGAACGACAGCATCGTCTGCGAACAATTGGAATTTGCCATTAAATTGGCCATCAAACAAATCATTTATGAAAATTAGGAATAGAATCGGCACAAGAATTGATCCTTGCGGTACTCCGCAATTTATTGTTAACCAGCTGAACAAGTTGTTGCCTATAGGATCAATAATTTTTTAGATCTAAAGCTTTGCCTATAATTCAACTTAGAGAGTAAGATTTTATGATTTACACTGTCGAAAGCTTTTCTTATATAAATAAACGGGGGGCTAGATGTTTTTCGTTTGATTTCCAGGGTAGAATAGATGCGTTTTAATAAGTTGAGCGATGCCGATAAGGCATTAGCTTGAAACCCATATTGATCTTTGTTTATAAGTTTATGCTGGTAAAAACTGAAAATTGTATGTAACCCTTTCAAAAATTTTGAATAAAGTTTGGAGTATCGAGATTTTCCTATAATTCTTAGGTTCCTGTCTATCCCCCAATTTTTATTCTGTATATCAGTATTATTCTGGCCACCTTCAATTTATTAGGAAATAAACAAGTATCAGAACATTTATCAATGTCCTTGACTAAAACAGGAACGAATATATTTTTAAATTCTACTAAGTTTTTGGCTGATAAATAGTTGAACCGAACAGAGCTTATTTCATCTTCTGTAGCGCGAGTAAAAATATCTAGAGTTTTACCAGCTACATCAAACAGATCTTGATGGTTCAATGTATTGCTGTTTACGTTTCGAACATTAACGAAATATTTATTTAATATATCCGCAACTGCTTTTTGATCGTTTAAGTTGTTATTATCTACCTTTAGGAGATTACTGACTGTATGTTGCAATAACATTTGTTATGGAGGATTTCATTAACCAGTTTCCATACTTTTTTATTGCCAGAACAATTAGTGAATTTGTAAGTACAAAACTGTGATTTTGATTGTTTTTTAATTTGTATACCTGTTGCCTATATAGAATGAACGCTTGTTGGAATACATCATTGCTGGGAAAATCATGCATTAATTTGTAAAACCTATCCCTTTTTTATTGTTGATTTTGTAGCTTTTGTGAACTAAGATTGGGTTTTCAAATGATTCCTGACCAATGATTTTGTGCTTAACCGATTTTACAGATTGCGAAGTAAGCTGGCCATAGAAATCTTCAAAATCGAAATTCGAGATATAAAGACTAGTCGTCAATATTTAATTTGTAGAAAAAATTGTCGGGCTTACGACATTTAGATAAAATTGATCTCTAATAAGATTGATATAAGATTTTAAAGGAAGTCGACGAATCTGTAGCAACATGATCCAATATATGTAGTTTGTATGGTATTTGATTTCCTAGTAAAATAATCGCGATTAATTTGGTTTCTTCGCTACTTCTATTATTCCGAGTATTGTGAAAAGATTCGAATCTAAAAAGATTATAAAATACAATATTATTCGAGTCTAAAAATGTTTCCACTAAGACCACCATATCTATACTTACATCACGGTTTAACAGGAACTCCTCTAATTTATCAATTTTGTTGAGGAACCTATTAATATTTAGATATAGGATATTTATACTATTCTCGCCCCACAATTGTTTAGTTCTCGCTCAAAATTATCCACATCCAAAAAATACTCTATTTAACCAGCAACATCATTGTTAAAACCATCATAAAATTTATTCATCAAGATTAATTACTAAAATTAAAAAGGCAAGAATATAATAAATGAAATAATGTGACTTATCTCTTCATTTGGCAACTTTTATAGTTGGGTTGTAGAAAATTTATTACCTAATACCTTCCAAAATCATCAAATTTTTAAGTTGGCGACATCAGAAAAATTACAAATTATAATTGATGGTCCATTGTCTTTGATCTTGACATATTATGTCTATGTTATTATGGTTGTACCAACAATACAAATTTTTTTTATTTATTTTAAGAATTCGAAATTGTTTTAAAATATCCAATTTTTTTTAAGTTAACCGATGATTCACGAAAATTTCCTTGTCCGCATTGCTGCTTTTATCAAAAAGCTGGCAGCTCAGTAGAAGACGCATTTCTTTCTTTTCACTCATCGTGAACGGCCTTAACACGTGTGGACGTTATTTTAACAATTTTAAAATGATAGATGCGTTACAATTTTTGTAACAAAAGCTCCGATGATTGGATTTTATCTTGAAATCCGGAAAAAGTAACCATTACAAATAGCTTGCTGGCTTTTTGCTTAAAAGGAATTTATTTCATTCGAGAGTATATTAATTTGTGTATTTACCATTTACAATTGGTCACCGTGCACTATAGGCTTTGTTTTATTTTTGGTATTATCACTCAATAATTTTTGAATATTTTTTAGTGAGTTGTTTTAGGTAGCTTAATATAGTAGGCTGGCAATTTGCTTGCAGAACGTAATGCTTTCGTGACATTTTTTTCATCAAATTTAATAAATAATTCAGAACAAATTTTATCCTCGGTTAATATCAAGGTGTATTAGAGCGTTCTAAATCAATTTGTAAAATGCGTTTTTGTCGACTAAACATACGGTAACAAAATAATAAGCAAATCTGCCTTAAAATAAATTGTTTGCCTCGGTATCATGAATATAAAAGGATGTGGTCATTACAATTTACTGTACAACATTTAAATCGAGGAACAAACTAAAAAATTGTTTTGCTATGTGTACTATGTTACAGCGAAATATATAATATGGATACGGGATAGAACAAAATTTATGGAGAAACTGAAAAAGTATTTAGTGTGTGACAGAGAAAGAAAAAATCTTCGTCCTTATCTTTAAATCCGAATTTTCGAATACCATATTCAAATTTATATGTAGGAGGCAAAATAAAGAGAAGTAGCCGTCACCTAGAGACGGAAAAAATAAACGTTGCAAATTAAAAACAAGCCAGATACATTAATAGAAAAGTATGTTAATACATTTTTTTAAGTTTTCAGAATATGAGGTTAGCGTATTACAAAAAAAATTTGGTAAAAACACTGATTTAGATTTCTGTAATTTTTATTTAACTCGTTTATAGAAGTGACATGTTATTAAAATCGTATTAACTTAAAAGTTAAATTGATACAGAAATTTAAATTTTTTAAAGATAAATTTCATGAATATATTACTTACCATCATTTAAACTAAGTCTTTTATTTCTTTGGCTGGACGCTGTTGTAAATTTACTAGGTCATATCGTTATTGTTGGTTCAAAAGACTTGGAAATCAACATAAAATCAATTGTATCACTTCACATCAGGAATCGTTTTTTGTAACTTTAAAAGTTTATTCATTACTGTATTAGCAGGTCAAAATATAAACAGTTTGATTGGTTGAACTATAGAAAGGAATTTTTTGAAAAACGGCTAAGTTACCAAAATTTCATCTATGGGTGTAAAGTTCATATCGGATCAGAAATATATTCAGACAAACTCAAACAAAGCCAATTTCAATACATATACCAAATGTGGCACTATGAAGACAACTAACTTTACATATTTATTTCACCTATCATATTATGCCGAATAGTACCTTCAATATTATAATTTAAATGTTTTAAGAGGTTTACATTTTGTGGAATTGTCACCACAAATTAACGGGTTTCTACTTAATTAGATATTTAAATTGGTAGATTTTTCTCTACATTCATAAACATTAAACAATACTCTTGAGATTTGTAAGTTGGAGTAATTTTAATAGCCGAATTTGGACAGCCGTTAATTAATACTGGCTGACGTTTTTTTTTAATTTCTATTTTTTAGAAACGGAGGCGGCATCAGATGATTTTAATCAATTTTGATAAGCTTCTGAACATCACATTAAAATTTCTCCATCACGTCTCAGTTTCAAATAATGTTGTTTTAGTCTTTTTGATTCGTCTTATCTTCCTCCCAAAAACCGTCCGTTTTAAGCAATTTTGGGTTGCAATTTTTTTTGTGAAAATTGATTCATAAATGAAAACCTCGTTTCAGGCAGTAATTACTAATGATGCTACTTGGCTACCTAATGAACAAAAGTTGTCGAAAAGAAAGTAAACCAACGATAAAATGTATACTTCAAAATTGAATTATTATTTTGTGAAATAGAGCCACGTCCTGCTCCATACCGGAGCGTGTGTATTATTGGATCTCAAAAATTACTGCAACAGAAGTTATTTAGAACTAAATACAATATATTTTTTTTATATTAGCATTATACCTTGCATATTGAATTATGTTGTCTCGAACATAACTATGTTTTGTTACGGTTAAAATGATAAATTAGTAATTATGTATAATCCTCGGTTATTATATATAATCACCAGTATTTTGGTGAAGGTAAATTTATATAATAACCGGTAAATAATTAGAATTACCAATTTATCACTTTGACCGAAACATATGTACACTGTCTTCCATATTAAAGTGCACAGTCATCGTATTTGTAAACATGAGTAAATAAAGACAAAGCAAGTACCATTTCAACCAAAAAAACTTTATTTAATAAATCATTATATAATACAGAATTAATAATAATAAACATAATTATTCATTGATTTCATTTTGTATTTAATTTTATCATTTTAGCTAAGGACCTCCGAATTCACTGCGTCAAAATAAAGTGCACAACAGTTCAAATCGGTAAAAATAAAAATAAAAAAACAGTAATTATTATTATTATACACCAGATTAATATGGAATATGATCGCCCTTTTTGTTAATAATCATTTCCAATCGTTTCGGGATACTTTTCACCAACTTCAATAAAATCTTTGAGGGTATGGCATCCCACTCCTTCTGAAGGCGATTCCAAAACTCTACCTTGTTTTACCGATATTTAAAAAGAATTCTGGCATCCAAGACGGTCCACAGATTCTCAATCGGATTAATGTCCGGCGATTGAGCTGGCCAATCCAACAGTTTAATGTTATTTTCAGTGAAGTATTCCTTAGCAATTCGAGATGTGTGTTTGGGATCGTTGTCCTGCATCAAAATGTAACGCCGGGTGTGCATTTTTTGAAGGGAAGGGCGAAGATTTTCCTTTAAAATATTGACATAACCGGCCCCGTGGGTTTATCGTCGATTTTGATGAGTTTTCTCCAGGCCCTTAGCACAGAATGCACCCCATACCATAACGTTACCTCCACTGTTGGTTGAGTAAATTTCGAATCAAGACGCTGAGAAGGCTTGCACCACACTCGTCGGTTCAAACAACACGACTCCAAAATTCTACCGGTTTGTGAACATACTTCTTGGCGAAGACAAGCCTTTTTTGAATATTTTGTTTCCGCAACATTGGTTTTTTTTTTGCATAAACAGTTGTTTAAACCCAAGGAATGTATTTCTCGCCGCACCGTGGACTCGAATACATTTAAATTCAGTGCTTCTTGGATGCGCCTGGCTGAGGTTTTAGGATTTTTATTAACCTCTCGTTTAATTTTGTGCCTATCATTCTCGGAAAGGGTTCGCTTCCGCCCAGTTTTCTTAATATTTTCGAGGCTTGCAGTAGTTTTGTAGCGGGCGAACATTTTTTTAGCACCACTTGATGAAATATGAAACATTTTTGCAATGTTACGGTAACTTTTTCCCCATAATTTGGCTTCAACAAGAAGCTGTTTGGAATGTAGCGGTAGATTTTTCCTAATTAAAAGTAATTTACTAACCTGAATTAAAGCCTATAATGAAGAATATATTTTGAACTACTCACCGTAAAATAAATTAATAATGATGTTTTATTAAAATATTATTTTTAAGTAATATAAATGATGTGTGCACTTTATTATGAAAGAACGCAAATAACAAGAGAAGACCCAAAATCGTTTGTTTTAATAACAGTATCACGAATTAAAAAATAAAGTCGTTTTTTGTTTTCGGATATTATATACATAAATATTTTTGTTGGCCTTGGTTTACAATGCGATGTTTAAAAATATTTTAGTATTTGTAGGAAAGCGAGAGCTGTGCACTTTAATATGGAACACAGCGTATAGTATATTAAAATTTTCAAAAAACATACGTTTCATTTGCAAATCACTGGTAACCATGGTAACATATTTAAAACACATTTTGAAACACAAAAAATGAGAATTCAATTAAATGTTTGTTTATGCTAGATTTTTGACGTTTTAAGGTGCTATTCCATGGGAAAATTTTACTGAATAGTAAAATACGCCAAAAAGAGAAAATAAAAATCAAACACCATATAATAGAGAAAGACAAGGTGTGTTTTATTTTTATTTTTTTATAGCAAAAGTTTGAAGGGGAAACTTGACATTAAACCAAAACATAACCAATAATTGCTTAAAAATTATGTATTTAGTATTATTCGATGTTTTATTCGTCTCTAAATTATCTAAAAAATTAAATATTATTAATACTCATATCAGAATTTCATTTTTTCGAACAATTTCCGTCACAGAATAAAAAATTAAAAAATATCTCCACCATAAAATCGTACTCCTATTAAAATTGTTAGTGTGTGCGAGAATTATTTTCTATCATATACAAATTTTATGTACGTGTGTTAGTGACACTCCTATAAAAAGTTCTCGATTTGATACTTTTTAGAGGAGTGCTACAACTACAGACACAAATATTTTTTTACTGATTCGATTTTTTGTTTCATTCCGCCATCTAGCAAATATATATTTTTTCTTGCTTTAATTTTACTGGTCAGTAAAATTTTCTCATGGAATAGCACCTTTACTCGCATTTTGTTGTTGTTGTTTATTTTTCAGGGATGTATTTGAAATTTAAAGGAAGAAATGGTTATTAATTATATGATTTTAATACGAGTATGTTCCGAAGATTGTAAGAGAATTCAATCCAGTTTCGAACTGATGAGCTTATGATTATGAAAAAATCAATCTTCTCATCAGGAGATTTTTTCATAATCATAAGCTCATCAGTTCGAAACTGGATTGAATTCTCTTACAATCTTCGGAACATACTCGTATTAAAATCATATAATTAAAATAAATAGAATTACGTCTATTAGTCGGTTTCGTTGAATTACTGTTCGTAAATACTAATATACTTCTCGTGTTAATCGAAACACAATTAAAATGGTCGATATTACATGAATTAATTAATATTCAACAAAAAATTAATAAAGGTTATTAATTCTTAAATTAGTGTACGAAAACTGGTAGCGCAATGTTTAACTATTAAAATTTAATATAATTAAACATTATCCAATTTTTATTCCATTCAATTTAAAAAAAAAAATCTGTTTCGAAAAGTTTCGAAATGAAATTAGTTCAAGTACGGTACTTATTCGGAAATACTTTTTTAGATAAAGAGGGTTATATAAAAGAGTAGTAAGACTATAAAATAAAATTTGCTCCATTTTTTTTGACGTAATCAATGCGATTTTTGGGCGATACCCTATCCATGTATATATATCGCTGGTATTATGTAAATGTACTTTGTATTTTTGGAACAAACAACATTTTTTTGTATATTTTACAATAGCCGTCTTCCAATGGGAAAAATATGCTACTTGGAAGTATTTGTGAGTAGATGATACCCAATGGAACGAGAATTTGAGTGACACAAGTAAAACATAGCCATCTGTTTAGTTGTTTCTTTTGTCTTTTGTAGCTGTATATTATAAAAATTGGACATACAAATGAAGGGAAGAAATTGCTATTTACCGCATTGATATTTAAATCCATATTTCTTAAAAATGTAACATCAACAACAAAATAATTTTGCATTAAATTTGACATTTAACAATATCGAAAAATTAAAAAAACTCGAACATAATAATAAAAATCTCTCGAAAAATATCGAAAAATTCTAAAAGCCATCTATTGGAATTTTCGCAACTAAAATCCATCTAGCGCAAATTGTAAGCCTAAATACTTATGTTTTCTACACCATCGTATGAGAATGAGTAGTTGTGAGTAGCTACAAGTTCTTGCGAGTACTTTACTACCGTAAAAGAAGAGAGTTAATGATTCAAAGTCAGTGTGTGTACGTGATAGTTTTAACTTGCGTATACGAGTAAAGGAACTACACGATGTCAGGGCACGACTACTTACAAATGTATTATATGACAAAATAACGGCTCCTTGAATTGTTCTTGGTTTATATGGCAGCGGGAATTACCCCCGCCGACATAAACGAAACGAAGAACCGAAGAACGAGCCCCTGTCTCCTGCAACAGATCCTAATATCTGCAATAATGCGCTAACCACGGTGAAGGCGGAGATATTTGCCTGATTTCTTTGCAGATGCAGGTTTGATCATTTTGGGCTAAAAGTTTATACGCAACCAATAATGAGACACAATTTTATTTTCTAATAACTTTATTTAATTCGGTCCCCCCCCCCCCCGCCCCACCTCCACCCATCCCAAATAACTTGGCCACACAATGTAGACACAATGTAGTGATCTGCTTTTTGTCTTTCCGGAGCACGAAAATATAACACCTCTGATATGGATTTTCCTTAGCATACATAGGTATATTGTAGTATACAGGTTTAGTTTAACATGTATGTTAGCTCACATAGCGTCAATAATGTTAAACATTTATCGGGAGTTGAAACTTGAACCCTTTGCTATAATCATAAACTAAAAATCAGTTTTAAATTGAGTCATGAGAGTTGTGTTGATTTGTACTAGATAACTAGTTTTTAATTTTTAATTTCTAAATCTTGGTCGAGACTCGAATACAAGCTCGTCGGTTTTTTTAATTTTTTGTACTGAACGGCGCATCTTTAATATGCTATGGTCTTTGCTACAAGTGATAAGCGTTCCGTGAAAATTGGTCTATTTTTCTGATGCTAAACAGTGTAAAATTCTATTAAATTGAGGTGGCGATGCTGCTGCAGTCGGTCAAAAAAGAGGCATTTGATTTTTATATACAAGAAAATACTTTTTTGCATTTACTTAACTGGCACCATTCGAATACATGCCAGCATGTCCACCTTATATTCGTTGAGAAAAGCCATAAAGCAAGTGTCTATATCATTCAGACCATTGTTTTGTAGTTCGATTCGATGTTGTTGAAATTGAAGACTTTCTATTCGAAAAATGTAAATTCGCTCTATAAACGCAACATTTCCGATTAGTTCTATAATGGTATTCACAAAATCCCAATCTCAAGGCGTTAACCTTTAGAGATAGTACTCGATTTGTGATTTTTTTTAATAAAACTCCGTGGTTAGACCGTGGTTTAATAAATCCGATTTAGCTAAATTCGTTTAAATATTCTATGAAAAAACAAAGGGATTAGCTAAAATCGAGGTTGACACACTGCGACTAATCTCAAAAAATTCACTAAATCGGTTTTATTAAATCGCAGTGTGTCAAAAGAACGATTCTTTTCGATCTGCAAAAATATTCCGATTCCTCGGGTCTGTTTTAGTTTAGCTCACTTCATATGACTCAAACGACGGAAGAAAACTACAAATGATATAAGAGCGAAGCTGAATAATTGTAATAATTAAAGAAATAATTATTTTTGATGAAATCTTATTTCAGATCGATCATACCGATTTGATTTCCGATTTCAAAATCTGCAACTATTGTAATGTAATTTCATAATTATTACTCTATGATTTGCACATAATATTGATGACATCATCAAATCTTTTACCTCTTTTAATGTTGTTTATATTGAAAGTATAAGCATACGTTTTTAAAATATATGTATGTTCAATCAAAATTATTTTTCTAACTAATCAAATCAAATCAAATCAAAAACAAAAAAAGTTTTATTGCAATTAATGCTCTAGTTTACAATGATTATGATTTCACATTACGATATGTAATAAGCTGTAAAATGAGAAAACATAACCTCGCTTTTTAATTTTTTTTTTTTTTTTTTTTTTTACCAATATAATCATTTTTTTTATATTCTTTGGCACATAAAACAATTGATTTTTTTTTGGAAATCGAGACAATATGACATTAGTATTCTAGTATAAGTCAAGAAACTAACCTAATTAACGTAACTAATTTGATTCAAAATGAACCGAATCAGATCACATCGATCTTGATCGATGTAAAAACTGATTTTGACCAATTCAAATCAACTTTATTTATAATATTATTGTATGTTTTTTTACAGATGTGTATAATTACATATAATCTTTTATTTTATTTAATTTATATATGTAAGTGTTGTATATATGTATGTTTGTATAAAGATCTAAAGAATGCTTAAACTCAATTGATCTAATATTAGCGGAACAGTAGACTGTTGTGACAATCGTTTTGTTAATTACAGCCATGGTTTCACATAGATGATTTTCAGAAATTTATTGTGGGTGACTTCAAGTTTTATTATGAGTCCGAGCAGTCATAAACCAAACGGCTAACGCGTTTAATGATATACTTCAAATTATAAGCACATATAAAATGCGTTTGTTTTTAGATAGAAGTAAAGATTTTCTATGGAATAAGCCGTACTTTAATTTGAAGTGTTTGTTACATTTTTATACAGAATAATTGATGTGATGCTTGAATGTAATTCTTTTATCAATAATCACAACAAAATACTTTAATTGATGTTTCCAGCATATTGTGTCGCCATAAATTTCGAGATGCAGTTTTCCTTGTAATATATTGCTTGGGTCTTTGATGGGTTTACTTTAATACCCCATTTTCTATAGTACCTCAGCTGTAGTAATTATGTTGGCTGTAGTACCTGATAAATAAATTGCAGTGTCACTGTTGAACAACAAATTCTAGTGTCACTGTTGTATAAATTGTAAAGACATGGCGAAAGGACTGCGCCTTGCGGTATCCCGCAATGAATTGGTTTGGGCCTAGATGCTGATCCATAAAAATATCTATGTTTTAGAAATGAATAAATAATTTTAGTTAGATATACGGGGAATTTAAGTTTAACCATTTTGTAAATAAGACCTGCATGCCATACTTTGTCGAAGGCTTTTTCAATGTAAATATTTAATTCGAAAAAAACAAAAATTCAAATTCGAATTAATTGATGACTATACCATATTATACCTAGTACTAGATATCCAAGACGGAATCCAAAGTGTTCATGCGGAATTATCTTGTTAAAATCCTGGATACGACTTAATAATATTTTTTCAAATATTTTACCAAAACCGTTCAAGAGGCTTATTGGTCGATAACTATCAATTTTTGATTTATCCTTCGAAATTTTTTGAATTGGTAGCTGAATTTAGTTTGTTTCCAAGAATTCGGAAAATAAACACGAATTAAATATTGTATAATAGATATATAATGGCTTTCTGAGGTAGCTTTTTGATCAAGCGGTTGGTAATTTTATCGGGCCTTGGGAATTTTGAGTTAATATCTTTTGGTTTGACCAGAAATTCAGCACTCTCGCTTATGTAAGTGGAAACTGCATTCGATACCGTATTTGTAAAAAGTCCATCATTAGAATTTTACTGTGAATTTCCGCAAAAAAAATTAGCAAATTCATTAGACTTTTCAATGTCAATGACTAGCAACTTCGGTTTTGGTTGGCGGTATGAAGCATTTTAGGGCTGGAATTCCTGTTTTTTTCTTTAGCAAAATTTTACTTAAATTGAAGAGCCGTTTCCTACTATCACAACATGATAAATTTTCAAAAAATGTTGAAAAGTTATTGTTTTAGCCTGTTTAGTGTAGGTTTAAGGCGCGGATTTCGGTGAAGCCGCACAGTTGGCGCACTTTTTTTTGCTAGATGAAGTACTGACTTTTCATGAATGTTCACTACTACAATTAAGACGTTTGATCTTAATTTGAACAAAATCACGTTCCTTGTCCAAACATTTGGCAGCGCCGACATTGAGTTGGACGACGATTTGGCGTATTTGCAGATTAAATCGTTATAATTACAAAGCAAAATTTTGTAACGCACAAAATTTTGTTTTGAAAGTCTTTTTTGCATGGTGAATCGGTATAACATCAAACAATGTAATGGAACCCAGTAATTATTTGGTATTTTGTAATTATATCTGGAATACCAAAAGGAACAAATTTGAGAGGTTTATTACCTAGCGGTTCGTATGAGAAATATTCAATGTCAACAAAGTTTTAATTTGTTCGCTTGATAGTACCACCCACTTTAACACCAATACTGATTTTGTTAATATTGTAATCAGTTATATTGCAATTATTTATTTGATCACGAGTGGCATTATATGAGCAATTTTTAATCACTAGTGGCGTTCTATATAATTTTGTCTTTATACTTTGGGTAGTTTTGGTGACTATTTCAGGAATTTTATCAATTCGTTCAAAACTATTTGCTTGGATATCAAGTTCAACATTACTTTCCATAATGTTACCAGATGTATCTTTACTGGTAGTGGCCTTATCAATGGTTAATTTCAGCTATCTTTTATCTAGTTCAATCAACGTGGATTTCGCAGACATTTTTTGTCTTTCGTTTATTATGGTGGATAAAGTGCCGTTATTATTAGAATGTCGAACTACTTTCAAAAATATAAGCTAGTTTTTTAATCAAATTTTTATTTTATTAAATCGAATTTTAATTTAGACTTCACTATACGAAGATGCACAATGGAATGATTTTTCGAACCAAAACCCGTTCTTATACCTACACTTTTGTCTAAACTCTTAAGTAAACTTATTGAATTCATTTTTAGTTTCAGCAAATTGATATGAAATTACAATTTCTCGTAACATTTGAGTAGATTCGTACAAAATATTGTTACTGAAAATTTTCGATTCTGATGAAATGAGTAATTTAGAGCAGTTAAGAATTCGTATGGCACGAAATAATGCCCAAATTAATTTCTAACCAGACATATTTTATTTGAACAACACTACAAAAGCCACCGAAATTAAAAGAGCAATGACAATTTTCGAGTGACGAGTTCACCAGTTCAAATTTTAGTATAAAGTCATCAAAATCTGTCATTGTGATTTGTCACTTGATTGGAATCTACTCCCAGAGCAACAATGCTATTTGGAATATAAATAATATAATAACCACTTGTATTAAAGGATAAACCCAAAATAGCTAATTTTTATGTTTCATATTATAATGATATTCATAAGTGTCATTTGTCCAGCAGCTATAACATTTAAAAAAAATTACAATCAAGTCATTTATAACTAATAAGCAGCTAATTATTAACCCACTATAAATAAGCAAAATATCACGCTTCGCCGAAGGTCAAACCAATGACTCAAACTATTGACGCTATCAATTTTAAAATTTAAGCCAATATCTCAACCTACCAATGTTTCCATGAGCATACCAAAAAAAAAACTTGTGCATAAATTATTATCTTTATCTCCATTATCGAATAAATTAATCGGCACGTACAACTCATTACCTAATCAAATTACTTTCTAATATACCAGTTATCTTATCAATAAGACGAGTAACATTTTATGTTTACATAAATGAAGTACATTTAAAAATAACCATAAGCAAGTAAAGCAACTACGGGAAGTGAACTTTTCCACATAGTTGCATAACTATATAAACATAAATACTTTACTTCTCAAAAGGTAATAAACCGTGCACTTGATATTGATATTGCCTTTGATAGATTTATATAAAGCCGTTAAAACCATATTAAGTGAGTTTACCTTAAAACGTAAATTTTTTATTTTTTATTTTTGGTAAAAAACTCCAATATCAGCTATTATTTATTATGATGGTTGATTGTTGGAGATTGCACACCTGTCCGCATGCAATGTAATTTGGTAATAAAATAATTTGGGCCGCCCGGCGTAAAATTGGGTCAAATATATACAAATAAAAGACAGATGCATGTACATACTTGTAAATTATTTTAAAGTCGTATATTACAATATATGTACATAAGAACATGTCAAGCAAGACAAATTTTTCTAAGATGTACTGTATATGTTATTTTTACACTTGGCTTGATGAATATTCATGACTCACATATATTATAGAAAACAATGCATTTTGTAATTTGAGTCATTATATAATCCAGGCAACATCTTATGTAATCATTTGGGTAATAATAATAATTAGAGATCGTGAATGTAGAACAACAGCGGGCGTTATACTAATGAACTAGTTTTAATGTTTTATGAGGACAATCGTCCGCAGACCACAACAACTTTGACCACATTGGACAACATTTTATATGTTTATTAATTGTACATACACCTTTAGAATTTTAAGAGAAAGACTAAAAAAATTAACGGAACTTAATAAGATTGTGGTATAGGAATATATGTAAACACGCTTGTTTTAAAGATCAAAATCACCTTTTGCATTAAGAAATTCAAGAATTTTTTTCGTTTTAATCGAGGTCAATACAATCTTTTTAGAATACTTTTTAATAACAAAAATAATCTTTTGGTATTTCTGTGCATGGGATACATAGTGTGGAGATAACAGAACTTTTAAAATTCTATGCGAGGTGAAAGAGATGATGGTGAATAAATAAATACAGGTTTTTAATTTTTTTTTTTTCGGTGGAATGATGATTTACAATTGTTGTTATTTTGTTAACAATTTGGTATGGTGGAAACGCCCGTAAATATTGTTGATGAATTTATACACTGAAAATATTATTAATAGGCTAAAGCTTTAAAAATATACATACAAGTTGTTTTAGTTGTTAAATGTCATAAATCGATTGTGTATTGTTACGCCCAATCGAAATTCCATTAAACTGTTTAGAGCCGTAATCTAAATTTGTTTATGGGCTATTGGAATTTTTATCGATTGATTTGATTTTTCACGCCTTTGGATAATTAATTTACTTTGGGACCCTATTTATGTTGACCGACTTTATAATATTTGTACTTGCCGCGCTTGTTAGAACTTTTATTTCTTTAAATGGTAGAGGAACAGCTCTTGCTGAAGTTAGATCGAATTTCTAAATGTTTAGAATAATCTACTGCGCACTTTCAAAAATCTTCGAACATTTCTGGTTTGTGTTGTTTTCTTAATTTAAAACATAATTTAATTTTACATATGTTAGCAATTTGGAAAGCCCAGTTAATATGGGTCTTCATAATCTATAATACGAATCTCAGACATAATGTCCTTGTTCTTCTGCCAGTTTTGGCCTTTCGATAAAAACTAACAAAATTTATTTATGTGTGTCATTTTGAAGATTCTTCAACAATTGTGAAACCAGGTCGCAAAGAAATTTAATATATTTCTATAAAATTTTGAAATACTTACATACTTAGTATAAAATAAATAGACACTTATTGCTTAAGATAGCTGTAATTCTATTTTTGTATTCTATTTATTTTAAAATTTCACGGGAATGACTTGGTATGACAAATTTACGATTTTCTTAGGATGCATTTTGTATCAGATGCATTGAGGCAAGTGAGATGTTTAGATGGCTCCGTGAAATAACTCCCGAGTGAAATAACTCCCAATAATTTTTGCATACTTTCCTATTTCGCATATACAATTTAAAAATTGGGAGTTAATTCATATTTTGAATTTGCCAAATATATTGTTATGAATTAAGTTCCAAATAAGCCGCAAAATTAACTATTGGAAGTTATTTTATTTCTGTTTAAAATAAAAATTCCAGAAACTTCTGTTATCAATATTACATAACATGTTATTTTTATAAGTACATACATTGAATTTTAGTGCATTTTGAGTATTTTTATGAGCGCAGTGAAGAAAAGTTATTGTTTTGAAAGCTAACAGGGTGGGCTACTGCCACCTGCTTTGAGGATTTGTAAGAATATTTCAATATTTATAGAAATTTCGACATTTTTGAAAAATTTTTGTTTTTTAATATTTATTCACATATTAAAATAAAAAACTCCTTGACGGTGCTTAACATTGGATGTTTCAAGTCGTTTTTTGGTTGGCTTCATAAGTTATTTATTAAATTGAGTCTGTTGAATCAGATATATCAGAAGAATCAGAAGACTCATTAATCAGATAAATATGAGACAAATCATATAATTTTGAGATCAATTAGATGAATTAAATGGGCCAATTGAATTAGGCTAATCAGCTGAATCAGTTGAACCACAGACGAATCAGGTAAATAGGATAAATTATTGTAGACGATTCAGATGAATCAAGTGAACCTCTGTGGTATAAGTGTATCAGACGAATCATACAAATTTAGGTGAATCGGAAGTATCAGATTAGTCAACAGAATAATCAGCATTTGCTAATAGGAATCAGATACACCAGATTAATTAGAAGACCAGTGAATCAAATGACAGATGAGATAGATAAATCAAACGAATCATTTGAGATAGATGAGATAGATAAATCGAACGAATTAAAAATTACCCATATTAATTTTTAATAATTAGCATCACGGCTCGCAGAACGACTTAAATATGGTATAGCGGAAATTTTTTGAAGCCGGGCTCCAATCGTCTATTGACGATTGCAGTTGTGATTTTAGACAAAATATTTAAGGCGAGCGTCTTCAAAAAATTTCCGCTATAACATATTTTAGCCGTTCTGCGAGCGCTGATGCTACTTTCTTATGATCGCTACAGTTTTATTTTATTCCGATAGGTAATATTTTTGTCTATATTTCCAATCGTCAGCTATAGAATTTTTACATTTTGTGAATAGGGGCATTAATCTATTAATAGTTCTAGTATGGCCTGCGGCATGATTTTAAATCTCTCAATAATTCTTGAGTTTAAACGTTGACCGAAATGTGCCCAATTGTATTTATTTATTTGTATTTATTTATTTATTTTATAAGAGAAAAGTCTACAAATTTAATTTTAGTACATTAAGATAAGCTCAATAAAAACCAAGATAACAATAAAAATAAGAACAGAAAATAATTAAAATTGCCATAAAAATATTTTCAGGTCGGAGCTTAATGTTATTTCAACCTGCGTTTCAAACTGTCTTTGCTTAAATAAAAGTCGAACTAAATATCGATTTTATTAAATCTCTTCGACATCATGTGAACCGGTAATCATTGTCACCATAGTTTCCTCTGTGTTTGTTAAGATGAAGCAACTTATGATTGATTCGAGTATAGATGGTGCCTCGATTTGATCAAGTAAAATATTTCCAACAAACGAACACTCTAGAAGCTCTCGTCTATTTTCCAATGTTATCGTGTGTTAGGTTTTACACCCAGGGAGCCTATTATGAAATTTTTCGATTTCGGATTTTTACGATATCGAAAAAATCCGCCCTATTATGAAACAAAAAAGGAAATTCGCAGCGGATTTTTTCGAACGCACATGGCAAAATTCGACTGCTAGACTGCTATTTAGTTGGCGGATTTTGTAAAATTTATGGTATTTTGTGTTTTTGTGAAAATACCTTTTTTGTAAATGATATATTTAATTTTAAATAAATTAAATATTATTTATAATATTAATAATATTAAATAATATTACAGATTCGATTTACCAAGTTTCATAATAGGGTAAATCCGTGGCGTATCGAATTTTTTCGATAACGTAAAAATTCTAAATCGAAAAATTTCGTAATAGACCCGCAGTAAAATATGGTGGTAATCGCTTCAGCTTAACGTGGTACGGTAAATATTGCTCTAAATCCCATCCGTCTTTCCACGTTATATAGCGTATCCACATTATATAGCATACTTTTTTGGTTACTATCAATGTTTCGGATAGGTTCATCGTAGAAAGGGCACCAGAAATTGACGGTATATTCAAGTTGAGTTCTGATGTAAGCATAATACAGGATATACGCAAAGAATTGCTCAATATCCTTAGTAAAGCACTTGTTTTCAACGAAAGTAACCCCTAGGTCTTTAATAATACTGTTTGTAAAACTATGCTATTTATTTATAGTATTGTTGTTTATCAGGGGCTTTTCGGTGCAACGATAAATTCTACACTTGTTAATGTTGAAGCTGAGAAGGTTAGTCTCATACCATTTCATACCATGATCGAAGAGATGGTCAATTTTATTAAAACTCTTGGACATCATGTTTACTGGTTCATTGTCACCACAGTTTGTTCTGTGTTTATGTAGATGAAGGAACTCTCGACTTCATAAATTTCTACTCGGTGGCTTTATTTTAATTGATTCCAGTATAAATGTTTCATTGACTTAATCCAGTAAAAGATTTCCAACAAACGAACACGAGAGCTTTCAATCTCGTCTATTTTCCTAAGATACGGTGTAAATGTTGGTCATAATCCCATCCATTTTTCCACGTTATATAGCGTATAAACTTTTTTTTGGATACTCCCAATAGTTCGGATATATTCTTCGTAAAAAGGACACCAGACATTGATAGCATATTCAAGTTGAGATCTGACGTAGGCACAACAATACAGATCATAAATATCTCTCGTCCAACGCTTAATGAAACCAAGCATGAAATTACCTCTAGCGACGCATTGCTCAATGTGCTTAGTAAAACTCATGTTTTCAACGAAAGTAACCCCTAGGTCTTTAATCTCGAATACTTTTTGTAAAAGTATGTCATTAATTTAGTATTGTTGTATAACAGTGTTAACTTTCCGATGGAATGTCAAACTCTTACACTTGTTGATGTTGAGATTGAGAAGGTTAGACTCGCACCATTTCACTATAGATTGTCGATGTCTTCTTGTAGTTCATTTGTTTCGGGGATGTTTTCTACTGTTTTAAATATTTTGAGATCATCTGCAAACATTCATACCTTAGAATGCTGTATTATCCAAAGACTATCATGAGAGCCTTTTGGTACTCCTGAGGTAGTATGAATTGATTCTGATCTTCTGTTACTAACCTCAATGTACTGAATGCGGTTACTCAAATATGATTTAAACCACACAACAAACTGTTTAGAAAAACCGATTCTGTATAACTGTTCCAACGTTTTACAATGACCGATGGAGTCAAAGGCTTTCGCAAAGTCAGTATACACCACATCAACTTGCTTATGCTTTTCAATTTGTTTAATGGTGTTGCTGTGGTGAATTCAATAAGATTTGTTGATGTTGATTTTTTGGGTATAAAACCATACTGACACAGTCAGATAAATCGAGTAACCCATGATCTGAATGGGAATTGCATAACACCACCTCAAATAATTTGGGTATAGAAGATACTCTGGTTACTTTCCATTTCTTTGGAAATACCGTTAGTTTTAAAGATTGAATAAATAGAAGATGCAGAGAAATTCCCGCAACTTCGTGAAATCTTTTAACAATGAAGCTGGAACGCCATCAGGACCAGATCCACCTCCGACTACTTCTAGTGTTCGATGAACACCCTCTGTTTAAATCCGTGGTGTTAGTATGGTTTCGTTGTTTTTACCGTTGTTTGGATTTTCATACTTATCGGTATCTTCTGGCATATATACCGATTGGAAAAAACTCCGCAAACATGTGTCACAAGATTTACGTTCTTTGAATGTCATACACGCTGGGTAACCATTAATTTCACATTTTGCTTTGAAAAATCTCCGAAAATATTTTGGATCTTTTCTTATTTTTCCTTAATATGGCAAATGTAGCTGTTATACCTTATCTCAAAGTACCTTTCAAAATGTTGGTTAGACGCAGTGAATTTATGTTTGCTTTCCTCGAAACAGAATTTCAGATTTTGTTTGTAAGCCTCGTCTATCTTGTTATTTAGATAGTCAAGTTTATTATCGTATCATGAGGGATATTTGTTTGGTTTGGCCACAGCAGTAGGAACAAATGATTTTATAACCTTAAGTTCCTTTTTCCAGTTCATCCCGTCAAGATATAGATGAAGGTTCATTGCGTCAGCTTTTCTGAAGTTGTATTACGACTTGCAGTTTTGTTGATTTTATTAATAACATAATTGCCGTTGCTTTCAAAAATTACTTCTTAGGCTTTGTGGTGAATATCATTACTTACGAATGGTGATGGTGTTCATTTACTTTAAATAGATTTCATTCATTTGTAAAAATCAGGTCTAAAATTCGGTGTAGACCGTTTTGAATCTCGCAAATTTGGCTTACATTTATGTCAAAAACAGTATCGATGAACAGACATTCTGTTTCCGAACTCACGTTTAAAGGTAAAGTTCGTTTCCTTGTCATAAGGCCAGCTAATGGTTAGAAAATTAAAATCCGCCGTGATCAAGATGGTGTTAGATGGATTAGCAGCATTGTTGATTTCCATTATTGTGTCGCAGCAGGCGGTATAAGATGAGATTGATGACCCAGGCGGAACATATGAACATAATTGTATATTGACTTTTTGTTGATTGCAATTTTAATACAAAATTACTCGATGGACAGGTTGGATATTTCAACTTACTCATTCAATAATGATGTATCGACAGCTATGAGTACTCCTCCACCAGATTTTTATTACTCGTTTGCAGTGAACGGTCACATCTATAAACCACATATTGGCTGGGAAAGAATTCGGAACTCAGGATTCCTCTGTTAAATGATGTTGAAACTGAAATGATGTTTCACAGATGATATAAACGGGAAATAGAGTTTTTAACACAAAATTGTGAAATTAGAAGAAATTCTATTAGTATTTTGGTAATAAAATGACTGGTTTTCTGTTTTTTTTGGCTTGGAAACTGGTGTAGAGTTCTCATGATGCAGGTTCTGTTGGTTTTTAGTTAAGGTTAAAGTTGGGTTCTAGCCGGGTTCAAATTGCGAAAATTTTGCCGGGGTGGTCTCCACTTGAATTCTTTCGATAAGAGTCCAGGTGGCCACATTGCTGATTGTAACGCAGTTGTGAATTGTTCAGCAGGTAAACACGAAATGATTCGCAGTCGTAAAGCAGGCCTTTTACTTCTTTGAGTGAGATTTTGACGAACACAGCTTCGTCAAGTTACTATTAATAAAATTTTAAAATTGTTGTTTTGTGATCGATTCTACAATTCTACTCACAAAAAGCCACCGCCATGGGCAACAGCTTCAATTAACAAAACGATTTCTGTGGAAATCTACTAGTTTTAACCAATGATTGAATAGAAGACCCATTCCCAACATTGTGAAATCTTTTAATAATGAAGCTGGAATGCTTTCAGGAGCACATTTATCTTCGAATACTTCTACAGCTCGAAGAATATCCTCGATTTCAAGCCGTGGTGTTAGTATGTTGACGTTCGTCATTTACCATTGTTTGCTCTTGAACATTGTGTACTTGTACGTACAATTTTCCTTTATTTTTAATTTTACATGATTGAAAAGTTTACTTGATATCTTACAAAATTTTACTTAAATTTCACTTCCACAACACATATGCAAAAAAACTACTTCATTTACCATGCTTGAAATGATTAATTGGTTGTTTTTAGAACAATTAGACATTCCATTTTTTCTATTAAACATTTTTTCGGCTTCCAGCATAATTTCAAAATGTCCTTACCTTCGAAATCTATGAGTATTTTCCTCTTCTATCAAATCCTAAGCGAGGCTGCTAATAAGTATTAGCTTTCTCAAATTTAAAATGGCGAATAAATATAACTTTATATAAACTGAAAACCATTGTTCGAGCTTATCTGCACGTATTACTAACAAGAGAAAAATGTGTAGTTTCTTCGGTCGTTCCGTTGTGAAGATTTAAGAATCACAAATTTTGTAAATTTCCTCGAACCATGCGTGGAGATCCTTAGATTCTTTCATCATTTTACAAACAATTGAAACAACGCAGTTTAATATAAAGTTATACATCGGATAGATAGATATACGCCTTTTGGGTGTTTTTATTATCTCTTCTAACCTAACTAATCTAAAATTTCATTCAGATAGTATAGGGAAGTATATAGTTTAACGTTCAAATGGTGGTTGCAAAGATAATCAATTTTCTTGGTCATAGTATATGATTTTAATACGAGTATGTTCCGAAAATTGTAAGAGAATTCAATCCAGTTTCGAACTGATGAGCTTATGATTATGAAAAAATCAATCTTCTCATCAGGCCGCGGCGACTGGACTGATTATACCATAATTTACATTCTATATATACAGAATGTGCTGTGCGTTAAGTATTAGCGAATCATAACTAATACAGATGAATTCTCTTACAATTTTTCTTCTTCACAATATTCACACAGCTCTATTTCTCGTATAGCTATTTTTCGAGTTAAATATCCAAGATTTTACGTTTTGGATTATCTATGTTGAACATTAAGTCCCTTTATCTGGAATGGAACACAAAGATCAGGAGTTTCAAATGTTTTTCTAGTGAAGTATGGATTTGGTTGGGTGGCTGTACTACAGCTGATAGCACTTTGCATAGCCTAGACATCTCCGAAAACTCCTGAATTTTGCTACAGTATAGTCACCAAGATCTGTTATTTTTTACTGTTCAATTGATATTTGTAAATTTTGAGGACTTCCTTATAGGAGTCCCAGTCTAGAGTGGCTTTTGTTTTCCGTGCTGTCTTGTCTTTTGCATTTTTAACGTGCTTGTCGAATCTCCTTGGACCACCAGGGTGGCCGAGATTTACCCCCAGGCCTGAGAAGAGGACTGGAGCCCTGTATCGCTTCATTGAAAGCGCCTGACAGCTTGTCCACTAAGCCATCGAGCTCTTGCGCAGTTTTTGAAGGTTTTGGCACCGGAACTGGTAGTGAATTACCAAGAATTGTTCTAATGGTATCCCAGTTGGTTTTCCTCCTATTTCTGTATATTGAACTTTTTGGAGAAGCCAAGTCCATTTTAAATTGGAAACAAACAATGATCAGAAATGGACACTTTCCAGTTTAATATACTAATCGTCAAAAAGTTTGAGATAAGTGTAATACATATCCAATACCGCCTGTCTATTTCTAGTTATAAAAGTCGGCTTTTTGTCTATGTTACTTATATGAAGCTAGGTTATAAGGAAAGCGATATTCCACCAATCATTCTAGGTGAGCTAATCTTGAAGGCTCTGAAGCGAGTGATGCAAATTATCATCGCACGATCTTGGGAGCTTATGTTATTTTTAATGAGAATGCACGACCGAACACTAACTTTTTTCGCGTGCATTAATCTATAATAGGAAGTTTTGAGCCCAAGTACCCGGTCTTCAGTGAGCCAAGGTTCCTGGATTAGAACGACATCAGTACATTCTTTCCCAATTTTTAAAATGAGAGCAGATAATGCTACCTTAGAGTGGTGAAGGATGACTTACAGAAATGTCAATGTCATCTCTACAGACTCTTCTCCACCACAATAACATCAGAGTTCTCCCCTGATGAGAAGTCCTCTGAGAGCCTTTTTAAAGACTCCATGGCAGCAAGAACCTCTGATCTGCATAAGCAGTCAGTTTCACCTGATTCCAAAGGCCCCCTACACCTTCCACCAATTGGCGAGCTTGATACTGCCATCCTCTTGGTCAATGACTGCCACAACCAGCTATACCTTGAGTACCTCACGACGAGGCTTTGTCTTTCTCCATCCTGTCTTCCGGCGAAATGTTATTTATTTTGACTAGGGCCCTACAGACCTTTTCCTAGTATTATACGTTGGTCTTGAGGAACCAGCTTCCTTCGTGCTTTGGTGTCGCTTTGTTAGCCCAGGGGCCCTATTTCTGAATACGATACGAATTTGTATATGAAACGAAAATGCTATTCGATACGAAAATTAATTGGTATTTCTGAATACGAACGTATGACCTATTTTAATTTTTGTAGTGTAGGCAAAGGGAAATTTTGTTTTACGTGAAACATCCTTAAAATGACAGTGTAAAACTGAAAATAAACATAAATATGACAAATTTTTGGCGTCAATTTAGTTTTTAATTGGCTACGTCAATAAAATCGAATCCGCGCCATATTATTTTATATCAAAATGTAGAATCCGTTTATACCAAACCATGTATATAACGAACAAACGCTTATAATGATCATATAGTTCATTATAAGCGTTTGTTCGTTATATGTATATGATCCTGATACTATATGATCATTATAAGCGTTTGTTCGTTATATACATGGTTTGGTATAAACGGATTCTACTGTACATTCTTCTTACATTCTGTAAAATAATTTTATTTAATAAAAGCAAATACAAATCTGTACCTAGAAAAAGCCATAGCTACATATTTCGTAAAATTTTAATTTTATTTATTTAGTTTATTGTGATTGCGGCGTTGAGGGACCCGCTAATTAGTCAACAAATTGGTGTATACATAAAATATGTGAAATTTTGTTAAATAAAAAATATTTTCAATTGAAAAAATTTGGCTTTTAGTTTTTAAAAATTTGTATTTCTTTTAAAAATTAGAAATATAAATTTTTTGCTTGTTTAATTTTGGTGTCGTTAACTATTATGTCATCGAACCAAAATCCGTTCATGAACGAACAAAAATTGCTCGAATTCGTATTGTGAAATAAGGGAAATTTTATCACGAATCATGCTCACACAAATTCGTACAAGAAATAAACGTATTCGTATTCAAAAATACCAATGATACGAATTCGTAGATTTTTTATTCTTATTCGTATTCAGAAATAGGGGCCCAGGTTTGGTGACCCGAGTAGAGGGACCAGCCTTGCTTGGGCTTATGTACCGCGCTTTTGTTGTAGAGTTAGAGGCAGGCCTACAGACCCGAGTCTCCTTGTCTACATATCCGGGATTTGTTAGAGAGCCGGGCTCTTTTGTATGTTGTTGTTTTGAATCTTCCATGTTAGGTCCCACGAGTAGCGGAGAAAAGGGTGTCCATCTGTGCAGAGATCTGCAATACACAGATAAGGCTACTTAATCCGGAGGATTAAGCGCCAGGTATCCGGATCCATCGTTAGCGAATCAGCTAGTTTTTAAACTGCGCCCCCAGTCTGGTCGATTATTGGCACGATACGAGTAACACCTTAACCCAGCCCAGTGATTCGATTAAGATTGACTCCTTTAGCACCGTGTTTTAGCCTAGAAGCCAAAGAATCAGAAATCTAATTACCAGCGGTCACCACGTGAAGGTAGTAGGAGCACTTGTGGAAGCTGCAAGTTACGGAGCTGACAACAAGTACCAACTTGAATGCCCCGAGCAACTTCACACCTGATACCCTTGCCTCCCAATATTGTGTTTAATTTCGAATCGCTGGTTCCTCTAAATCGCTGGTTCTACCAATGATATCTACCAATGCTTAATACAAGCTTCTGTTGTACGGTGGCTAAATCTAAAAACTTCAATTGTTCAACTTAATGGTCTAAAGAATATTGCTTGTAGGGATATTACTGAAACAATATAACTCTATTTCTCGCTATAGAAGCCGTTCTGTTCTTGTCGCAGCTGGAGTCCTTCCTTCTAGACGTTTCGTTTTAGGTGATTAGGGCGTAAAACTTGCTTAGTAAAGTTGCCAAATTGTAGATGTCGATTAATTGTTAACCACTGGTTTAAGTGGGAATTTATAAAACTAAAATGGAACATTAATATTTAAAGCAATACCTTAAGAACCGTTTCTAAGTTAAGTTAGTTCATTTTGATGTCTTCCGAAAAGCTCTCAAGGTTGGAATGTAACGTAGAATTGTACAGTGCAGCTTGTTATTTATGATCTCATAATAAAGTTGTTTTAAGTCGGTATGACCAGAACCATCTTGATGTGAATAGAGCCGGCATGTAAAAAATGAACTTAAAATATAGGACATAGAAACACTAAAAAATAATTTATTTTCATAGAGTTTGTATGAAAAAACGAGATTTCGATTGACGAAAAAATATGAATTAAAAATTAAACCTAGATAAATAATTTTTTCTGAAATCACTAATAAACAACTCAATGACTAACTCATTTAAAGTACAGATTCTCAAGCTTCCCCATTTTCCAGATATAATCAAAAGAAAATAAGGAAATTAAATTAAAAAACGTTCTACAACAACAACAATATGTATTAAAAAGAGAATATTCTATTTAATGACGTCATCACTTATTCACAACTAAAATCAATGGTAAAAAAAGACAATACGTTGAACAGCCAAAATAAAATAAATCAAAGAGAGTCAAAGAGAAAAAATTATAATTATGCATTGAGCGCGAAGAAATCAAAAACATCAAATCAACCCAGATTGTTATGCATCACAAATAAACGACATAACCAACAAACATTAACTGTAATATAAATGCCTTATTTATTTCTCAAGTATTAAAAATATTATTGTATTTAAATTAAGACACAGCTGAAAATAAATGCAACATGATTAAAATTTGGCATCGATTTTTATTCCCAAAAATTAATGACCCATTCAAAATAATTTTTTGTTTAGAATATTTGAATTGTCATAACATTTGAGAGCGGTGTATAAAATAAAATAGCTCTTACTTATTAATCCCATTCCTAGATGTCACTTAACACACAATTAAAAACAACAGGGATTCGGGCTGAGTAAACGATTTGAAAGAAAAATTTTTACGTAAAATTACCATAATTTCTTTCAAAGCAATGGTTTAATTTTAGTAAATTTATAAAAAAATTATATTAAATTAATTTTTATTACAATTTAATTATTACTATAAAGGGAAGCCACAAAAATATGTTTAACCAAATCAAAAATCAGACCGATTTTAGAATCCGACCGGTTCGATCATTTATTTGATTTTTTTTATAACTTTTTCATTGTATGCGACATCTATGGTTTAAACAAAAGTCGTTAATAAAGCATTGCCACATGATATGAATCTGTATTCGGGTAGATTTTTGTCATGTGGCAATGCTTTTAGAAGGAGACTAAAAAGAGATGGTTATAATTGTTAATAAATTTAATGTTATGACGTATTTTACAACAACAACATTCCAAAAAAGTTTAGCAATAGTTTATATTCCAAGAGGATTTTCACTAAGAAATAAACATTTTCATGATTCGATTTTTCAATCAAATAAAATTACATGTTTTATGAAAATTTTCGTATAAAAATAATGTAAAAGCTCATAATTCTTATAGACTAAAAATGTAAATGAAAACAATCGTTTTCCCATATAGTTTCATAGTAAAGAAAAAATTGTATGTACTTTATTTTAAGCTTAGTAAAAAATACAGTCAATGTGGAGGCTCTTATTTATAGAGTAGGCTCTGGTATGACCTAGCTGTAACACCAAATAATAACTTGGCACTCGTAGGAATTGTGTAAGGTCGTGAAATATTACAAGAACTGCCAAAATAAAAAAAATGATATTTCAGAACTTTAGTAAAAAATAAAAATTAATCCAAATTTCTCGCATTAATTGTTAAATCTCGATCACTATCATCAAAACGAAATTAAAACTACTGGTTTCAATTTACTGTATGTCATAAATTATTAAATTTAAAATGCATTTTGAATTAAATTTAAATAATTTGGTATAATTAATTTATTTCCGATTTCTTTAACGTCATATAATTTATTGGATGTGGTAAAAGTTATATGAGATGAAAGTGATTCTTGAGTTAAACCCATAAATAAACCTTCAACTAGAAACATACCAATATGTCTTAAATAACAGCTTTGAAATAATCATGAATTTACCTTTCACAATATTCAATAACAAATTATACGGAAGAATTTTATTTTAATAAAAAATTTGCAATTATTTTTACAACAATAATAATAATAACAAAACAAAATAGCAACAACAATAAACAATTATAGTCTATCTCACTTCATTGATTCCCTGGTGTCGAATGGATCATTAGACAATATGGTAAATTGCGGTGTATATGCACGATACAGGCAACCGGAGCGAGAAAACGCCTCATTGTCATCAACACTTTTCTACTCAACTGGCATATTAAATGGATTCCGTAGTAAACGGGTGACTAAACTTTTAATTATTTACAATAGACAATTATTTTACATAATAAAATCGATTGTATTATTTTCTAGATTTTTATTGTTTATTAACAAAAACTAAAAAAAGAGAAATTTAAACAATTTATTGTAAATGACGTAATCGATTTAATTTAAATGATATACATAATTGGAATATGATTGATTTTGAAAGCGTGGAAGTGTGTTTTGCTGCATATTTCCTTATTATATACGTTGATAAAATGATAAAATGCAAAGGTGCGCCCCATCTTACACGTTAGCTGTTTCGTGATAATATATACCTTGTTTTCAAATTATATATTTGTATTCATGTTGCAATTGTAACTGGATCATTTCCATAAGACATAATTCATTTCCCGCGTAGTAAAACTAACGCAAAATGCAAAAATTGTCAACCGTTCAATTTGTTGTTGTGGATGGCAGACAATCCAATTAAATACAAAAAAAATAAAGTTGTAAAGTTTATAATTAACAACATGAATAAAATGGAAAATGCATAATTTATTGTTCATTATAAAATCGCGAAAGAAAAAGGTGAAATGGATGCTGGCTTTATGTGTGTGTGTGTAGTAAAATAAAGATTTTTTTTTTCACATAAAATTCAATTATATCAAAATGAACAGTGTACCAATATACATACATAAGTATTTCAGTTTTTTTTTTTTGCAAAATACCGAAGTAAGATCTAACAGTTTTTTTTACATACAAAAAAAAAATGCAAGATGTACAGGAGTACCTCGTTTGTAGCTATTGTACATATTAAACAATATTGAAATAATTGCAAGATTTACTGGAGCTTCAATCACGAAATTTTTTTAAATAATATCTCGACTTAAAACTTATAAAAGTTTGTATTTTTAAGATTTTAGTAACAATACGAAGTTTTATTAGAATACACAATTGCCCATGGGCAAACCTGTATTTTATAACAGCGCGCTTAAAAAGAATGAAAGTTATTTTGAATTTTTATGTTTTACTCAGTAACATATCTCTTGTAGGTAGGTGTTTTCTTCGTGTTTTATTAAATCTTATGGTACAAGAACCTAAATAATATATTACACAAAACGGTATAAAATATTAATTTTATATACTTGGTATAATAACAAGAATATAAGAAGTAGAACTTACAACTGAAAACAAATATTAAAATAAAAATTAAAACTTCATAGTTTCATGATTTCACACTTCTTTTAATAATTCTAAATATATGTACATGACACGTAAATTGTTAATTAAAAATATTTTTTTTTTTATTATTATTTATAAATAGTTGTAAACTATAAATTTTGTTTATGCTTAATTAATATTATTTTGTTGGTGACACACTATTTCGTATGTGCGCGATGTAAATTTATGTATGTTGATGGTCCTTTAACACCGTGTACGGCCATATAATGAATCAATTGCGTTATTTTAATTTAGCACAATGTAACGGTGGCGCCCATTATAACAAATATGTTGGTAAATGTGGTAGTGCCACTTTATCAGATATGGAATAGATTGAAGTGTTTTCAAACTAATAATTCTCAAATTTTGTTGTGTTATGCGTGACCGCTTCGAATCGTTACTCAGCACATAATTATTTGGTTATTTTGGTGACAAATTAATGAAGTTAATCATTTCCGTTGAATTCTGCCTAGTATACGTAGAGTTATGCCAAATGAAATGGAATTTGGCCTCTAATATTATCTATTATAATTATGGTAGGCATATGTTGAACAAATGTTATTTGTATTAGATAACTAAACATGCTTTACATTGAATGTGAGTTTGGCAAGTTTTGCGAATGGTTTTAGTCATATTTACTTGTAAGCAGTAAGTAAATAGTAGTAGTAGCGACAAAAATGTGGCTTAACTCATGGACAGTATTAGCAAAATATCTTGATTTCTTGTAAATGTCTATTCACACACATCAGTCCTACATATTCGCTCAGTGCCGTGAAGTTGGTAAAACCTTAACCTTTAACTTCAATAATTCCAGCCAGCATCAATTGATCAGGTGGTGATATTTTATTTTGAACAAATACTAAACGTCAGATTTAACGATATGTCTTTACTAGCTCAATTATTACGAGGTTGCTTCACTTGTTTCATTATATATTCTTGTGACCGTCCATCTAATCTTCTGGAAGTCGGTCACCACTTGTTGATCTGCTTCTATTGCAACACGTTACACAATGATATACTAAGCTGAGAAATAAAATTCGACCTTGTATAATTCCATATTTGTTTCCCAAATATTGCTTTTATTGTTGCTATCCACCAAGACGTAAGTCTTCATGAGGTTTTGCGGCAATTTTACTAGACAATACGTGTTCTTGATTCAAACTAATAGGGTTTCATTGACCTGTGCATTGTCCAACAATGTTTCTTGATTGCCTTCACAATAGTAGTTCTTTATATTCCATCCTAATTTGGGTATTAATGTTCAGATTTATCATAACGGATAAAGCAGTTCCGTTAATAACCCAGCCCTAGCGTTTGTTCCCTAGGAACAAACGGTTTTAACCAATGTAACACTAATTCCTGGGAATCTATTTCTTACTGAGCTTAACCGCATAAAACACCAATCTGATTCTTACTGAGCTTAACCGCACAAAACACCAATTTAGCAGCTGCAACCATTCTTCTCGATCCTGATAACTTATACTACGTTAAAAAATCTTAATTCGTCATAAAAAAACGTTCCATTCCTGAAGAATGATTCATCCCAATTACTGGCTATAGGCGCCATAGTTTCCAAATCAAGAACCTCGCTTTGATGTTAACTGGGGCTACTCAGAAATAGTGAAATAGTCTTTATGTATTTTGGGCCAGTAATACATTTTTTAAACTACATTTCGTGCTTTGCTTTATTGATATGGCTCGAAAATACACCAACACCAATTATTGCCTCAATAAGACCATGCTTAAATTAAAATTAGTGAGCAATTTAGCTATAATGATCTTAATGGATGATTAAGAATTGAGCCTAATGTTGTAGTATCACAAATTCTGCTGCGATGATCAACGTTTCTGATTGGTTGTATCATAATCCCTATTGTACTATGGCGTTGGTTCTCGCCAATTGTCCATTAACACTCTTAATACCAGTTGTAGCTGCTGATCTGACTAATTAAATTCCTTTATACTCCATTACTGGCTCCGTTGGTTTGAGGGTCCCAATCACAAATTACTCTTAATGGTCGTGAGAATTTTACCAATTTTCAATCGAAAACAAACGGTTACTAAGTTGTAGCGTGGTCGTAAATAATTGTGTTAGTAGCTACCGATTATTTCCTTGAGGTACAATCTGCAATCGGCTAACTTGCCTTTATGTCTCGCCTTATAACATAATATAAAATTATACTTTTTTAATTTATTTTGATAAACAAACCCCTGTCGACCTTTTAGATTTAGTTTCCTAAAAATATCGCACTTGTCGGTTCCATGTTTAAGCGTAAAACTACGCATACACTTGACTCAATAAACACACGGGTATCATCTCTTCTTTGATGTAATGTGTTGCTATTACTTTCGAAATTTTTATTAAGTTGCGGCTTTTTATACAGATGTGATCGTTTGAACAGGTGTAATGGTTCAAAACTATTGTCTTAATTACCCCTTCACTCATCTCTGCACTTATTATTACAACACTCTTCAAACTCAAGTCAGCCCTTCCATTTGACCTCCGAAATCAATGTCGGCTCTAGACCTTTGATCGCCCTGTACGACATTTGTTGATTGGCCCCTCTTTATTAATTATATAGTATGTCTGTGAAACGGACGGTGTGAAGCGCTGTTTGAACCTTTAAAGATTGTTGCTCAATAAATATGGATATTGCCCAAAATGTGGACTCGATATGCTGGGTGTTTACCAGAGAACGCTAGAAATTTTGACTTTTCCGACAAATTTGTTAAAAACAGGTCAAAAACCTTAATTCTGGTCAAAAAGTATCAAAAACTGTCAAAAAGTGTTAAAAACTGTGTATGTGGTATTACAAAGCAGAGGAAATAAAATATTCTTATTGTTTTATGAGAAAGTTTTTGAAATATTCCGGTTCATTTTGAAACTGTTCTAACCGTTGAAAGTTTTCTAGAAGTAAATGAAGCTCAAATTAAAATGTACTTGAATTGTGCAAGTGTTGGTAAATTGGCTGTACCATCACAATTACGATGTTGTGCTTAAGAATCTAATGTATATTTGGGTTAACATAATTTGGTTTAAAGAATCCAAAATTGATTTCACAAGTGTCTTCCACTATTCAACGCACCCAATACTTGGCGATCTTGTCTTTTAGCCGCATGCGTTTTTCCCAAAATTGAACCCAAATTTCTAGCAGCTTTTCCAACCCTAACTGCTTTTATAGTAGCTTACTGGGTAATATATTTTACAAGCCACGAAATCATTGCTATTCAAAATAATGCAGTTTTTATCATAGAAACGATTCCAGCTGTTAATAAAAACAACATAAAATACATTATATTGTACAATAGTCTAGCAATATACGCAACCTAAGAACCTCAACGGTGTACACAATCAATTGAGGGCAAGCTCATGCCCTCATTTAAGCACCATACAAAAAAAGCAACAGGTTGTGAGAGACGACCTTTAAACGTAGAACTAGCTACGTCTATACGTTGAAGCAGAGATGGATAAAACGATAAAAAATCTGATTTTTCGACAATTATGTCAGAAATAGGTAAAACCCTTAAATTATGGTCTAAAACTGTCGAAAAGTGTTAAAACTGTCGAAAAGTGTCAAAAACTGTCGGAAAGTGTTAAAAGCTGTGCGAGTGATATTTTGAAAAAGAGGAAACAAAATATTCTTATAGTTTAGTGAGCAAGTTTTTAATATAATATAATGGTAAATTTCGAACATTTCTGAAAACAAAAATTTTTCATTTTTCAATTATTTTCACTGTCAAAAACTCGTGTCAAAAAGTCGTGTCAAAAAGTGTCGAAAACACAGGTTTTGAAAAACTGTTTTGAAATACTAGTTTTCGACACTACCCATCCCTGCTTTAAAGCAAGAGAGTACATCTTGCTTTATTAGAATATTAGTGTTAATTTTATTCAAATCATATCGCTACATTCCATTGAAATCAAATGGTACTAAGTATTATAGTATATCGTTTTATTCAAATAAAATCGTGCCCACTAACAGGCCTTCAACTCTTATCGAGTAAATCACATATGCAACGCACGACGACCCTAAATGAGAATTTTTTTTGTTATTTTTCAATTTCTCTCTACTTTAATGCCAGCGATTTTCACAAATAACCCATTTTATAAAGAGCTGGTCGAGCCGCGTGTACCGGTTTTTGTCCCATTAACAGCCGTTCATTCGTTATCGAGATATACATAAAAAAAACACCAATTCAGTACTTAGGACTGAATGCGTGTACTTTATACACCACGAAGTCAGTTACATGAGTTGAATACGTAACCAATTTGTTACTAGCGAACCATTTTGGTTACATTAGGTTGGTAATCCTGGTTAAATTCTAATTTTTGAGAATAATTCAACTCATTTAGCTAACCTCTTGGTGAAAATTTTTCACCAGAATTGTACTATGCACGTACCTTGAAGAAGAATCTCAACATTGAAAATATTTCCTTTTATTTTATCCTTAGATACTGACACGCCAATACAAAATATCATAAATGAACAATTGTTCAGGTATAGGTGGGACCGGGTATAGGACTCGGATGGGTTTAAGTTGGCAAACGCGAATAACTCGAAAATACTACAGATAATCACAAATTACGTATAATAAGTGTTTGTTTTGTTAGGAAGGGCTCATAATTTAACAAATATTTCGCCTTGAATGGGTCATCTGTTGCTGAGATTTTCAATAAAGAACCAAATTTTTATATTATTGTAGGGGTCTTATGATATAATAAATGAAAGGACTTTTAATTTCAAAAACAACTTTTCTAACAACGAAAGAACATACATAAAGAAGATTCTCGTATTAAATATGTCCGAATACTTATGTGTAGCCAGTGACTTACCAATTATTATTAATAAACCATATAAGAAGACCTGAAACGATTGGTACAGTCGAAAAAATACGAAATATTTAGTTTCGTTGGCTAGTTTGGCAAGCCTTGGGTGCTGATCCCAAATATACATATACGTTAAATAAGCTACATACCTATCAGAAGTGCATCTATTTATAAGTCCTGAAATACTATTTAGAAATACATATGTTCAGTAAATTTTACATTGCAACCTCAAATTCTCAGTTATCAGAAATTCAGGGTTGTAGCTTTAGTTCGACGGTCTACTAATCAGGTGGTTCTAAAACAAGAAGTACCGAAAAATCCAAAGAATGCCTTTTTTCGGGAAATTGGTAGGAGTTTAGGTTGTAATCATGCTACAATTTATTCCTATTTTAGAAGAAATGAATTACTAAAGAAATATGATAACGGCAGTGATTCTACGAAAACTTTAAGAAGCTGAAAGTTGCTGCTAACTTGAAACGGGCTATAAAACGCTGTGGACAGCTAAAATATCAAAAAATAAAACCGAGGCCAAAATTATTGAAACGTCACACTATATGTACATAGAATTTATGAGTGTCAACGGCAATTGACAACCTTTTATTTTGCTGAGTGTAATGTTCAATAACGTGCGAAAATTACATAATTTTATATTTCTGGAGCTTAATAAGATCAGAAATGTTAGAGAACTGGCGCGCATATTAAATTTTTTGCACTTAGCATTTAATCTCATTACGCAAGGATGACTAAAACTGTTCAAAATTATTAAGAAATCGCACCTGTTTACAAAATTTAAAAAAAGTATGCAAGTTCTACAAATCAAATTGCAGACCATTCTAAGTTCTTACACTGTGTCCCAAAATTGTAATGTATGAAGAAACGCGAGTAGAGCACATGTAACAAAATCTGATGCAATAAACGAGATGTTTTGTCATCATAATGCAGCAAGCATGAGACTTCCTCCTGCTCAAATTATAACATCATTACAAATTATATAATTTAGTGATTTTATGCTCCTTAGGAAAATAGGCATTTCGAGTATGACGTAAGAGGGATTTCAGGCCATCCTTGATTTTGCTACAATCTGGAGCTCCAAATTTTTGGTGTGAATATTTTTTCGAATTGTGAATAAAGAGTAGATATGCAAATACTTCCTTCCATTTTTAGCAAATGGTTCTTTCCATTTTTTCACCGCTCGTGTTATTAGGTAGAGAGACCTTCGAGAGGCATAATGTCTCAATTCAAGATATTCTACCATAAATTGATTACAAGCACTTGGTACTTTATGAATCTTTCTCCAGGCAACTCCTAAAATTGATAAAACGCTTTAACGTCATCTCTGAGGACTTTCCTAGATTAGGTTTCGGATGAATGAGTAGTCATAACACAAACCGATCAGTGGTTCCATGATGTGTTGGGATGTTGTGTTATTCGCAGGGATTGACCTCCATCTTTAAAAGAAATACCCGTCCTAGTGGGCACTATCTATATCAGCTGAGTTTTTTTTTTTAATGGTAGGTCAGGGCCTTGTCTCAGTTGCTGCATTTCGAAAAATAATTCGGCACCTCTCAGCATGTTTGTTTCGTTGGCAACTGTATGAAATGCTCCATTGCGAACCGTCAAAGTTAAAGGCAGATTGCATGTTAACCGTTTTGCTAAGTCTGTGCGCTTTAAACTTATTTAGCTATCGCATTTAAAATTAATTATTAGTAAAACAATCAAAGGAACCAGATCAAGAAAACAATGAGATCCAATGCCTTGAACCGATATAGAAAGAGTTTAGGGACAAATGATTTGTTGATGAAGTCCACTTGAGAACCAAAATCGCGAGACGCGACTTCAATATATCTGGACTCTAGAACTTTTTTATTTAACACAATTCTCCTACAAATGACTTGTGATCTCTTTACTTAAAATTTTGATAAACTCCTCCTTTTAAACGACTTCCACTGCATTATATCTCCAGCAAAATAGTAGTTAAAACTAAAATCTAGATATTCAACGGTTTGATTTGCGGGGTATTCTCTTCCTTTAGTTTGTCAAATAAGATTATGATCTATAGATAGATTCAAATCAGTCCGCTTGGAAACTAATTCATCCAGGCAAAGCCTTTGTAAGAAACTTATAGCTAGCGCAAACAAATTATCGTGGAAAACAATTTTAACAAATTATAATTATAAAGGGTGTATAAATTTGAAGTTACGAAAAGAGCTTTAATTTTTTGACGTTAGTTTAGTCAACAGGGTAGGAATTTTTGCTCTTATGGAATGCTATTCAATTGAACAACGTTTTTAATTGAAAAAACTTTTTACAAACATGAGGAAAATTTTACCACAACAATTCGTAAAATCAATCTATTGTTTCCTCGTAATCAAGTGCTTTCGAAGCCCGCAATTAGTAATTACTAGAAAAATAGAATTTTTGTGGTAGAAGCGATGTATAAGATAAGGTTTAAGCCAACAGAACCCCAGGTGAGGTGCAGGTTTAGCTGAAATAGAGCCCCATTTATTGCAAAATATGTTTTAAAATTTCAGTAAAAGCCGTGTGACTGATGTCATGTTCCATTCATAATTTTCAAACTTCTAAAAACTTTGCAGTGACAACAATAAAATAAATTTTTCATTCAAAAAGTGTGTTTTATTGTTAAATTGCTTCTTAGCCTCAAATTTGGACACCCTTTCCTTATTTACAAAATGACAGTGATGCAAGAGAAATTTTGAGAACATACGAAGTTTTAAATGAAAATAAATAAAGTTCCAAATATGTAACGTTAACGTCAGTTTTTCAGGTCAAAAGAACACGACGTAAGAGTACAGTGAGATATAAAAACCAAATTAAAGTATTGTTCAATGGAACAATATAAATAAAATTTTTACATGGCCCTTCTACTGGCGTATTTTATAGCCCAAAATAAGGTAAAACATGATTTCATGTTGATCATTAACTAATACATTTTAAATTAAATTTAATCTAATTTAGCAATCTAATTAGATGGCAATCTAAATTTGCAGTTTCATTAGCTTCTGCAGACCTTTTCATCGTTATTTGCAAAATTGTAACACTATAATAAAATAAACAATGAACAGATTAAAAATATTAAAATAAAATATTAGGGCGACCTTTTGAATTAGAAACTGAAATGTATAATTGGCTGTAATAGCCTTGACGAAATTTACAATCTCTTAGTGGTCACAACTCGTATCGCAACAGGATTCGGGAACCCTTTATATAATTTGTAAAATGGAATTTTATCATTTGGATGGGATCTGCGATCGTGAACACATTACACATATTTTGTTTATATAGCTGTGGTTTTTTATAAGTCTCGATAGATCTATTCAGAATTTCAGATATTTGTAAAAAAAAATTGGGAAATTGTAGCTAATTCTATCATCCACTTAAAAATACTGGAACTCGCAGCACTAAGAATTGTGTTTATTTTGACAACGCTTCGTCATTGTTGTTTTCATTATATTTTGTTATTCCAAAAGTACAAATTCCTAAATTAGGAAAAGTGCGAATACATTTTATCCGTATACAAAAATGAGACGGACATACTAAAACTTTTCTATTCTTTCAAAATGTTACTATGATCTTCTAAATTTTTTTTTTTTTTTTTTTTTTTTTTTTTTAATAATTTTATTTATGATAACAATAAAATTTTTTTACAAAGTAACTAGTCATTTTTGACTAACAGCGTTTGACTCTGACAATATAATAATAAAGCACTCATATGTGTTCTTTACATAAAGTGTTGTTTTGGTTGATGTTGCATTGTGCGGACTATTCAGGCAACTCAAAAGGTTTTAGTCTTTTGAGTCTTCTTATTATACCCTCTTGATGAAGTAGTCTTGCAGCTTCGATGTTAGGGTGATGATGGAGCCTCTCCTGGTGTTTTTGAGCACATTTCTTTATTTCACTTGCGACTGTATCTATTCCGAGATCTCTATGAAGGTCACTATTACGAGGGTACCAAGGGGCATTTACAATTCCTCTGAGGACTTTATTTTGAAATCGTTGAACTATCTGTTGATTGCTGATTTTGGTGCATCCCCATAGTTGAATACCATATGTCCAGACCGGCTTGAGTACTTGTTTATAAAGCATAAGTTTATTATGAATGGATAACTGAGAGTTTCTTCCAATTAGCCAGTACATTTTTCTATATTTTAACTGAAGCTCTTCTGCTTTCTTTTTCACGTGTACTTTCCACTTTAACTTTGCATCAAGGTTCATACCAAGGTATTTTGCTTGATTGGCATGTGGTACAGAGATATTATTGAGAGTCACAGGTAGTGGTTCTATTGATCTATTAGTGAAGTTAATGTGAGTAGACTTCGATTCATTCACTTTAATTCTCCACTTAGCTAGCCAATATTGTATATTATTTACGGCTATTTGTAGTTTGAATGTGACTTCACCGATTGTGTCACCAACAGCTAGAATTGCAGTGTCATCTGCAAACGTGGCGATAGTTGTATTGCTCGTCTGCGGTATGTCGCTAGTAAACAGCACGAAAAGGAAAGGCCCTAAGACACTCCCCTGCGGGACTCCTGCTTTAGCTTCTTTAATACTGGAGTAAACTCCTTCCTGTTTAATTCTAAAATATCTCCTTTTCAGGTATGACTTTAGCAGTTCGCAATACTCAAATGGCAGAGTTTTCTCCAATTTAAATATTAAACCATCTAGCCAGACTTTGTCAAATGCCTGCGCTATGTCAAGAAATATGGCTGAACAAATCTTTTTTTCCTCTAAGGATTTTTCTATTATATCTGTTATTCTATGGACTTGGTCAATTGTGGAGTGTTCCTCTCTAAATCCAAACTGATGGGACGGAACAGCTCCTGATTTTACAACTTCTGGTTTAATTCGTTTTAATAATAATCTCTCAAATAGTTTTGACATAGTTGGAAGAAGTGATATTGGCCTGTACGAGGCCAGTTCACTTGGTGGCTTACCTGGCTTAGGTATCATTATCACTTCCGCAAATTTCCAAGATAGAGGGACATAACGGAGTCTGAAGGAAGCATTAATTATGTCCGATATTTTTTTAATAGCTTTATTAGGTAGTTGTTTTAGAATCTCTCCAGTTATCAGGTCATATCCTGGTGATTTTTTAAGTACTACATGGTTCTTTATTACTTGTTTTACTTCTTTAGCATTAGTTAATGGAATTTCCTGTCTCAGGATAGTTGTTTGGTTTTCGAACAATATATCCTGTTGGTTAAGTGTTGTTAAATTTGGCTGAAAGGTACGCTCGAGATGATCCGCGAATTTTTCTGCTTTTTCTTCTTTGCTTTTAGCCAGATGACCATTATTTGTTCTTATTGGTGGTATATGCATAACTGGCCTTTTCAAATATTTGGTTGCTTTCCACAATGAATAATCACTACTTTTATCATAGGTGAGAGATTGTAGGTATGAATTTATTGATTTATTTTTAAATTCCCTTATTTCTCTACGTATTCGTTGTGTTAAATTATTTAATCTATTTTTGACGGTTGGGTCTCGTGTACGTTGCCACTCCCTTCGGGTACTTCTCTTCTCTATAACTAGTGATTTAATTTCCATTGGATAGCATTTGCCAGCTATTTTTTTGTTTATTGTGTTAGTACTTTTCCACGCCGCTACCTGTATGTCCTTGACGAGCTTCTCCACCTCCTGTTCTAATGTTTCTTCTGATGAAAGTTGTGTGTTTAAAATGATGCTATTGTTTAGTTCATTCCTGAACTTTTTCCAATCAGTATATTTATTTGTTAACAGTGGCTGTTTATCATTAGTAATTATTGTATCACTTATTATCATTAAAATAGAGGAGTGGTCAGATGTGGAGTCCAATCCTTCCTGCACTTGTATATAATCAACCGGGATTTTTCTGGTTATAAAGAAGTCAATTAGGTCTGGTATTTTATTTTGATCACTGGGCCAATAAGTTGGTTTTCCAGTAGAATGCCAGTTGCAGTTGTATTTAATTATTGCTTGATGAAGCTCTTTCCCTTTAGTTGTGGTTAGTCTTGATCCCCAGTCAGTATGTTTAGCGTTGAAGTCACCCCCGACTACAAATTTTTCACCGAGCTGCTTGAAGAACTGAGTATAAGCATTCTCTTTGATGTTATATCTAGGTGGGCAATATATTGCGGATACCACTAACTTGTGGTTGCGGGTATTAATGCTAACGCTAATTGCTTGTATTCCATCACTTTCAAGTTTTTGTTGCAGATGGTATTTAATATCTTTTTTTATAATCACGGCACTGCCCCCTCGTGCATTATTATTAGGATGAACTGCTGAGTGAACTTCGTAGCCGCGAATTTTTATATGACTTTGAGTAGTAAGGTGTGTTTCAGATAATAAACATATATCAATTTTTTGTAAATCAAGAAATAGTTGTATTTCATTTTGTCGTTGCAATATACCATTGCAGTTCCATGCAAGAATTTTTAAATTATTTGCCATGTTTTTCGAGTAGAGTGAGCCTTTGTAGGATTGATATAAGGGATTTTTCTTGCTTTTCTTCTTGTGAACTAAGTCTATCAAGAATATCTTGTAGTATTTTATTAGTTTGGTTATTATTTGAATCATTTAATAAAAGAGAACTATGTTGTCTTCTCGAACTTCCAGTAGATAGTACATCAGCAAATGTTACATTTGGATTAGTTCTTGATGGCTGGATTAATGTTTGGTGTGGCCTTAAATTTGTAGGTATTCTTGTTGAGGCTGAGTTAATTTCTGGCCTGGAACTTATTGAAGTGTCCCTTGTTTTGTTGCGAATTTTTTGCAGCTCTTTTATAACAATGCAACCTCTGTAGTTGGCTGGGTGTGTCTCTCCACAGTTAACACATTTTGGTGGGGTGTCTTTTAGTTTCGTACATTCAGCCGTACGGTGTTTTCCTACACATTTCACGCATCTGGGCTCCTTATTACAAAAGTTTTGCGTGTGTCCGTAGACTTGGCACTTTTTGCACTGGGGGATCAGCTTACATTTTTTAACTGCTTCTATTTGCACTTTCATATGGAGTATTTCGCTGATTGCGTAAATATTTTTAATGTCTTCTGTTCTTTCAAAAGACAACATATATAATGGAAGAGGTGTTTTGCCACCTCTTTTTAGCAGCTGTGTAACTTCTTTAATTTTGTATTTTTTCTCCAAAAGATACTCTTTTATCTCTTCTGGTTTGCATGAAGCGTGTAGCTTCCTAGCAATGACTTTGGTTTGCCTTGTCTGCTTATCTTCGTAGGAATACCACGCTGTCTTTTCTTCGTTAAGAGCTCCTGTTAACTTTCTATAGCTATCACTGTCTGTGACATTTATTTTGATATCACCACTATTTAACGCTGTAGCTTGAAACTTTATATGATTGTTGTCCATGATGTTTCTAATACTCTGATAATTATTGCAATTAGATATTATTACTGGAGGTGGCCGTGGCACTTTTTTCTCTAGTTGTACATTCTTACTTCCGGTCGGGAGTTCATTACTTGATCGTTTCTGTTCCGACGGAACCTGAGCTTTATCCTCCTGTTGCACGTGCCTACTTCCGGTTGGAAGCTGCTCAACTGATTGTTTCGAATCGGGTGAAATCTGTGGTGATTTACTCATCTTACGTTTCTTATTTTTTTTGTTACGGTTCAGAATCCATCCCGTTTCTCTATTGAGTTCTTCCTCGTCTGTTTCATACATAACCTCTATATGATCATTGGTGTTGTTTATCTTAGTGGTTTCTTTCTCAGACATTACTGCATTTAGAGCATCTTTTAACTCCTTGTTTTCTCGCTGTAAGTTTTTGAGGTCTTTGTTTAGATTTAACGTTAACTTTTCTATTTCGTAAATCTTATTGCGCAGTTCTGCGTTATCCCTTTCTAAGGTGTTCGCTATTGGTGGTGGTGATCTACCCACCCTAGATTGTTGTTTAAATGGGTTGGGTTGCCCAACAGGGCTGTTAAACAATGATTGGCTCACCCCAGAATCCTTTAAGCCAGCCTCGTTAGAGGGTGGATTTGCCAGCTGATTAGCTGGGTTACCACCTGGGGTACAATTTCCTGAATCAGTTGTACTCATTGTTTATTTTACTGGTCATAAAGCATCTACCACTCTGACCAGTACGAGTTGGTAGTGGGTCTGGTTTGAGAAGATCATTTACTAAATTCTCGATAGTCAGTTATACCGCCGTGTCTCGGTCGGCAGAGCCTCGTTAGTTATCTAGCAGGGTGCACCACGTGCAGGTGAGGATGACAGTTGGACTATTTGTAGACCAATTACTTAAGCCCCCTTTCCCACCCCCTTCTAAATTTTGAGCAACTTTTATGAAAAATGATAAACAGGTTCATTTTTTTGATTTTTCACAGGACAGGTTAATTTTTTTGATTACGAATAGTATTAAATAACACATTTTGAAATCTTAAAGAATGCATCCTTTTATCGTAAATCTTCTGTCTTTTGAAATAGAGCAAATTATTAAATGTAAATCAGCTACTAGTTTCCTATTGTACTAAATGAAAATGACAGATGTACTAAAAATTAACTTTGGTATGTTTTCATGCTGAAAGGGGAAATCTGTAGTCTCGATAGAATATTTGAAATTTGAATGAATTAAAAACGATAAAATTTAGCGTAAAAAGTCCTACTGGATGAAATTACGCTGAATTAATTGCAGTTTAACCACAAAAATAGAGAACATCTGGATGCGATCTATTGAGATCTATCGCGATTAATAAAAAAACCCTTTATGATAAGCAAGTTTAACTGTGTAATTTTCGGAACTGTAGAAATATTACAAGAATTCGGTTTAGTACAAAAAACCTATTAAAGAGATTTTTCTATTATTAGGAATTTAGGCCATTATACCAAGAATCTACAAAGAAAGTTAAAATAACTGAAATATCAGCATGTCGCCATAAACTATAAGCAGAGCTATAATTCTTGTAAATCCTACTTCTTTCAACAATTTTATTCACGTTTTATATAAATAAAAATAATAATGAAGCTCTATACTATACGTCTTGTGTAAATGTAAAAGATTATAATTCTCAAAGGTCTTCTCGATTTACGAGTAAACATTTAAAACGTCTTTCCACACCATAGTGTACATAAGCATATAACATAACAATAAATCAACTATCATTTGTTAGAAGATGTATTAATAATAATTCAACCGTTGCATCCATAAGATTCTAATAATTTTCTAGTAGTAGTAGTAGTAGCAGTTAAAACTATAAAAATTCTCTATAAATAAACATAATTAGCATGAAATTTAAAAAGAAAGTCTTCTAAATAACAGGCAAGTACATTTCCTGTGCCTTATTATAGCAATACCTATATGTCATACATACAATTATGCCCAGATAAGCGTTTTTACTTTCTTCTCGTTTTTTATGCGCGATATGGCAAAAAAAGAATCAATTTTATGGTAATAAAGTAACATTTTCACAAACAATAAAGTTTTCAAAGTGAAATCTTGTAAATTTTTTATAAGTAATAATACATCTTAATATTTTGGTTTGGATTATATTCTCAATATTCCACCACATGCATATAAGATTGTCAAAGATTTCTACTCCGCCTTCGCATCACATAAACAACTTATTATTATACAACTCATCTTTCTAAAATTTAAAGTATACAAAACAATAAACTTGATTTTATTGTTGTTGTTGTTGTTGTTTTATTATGCAGAAAATATGCTAATTTTGTATTGCTAAAAAATTTATTCAATCGTGCGAAATAAGTTTTATGAATTTTATATTTCGCATCCTCCTACAATTTGCGAGTTTGCGATCCCGACCATCCAATACGTACACAACATACATGACCAAACAAAATAAACCAATTACAATTTTTTCACAACATTTTCTGACCACAATGTAATGAAGATCTACCTTCTGCCTCAACTGTATGTAAATGTGTTATGTAAACTTCCTTTGTGATGTTCAAATATTTGTTTTAATTATAACTTGAATTGTTCCACTTGGTTTAACATTCGAAATAATAATTTGTAATTAACTTGAATTAATTAATTATTTTATTTGAAATAAAGAGCTATACTTCTTCTGCGTGTTTAGAAAATGATTTTCTTCAAGACGATTGATATTCAGACGCGAGTCATTAATATGCGCGAGTATTTTCACTCTTTTTTGTTTTGTGATAATGGCCAATTATTAATTTTTTTTTTTTTTTTAAATTTAATATCTAAAATTCTTAATCGATTTGTAATTTTTTTGCGTATACATATTAAAATTCCAAGCGCCTATTCAAATGCATGAATCAACCTAACAAACAAGCAATAAAAATGAAATCTATTCACAGTTGAAAAAATATTGCTTATGTAATGCAAATTGCATTACATGTAGGTCCAGTGCAAGGCTGTATTACAAAATGATACAAAGCTTGCATTAAAAATTAATTTGATACAATTTGCATTGATTTATAATACAGCAATTAAATTAAGTTTTAGTGCAACATTCCATTAGAATATAAAGCAAATTGTAGGAGAACCGTTAATCAACTGCATTAAAATTTATCAAAGACTGCATTAATAAAATATTTTAGAAGTATTAAATTTTAAAGCAAGTTGCATTAAAATCTCCGTAATTTTAGCGATTTGTTTTTGTTTTTCCGGGGTTGTTCTTTGTTTTTGGTGCCTTGAGGTTGAGGGTTGAAATCTCAGAGAGATAATAACTGAAAAGCTTACGTTAAAATTAAAACATAATAGATATTTTCGAATCCGAAAAACTAAATTATTAAAGATTTATTATGCTGCTTATATGTCATGTAGTCGGTTTGATTTAGTGAATTTTATACCAGTAATGCAAAACTCGTGCATGATCTGAATATTCATATATACATTTAAGTCCGCTTGTTTTAGCGGATTTTATGTTGGTATAATTTTCAAATTTGAGCAGGTTGCTTTAAAATGTTTAATAGTTGTATTAAAAATATTTTTTAATGCAAATACTGCTTTAGAAATCCTCATAATTGCATTAAAATTCATTTTAACGCAATCATACTTTACAATTTAATAATAACTTGCATTACATAAGCCGTAATGCAAGGCTTGCATTAAAAATTAAAGTTATTTTTTTAACTGTGTTCTTTTTCAGCTAAAATGTTTAATGAATTTTATAGTGCGGTAGGCAAGATGTGATTTTTTTGTAAACAATTTTCTAATGAACAGTAATAATCATAAATAAAAAACTAGTTTTTAATTTGATATATTTTATAAACAATTAAACGACTGACGGCGTTTTGATTGAATGAATTGTTTTAATTTACCGGTATTAATTCTCTCTATGCGTTTTAAATTATTAAATTAATGGTCAGCTTACCGTATTATTTCGGCTTAAAAGTTGAATCTATTTAAGTTGCCCGTAGTACGAAAAGTTAACAAAAAGCCAGACCGAGTTATATGTAATTTAAAGTGAAAGGCTATCTCGATTTGCTCAACCATCCAGTTTTCTACTCTAATTTATATTTCAATGTGTTTACCATAAATTAACTATACATTAGCCTCATGTTTCAGTGTACGATGAACAGGGTAGGTAATGGTAGCAGCGAAACTTTTGAATTTAAGAATGAAACTTCTGAATACCGTTTAAGAGCCGCATTAGTGCTAATAAGTGCTCATTGGAAAAAATAGTGCTAGTATAGGAGCCGAGAAAATGGGAAACGAATTTTTATATTTCGCCTGAAAGACGGTAAAAAATTCAAAAATTAATCCTGATTTTCAGCGGACACCAGCCAACTAAAACCAATTAACTTAGTATTTTCCAATAGTTGGGCCAGTGCTTTCTACAAAAATTTAATTTTCCACAATTATTATTAATAAAACGTTGAAAAATGCCAATCAATCAATCAATTCCCCTAAATGACGATATGTGGCAGAAACATGTTCCCTTCAATATTTACGAATTGAACAACTTAAATAAATGACAGTGTCTAATGACTTGACTTAAGGTTTAATTAACTAGAAAGATTTTAGTGAATTTTTTCATGGAGTCAAAATGACATTTAATTTTTTATTTATTTATTTATTATTACCTACAGTAAATACTAATACATTCGGTAAGTAAACATACAAAAACAAAAATTAATAATTATCTATAGACAAAAATTTAAACAACTCATTTCTAAACGAATTTCTTCGTTTCTTCTTTCGAAAGCCTTTGAAAGCCTTTGGAAAATCAGTAAATACTACATCTACTTGTTGCCTATGTTCTAGTCTACTATATAAATGTACCCTGTTAAAAACCGTGTTGACTGTTGAGCATGAGAAATAAACTTTTTTCGTGAAAAACAAGAATTTCTATACCATGGATTCGAAAAGCTTTGGTATGTCAGAAAGAATAGCAATTTCGCGATAGTTGCTGACTTCACTTATTTTGCCAAACTTTAAACAAATAAAATCAGGTTCATCATAGAAAGGATCAACAAAATTGGTAAACAAATAAAATATATCAGAGCCAGAGGGCTCACTGGCGAAAGAATATTTTTTTTTTAACTATTTTGGTTTTGTATAACGTATTTTTTATTAGTTTGAGACATTTTAGTTTTATTCAAGTTTTGAATTACCAATTTTTATTTAGTTATATGCATATTAATGTTACAATGATTATAATCAGTGATGTTTTAGCTATATTATTAATAAAGCGTCTTTTATGGGTTCGAATATCGTGAATTCTGATATTTTGATTATTTATCAGAATATTCGTAGCCTTTGAAGGAATTTTGATGTTTTGGTAGCCAATGTTAATGAGTATAAGAATAAACCATCGTTTATATTTTTGAGTGAAATTTGGGCCAATATTGATGAATTATCTTCTTATAATCTAAAATGTCACACGTTATTTGCTGCTTGTAATGATTCTTATAGGTCAGGTGGGGTCTGTGTTTACTTTGATACTCATGTGATATCGTTAGATTAGAGAATTAGCTAATGATATTTATGTGATTTTGTGTATAGGTTACATGATACTCTAGTTTTATAGGCAATATTAAGTCTAAAAATTTCTTTATTGTCGGTGACATTAACATTGATATCTTGGATTTTTCGTCGCACTGTGATGATTGTACGTTTCTTATGTCATCCTTTGGTCTTGAATCACTGGCTAATGTTCCAACTCGAGTGACAACTTCATCATCCGTCTCGACATCCCGTGCTAATTTTTATTGTGCTCAGAAAAAAAGCTATTTTTTATGGTATTGTTAAATGAATTCGTCGAGCAGCTAGACTGGACGTCTGTTCTGAATCTAGGTGATCCGTCTCTAGCTCTTAATACATTTTGAAGCAATGTTATATTTATTCTCGGGTCAAAAATATCAGGCTCTTACAGCCATGGATTTCATATAATCTTGCCAGTCGAATTAGAAAAAGAAACAAATTTCGAGAAAAGTTAAAAAAAACGTCCAGATGATAAGAATCTTAGGTAAATAGATGATTGATGTGCAGACAAATAAATATTGATGTTAAGAGTGAGAAAGAAACGTATAATTTGAACCGTTTCTTAAATAGTGGAGGTGATGCTAAAAAGAATTGCAGCCTTGTTAATGAAATTTTAACAAAAAAGGCTTAAGCATCATCGATTAAAATTATTTTATCCGATAGCGGTACTCTGTTTACTAAAGAAACAGACATTTCTAATGAGTTGAACTGCTATTTTATTAGCGTTGCTGACAAGTTAAAGACTAAATTTTTCGCGAATATCATACCAATAAATCACAACTTTCCGTATTATTATTGTTCGAAAACATTATTTATGACTCCGGTTTTCAATAGTGAAATTTTAGCTATTATCGAATCGTTGGAGCCGAAAGAGTTTTTAGATAATGAAGGGATCAGTAACAATATTTTGAAAGCTATTTCTAAATGTATTCGGCCTGTTATTTTTTACCAAAGCGGCTTAAATACACTACTATTGTTCCAATTTTTCAAAGTGGTCACTCTAGTGAAAAGGGTAACTATAGACCCATTGAACTCCAACCAGATTTCTCAAAGTTCTGGAAAAAGCAGTTAAAAACAGGGTTACCGTATTTTTTGACCAGTGTAAAACACTAAGCGTTCATCAACACGGGTTCCGCCAAGGTAGGAGTACTTAGTCGGCTATGTAGGATTTTTTGGATATTATTCATAATGGTCTTAACAATGGTAAATCTGTGCTGGTTTGTTTATTGATGCACCTAAGGCATTTGGTATGGTGGATAAAAAGACAAACTCCTGTTGTCTATTTTGTTTGATGTTGGCTTTAGAGGAGTGTCTCACGAGTGGTTTGCTTCTTACCTAGATGATAGAGCAGTGAAGGTTCTTGTTAATGAAACCTTTAGTGATTTTAGAGCTGTATTTGGGGGTGCCGCAAGGGTCGATGCTGTTTCTAATTTATCCGAATTCTATTTTTAAACTTAATTTGAATAGTCATAGTACTGGATTTGCTGAAGGTTTAGCTTTAGCCTACTCTGCGGAATCTGCCAATGACGTTATTTCTATGGCTAATTCTGACCTAATTGTCCTACATAAAGGGTTTGATAAGCATTTCCTGATACTAAGTGAAAAAAACAAAGTTTATAAGGTTTAATATAACTGGAATTCCAGCTGCTTCTAGTCATCCCCAAATAACATATCATGGTGTTTCTAAATATACCTCTGTCAGTTGTCATATGGATTGTTTGTATATTGTGCTATAGCCAACTCTTTTAAATACCTTGGAATTCATTTGGACACTAACCTTATTTGTAAAATTCATATATCAAAGTTAAAAAGTTACATGGTGGGCATCCGCCTCACGTATTTTTTAACTCCCCTGTTTCTGTGTTGAAAATTTCGTTTCATGTTTTAATAATGGCTAAATTGGAATACGGTTTTTTGTGCTGGTGTGGTTGTTGTCCAACTACTTTAAAACCTTTGTACGTACAACAGAAAATGATTTCGTCGATTTCGTTTTTTAGTGCACTACCCGAATAGATTAGACGTCACATTTATTCTATACAGTTCTTATCCTACATTAGACAATGGCTATTTGCAGCACCAGACGTCTCACATTTATTTTGCGTTTTTATTTGATTTTTTTTTTTTTTAACTGATTGGTATTTGAATATAAATAGTTATATTTTTTATTTGGTTAATATGTTGTTAAAAGAGTCAATGCCTGTCACTGGATTTTTGCCCACAAGGCATGGTTATTATTTAATTATTATTATTAAAATCTTTGGAGTAGGAAATCCAACTACCTTCCTTTTACCATTTATGAAATTTCAAAAATTCTTTGGATAGGAAGTCAATTCATATTAGATTTGCAAAATGTAGTTATTGTAAAGGAACTAGTTTAATGTTTTAAACTGCATATGAGCAATTTTGAAACTAGGATAAAACTTAACATCGTGTAACTTGTATAAAGAAAGTAACTTATTAAGGCGTTTTCAAAAGACGAATTAGTTGTACATATATTTTAATAACAGACTTGAGAATGTAATCAGCATGTCTAAAATCGAAATGAAAATAATTACTAGAAGTACACATAGCATTGCAAGTTTCTTGAAAAATGTATTTATCATTTCTGGAGTAAGATATTTGCTCGTACATCCAGTAAAGTACTTACACAGCGAAAGCTGCAAATATATAAGATCAGTTGAAAAAATCTAATCGAGGAATTTGCCTTGACTATTGCTTATTCGGTTCAACCACAGTTGGACATATTCTTGTAAAATACCATATTGTACATTTTCGTTCCAAGTATATGTATAAAATTAATTTAAAAATAACACAATAATAAGTAATTAACTGAAAATTTAAGATACAATATTATTAAAGATTATCAATATAGCAACTAATAGTATATTGTATAACAAGTGAAGAAACCGAGTCATTGCAATACGAAAGTGAAATTTGCAGCCTGAGCGAAAGCAAGGGGCGCAATCACTTTAGTATTGCAATTACACATTTTCACACGAATTATACACGCTATTTTTTCTACGATACAATAGTCCTGTAATATTTGATTGATTTCAATGCACGGCAAAGCTTATGAAGCAAGAAATCCCATGTTAGTGATGTGGTCATTAGACTGTCACACCAATTTTATAACACAGGTGAATGCTTTCCCCACTGAAGATACCTAAGTACCATTACAACAAGGAGAGCACAACCACCCACGATACTACATAAATGTGACAGCATCATGTTCTACCCTGGCCGGGTCCCACCGTGCACTTTTTCACACATAACAAAACCGAAGGATAGGATAGGATAGGATAGTTATGACAGAATCGGCCCGGTTACAGACACATAGGTATAGCCGATAGTTAGTAAATTGTTAGTAATTATATAGTAAAAATAGTTAGCACAGGACAACACAATTTCTAAACTACAGCTTATTCACTACTAGTTGATACTGGAGGGTTGATTCAAGCTGACATTTAAATCGGAAATTTGGGATTAATTTTGATCCCTATAATTTGATTGATTGATTATGAGTGTAGTGCCAAGCATTATAGCAGGATCTCTCGGACTCCCGGGCCCACATCGTACACCCGTAGACATATAACAAAACCGAAGGAGTGGATAGGATTATTAATTGGGACAGACTCGACCCGGTTACAGACACCTTGCGATCGATAGTTAGTAAATTATTAGTACAATATATAATAAATAGGTTAGCATAAGACAGCACAATCTAACTACATTATTAGATGATCATTTCTCTGGAATCCAGGTCCGGATACTCAGCACTCCCTAAATCTAAAACAGGGCTTAAAAATTATTAATGTTGTAATTTCACCCCTGTCCGCTTTTCATTAATTTACCTGGTAAAATATTTAAGAAAAATTTAAAATAACAACACTTATTTCCTTATTCCTGGTCCTTTTATATCTAATCAATTAATTGTTACGTACTGTAACAAGAATTAACATGAACCTTAAAACCATTTAAACATCTAATTCAACTTAAAACTACTGAAGAAAAATTGAAAGATGTAAAAAAATTGCTGCTCATGCATTTTGGGGAAAATTGAAAGGAGTAGAAGTGTAGTGAATCGGTAGATTTTTACAAACACCTAATTAATTCTTGTGAGGAAAACATACCTAATTATAACTTAGATAAATATGCTACAAAAGTTGACGACTTCTGTGAGGCTGAATTTCATCAGCAGCCAGTAGCGTAACTACAAATTTCGAGCCCCCCCTCGGCCCCCAAGCAACATTTTTCTTGGACCCCGAAACATGCTTCTTGTACCTATGAGCAAATAAAGTTCTAGTTAAAAACTTATTTTTTCCTATTGTTCAGCCTGGCATTAAATAAAAGTGTCTAATTTCGAGAATATGGAACAGCACGTGATTTAGGACAATGGCCTCAAAAAAACCAAATTACTTGCAATCGACTCAATTCTATGGCGATTTCTAAATATATCGATAAAACATCACAAATTTTGATTATAATTTGGAAACTATCAGGAATTTCGAAATAATCTCAGAAATGTCGAATTTTCAAATTAGTAGTAGTCTTTCAAAGTTCTCAAATATCGAATTATCCGTAAGTAAACACCAAAGGAAATCTTATTCGCGCTAATAAAATGTAAATTATCTCTACATTCTTGAATAATTTCGAATAACCTTGGAAATTGAAGAAATATCGAAATCTGGAAAATTCTAATAAATATCGCGATTCAGATTTATATGTGTAAAGTTCTCACAACTCAAAGCTAAGCCCAGAACATACAAAATTTGAATAAATTTCAAAATCTTTAAAATTCTCGAATATCATAGAAATGTCGAAAAACTTAAGAATAAACCACCAAACGATTTCGATTACCCCAGAAAAATTCGATTAATCTCTATATTATCTCGATTGATCACGAACAATTTCAATAATACCGAAAAATCTAGATATTAATGAATAATTTCGGAAAGCCTGTAAAAATGTAGAAAACCCACGAAAATTTCGAAAAATTCCAAAAATTCGTGTAAATATCGAATTATTTGTCAAGTATGATTTAATGTACTAATAGTATTTACTAAGCAAAATGCTGTACTAAGCAAGTTAAGGCTAAGTTCAAAAACCAACTTTATGAATAATAATGGAACCCTCAAATAGATCGGATGATTTTGTAAATATCGAACAATCATATTCTTCGAAAATGCTCTAAGATTTTCGAGTAGCATCGAACTATCAAATACACCCGACCATTTTAGACATACTCTCGAATAACCTGCCAGTTTCGAAACACCGAATCATACCAATTAAGTCTCGCACCAATCACGCGAGAAATTTTAAAAAGTGGTATATGAAACAAGAGAATTTGCTATTTTATTAGTTAAAATAGTTTTTCAAACTAAAACCGGTAAATTAAGTTTTAATTTACCGTTTACCGGTAATAAAAAAGATTCGGTAAACGAGAAACTATATCAATCACATTGAATCTTTTGCAAATCAAATCCAACCTTTAATCAAAACTTGATTTTTAAAAGGTTGAATTTAAAGTGCAAAAGAAGTAAATTTGGAGTGCAAAACGTATATTACAAATAAATCAACCCCAGCAAACACTAAAATCGTTATCGTTTGATGTCAAAAGCTTTTTGATTTCAAACGAGTTTGGCAAATTTTCTTCTAAATCTAAATATCTATCAGAACCTAAAGCCATTTTCATTTCTATGGAGTCAGAAGTAAACGGTGTTTTTGGAACGGTTTAACCAAAGCATTCCTGAATATACAAGCGATCAATATCAGACCAATTTTAGAAGAAGCATTTTACGATTTCAAACCGATTTTCGAATCAAACCTTTGAATATAACATATTTGAAAACCAATAACTTAAATTTAATAATATAAATAAAATTAAATTAATATAATTAAAATAAAATTGTACAAATTTACTTTTTCTTTGTATGCCTATGTGAAAAATACAGTATAAAATTATAAAAACGAAATCAATGACGTAAGATCTTACTTACTATTTATTTTTAAAATATAACGTGAACGAAACATTACATTGAAAGATTTTCAATGCACTTTTAATTTTTGCTGTATTTCAGACGATAGTGCAAAAATGCCCAATCAATCATCTCATCTATAGCTAAAGTAACTGAATTGCTGATTATTGTACTAGAAAATGCTGTAGCCTGGTGAGATGTTTAAGAATTAAGTTTTCTTAATCGTCGTTATCAGATCGAAAGTGATCAAAATTATTCGGCAAAAATAACTATCTGGTTCTTGTACCCGGAATAATCGAATGTTTTGTTTATTTTTACATTAATTTGTGGTACCCACACACTGCAATATTTATTAAACGTAACTAATTTTATTAAGTTTGGCTTAATTTGTAATTGTAATACCCCCTACGTAAAACGATTTAAACTAAAAATTAATTAAAAACTAAGCCTTGCTAAATTCGTGCTCGTGCCCCATATTTTTCAAACAACCGATTTTTTTTTCCGATATTCAAGATTACCTACTTCAAGATTTTTTTTTTTTATTCCAACTGAGCATTGATTAACACACTCTTAAAAAGGGTACTCTTCAACTTAAAGCACATTTCCAAAAGAAGGATCTGCCTAAATATTACCCATGTTTGTTCTCTGTTTAAAGAACTCAATAAAGAAAAAAAAAGAATTTTGGTTTTGAAAAATTAGGTTTTGCTGTTTCTTGCCTTTCCTATCCTATCCCCTCCAAATTTCTAAATTTTTTAATTTCCTTTCCCATGTGACAGGTTTCATTATGATATTTCTTAGTTCTTAACATTTTTTAATTTCATTATTCCTGAATAAACTCACACCTTTTCTCTAAACTTCAAAATTAATTTTTAAAAGTCACAAAACTATTTTTAGATTTCAAAATTTCCTAATCCAAACTGGTAAAATGTCCCTAAATTTCCAAACATCTAAATTCGTTAGACTCAGTTGTATTCTGATTCTAAATTCCCTATACTCAGACCAATGCTCTTTTTTAGTGAAACTGCGGAACGAGGGCCAATTTTGTGTTTTAACAGCCTACAAATCATCCCATTTTTGACTGGCAAATAGATCGGATACAGATGAGGTACATCACTAAATCAGTCAACTTGTTACAAATATTCTTTAAGATTTAAAACAATCTTACAAAAGATTTAAAATTACAAAATTCTGGCCATTCAAATTTATAATTTGGAGTATTGTTGTTTTTTGTTTGTTGGTTTGTTGCTTCTTGGTTGCTGATAATAATGGACATCACAGAGAGGATTAATTTTAGTCTCATAAAGTCCACTTGACTTGAAGCTGAATTCCAAATATTCATGAAAATTCGAACTGCTAATTGTCAGATGACCGCTATATCCCATTTCCGAGAAGTAATGTAGGAGTATTTCATTAGAAAACTGAAAAACTCTCGACGTAACAGGCATATGTTGCAGGTTGAGGTCGACTTTTGATATATTCTAAAATATAGGATAGTCTCACTTGTAAATGTGTGAACGTGTCAACAAAATGGTGAAAGCTCAAGCCAAAAAATATCTACTTAAATGTAGACAAGAATTTTTCGCCTCATTAAATCAGTGAGATTAACTACTTTTTTCAGTGCAGTCTGAACGTGTTGCTTGTGCTCAATAAGCTATTAATTCAAAAAAAAATTATTCACTATACTATTAAACATTCTGTTCGTTAAATTTCGTTCGGAAGTTTACAGTTAGTATAGAAACTCTCTCTTGCTAATAAACAGTTTCGATTTTCTACTGATCAGAAACTTTAATATTTCAAATATATCCATTCCAGAATCTTAGCACAACATCCCAATATTCTTTCCAAATGAGTTTTATAAATGAATGAATGATTAAAATTTGCCTTATAAGAAGCTTTATGTAATGAAACAAACCCAATTCATGCCGCCTTGATGGTGAGTTATTCTTAAATTTCTTGCGACTACTATCAAATTCCTTCTAATTATTTGAATTGAATGTGACTTGGCACAGTCTATTTTGAATGAATAATGATTTTACTGCAATGAAACTTTCATGCTAGCCTTTGAAATGAAAGATGATTCAGCCTCTCAAAAACTCTCAAATTTAACCAAAAATCGTTTTTGGATGCCCCTGTGGGATCCGAACTCGATACAATCCAAACGCCGCAGCTTTAACCTCGTGTCGTTTGATCGATTAGCTTAAATTGGTTCTGGTCAAATCAGGATGAGCACAAATTCAATTGCAACATTTTTGAATGGCTTTGGATTTATCGCAATGGAATGAAACGCCATATTTTTATTGGTTTCTAGAACGTTTTATGTTGGAAATTGATGATCCAAAATATTGATTGATTTTCATTTTTCATCGTTTTCGTGACAAGCACAAATTTGTTCGAAGTAATTACTACTAGAAACTATTATCCTAGTTGATTTTAGTGGTCTGATGTCTGTTGAAAATCAGGTTTCATTTTTGCATTTTTACCGTCTTTCAGGCAAAGCACGAAAATTATTTTCCCAATTTCTCGGCTCCTGAACTAGCACTAAATGTTTCCAATGTGCTTGATTGGCATAAGTTAGGTTCTAACGGTATGAGAAATTAGTTTTTTTAATACTATTATTATACATAAGCTGAAAGTGTCAATTTCTTTAGAGTTTTAATCTGTTCTGGAGTTAGATTCCAACCGACTCTTTCGTAGAGTTCTTTGAACGTCCTGCCTTACGCACGAGCCCAAGCGCCACTGAACTGTTTGGTTAACCACTGTGTCATTTGGTTAACCATTGTGCGGTTTAGTTAGATTAAATTGATTGTAGCCTTTTCTGGATTAGCATAAATAAAACCGCATCGTTTTTTTAAATAACTATATGGATCTATCGCAACGGAAATTATATTCTGACACAACATTTCTATTAGTTTCTATATATACGAACGAAAATTGTAGAAAGTTACATTTTTGTGGAAAGCACCAATTTGTTTAATGTATTTACGTTCATTGGATCTAATTGTTTGGTTTTAGCAGAAAATCAGGTTTCATTTTTGCATTTTTTACCGTCTTTCAGGCGAAATATGAAAACTATTCTCACGTTTGCTTGGCTCCAATAGATAGATTCCGGCTGTGTGGAATTATTTTGTGGAGCGGGATTTGGTTCTAAACGAGAGATTTGCATTCCGGTTCAGTGGAATGAAAAAATAAATCCCGCTTTTGTAAAATACAATTTTTAATACTGTAGAATTTATCGTTGTTGTTTAGAGCAAAGTGTGGATTTGGCGCGAGGAAGGTAAATAATGATTTATACAGTTTTTATTAATCATTTCATTTTCGCACAGATTTTAAAGCATAAACGCGAACTTTGGTCGTACGAAAAGTGGAATTAGAGAGCAGAAATGCCACCAGTGAATGTAACAATAACACCAATACCACCAATATTTATTAGTAAAATTTTAATTTCATTTAATAATATGTGTATGTACAAACAATAATTCTAATAGATTATGGTTATAAGAATTTTAGTCCGCCAACCCATCCCTGATTCTTCTTTGTTTGGCGAATGCTATCCCTATTTCGAAATCTTAGCTGTCAAAGTAAAATTTGTTTATTATTCTAACAGCGCAAAATCATCGCAGTCAAATTGAAATTTTTGAAATCATTACCGTGTTTGTGATTTGGTCGTCGCAACTTCCCAGGGCTGACAAAAGTGAGGAGCTGTCTTGTTGATATAAAAAGTTTCTTCTGACTCATGATACTATATATCAATTTTCAGTAGAAAATTAGTATATAGTAATACTAGTAACTTACCGCATATTTGTTAAATCACAAAAGTTCCAAAAATCAAAAATAATCAATTATGCGTCATACTATTTTGTTTGGCTTGCTAATTAGTATACTAAACAAGTGCGGTAAACAATAGCACTGGTATGTGGCACATGGTCAAAGCCTCGTTTAATTGTTTATTACGATATAAACTATAAATTGCCAAAAACTCAATTTCATTTATTTACAAAAAAAATTATAATTCCTACATGAAATTAGTTGAAATCATCACATCCATTTGCCAAACTTTGCGAAACTATACTAATCAACAAGAAACAAACGAAGATTTGAAAAAGCCGGTTTTACAAAATTGTTCTGCGCAAGAACATTTCGTGTAAAAGGAGTTTGACAAAAAAAAAATATTTTAAATTTTGGTTTATGAATTTAATTATTTAAATTAGAGTACTGATTATGATATAGAACAGAAGAAAAAGAGGAAAAAGTAAGAGCAGAGTTGCAAGCACAGACAATCGAATGAGTTGCTTCCTTATCGAAGGTGATTAGACACAATTTTTTTCATCAATATCGCTCTTGATTGTGAAGCTCAATTCAATTAGCCAGTTGACAAATTAAATGTTTATTGTTATCTTTACTCGTTTGGGCAGCACTGATGGAAAACCCTAGGACAGTAAAATTCATAAGTGATACATTTCATATTAAAACACAAAAAGCTAGCTGGTAAACCCAGTGTTACACGGGAAAATTTTAAATATTGAATATCGGATGAAAGTTTATGAATGGAAAATATTATAGATGACAAAATCTAAAAGTTATTCAGTAGTTCAATAAAAATTATTCCAAAAATGTCGAGTACACAACGTTCTTCGTTTTTCCATCACGAGCAAAAATATATAAATTATCTTGTGATCCAACTTGAGAGAAATGCGCGAAATTCCATAATAATACTATTAACACTATCGTTCTTCGGGACTAAAATCGTAAAATGGCACGTTCACAAAGCCAATTTTGATTCGTTATGTTATTTTAGATATTTGAAAATACTTTGTTTTGTACCTAAATCTTGAATTGATGGAACCAGATAGCAAAAATTTGGTGCAAATTGATAATACGCATAAAAGTTGTTCAGCAAAATGCAATGTAATTGTCTGTCCTAAATACACTCGCATGCCAATTGTTAGTTTAAGTTTTTTACAATATCTCCATAGATGTGATGATTTAAGACAAACAATAATTTCATCAACAGACGCGGATCGTGGAATAACAGGCAGTGTCTGTCAAAAATCTCCCTCTAATACAACAATAGTTCCTTCCATGATATTGGTATTTCCTCTTAGATCTTGAAGAGTTCTGTCTACAGATTTGAGATTCTATCTCAAATAAACATTTGTACATACATACAACTCCTTCACGTTCAAAACTTTTATTTATTATTTCAGTAGTTCTAGTGCTTTACTTGATAAAACTTCTCAGAACCGCTTAAAAATGGAAAATTAATCTCATCCTTGGTACTGACGAAATGTTTGACTTACTCATCTTTTTAAAAAGACGCTATTCCTAACCTGGTTTTCTTTCAGTGAAACCATTTCTCAGCCCCGTCCTCCACTCGCCAACGTGATACGATAAAATCACCAGGATGTTTTAGATTATTTTTCCTAATGCCAAACGAGCCCAGTACCATCCTCTTGTTCTAGTTTCTTTTCCTAGTTTTTCATTTGGTTTTTGTTCTCCTTCCTTATCTTTCTCCTGCTCTGCATCATGAAGGTTTTTTTTATGTAAACTCTGTTTTCTTGTTTCGTTTTTCGTGTCAATTTTATCGCACTTGCAACACTTATCTGAAGTATTTTCGCACTTGCAACACTTTTCTGGAGATTTTACAAGCTTTTTACAATTTCTACAATTGTATAGTTGAATGTCGTTGTCATCTCGGTTATTGTGCGATTTTTAAGCTTAATGCTAAAATTTTGCTCAGACGTGTACGATGCTGTCAACATTAATTGGCGAAACTCTCGAGAACTATGGAAGAGCAGTGATTTCTTGATTAATTATTCTTTACGCATCAGTTTGTGTAATTTTATCTAAATTTACAGAATTCGGTATAATTTGGGGACGACATCACCTTCTGCCTTTTTTAAGTTAGTCAGAGATTACATCATTCAACTACTGACCGAAACATCTCAAACTTGCTAATTGATGAAACGTGCAGAATCTTACTTTCTCTTAATTAATTTAACAATTCATTCTCATTCTTATAAGGCCGGAACAAGAAAAAATAAAAAAAGAAAATTGTGCTTCCTATAAATCCGCAATGAAATTGAAAGTGACAAATTTTGGAATTGATGTATCATGACGCATATGCAGCTGATGTATTCATATTACTGTTCACACTCGAGTGTTATCAACCTCTCACTGCTGCAACTGGTAAACAGCTTTTGACATCGTGCTCAAATCTAGACAAGCGTTAGTCTGTCAAGTTGTTTACAATACGGTAGCATATCATTCTACGTCGTAATTGAATAAAAAAAATATTCATGTGGAATTCAAACATGTGATTGTCTTGGCCGGAAAATGGGAACCAGTTACGTGTGAATAAAATATTTTTATATCATTCCGTCTGGGCCAGCCACAATTCATTTCTTCGCAACAGTGGCCTCCATACGCGCCAGCCTTAAACCCGATGGAATTCTCCATATGGTCCAATGAAAGTGTGGAAACACTCAAGTCACGAAGACGTGATGCCGTCACGGCCGCCAGAGTTAGCTACTTCGAACAGTGATCTCTTAGGCCAATGCGTAGAAAGTTTTCAGCTAAGGTTATTTATAGTTAGTATTAGAAATAATGAGGAGAAAGTAGAGGAAAGTAGAAGCGATTTTTATCGAAAAGCCATTTTGAATGGGATATGTCAACACAAATTTGAGAAATTTAGAATCATCATTAAGTAACTACAAACAGTTGATTACCATTTGAAATTTTTTGAAATCAGAATCAGCCCATTAGAATTTAAAAATTCCGAATTAAAGAGTTATTAACAAATCAAATTCTGTTTCAATATGAAAATTTTAGCTGTTCCCTAATTTCGAATTTTGAACGTAGTTTAATTTAAAACTTTAAAAATCGTTATAATTCGAAATTTCTGAATTTTAAAATTTTTTTATGTTTGCTAATTGTACAAATACGTAGAACCTAATTTTAAAAATAGAGATTAATTCAATTTTGTATTAAATGCTTTTCTGTTCTAAATTTGATAATCTTGAAATTTTGAAATACTGACAATTTTCAAAATTCTTTAATTTTTGAATACAATTTTTGAGGTTGAACTTTTTACTTTATGGTTGATTTCAAATTTAAAAACTTCATTGGTTCGAAATTTGCCGGGGAAGTATACTAAGTTGCATTTTAACCTCGTTAAATATTTGTTGAACATTGGTTTTAATTAGGGTTTTGTCTTTTTAAATGGTTTGGGTCCTATAATTTGTATACGATTGGTTTAAAAATGAAATGTATTTTACCAGCCTAATTGACTAACTATAATTATTCTATTGTAGTGTAAATTATTTTCATACTTCTTTCTACCTCTCAATTTTTAATAGGATTAGCAAATCTAAGCGAATTTACGTAAGGTAGGCAAATAAACTTGATTAAACTTAGGGTTTAGCAATATAGTCATGTTAATTTCGATTACAGAAGTTTAAAGAATTTTGTAAAATCGAAAAACCTATGCATTATATAGCCAGAAGTCTTTAAGTAAACCGTGAAACAGTTCCAAAAATAATCAAAGAAAACCTTAATAACTATTTGTACAAGTTCCGAAAAGCCCATCTTCTTATGGACAAAATGAAGCTCTCACGACTTAGGAGGCAAAAAATCCAGAAAAATTACTTTTACTGATGAGAAGCTGTTCACAATTAAACAATGCTACAGTCGTCAAAATGACTGTAAATTTTTGGTCATAAACACCTCCCCGAGAAGCTCGAATTGTTGCCAAAAGCCATAAACCTAAATCTGTTATGGTTTGGGTTGGATTTACCGCAGTGAAAAAGCTACCGCTCAAATTCATATATGATCGACGTTATGAATTGGCCACCGTATTATCCGTAGGGCTTAAAACCTCTCCAATATTTTGTTTGGCATACTTGGATTCCAAAGCCTGTGCCATACCACATACAAATTTGAAATCATTAAATACCTGCCATTGTCCAGGTCTGAGATGAAGTGCCTCTAGAAATGTTTCAAACTGCTGCTGATAATTTTAGTAAACGTTTTAAGTTATGTATTAATGCTCAAAGAGGCTACTTTGCAAATTTTTAATTTTTCGTCGAATTTGGTTCAAATTCTTTAACAAAAATTGGAATTTAATCAGTATTTTATTGTCACCCGGTATATTTTGTTGCAACAGAAAGGAAACTGTTGGCCTAGGGTTACCTAGTAATACTTGTTGCTCTTGTTACTATACTTAGAACAAATAATTTAGTTTGGATTGGAAGATCGAACGCCTATTTCCAGTAATTTAAGATAAATTAATATTTTTTTTTTATATTTCAGGCACATCCAAAGGATATCCAATTATCTAGTGTGGTAAGAAAAATCCAACTATTTTTTATAATATTTAAAATACTTTCTATTTCAACCGCAAAAAATACTTTTGTTGTTAACAAGTCACTCGATAACGCAATTAATCTGCATACAGATATTTGTTACTGGTCATTCGCACGTACATAATTTTGCAACTAATGCAATTTAATTACTAACATTAAGTGTACAATCAACTATTTCCCATATACATAATATTATACACCACACTTTTTAATTATCAAGTTTCCAATTAATCAACTGGCCAAGCAAAAAAATATAAAATTGAACAATAATCAATAAAATCAATTACTATTAGCGTTATTAGTTATTACTAGGCTTAGGATTTTTATGCGCCAAAAAATGAAAAATATGTACTTAAAATATGTGCTTAAAAAGAAGAAATATGCAAGTAAAATAACAAAATATGTGATTAAAAATGTAAAAATATTTCGAAAAAACAAAAAGCACACTTTAGTAAAATATTTTTATCAGTAAATACATGTAGGTACTTTATACCTAAATGTACATATAATCAATATTTTACAAATAAATTATTTTTAAATAGTAAAATCAGGGGACTATTTGTGAATTCGATTCGAACGTATTAGATTCTTCGATTTTAAGAATCGTATTTGATTTAAATAAGAAACGAACGAATCTGATTTAATAAATACAAATCGTATTCTTCTAAATATTATTTACGCCTAGTTTGCATTCAAAGAAAATGACATTTTTTCTTCAACACATGTGATTGAGGCATGTTTAAAGGGAAACATTTCAGATACCTGGAGTCGTTCCATCTAATTTTTAATTAGTTCATCGACAGCTCCACTAATTGCTTCAACTGCCCTATTAGCTTCCAGAAACAAGTTTAATTGGTTCACTAATCTTTTACTTGAGGACTCTTTCTATTGTCTTGGTTAAATGGCTATAATTGCCAGTTATGTAAGCCAAATCATTTTCAAAGTTGATTAATCTAATATTGTCTATTTGTCTTAGCAGTTTAAATATAAGTAGAATCTTCGTCGTTTAGTTCCAAAAAATTTTTTTTAATGTTTTCGATATTTTCGAAATTTTCTTTCAAAGAATGCAAACTTTTAACGCAAACTCTGTGTAATCCATGAACTACACATAAAAAGCAACATCTTTGGACCTCTCGAATTTTTCTCTTAATAGTTTGACAGAGTCGTCGAACAACCGGGCGTTTATTGAATGGTTGGTTTTGTCGAATAAGGCAACGTTTAATACAAATTTTTATTTGGCTGCCGGTTCATCGAGATCCAATATCCCTACTAACACATTGGTTCCATAACGTCCCGGGGGCTCTTCCTGAATACGATACGGATTCGAATGTGTAAGATTCATATTTGATTTAAAAAAGAATCGAGTGAATCTGATTTGATTCAAGTAGGAATGTTATACTTACGTATTCGTATCGTATTCAGGAATAGCCCAGCATTATCCGTAGTTTATCGAATGAAATCCACAAATATTTATTTTATGTTACTAGCTGTACTTCGCTAATTTCTTTGTCTTATAGTGCTTTAATATATCGTTTTCTTACCGTTGATTCGTGCGGTATAATTTGTTTGGCATATTATTTTAGAAACGACGAAGACACTTTGTTATTTAATTTCGCCAATGACCATAAACAAATGCTCGTTGAATTTCGAATAACTCGAGCTAGTCACATTCTTAAAAAAAATCTTTTTTGTGTTTCTTACTCTTGACGTGCTGGTTCACAAGAGATTTTTGTTACATCGTCACCGATTTTTCACATAATTTGCAGCACAACATTGCCCCATCTTTCTTGGAAACATTACGTTATTCTTAAACACTAAATTTTGCTTTACTATTAAAGCGTTGTTTTACTTTCGGCATCTTAAAAATAATTGAATTCCTGCTTGTTTTAAAAACACACGTGAAGTAATTATCGATGCATCAATTAAATTAAAAATAAATTTATTTTTGGTAGCGAGTAGCGACAACTAATAGTTAATATTATCTACAGTGGCATATTGAATTAGGAACTAAGTTGTTAAATTGAATAGCATACATGCAGGCGATTTAAAGTGCTTCATAAGAAGAATTTCATAATCTTTATTATCTGTAATAGAATATTCGTTAATTACTAAAATGTTTAGTAAAATATGTATTTATGGATAAATTTTGTGCTAACATACGAACATATGTAAAAATATGTATTTATTCGGAAAAATGTAAATATATGTTGTAACAAATATGGCTCATTTTGCTCGAAAATGTCTGATTCGTAAAACATTCGTTTCCAATTTTCTTTACATTAACCCAAAAAAAAGATGTATTTACATAAGAATCCGAAGCCTAGTTATTACCCAGCCATTTTATTTATTTTTGCAGCTATATACATTTTACAAATTCGTAACAATTTTTTTTTATAGTAAGTGAACTTCAAAAATTGTATTGTTGTGTAAAACACTATGTTTTGTATACGTAAAATAAAAACTGGGTTGGGTTGGTAACTTATCACCGCAAAGAATATTTTTTATACTGCTGTTACCTAGTTAAAAAAAAATTGTGTTTATTTGATTTATAATTTGAATCGGTGCGCTTTGGTTATTAATTTTTATTTTAACCGTTTTAATCACCAATCAACTCGTGTCTAAATACCAAACCGCGCGTTTCTTGTAAATCGAATAACAAAAATTCTTTATAACATTTTCCAGGGTGTTCTGCATGTCTAGAATTTATTTTTCTTTATTTGTAATGTTTAATTGTCAGCAATCAACCAAATATGATGGATGAATGGTTTTATGATTAGTGAATTGGTAATAAATTAATAAAAATAAATTCTTTGTTTGTCTTTTTCCTTAGTTTGGCTTATTGTTAAATAACAGCGAAGTTCTACTTTTATTTATGTGAATAATTTTGCTTAAATAAAGAATGAGGTTACACGACTTTATACCTAAAAATCGTACGTGCCGCATAAATTATGCTTGTCTTATTCCTATGAATATAATGTCAAAATGTCTCATGTTATCATGACGTTAAATGTCAATGTACGCATTATATTTATAAACATTCTTAATATGTTTTGAAAGCATGTCTACTTCAGAGCCAATTTTTTGATTTAATTGACGGAAACACTCGACCCAAGAAAAATTGTAGCTCCTGCACTTTCGTTCCTATAAAGAAATATAATTTACTACCCGAGTGTTGTACTAGGGAGCGACCAAAGTTTGCGAATTTCGGAATCTTGAAAATTTGAGGATTAAGGGTTACGCTGCAAAATAATTTAAGATTTACAGATTTTATAAATAAAATTTGTATGTGTTGAAACACAAATCATCTAATTTCGGAACATTTAAATTAATAACGTAGATCACACGCAGATGGTTGCTACACAGCTCTTTACTTAAAACCTCTTTTAATCAAATACGTGAAATTTTACAAATTTTTAATTTTAATGGTAGTTAAATGTGGTTTGCTTCTATAATTATCATGGATCTGTCCTAACTTGCTAGCTTGAGCCAGTTTAAGTTGAGACCTCTGCCTTGTACACTCATCCATAGTGTATGAAACCTTTAATCTTAAAGATTTTTTGAATCTAATGTAGTAGTCTTAGTGGACGGCTTTTTTACACCCAAGATCTGGAATGTTCTACGCTACACCAAATGAAAAACTGGCCTTTCCCACGCTTTTTGACGCCAATTTTCATTTTGTACGATATCTAGATTTGAATATTTTCAAATAAAAAATCCGCGATAGCCTGCTGTGAAGCCCGATGTAATGGCCATTGAAATTGATCTTTTCGCAGTTATGTTAACTCTCAGGAATTTTAACTTTTTCTCGTTCAGAGTGTAGCTTCAAATGAAATCTGCATTAATATCCAATTTCTAGCGATGAGTTAAATACCCAACAAATTATTTTGTTGGGTTCTAAATTCCAAATTCTTTTTTTTATATATACCTTCTTTCAAAATCTCTGATCACATATTCTTATTTAGCCGTACTCCAGATATTGTTTGGACGATTTCTGGAAGTTTATCTTCAATTACCAATATGTAAAATAAAAAATAAAAATGAAAAAATAACTATTCAAAAAAGATATTACTTCGATTGCCTCAACGTTCGGCCTAATAGTTTTTAGCGCGTTGAATAATAATGCCAAATTTTCCGTCTTTATGTGTGTGCCATCGAAGACGTGAAATTCAGATTTAATTGATTGCATGGTCTCATATTGATGTGATCGAGAGTTTTCGAAATTTCTTCAATAGTTCTTTCCAAAATATTCTGGAAATGTTGTGCTTGAACAGCAAGACAGTCTTCATCTCCATCTTCAGCATAGTCCTCCTCTTCTGCGACGTTCGCATTTGGAAAAGGTCGTGACATTAATGACATTGCCAAAGCGATAAACTTCTGTTTCCGAACATAAATTAATATTTTTGATTTTTTTTTAAGTTACCAGGCATTTTAGGGCGTCTAATAATACTCGACTTCTTCCAGTATTTATTTGTTCCAATTTATGGAACAAAACCTTAAATATCGCTTCGATAAGCTTTAGAGCCAATAAAACTGGCCGTAGAATATATAATTCTTCCAAAGCAGAAACAATACAATTCTTTACGCTTAAAAAACGTGTTATCATGTTCGCCAAGGAATTCCATCGCGTCTTGCAATCCAAAATTAAAGACAATTCCCTTCCCTCTTGAATTCTAATGTAAAATTGTAGAGCGCCATTTCACAATGGTGATTTTCACAATGTGGGTTGATATTTAAAATTTGTATGGTTTCTTCATCTTCCCATTCATCGCTTATTTGATTCTCAAAATCGGAAAAGTCGTTTTGATCCGGACCGTCATCAACCTCCTCATACTTTGCGATTTTGTGTAAAACATCTGTAATAGCCAGATGAACAGCATGGTTGTAGCACTCCTGTTTTAAAATGTTTGATAGTTGGCCATATTTCACCATAACTGCTGCACCATCGTTCGTTGAGGCAACAATATCTGGCAATAAATCTAGTTCAAATTCTTTCAATTTGTTTTCGACTAAATTCAAAATAGTTTTCCCATCACACACTCCACCGATAAAAATTAAACCCAAATTTTGCGTAAACTGGTACACTCATCAATAATAGTTAATTCAATTTTTGTTCCGTCGTTTGGTAAATTAAACCCATTACGTCACAGTGACTGACGAATGTAGTTACAATTCACTATTGCATTTATACTGAAACCATTTTCAGCTACTAGTCTAGAAATAATTTCCATTAATTTGACTTTTGGTTCAATTTTAAACTTAAAGCTACTTAATTGCATTTGTCTTTTTGTTTGAGGTATCATCTTCATGAAGATGCCGTTTGCCCGAAATGTTGTGTATAGATTTTAAATGAGTAATAAGGCCGCTTATACTAGATCCTTTGGACGACCAATGTTTGTTACAGATTTTGCATTTGGCCTTTTCTTCTGATGTTTTTTCGAAGTAATTCCATACTTCTGATTTACTCATTTTGAGAATCTGAAAATACAATTAAACTTTTTAAACATTCATGCATATTCTTACCTAAATGCAATAATAGAGTTTTGAATTACTTGGTAAGTTTTACGAATAAACTAATTTTTTTTTTTTTTTTGTTTTAATTTATTTGTTTGGCTTGAGTATTATCACTCACATCACCAATGATTAAATTTTAAATTGTGTGCTTGGGAGTAAAGTTACATTTCTGATCTATGATTTAAGCTTTCCCCTTTAATTTTATATAATTTTTTTTTTTTTCTCTTCTATAATTCTTATCTTTCAATGATTTCATTTATTATGATTATTATTTTTCTCTAATTTTTATTTTTATATGACTTTATTATCCAATTTTGATTATTTGATTTTATTAAAATATTTAATTATTTAACTTTGACTTAAATCCACTTAAATTTTATCACTTATATGTTATTATATTCATTGTATTGTTTATAGACACTTCTTACAATAAAAGCTGAGACATGAAAAGTACTAAATATTCTTTTTTTTTTTTTTTTAACTCAAAAATATAATTCAAAATGTCTTATTAGCTTCTATTTATTAGATCTTCATGAATTCTTTTATCATAATTATTTTATATATTTTTTTTTTTTTTTTTTTTTTTTTTTGTATTTTATCACTAAAACCTACTCTTCACTAATCTGTTTATTATCTTCAATTATTGCTTACAGATACTTCTTTAAAAGAGATGTAACTTGAAGTGTACACCAAATTATTATTGTTAAACACCAATGAAATTAATTTATATTTATTAAATCCTAATAATTTCATTTAACTTAAATTGTTTTTTCTTTTTAAATTTTTTTAATTATTTCACTTTAATTAAATCACTAAATAGACTCTTAGCTAATATATTTATTATCTTCAATATAGCTTATAGACACTTCTATAAAGAAGGGCTGAAGCTTTAATTTAAATCACTAAATAGTCTCTTAACTAATATAATTATTATCTTCAATATTGCTTACAGACACTTCTATAAAGAAGGGCTGAAACCTGAAGTGTACACAATATTATTATTATTGAATCCCAATAAAATTAAATTATGTTTATTAAATCCTAATAATTTCTTTTATCATAATTGTTTTCTTTTAATTTTTTTTTTTTTTTTTTTAAATTATTTCACTTTAAATTTACATCACTAAATAGTCTCTTAACTAAAATAATTATTATCTTCATTATTGATTACAGACACTTCTATAAAGAAGGGCTGAAACCTGAAGTGTACACAAAATCATTATTATTAAACACCAATAAAATTAAATTATATTTATCAAAACCTAATACTTATGTTTATCAAAATTGTTTTTTCTTTTCAATTTTTTTTTTTTTTTTATTTCACTTTAATTTAAATCACTAAATAGTCTCTTAACTAATTAATTATCTTCAATATTGCTTACAGACACTTCTATAAAGAAGGGCTGAAACCTGAAGTATATAGAACATTCTACCATTAACCACCAACAATATTAATTTTTATTACAAAATAAATAAATAGATATCTCTTGTTTATTAATTGTCCATAAAATCTTTGTTTTACTTAAGTTTAGTATAATAAACATGATAATTATAATATCTCTTAAAGATTATATACTTAAAGATTATATATTGACTTTCGATTCTTTTATAAAGTTATTTATCATTTTCAACTCCTCCACCTTGTTGTTTTTTAAAATTTCCTTCAGTGGTTTTTTATTAATTATGTTATATTTGCCTCTAATGTTATTATATTTTACACACTCTTCTATTATATGTGTTATGTCTTCTAATTTGTTACATGAGTCACATAAATCACTCCTTTCTTTTTTAATTAATTTTAAATATTTTTTGTCATATGTATGATTAGTCCTTATTCTTGTTATTCTTCTAACCATATCGACTTCTAGGTTTTTTTTGTGAAACCATGGTTTAATAGATATTAACCCTCCAATATTTTCACTATGTTTTATCCCTTTAAGTTGAGTTCTTTGAGTAAAGTTAATTCTCCATTTATCGTACATTTTTTTTTTAAAATTTCTAATACTGTCTTTTAGTGTAATTAAATATGAGACACTGATTCCATTTATACAACCTTCTTTCGCTGCAGCATCCGCTTTATCATTTCCTCCTATATAACAATGGCTAGGGATCCAAACAATTTTTGTTCTCATGCTATTTTTTGTAATTAAATCTCTTAGTAAATTTTCTAAATATTTACCCTTATTATTTTTATTTTCTAATGACCTACATGAACTCAGCGAATCAGTGAAAATCACAATATTTATCAGCTTTAGTTCAACAGCTATCTTCACTGCTTCTATAATTGCAATCAATTCTACATTTTTAATAGCAATATCTTCCTCAATTTTAAATGAAAATACCTGATTGCTTGATTCAAAATATACCCCTGCTCCTCTCATATCATTAATGATAGCACCATCCGTATAAAATCTATTCTTACAATTTTGTGATTTAATTGAATCCAACGCCCAACTTTTAATTGAATTCAAATCATCATTTTTTTTTTTAATTTTTTTTTTAAGTTCCGAATCCACCTCCATTAAATTTTGACTCTCTTCTTTTCCTGATTCCGTTATGTTAGGTAATTTATCTAAGTCCATTTTATATTTATTGTAATAATCATTTAATCTTTTATTACTTTCGCCGTTTTTAATGTTATTACCTATTATGGTGTTATGATAAATGTTCTTTGCAATATAACTGTATATAAATAATTCGATTTTTTCTTTCATGGGAATTTCACCCGCTTCCGCAATAATAGCTGTGACTGGAGTGCTATTCGTTAGTCCCAGGCAAAGTCTTAACGCAGCATTCATTAATTTTTGAATTTTGTTCAGATGATTTTCTTTGATTAAAATAGCTGAATACCTAAACCTACTTTCCATTAAGCTTTTGTAAATATTTAACAGTATAGATGGATGAGCACCGCCATTTTTCCTCGCCGCAATCTTTAATATATTAATAACCGACATACAAGCATTACATAAAGTTTTTAAATGTTTATTAAAGTTCATTTTTTTATCAAACACAAAACCCAAAATTTTAAAATCTTTCACTTCTTTAATACTATTGTCGTCCAATTTAATATTTATGACACCAGATTTATTTATATTATTTAAATTTAGAAAATTAGTTTTGTTTATATTTAAATTTAATTTTAAGTTGTTTAGTTCTTTGTTAAATAATTTCAATTTTTCATTAGCCGTTATATTTAACTTTTGTGAGTGACTTTCCGAGATAATTAGTAAAAAGTCGTCCGCATATTGTAAAATTTGTAGGTTATCATCTTCTAATTTATGCAATCCTGCAGTATAAATATTGAACAAGTCCGGACTTAAAGGATCCCCTTGAGGAATGCTGTTGCTTGTCGTGAATTGAATTTTATTGTCTCCAATTTCGAAACTTATTCTCCTGTTGATTAATGATAAGTAGATCCAATTTACATATTTTACCTCTAAATTCATCCTTAACATTTGTTTAATCAAGATATTAATATCTACTCTATCGAAAGCTTTTTCAATATCCGTTGAAATGATAATTGATAGTTTACCTTTTGATTTGTTATCTTCTATTATTTTTAATAATTTGTTGAAAAAGTCTATTGTAGAATATCCTTTCCTAAAGCCAAAACTATTTCCCGGAATGATTTGTTTTTTTATCAGTTGTTCATTGATTCTTTTTTTAATTAGTTTACTCATAACCTTAGCTAAAGTTGCATATAAATGAATGCCTCTAAAATTATTTATGTTGTTATTATCCTTATTATGCTTCGGAACTGCTACAATTTTTATGGATTTCCACATTTCAGGGTAATTTTGTTTCCTCCATGTATCATTAAAATGATCTTTTATTTTTTCTATATGTATCAAAGGTAGATTTTTTAGTAGTTTGTAAGAAATCTTGTTTAAACCCGGGGCCGAATTTTTGCTTGACTTTATAATCTCCCAGATTTCTTCCATGTTAAATTCCTCATCCTCAATGATTTGCTTTGGTAATATCAATCTATCTTCCCCCCTTACTACAGATTCCTTAATGTTTATACTCATGAAATTTTTCATATTTTCTGGATCCTTAAAAATATTGTAATTATTTTCCCGAAACTTATTGTTAAAAATTTTTATTCTGCTCCAAATTTCCTTATAATCTAAATTAGGGTTGATTTCTTCTAAAAAGGTCGTCCATAAATTCCTCTTTCCTCTATTAATTAACAATTTCAATTTACTTGTAGCTTTTTTAAGTTCAATTTTGCAATATATATTGTTCCTGTTTCTGTTAAACAGTCTCAGTTTCTCTTTTTTTATCAGCCAGAAATTATTTATTTCTGCACTCCACCATCTTTTGCTTTTATATTTATTATTCTCCTGTATTTCTTTAGAGTTCTTCAATATAATATTGCTAATAATACTTTCATATTCTTCTAAATCATCCGAGTGATTTGGGTTCATTTTATTTATATCATTCATAATTTTTTTATGATTACTTATGATTTTTGTATTGATTTTTGAAAAATGATTCAATAATTTAATTACTATCGGGAAATGATCCGAAGTGCCAATTTTGAATTTGTCAACTTCCCATAATATATCCTTCGAGATGTCAGGTGACGCCAACGATAAATCCAGTGTAGAAGCTCGTCCATTTTCATCCAATCTTGTGACTTCAGCTCTATTTTCAATGATTAAATTGGATTTTTGAATGATATTCGCAATCAACCTTCCTCTTCCGCATTCCTTCTGATCCCAACCCCACAATGGATGATGAGCATTGAAATCACCCATTATTATACTATTGTTGTCTTGATTATCTTCAATTATTTTTTTTATCTTATTTCTAATTATAATATTATTAACATTCGGAGGAATATAAATATTAATTAATGATATTTTTTTATTATTGTTTATTATTATATTAATTTTAATTACTTCAATTGGGTAGACAGATATACAATCAATTTTTTTAAAAAATATATTTTTCCTTATTAAAAACCCAACACCACCATAACCATCGTCTCTATGCGTAAAAATACTATTATAATTTCTGAATTTAATTTTGTTTGAATTACAAGTCCATGTTTCATTTAACGAAACTAAATCTATATTATTGTTATTTATATACTGTTCTAGTTCATCTTTATTGCACTTTAAACTTCTAATATTAATTTGCATAATCTTAAGACATTTATTCATTTGTTTTTATATTGACAACTTCATTATTAGTATTAAAACTAATAATAGATTTACTTTTATCCTTTTTGTTTATTGTTTTATCTAAATTAATTAATTGCTCCAATATCTCTGTAAGAACTAAATCCGTATTAGGATCACTCTTGTCACTATTTAAATAACCTTGCGTAATAGTTTGAATTTTTCTATTAAGAAGAATTATTTCATTCCTTTGTTCTTTCATAATTCTAATTTCTTCTATTATTTTTGTGTTTTCGGCTTTCATCTGACCTTTCATCTGATCCATTTCATTTTTTAACAGTTCTAGTTCCAATTTATTATTTTTACTTGGCAGACTAGGAAAATGTTCCTTAAATAAATTAAATTCTGGCTTCAAGATCATATTCCTTGCTTCATTGAAAGAAATTTTTTTAGACACCATAAGAAATTTGATTTTTTTCTGTTTTTTAAATTCTTCACATTTAAAATTGTTAGTAATGTGCTTCTCACTACAATAGTAGCATTTCAACTCATTTCCACATCCTAGTTTCTCATGTCCCGTTTGAGTGCAGTTTAAACATTTTTTTGTACCTTTGCAATACTTTTTTGAATGGCCGTAGATTAAGCAAGCACTGCAAAATAATGGTTTAGGCACATAATATGAGACTCTTCGTTTAACCTCAAAAATTTTCACTTCCTCCGGTAGGGTATTACTTCTAAAAATAATTTTTATAGCACTAGTCTTTTCTTCCTTTTTTTCCTCGGCATTCCATCTGTTTATCCTCTCTATTCTTACAATTTTTTCTTTGGATGAGAAGTTCTCTAATAATTTGTCAACTTCAATGCTGACTGGGATTTTATTTACATAACCAATCGATTCTAGAAGGAAATTAGGAACAAAGCAGTTACAATAATGAATTTTTTCTAAATTAACGCTGTTTATAATTTTATTTGCCGTCTCCATTTCTCTGGTTTGCACTTTCACTTTATTTATCCCAAATTGTCTAATTTCTAAAATTACACCAAAATTTAAAGATCTGAGAATTTCTGCCATAACTATATCTTCTATACCCTTCTTTTCGATAATAACAAAAAAAGGACCACAATCTCCTGGTTTATATTTATTTTTGTTAACTAATTTTATTATGTTAGACTCAGATGAATTTACTTTGTTTAGATTATAATTTAACTCCTTACCTTGTGTTACATTACTGCTAATAATTTTATAGTCATTTACCAGTGTGTTATTAGTGAGGTTAATTTCACACGTGATTTGATCCATATCATCATCCATTTTATTTTCTTCAAAAGTAGAATAATTTTCCGACGAAATTTTTTTTTTTTTATCTATGTACGACAAATTACAGTTGTTTCTCCATATGTTATTTGCTTTTAATTTCATTTTATCTTTTAGTTTTTGTCGAAGCACTTTTCTATTGTTAATAATTTCATTTTTGATATTATTCGTATTAATAATTCTTTTTCTCAAGTTATGGGAATTATTTTTTGACGCAATGGCGTCGCTCATTAGAGCGTCACCACCCCCTTTTTTCTCTTACCACTTATATATTAAAACAGCAACTTACTCTATTTAATTAACTTATTCTTTAAATATCAAAATAAATCAAGAATAATAAAAACTTTACTCTCAATTAAGCACACAATTTATTACCACTTCCAAAAGATTTTTTTTTTTTTTTTTGATGTTTATACTTCAACTTCTGAAATTGGAATGAATAAACTAATTGTTGCGGTAAAAAGAGAATAAAAAATATCCTTCTTACTCGTGTGCTGTCAAATCGAATTTTGTTTTTTTCTGTTTTTTCGATCAGGGTTAAACAAACAATTCTCGTTAACAATAAATAGTGACATCTGTGTTTGGAAATTTTATCATTCAGCATACGAGTTTTTATGTGATGCAGTGCATATTTAAAAAGAACCGGTTATTTCGAATAACAAACCCGGTTTTCGGTATTTTCGGAAATTTAATAAATACCGGGTTTTCAACTCCGGTTTTTTAATACCGACAAACTCTACTTCCGAGGTCCATTTTATTGTAACTAAAATTCTGAAATAATATTGTTGTTACAAAATTCGGATCAATTTAATATAAATTTGAATTTTACATCGCGAATACCGAATTTATTTACTAACAGTTTTATTTTTCAAACCGAAACTTAACACGTTCGCCACTCAGTGTTACATATATGTGACATGCTAGTTTTACCAGAAACTCATGTCACACATTTGTGACACAAATTATATGAAATTTATTTAGGATAACATTGCAGTAGTTCTTGTTACGATTATTTGCTATATGGATGATTTTCTAGGAGTATCTATCACTTATTTGTGTCGAGTAGCTTCACTGGAAGCTTATCCGTTAGAGAGATTTTCACAAAAATATTTTAATACGTGAGCTTTTCCTGAACACCATAAAAATTGCTTGAGTCAACGAACGTGTTAAATATACATACATTACATATATGTATGTATATTAGCACTTTAGGCTTTTTATTAAATTAAAGTGTTTAATCTGCAGAATCTTCTGAAAATTCGATTTTTATATTTACAGTTTCTAGAACTTTTATAATTTTCAGAAATTCTCTAATATTTGAAGTATCTGAAATTTCATAACCATCAAAACTTTTACAAATTCGAATATTTCTTGAAATTTTGAAATTTAAAAATTTCGAGAATTATAGAGTTTTAAATTTATAGACAACGAAATGTTGAACTCCTTGGCTATTGAACATTTGAGGTATCCGCCTTTTGAAATATCGCTCCATTTACATCCTGCACATGAGTTTTATTGTCGATATATTGTCTTTGAACTAATAAAAATTATTAGAAAAAACGTTATAACTTCTTCTGATTCCTTGGACTTTGGATCGATTTCATATGTTGCTGCTTTGGAATGTGCCTTATATGTTTCTGCATCGGAACTTGATTCTATATTTCACAAGACCCAATCTCAAGTATTTTGTTCACCGAACTGACGGCCTGGTGTAACACGTGGCACTATCCAAACGACCTGATGTAACATATTTTTGGATTTTGAATTTCAAATTTGGCCTGTTAATAATTCAATTTCTCAGACACCGACACATAAAAAATACAGCCCAGCCAGATTCGATGGATGAACCAATATAAAATTCTGAGCAGAAAATGTATAGTTACATAAATTCATAAAGAGTAGCTACATATAAAAAAATGTACCTTTGACGGTTTCAACCTTGGTTTAAACTTTGGTGAATTTTTACAGAGAAAGTGTCGCTATACAAATTCACAAGAAAATTTAACCTTAAAAAATGGTAAAAGATCAGATTATCATGATGTTAGCTAATTGAAAAATATTTTTAATGATTTCTATTTGTTGGCGCAAGTTCAGATTTCAATTAACAGCTCTCAAGAACAAGAACTAGTTTAGAGCAACTAGGGTATAGTTTTCGGACTGTAACTCAATAACTGGCAGAACCAAATGTACATTCCTAATCTATTCCTTTACATATCCCAAAGACTAATCGTTTAAGGTTGGTAAGTGATCTCGAGATCAATAAATTAGATGAAAATTTGTCATGTAGCAGCTTAGCATCCTAAGCGAGTGTGATTAAGAATCACAGGGCAATCAATATAATTTTGGTTGAAGCATTTGATTTTGTTAAGGGCTGTCCAAAAGAGTAAAACACTTCTTATTTCTGGGCTGCTTATGAAGTGTTCCTTGCCTTAGTCTTAGTTTGCCTTAGGCAATGTTTCCAAGCTAGAAATGAATAAAGTCGGATATTTTAACTCAATTTAACTAATCGCGTTTCATTGCTAAGAGTAGCTGATTGCTTTAAGCTTAGCATATGCATGCAGAAAGGTATTCCACCTTTCTAGTGAAATAAGAAATGATGAAGACGATAGATTCAGAATCTGCGCGGTCTGTAACTTGTCTCTAACTTAGGATTACTAACTTAGTAATTTAGGTAATTTGGTTAGAATGTGAGGCTGCAATATATTTTTTGAATTTATTATAGTGACCGATGTGAACATTTTCACAGAAAGTGTAGCTGCACTAATTCTCATAAAGTGTAAAGTGGTTGCAACAAATGTAGCCTCGAATTATAGTTAATTATTCTCAGGAACCTTCAATGAGACAAACTGATTCTTAGCACTGATACATTTTTAGGTCAGTGATTGGCGTTATAGCCCATTGATGAATTTTAGTCGATACACACTTTAATTATTGTATTTTTTCTTAGGAATAGTGAGTGCCGGAAATAAAATGTTATTAAATCAACTTATCATGATATTCACTGTCTGTGGCAAAATTATTAAGGCCAACTGTATGTTGTGATTCGCGCTATAGGCGCATGTATGCTGGGCCTATGATTATGAGATCTCAAGAAAAGTGGGTGCTCGTTCTAATCCACATACATCATACATTGGGATTGGCGCTGAAGTTGCTTAAGTTAGTAGCCTTATTTGTTTTAGACAGATCTTACTTCCCCTGAGGAACATTAAGTGCCGAAATTGAATTTTTATAGAATCATCCTGTTATAGTCACTATCTGTGGCAAAACATTTAAGACCCTCAATAGGTTGTGATTGTCGATAAGGGCGCATATGTGAGGGTCCATTTTAGTTCATTAAAATTCTTACTAACTGATTTGCAAGAATTTTGAGTGGCGAAATAAAATTTTTTGAAGTCAATGTGTCATAATGCCCACTATCCATAACAATATTTTGAAGACTTATCTTAGCTGATACAAATTATAATTAACAGTCAATGACCGTATTTGGTTGGTCTAAATTCCCATGAATATAAATTTGCACGATGATACAAAACGGTTTTGATACAAATTTAGCGCTTAAGCTATTTTTTTTAGTTAAATAATGTACTAAACTCTAGTATTGTAAGAACAATAATTTTCAACCCAATGGATTTTCTGTACTTCTAAGGAATTGGTTTAAAATAATTAACAATAAACTTTAAAGGCTTAATTTATTTAATGCAGATCTTAATCATCCTGAGGAACATTGTAAGTGCCGGAAATAAATTCTTATGAGATTATTTTATAGAGCAATATCTGTCTCAAAACATTTAAGACCATCCGTGTTTAGTGATTGGCGCTGTAGGTGCGTAGGGTTGGGCCCATTTGGTCGATAAACTCTTTAATTATTGAGTTTCGGGAATATTGAGTGCCGGAAATTAAACTCTATGAGAACAATTTAAAATTATGTTCACTATCCACGGTATATTTTAGGAAGTGGATTAAGGAAAATCCGGGCCCTAGGCAAGCTTTCGTTTCCGGGCCTCCTCAAAACAATAGGAAAATTCAGTTCGCTACAGTTTACGGATGCAAAAACTTTCCTGAAAAGTATTCCTATAAAAAGCATAAAAGTTGGTTTTTTATCTGTTTTCCATGCCCAAAACATTTGTTTTCTGATGAGACTAATTGATTTTTCGCATTTTTCCGACTGAGTACCAACAACAGCAAATCAGTTTTGTTTCCCTATATTAAAATAAACCCTCGGGCAGCCATCCATAAATTCTCTTGTTTTAATGAAAATGTTTGCATTTTATTTGCGTTAGTTTAAGTCTCCTTTATTATTGTTGTTGTCTTCACCCTTCTACTGTGGTCTACTTCCTTCTTTAACATTATTAATGTTCTATATGTTGCGTCGTAGAAGATGTTTACGGCAAAGCACTCTAGTAGCAAAACTCGTGAAAGTCGATATTTTTAAAGGACCTGGCATTTCAATTAGATTTAGCACACATAAATATTCGAGCATCAGTCTGCAATAATTCATATAGACATTTTAACTCACATTAAATGCGCTCTCGACAAACATATCCTCCAATTAACATCATGCAATGGAGTATTATGCGTCATGAAGTGCTTGTAAAAAATTAGTGTGCGCTGAACCCAGACAACCAAGATTGTAATATGCGTAAAAGGCTTTTTTATTGCATTTTGTTAAATTTTAATTTATTTTATTTTGTTTTACTTGAGATATGACGAACTCAAATTTTTATAACAATACATACATTTTTTTACAAAACCATTATTATTACATTTGTTGGCTACCCGGGTCTAATTAATTTGTTTATAGAACAGGGAAGTACATAATATTAAAATAAATAAATCAACTTGAACAAACTTATAGCGTCCAGCATTTTAAAATAAAATTGCTAAAAGGAGCCTACGCACTTGTAGACATAAAGGTTCAAACAGATTATATCGGTTCTGTTCGCTCCATTTTATTAGAACTGTGAATTTGTTTTAAAAACGGAAAAGTGAACACAACGAACTGAGGGGAAGAAAGCGGAGCGGACACTAAACACTAATTTAAAATTTTGCAGACGACTCACTACTTAAATTGTAGTAGAATACGAAATAGTTTAACAAACGGAACGGATGCATTATCTTTTGTGAAACGGATGTTGTAGAGCGGACGCATTCTTGTTAAACATTAAAGGCGGCTGCACGAGTCCGTCACGTGCGCTTCGCATTTTGCGACGCGCTTTTTAAACCAATCGAAGCATCCTAATCTAAAAAAAATTTCCCATCCTGAGTTGAAAAATGTTTAATTTTAAAGCGCGTCGCAAAATGCGACGCGCACGAGACGAACTCGTGCAGCCGCCTTAAGGATTAAAAAATGCAACGAATGTTTCATTGGAAAACAAATCTGTTATTCGCCTTTTAATTCAAAATATCTGACATCTGGTGGGTGATTTTAAAAATAGAGTCAAAGGGGTCAAAAATCCTAACAAATTTTACATTATTCGTTTCGAAATTTGTAATCTTTTGCAAATTGGCAGTATAAAAGTCGTCTCATAATAGGTTGCAATTGCAATACTCATTGTAATAAATTAATCTAATGGTCTTATGCATAAAACAATTTAAATTTTACCTTATGGCTATTAAATTAGAGATTTGGATTTCTCCTATAAGTTTTATTTCCCAAGATGGAAGTTGGTTTCCCGATTAATTTTTGAAGTTGACGAGGTTTTGAAATTTATGGGCCAAAGAGATAACAGAGGATTTTTATTGCATTGATGCTCTGGAAAATTCACAAAATTTCAGAATCCACAAAAGTTACCGGCCCGTCAGTCAGGACCCAAGAAAAACCGTTGGTCACACAAAAATATTCAACTGAGCAGGTCTGAAAAAGTGTACAAACAAAAAATTATCATCGGGAGTTAGTGAGCAATAAAGCACCGCCAATTGTAATAACCGCTGATAAAGTAAGGCAGATTAGCCTTCGGATTTTTCGGACTGGAATTGAAAATCACTTGTATTATAAATGTTTTTGATAAGCGTTGGAAATTGGAATAACTGCGATTTCCAGCACACAAATCAGCTTTGTAAAATGACTGGTCTCAGTTGAAGAGCGGCCTTTTGTCCTCTGTCTCTCTCTCTCGCTCTCTGTCTCTCTGTCTCTCTCTCTCTCACTCTATTTATCTCTCTATCTCTCTCTTTCTCTCTCTCTCGGGTTAGTGAAAAAGTCGGCACCTAATCGAACTTCATTTTCTCATCATTTCGACTTTAATTTGAATAGTTTTAAGTTTTTTCGATCAAATTTTTTTTTCATTTCTTAATCCAATGACGTCGCGGGACGTGTTTTAAAAATTTAAAGTCTTGAGAATTCTCGAGACGGATGTTCCGGTCGTAATCTCTAATTACAGTCAATAAACCAAGTTTCGGTGCAGTCTACCATACAACTAAATATTTACCACCTTTGACCTGGATGAAGACTAACTCTTGCGGCACTTAAAGCGAATAGAACATAACCGATTTGCTTTAAAAGGCAAATAAAATGCACAAAATTAGACCACAAAATTAGAAACAATGATAAAGTAGAGCACTAGATATTTTTAACAGTAATTTTAACCTCAATTGACGATTGGAAAACTGCAAATTGCAGTACCAATCGAAATTAAAACAAACCCTAGTAGTCATGACACTCTTAATATAAAACATATGGATAGTGGAACTATCGGAATTAAATTAAACTGTGCTGCAGGGAAATATTGCAAACGAAATGCAATAATAGGAGCAATTGCAGCAAATTATAACACCTTTAATGGTACTTGGGATATTGAAAACGGACCCAGAAAAGAACGAGCTCCAAAAACAGGAAAATAAATGGGGCCATATCTATTCCACCAACGGAGCACCGTTGCCTAGTTTGCCTAGGGGTTATTCCGCCCCTCATTTTTGGTAATACCGATTTTAATTAACAATTCTCTAGGACCTTGTTTGCTTGTCCTAATTTCCCATGGGTATGAATTGGTGTAATGTGCAGTATCCGTAATGACAATTTTAGGTTAACCCATATAATGGGATTGGCGCTAAAGCGCTTTAGCTTATTTGGGACTGATCTTAATATGAGAAACTTTAAGTGTCGGAAGTAAATTCTTATGGGATCAATCGGTTTTATTGAGTATTATCTGTGGCAAAATATTTAAGACCATTCATAACACTTTGGCTACTGGTTCCCAGGTATCTTGAGTGGCTGAAATAAAATCGTGTGAACACAATTTATCATAAACTCCACTTTCCACTACACAATTTTTAAGGCCAACTGTATGTTGTGATTGGTGCTATAGGCGCATATGTATGTATGTATGGCCCATACTGGATATCTTGCCTTTTTTTTGTGGGAAGCACCGAGGAATTGAGAACTGCTTGTAACTTTCTATTCGCTACAATCGGCCCAACACATAAGGGCCTATAGTGCCAATCTCAACATGCGAATGGTCTTGAAAATGTTGTCACGGAGACGGATTATCATGAGAAGTTGATTTCAAAGATATTATTTCCGGCATTCAATATTCTTGAGAACCAGTAATTAAAGTATTTTTAGACTAAAATATTATTCACCCATGGAGCTACATATATCAACAATCATGACTTGCGGACTGACTATTTGTTTTACACTTTCTGTGAAAAACTTCACATCAGAATTACAGTGGGCACTGCAATCTAAGTTTGTTGCATATATGTGGTATCTGAAGAATAATAAAATTAAATATTTTAGTATTTAGTATCCTCTATTCTTGGTTTTTGTGCTAGTTATGCGGATAATGGTTTCCTCCTCACCAAGAGTCTCAAATTTGATACTGAACTGCCTTGTAATAATATGAAGGCCGCCGCACAATCTGTGTCCTAATACTGTTTATTGTAATGATTTTAACAGATGCTCCAAATAATGTTGTATACTTTAACGTTGATTTAGCCATATCGCACAGTACAAGATTTAAGTTGTAATATCTGCAGGTCATAAAAAATGCCAATTGATTTGAAACCACATTTTTTTTTATTTCTACTCCGCTATCATATTTATGTCAATGTCGTACCCTTGACCGTCAAAACTAGTTGGGCACCCCTTTGCCGCTAGAAGTAGATGATTGTAGTAAAACTAGAACTATTCACTACAGGCTAAATCAACAAATTTTAAAGATAAAATTCCATTGAAATTTTGTTGTATTTGTGCTAGTAATAACCATTTTGTATAACCTTATAATTAAATACATTATATTAACTTCTACAGGTAAATTGGATCGACAGATTTGATTCAGATAAATTGGCAGCGTTCAAATTTTATCTTTTGTTAATGAATGTGTGAGCTCTACTGCCAGTTAATGTTTTGTTTACTTTAAATGTTTTTCTGTTGTAACATAAAAATGAAAACTTAAATTCTGCGTAAGTTAGTTCTTTGACAAAAATCGACAAAATTTCGAAACAGGCAGCGCATATCTCCATTTTCAGTTTAGTGGTATGCATTTCAAATAAAGCCTACCAAAGACAAACTCAGTTTCAATAGAACACTTCAAACAGCTTTTAATTTCATTAAAATTCGTTTCTTTTAAATACTAATCTCTTTGAAATATTAATTGTACGCTGACTACAAATGTCGCGTTTGCGTTTAGATTTTTGTAACAATTCCAGTCTTGATGACCTTACTTTTCAATCTTATTCACTTTTAAATATATAATACCATACCTTACACAAACAATTGAGCTTGTCAAGATGACTATCAAAATATGTTGAATATCAATGTCTTTACTTCCTATGGCCTCTATTCATAGTTAAATTATCATATCGTAGAGTAGATCTTTGATTTGTAAGTAAGATCACGTACGAGTATATGTTAAACCTCTGACACTAAATAAAAACTTGTTCTTTACATTTAAAATTTTAAACAACAAATTTAAACTAATTACGATGATATTATGTTAAATTAACCTTGACTTTATGTATACATACGAGTACATGAGATATACTCATAAATTAATTGGAATGTAATGGAAACACTTATATCGATTTATGTACTTTCACTTTAGATACCACCGGTGCGAAGTAATTATTGTGCATACAGATAATTCATCGATCTTCCGTTGTACGCTTTATTGTGTGAAATTAGTAATTTTTTTCTAAATTATACGAATCAACTACCATAAATATCATGAATTTTAATGTGTAACCTCTAGCCTATTTAATAATACAGCATACGTGTACAAAATGTTGGTTTTATGGATCATGACGATATATAAAAAAATAGAAAATTTACTATGAGAACCGAATAGAATAGGCTGTAACTTTTTATTTTCGCCTTCATATGTACAATTAAAGCAGAGATCTAAAAACATCTAATTTAAATTCATCTGTGTGAGAACATTTGTTTTATTACTTTCCATCATTTCACTAAATGAAATTTTTACGGCTTTAGCGGGTAAATAATTTATTAAGCTCGACTAAATAACCCATAATTATAATTTAGTCGAGTATATTATACGTTGAATGATACGGAGACTGTCGCTTAAGACATAATTCCCTTAAAGATAAAAATTCCCCGGTTATACTTACGTACATATATGTAGATTTCTAATCAATTTTTTTTTTTTTTTGTGTAAGCAGACATGAAAAGCTTTTAGCCTCTTGCATTGTATACGACTACACCTTTCACTTGAAATATTATGCATTACGTTATTTACTCTATACAATATGTAATTAAATAATATAAATTTGAATAATTTAATTTTCTTATATACGTTGGTTTTTATACCTTTTACTTATTGTACAGTTAGGTAAAAGAATCAGACGTGTTTTTTTGTTTATTCAAATACAACGTTGTTTAGGTAATTCGATACGTACATTAGCAAAACTATGTAAGCGCCTGTTTTCATTTTAAAAATAAGTTGAAATATTACGACTATATAAAGAATGTGTTACACTATAGTATAACTGAAGTAATGCAAGGAATGACGTCAGTTTTTATATGCAGAGTGGGTTGAATTTATTATTCTTTCAAATAAATGTGAATGTTGAAAAACAACTTCTTAAGCAGAAGAGTATTGTGATTTACATTTCATAATTTTATTCGGGGCAGCCCGTAACGACAAAACGAACCACTTATTTGCTTTTTACTTCAATAAGCTATCCCACGATATTAAATACCCATTATGTAAGGGATTCAGACAGCAAAATTATAGAGGCGTTAAACTTTAAGGGAGCGCAATGTTTATTGTTTAATTGGCCGCACTTGTCTTAAGACAGGCCCCGGGAACACCAGTCAAAATCATTTGAGTAAAAAAACAAAAGACGTTTCAATCGTAAAATTGCCCATACAAATTTTATGACTAAAGGTCATCTCTTTAACCGTCGTACACACGGCAGCAAATATTTGCCGGAAAGTGGTTTATTGAGTTCGTAGCAAATATATTTTCTCCCAGTTAACACGGTGGCAAATATTTGGCACCAAATAATGCTCGAGAATAAAGAGGTGCAAATAGATATTTTAGTTGTTTTTTATTGTGTTGCCATTTATTGTCTATTTCTATAGTTTCAGTGTACAAAAAATGATTGAATTGAAATGATGTCAATGGGAAAATTATAAAAAGTAAATGAATATAGAAGAAAATATTTGCTGATGAGTTAGAAAAAATTGGCTGCGATTTGAATTTATTGAAAGAGTTGGAGATTGAGGTATGTCATCTGAAGACTTCAATTAATTGCATAGCATGTTTGCTCTCCTAATATCAAAGCAAGACATTTGTAAGAGGAAAGCGATTCCACCTCGTGAGAAATAGGCTTTCACTTTGCGATTTCTTGCAACAGTTGAAAAACCCAAATTTTTATTCTCTATTTCCCAAAATTGTATTCTGGGCAATTGGGAATAAATTCTTATGGAAAAAATACTAGTTCAAATGTTTAGCACAAATGTTCAAATGTTTTTCAAATTCTTCAAAACAACAGCAAATATTTGCCGCTTTGCTCTCATATAATTTTTCTTTGCTCTTACGAGCACATACGAGTAAACAAACAGAACCACTTTGCTGAGTGTCATTATGCGTCGTTCACGGGATCATCATATTCCCGAAAATAAAAATCTCTAACAAATACAAAATAATGTGCCCCAGAAAGCACCAATGCTAAGGGTTTTGGGTAGTTTTTTATTTTAGTATGTGAAATACAAACGTAAATATTAAAAAAATTGTAAATATTTTTGAAACATTTTTGGCATTTTACTGTCATCCTTGCGCAAGGAGTTCTCTAGTTTAATATGTGGGGAAAATCCCAACCCCATATACTAAATGGGATAACGATACCCATGTTCTTACCTTAAAACTTCTTTTAAAAAAGAGATTCAGTCCGAAAAGGAAAAGGTTTTTGGTAAGAATACAAGCTTCTTGAAAGGTATTTTATAACCAAATTTTTGGACTGGAGTACCTTTTGGTGTGTTTATTTTCTGGGCTGAAGTACCCTTTACATTTTCTGGTCAAGACTGATGCGCCCAGCGGTGCTGGGACATAGTCCTCATGGACATTATCCCTAATTTGTTTCCGGGTGGTTATGTCACTTTTAAAGGGAGATAATGCTCAGAAAAAAATTTCAGAAAAATATATAGAAGGAATATTTAATTTTAAAATATTCCGGAAAATGGAGATTTAATTTTAAAATTAGAATAGAACTTTTCATTTTCAAAACTATTTTCAAATGAAATCTTCCTTTTCCAGAATATTTACTACTCGTAATACGTAAACTTTACAAGTTTTATTTTCATTGGACAAGAGATACAATCCACATTGGCTCTATGGCCCTTTTCCAATTGGACATTATCCCTAAAAATGATCTGGACATTATATCCCTTTAACCTTTATGTTTACAACACATACCCGGGTAAGTTTTCAGTTTTAAAAATCAAAAATTTCTACGATTTAGGGATAGTATCGAATTAAAATTTTAAATAGCTTTCTAATTATTTATCCTCAAAGCTGAAAAAGTGTGATTATTTCTTTTTAACGGAATTAAATTAATTCCCACATTGAACGCAACTAGTGACATTCAAAGGATGCTGCACACAAACAGGTTTTTGACAGTTTGCACAGAGTTTATGTATCGATTTTCTTTTAGAGCACAGACAACAGTTCCTTTTATGTGTGATTCTTCCAGTAGCATCACGTTCTTCTAAAGCAGATGACGAACTATCGATGACTGGATGCAAATTTCAATGATTGACCCAACAGAGCTTCTATTCAAATTTTTGTGGAAAAATGTCGGTTAATTTGAATATTTGTGAAACGTTGGGTTATTCCTGGCAGAACCGAGTATGTATTTACATAACTTTTGTAAAAATCTGCTCGGGAATTGGGTGTAGTTTTTCTGTTTTGTGCGTAAATGATAAATTATATGAATATTCCCCCCCCCCCATTTTATCTCTTAGTCCTATTATATTCCAATAACATAGCTTAAATAACTACAACTTTGTTCTTCTTTGGAAACACATTGTGATATTGTTGCTGAATGGTGGCGTCTATTGTAAGGGGGGAGGAGGGGGGCAAAGTTGAGTAGATGCTTCCAGTTGTGTGTGCTTCACGTGAGCTGTTCTGGTCATGTGTTAGGCAGCTGCGTGATGGGTACAATTGTGTAAGGGTTAAGCTGTTCCCAATTCGCAAGTGTACGTGCTGCGTCCTCGTGGCAACCACTGGTAACTAAGGCCATTTGGCACATTTTTGGCCATTTGGCACAGGCTAAAGTACGGCGCTAAAGGAGAAAACCTTGACAAAAAACCCTAATCTAAGGTGGAAGAGCATATGCCAATGCATGAATGGCTGATAGGTTAGTCAGTCCAAAATATGCGGACTCTGAATATCAGGCACCTTCCAGTTTTATTTACCCTTCCTGTAGTAAAGCTGGTTGACCTACAGGTGATTTGCAATTCCCAGCACTTGTAAGAGTAAAATCCAACGTAAGACGGGGCAGGTCTTTCTAGCGGAATTACATGCTGCAGTAAACATCTAGGAGGGAGAACAATAAGCCCAGATAGTATGTATCACGTACCGGCTGGCAGTATTGTCAAGTTCATTAAGAACCTGAATGTTGACTGGACGGATAATTAGGCAGGATCCAGCACAATAGATCTCCAATAATAATAATAATTGTTGCTGAATCCAAAAACAAATGATAGAACATGTCGTGGTTGTGCTTTCACAATGAGACAATTTGAAGGTATAAAACGACGACCGTGCCTAGTATTGATAGGTTATAATTAAGCATTATGCTAGAAGCTAGATTATAAATGGTAAGGAAGTTGTTATGTTTCGACCACCTCCACGAAACAGATTGCAGCATAAATCCTTTACTGTTCTCTCCATTCCGGTATATATATGTACTTTTATTGGATATGAAGTAGTCGAATCTCTTACCCACCACAGTTTAATTCCAGATCTTGCGGATCCGACGGATTATATGTATTGCGTAAAGTATGTACCACCATGATATGGAAACAACAGGTCCACAGGAATATTTGCCCCAGCTACGAAATACTCTTAAAAATTTCTGTTTAGTATAAGCCAGATGTATGAGATAACAGCTGCTTTATCGGTAGGTAAACTCTGGCTACAAGTTTTTTCATTATTACAACGAATATAACGACGTATGTATAAAACCGTTGAAGACTCGTTGTAGCACGTCAAAGAGGATGAGCACAAGAACTCTATAAATCTTGGGTATTTTCATTCCTTGACCAGCTCATACCAGCAAATAAAATGATACCAAAATAGACGTCAAACTCAGTAGCAGTTATTTTCTTCCAAAGGCGTTACGTTTCATTTGGATTTTCGGCATTCGATGCTTGATAACTTTAAGCACCTTTCCCATTTGTCTCACAAATAATGATATAACAAATTTTGTTTGTTATTATTAGTTTCAACATTTGCAGAATGTTTAGGCCGGAAGGTTTTTTGTTGGAACAACGGCAGTGGCCGATTTTAAAATATTGTGCTAAAGATTTCTCCGAGGTAGCGGATGAACTTCACTCCACACTATTCTATCTCTTGCTTTACTTTCAATAGGTGTAGGTTGATCAATATATTGATTTGCTATTTCTTCTGCTAGATCACCATCGTTGTCTGCCCATAATTTAATGCCTCTGTAATGCTAATTTAATGATTATAATGAAATTAGTGGGTTTCGGACGCACCTATAGTTTGGTCAAAGAATAACACTTCTTTCACTGTTTAAAACAATTTTTTTCTAGCAGTTTGACTAAAACTCCTTTTCAAAAGGAATTTCAGTCAAAAATCAAAAAAAGTCAGTAAAGTTTTAAGCGAAACCCTTCTCTTTTTTTTTTTTTTTTTGAAGAAATGTTTTTGACTGGAATCGCCGGAGCCTAAAATTTTACCGAGTATAACAAAATTATATTTTAATTTTTCAACGGTCTTCCAATAATAGTGCTTTATCACATCTTTCTGGTAATTTACTTAAACCTTTAAAAAGAAATGTTTTTGGTTGGTTCAAAAAACACTCATCTACAGCAATAATCACTTAACCTAGACTACAGGATCCGTAAGACATTTGCTTAAGCCTGCATTCATCCAGAGCGGCTTAAGAAATTCTGGATTTTTGAACTGGACTTTTTGACTTTATATTGATCACCAATTGCTATTATTAAATATTAACATAAAATTTATAAACAAAATATTTAAAAAACTTAAGTCGATAATTTAACTGTGGATGAATTCGGGAATTTTACATGAAATGAAAAAGGGGGATCGTTACCTAATTAAAAAGAAGAAATTTCAATAATCGTTTAGTTAGAATGAATTACCCTCGATATCTCAAAAAAAAAAAAAAAAATCCCAAAGAATCAGTTTTTTAATTATTACAAATGTTTGAAAAATTATTTTAATTATTTATGTATCTTCGAGGATTGGGGCGACCACTCCAAAGCCCTTGCTTTGTCGATTTATTAATATTCCAATAAATTAACAGCAATTAGAATGTTTTTCAAAAATTTGTATTTTTTAAGAATCATTCACGTACTAAAATAGATATAGCCGCCCAGCATTGGAGCCTTTGCGCAAGGACGACAGAAGAACGTCAGAAAATGTTCAAAAATCTTTACATTTATAATAATATTTACGTTTGTATTCCACATACTAACAGAAAAAAAACTCCACAAAGCCGCTTAACAATGGCCCTTTCTGCGCAAGGATGACATGATATTAAGTAGCTTCCTTTTGTTTTCATAATGTAGTTACCAAAATTTAATGTGGCATTCCTTTTTAATTGGTCACATTATTTTGTATTTTTCGGGAGATTTTTATTTTCGGGATTATGATGGTATCACTTATTAAAATCTTTAGTAGACCCAAACAATTTTTGGCCAATTGTTAGTGAAGTCGTAAAACCGACCGAATTCCAACCCAAATACTACGCGATAAAAATGAAATAATAAGTGACAGTGAGTTACTTGCAATCAAATTTAATCACAATATTTTGTGACTTCTGGCAAATGGATTGGATTATGGTCTTTTAGAAAAGATTGTAAGGAATATCTAAATTACGAGATTAATGTAGAATTTTCTTAGTAATCTGCAACTATCGAAGAAATTCAAGAGGTCGTAAAAAAAAACGATGACGCGTACAAATTCGATTCAAAATCAATTTTAGTTTTTAAATTTTATGTAACTAATCGCGAGCACTTTGTTTCAATTAATGATGACGTTAAAAGTAGTTTAATTAATATTTCTAAAGGTATTGTGGTATACCTTTAGAAATATTCTCAAATTTGGAATCATTTTTTTTAACTATATTTAACACGTATAGATTACCGGAAAAATGCCAACAAAACTGGATGAAATTGGTTTTCAAAAGTTGTCGCAGAAGTACCCGACGTATAGATGGTCGACCCTGACGTATCGAACGTAGTTGTTGGTTGGAAAACAATACTATGGTTGAAAGTACCACCCTTAAGTTTGAAGTTTGAAGAGGCTTTGTTGTTTAGTATTTGTTTGACAGCCCTCAATAGTAAATCCTCTCAGTGAATTTGTATTAAATCAGCCTCTAGAGTGTTATGTCTGGAGATGGATTGCATCAATGTCACTTGTCAATAGCTATCGCAGGAAAACAATTCAGTTCAAGCTTCCCGTGGGAAATCTCGGAAAATTCGATTTTCCAAAAATCGTTAGAAAATTTATATAAAATCAGCCTCTAGTGTGTTATGTCTAGAAAAGAGTTTCATTGATGTAACTTGTCAATAGCTATCGCAGGAAAAAAATTCAGTTCAAGTTTCCCGTGGGAAATCTCGGAAAATTCGATTTTCCAAAAATCATTAGAAAATTTATATAAAATCAGCCTCTAGAGTGTTATGTCTAAAAAATAGTTTCATTGATGTGATTTGTCAATAGCTATCGCAGGAAAAAAATTCAGTTCAAGTTTCCCGTGGGAAATCTTGGAAAACTCGATTTTCCAAAAATCGTTAGAAAATTTGTATAAAATCAGCCTCTAGAGTGTTATGTCTAGAAAATAGTTTCATTGATGTGATTTGTCAATCACATTTGTCAAGTTTCCCGTGGGAAATCTCGGAAAATTCGATTTTCCAAAAATCGTTAGAAAATTTATATAAAATCAGCCTCTAGCGTGTTATGTCTGGAGATAGATTGCGTTGATGTGACTTATCAATAGCTATCGCAGGAAAAAAATTTAGTTCAAATTTCCCGTGGGAAATCTCGGAAAATTCGATTTTCCAAAAATCATTAGAAAATTTGTATAAAATCAGCCTCTAGCGTGTTATGTCTGGAGATGGATTAAATTGATGTGACTTGTCAATAGCTATCGCAGAAAAAAAATTCAGTTCAAGTTTCCCGTGGGAAATCTCGGAAAATTCGATTATCAAATCGTTTGAAAATTTATATAAAATCAGCCTCTAAAGTGTTATGTCTGGAGATGGATTGCATTGAGGTGACTTATCAATAGCTATCGCAGGAAAAAAATTCAGTTTAAGTTTCCCGTGGGATATCTCGGAAAATTCGATTGTCCCAAAATCATTCGAAAATTTGTATAAAATTAGCCTCTAAGAGTGTTATGTCTGGAGATGGATGATTTTATTCCAATTTTGTGGATTCTTCCGATTTTGTTAAACAAAGTTTTCCACGTGAGCCTATTTACAAAAAAATTTATTTAAATCTATGTATCCTATTTACTTTCGGCTGATAACTACTAAATTTTTTATTTTCGGCTGAATGTTATTAACATACTCTGCATTATCGACGTTTTACTTCCGGCTGGGATTACACAATCTGCATTACCATTTCTTTTCTATCGGGTGGGCTAACACAATCTGCATTATCGACTTTCCACTTTCGGCTGCCATCTTTCGGCTACCTTTAACAGTATTTTCCTTCGGTGTTTGTAATAATGTACGAGCATCTCTTGGTAATTCATTAATTTCTTGATTAATTAGGAAACTTAACAAATCATTCAAGGCCATGTAGAAAAATTTTTGTTTTAACGCCACTATCTCAACGAACTAATAGTTTATCACAATTAACGTCAAGCAAATTATCACTATTATTGTCACATGAACACTGGAATAATTACTTTCAAATCAAGAAGTGTTTCAGTTCTAATTGAATCGTTTTCCCTTTCCGATAGTTCATGTTAAGGTATATTTTCGCTCGCCTTTTATAGATTCTCAAACTGTTAATTTTTTTTATATTTTTGCAATATTTCATTTTAATTGAAAATAAAATAAAATTTTATGAAATAAATGTAAAACTTAACAGGTACCCTGCCGATTTACCACCGGCATGCAACGATGGAAACCACTCCCAGTAGCCAATGTACCACTAGTATGCCATGCTTAATAATATTATTCCACCACCCAGTGCACCACCGATATATGCCAGGTTCTATAATGGTATCAGTTGCCGCTGGTTCACTGAGCGATCACTGTTTTTTCTGCCTACTGCTGGCCACTGGCGGCTTGTATTGTTTTAGCATTGGTGTTAAACCGGCAGGACACTTGTTAAATTACACAATTACTATTGTTACTTGTATCACAACTTTATTAACAATAGGAATCACACTAACAATGAAACAAGCTAAAACGGGACGGGCTTAGAAAAGTTGATAATCGGTAAACATTTAGCCAAATGGTTTAAGAATGTTTAAAAAATAACTTAACATAAAAAATATAAAATTCAGAACTATATGAGGAATATGTGAGTGAAATATTAACTAAATGGTAAAAATATGCTTTAAAAATTGTTTAAAATAAAGAGAGGTTTATTAAATGTTGGTAAACGGTTAAAATTCAACTAAATAGATCGCTTAGAAATTTCGTAAAATAAACAATACGTATGTCATAGTAAATAAATAGGAATACTTTAACCAAATGGTTAATAAATATTTTGAAAATCGCCAAGGTTTAGTTTAAATAGTTAAAATAGTTTAAAAATTAGTTAAAATACACGACACATTTTAAAAATTGAACTATATCATTAGGTAAAGGATACAAATTATATTTAAACCAACCAAATGGCTTTGAAAAAGTTGATAAACGGTTATAATTTAATGTTAAAAATTGGTTTGAACATTACATAAAATGAACCAAAAGTTGATAAAAGATCAAAAATTTACCAAACCGTTTAAAGTAAATGCTATGGTTTAATAAACCTTGATAAGTAGTGAGTATCTAACCAAAGAGTTCGAAAATAGTTTGAAAGCTACTTAAACTAAACCACTGTTGACATTAGTTTAATCAATGTTAAATTTTAACCGTAATAAATTTGTAGTTTACTAGTAGTTCAAAATTATCAGTTTTTTTTTTGTAATTAAGTTAAAAAATAATAAAATAGTCAGTCTAAGAAATATCTTGGTAATTACACCTGTTATTTGAATAAATCTTTCTTTCGTTGAAAAGATAAGTAATCGCCGTATGTTTTATTGTTTCCTGCGTGTGTTTTCCTTCTTTATTGCTCGCCATTGGGCAATTTGAAATTTATCCTGGTAGCTATTGTTCAACGCTTTTATACCGCTCCTTTTATTTTCTTAGTTTTAACAAAGAAAGGTCTACTAAATTTTTCGTGTTTGGTCGCCATTAGTCAATCTCAGTTATAGTAAATCGTGTTACATATAAATCACCTGTAGCCTAGCCCTGTTATAGGATGTATGTAGTGGGGGGGGGGCGGATAATTTCCCCGGGTCCCCAGAACTAATTGCTTCCAATTTCATACCGTTTTACACCAATTATTACACCCCATAATTAAAAACGTATTAGTAATATAATTTTTGACTGACATCGGTCCAAATTATCAGTCGTCTGGCAAACAATCAATTTTTCATCTCAAATTTATTATTCCAATTCAATTCGCATTGTATCATGTTTTTGAGCATATGGTGAAACTTTATCTAAATAATCGAACCGAACTTTTGAGAAAAATTAGTTGAGATGTGCAGAAGTTTAAAGAAACCCTGTGATTCAAATGAGTAGTGTCAATTACCATTCGACAGATAATATTACTTTTACCGGTCATTTCAGCAATGATGGCAATTTTTTTTTTTTTTTTTTTTTCAGTAAATGTGTAATCAAGTAAAATTTTATGGAAGTAGTTTAAAACTGTCACGTGATTCACTTTCTAAGTTTACAATCGGAGAAAATAAAACCAAATTTCTTTTAAGCAAACACTTTATCGATTAATATTCAAAGGACATCTTATTTTAGAAATAATAAATATTAACTAGCCACCAGATGCGAGTTGTTATCATGTCTTTGGTCCTGATGAATTTGATCCCGAATTTTATGGAAAGCTCTATTAGAAAACATTGAACTAAACGTGAGAACATAAAACTTGAGTAATATTGTTAATTATAAGCTAAACACACCACACTACAAGCTTTTAGCCAAACTCGTTTTGCCAAACCGCAGTGTTTCGATAGTATTAGGATCCGACAGTCTATTAGGACTATTAACACAATTCTGAACCTTGACCATGGTGAGTGAAGTTATTTGAACTTCTGTTGAAACAATTTCCGAGCTTATGTGTTCAAATTATCGTTAGAATAGTAACAGCGAATTGGTTAAAAGGAGAGATTAAAAACGATTTGAGATATGGATTGCAAATTTAGCTTAAATTCAATTATCCAAAAATCTATAAATTTCCGTTGAGTTAGGTAATGATTCTGTTTTGTGTCAAAATGTTTACAACTGAAAAAAATTTAGTTTTATCGAATTTATCGGGAAAAGTAGGCACTACAATTTTAATTTGTTTCATACCTCGAAACATTTTTTTCTTTATCTCTGATTTAGGAGCATAGGGCGTCTACGAGGCTGGACCATCTGACGACCCTATTGGGGCTATTGTTTTCATCTCTCCCCATGATTTACCAAGTTGTTTCGCTTCGGCTGGCATAGTTCTCTTCCAGGTTATAAGCTGGTCTTCTCACTTTTCGTTTCCCTTGCGGATTCCATTCTAATGACATCCGTGTTATGTCATTTGGAGTTTTTCTCAGTGTATGTCCGATCCATCTCTCTATTTGCGCTTTCTTATTTCGATCTCAATGTCTGTTTGTTTTGTTTGTCGTAGAAGCTCTATGTAGCTGATGGTGTTTGGCCAGAAGCATTTTTTTATCAGTCTTCTAAGGCATTTATTCACAAACACCTGGAGTCTTCCGACGTTTCTCTAAGTGTGTTTTCATGATTCAAACCCATACAGCAGTACTGATTTTTCACATGCGTTGAATAATCGTAAGCTTTGCGTTTCTTGACAGAACGGACACATTCCATACTTTGTGGAGCATGTTGAAAGTATTTCTTGCTCTGTTGATGCGTTGGCTTTATCTTATTCAGTACCGCCAGTTTTTGCCACAGTACAACGAAGGGATACGAATTTTTCAACCTCTTCGATTGGTGTGTCGTTTTAATGGTGGTGATTGTATTACTAGTGTACCAGTGTTCGTGTTCGATCTCATGGCTTTTGTTTTCTGACAGCTTCTGTATTTTCTGCTGTATGTCGGCATACTAGTGTGTTAGCAGGCACATATCAACTGCGGAATCTAGATCATTGAGCTGCCAATACCATTTGGTGTTGCATTGTAAAGTTTGCACATTACGTTGTCCAGTATACTATTAGGAACAGTAGTGGAGATAGTATACATCCCTGTAAGTATTTATCACTTTCTTTGTCCTTGTGTAGAATTTTGTTTCCCGCATCCCGATATACATTTCTTGGATTAGTTCAAACTATCTTCTTCGGTATGCCTATTTCGCAAAGTGCTTTCCATATGGCACCTCTGCTGATGGAATCGAATGCCCGCTCAAAGTCCACGAAATATAGTGGTGAGTTGATTCATTCATTTGATTGCTCTATGATGATACGGATTGTGTTTTGATATGTATGATCTATACAGTTCCTGCCTGGCCTAAACGCGGCTTGCTCATTTCTTTGGCGTTGATTGTGCTGTTGAGGAGGGATGTGCCTCGCCAGTTTCTGCATTCTCTTAGGTCGATCGCCTTTCTTTGGGATTGTTATGGTCAAACCTTCAATATTTCAGCTGGTAAATTATCTGCGCCAGCAGCCTTATTATTCTTTAGCTTCTAGATGGCAAATCTAACTTCTCGCTCCGTTGGTGGGTGTGCTGATGGTTTCGTTATAGTTGTCATCCGAAAACTCGTAATTTTCTTCGTTATCTACGCGCAGTTCGTTATCTACGCGCAGTCCTCAAAGTGTTTCCATCATCTATTAAGTTGTTGCTGTTGTGTGGTTAAGACTTGTCCAGCTAGAGATTCTTTATGGGTGGAATATTCGTGTTTCTACCGGTGACCTTCTTTACACGTGATGTGTGTGTGCATGTTTCTGATTGCAGCTGCTTCCCTCTGTAATTTCGAGAATGTCTTCTGTATATTTTCTGCGATCCCTTCTTGCCATCTTAGTGCATAAAAGTGTAGGTTGGTTGTGTTTCGTATTTTTGAATGAAATCGCGCTATTATTAATTCTGCTACTAATTGGTACCATTCGAGTATGTTTCTTTCCCTTTGCTGTTGTAAGTATGCGCCCTACGCCTAGTCGTGTTGCCTGCTCTATCAGAGACATCAGATAATTTGCCCGTGCTTGTTGTAAGTTGTATCATTTACGTAGGCGGGTTGGTCCATAATCTTTTATCCAATATCAAGGCCCAACACCACTATATAAGGGACCCACAAAGCTTAATACTCCCTCCACCAAATTTCACTTTGGAATACAGTGGGCAAAATGCTTGGTTTTTTGGTCTACGCATATAATATTTACTATCGGAACCGAAAAAGTTAATTTTTTGTTTTGTTCTCCATGTTTTTTAGCCATTGCTACCATTAAAATCATCATGATCTTTTGCAAATTTAATTCTTTCCCTAACATTGTTTTGCTCAATAGTAATACTCTTCGGGTTGTTCTTCAAGCTTACAATAAAGATTGCTCTCTACCAGTATGCTACGAATTATCAGCATACTAATTTCAAGGTTTAACTGCTTCTTAACATCAACAGATATTTTAAAAGGGTGCACCTTGACTATTTGTGATCTGAGACTATGAGCGCGTTTTTATATTAGCTCCGGATAGCAAGCTATCGGGAGTACATGGGAAATTTCTATTGAAAGTTTTGCTATTATACACATGTGTCGCTATTAAACAAAAAACTAAAATTTTACCTAACTTCATGCAGTTGTATGACATTTCTTCCGAATAAAAAACGGACTAAAAATATCTAAAAATCATCGGGAGATTGTTGAGGAATAAGGAAATGTAGTAGTTGCAAAGATATTTTTAAAAGCTGGAAAGCAAAAGGATAATCGAGATGCATCATTATCGGAAGGTGACGAAGAAAAATAATATTTTCATGAAATGGACATGCCTGGTACAAAAGTCAAGTCGATTCAAAACAAAGAATGACTGTACGTATTCTACGTATACGTGAAGACACAGCTTAATATCACGGAAATTTGAACCCCAATTCGGCATATTATGATCCAAAACACGTTCTATGAGGAATATTCCTGATCCAAAATCATATCCTGAAGAGTAAATAATTTTTGTTCACTAAGTTTAGAATTAAATAAATTAATTAATTTTATTATTTTAGAGTTGAATTGTGTACTGGAGACATGGAAAAATATTCTAAAGCAGAACTATTTGCTTGGGAAGCTTATGGAAAAATATTTTCCAAGTGGAAAAATCATTAAAGGACAAGAGAAACAAATCATTCGAAGCCGATATGAAAAGATGTACATATATTTGAATAATCACTGAATAAATTAAAAATAATCCAACATGTATTTATGCTTCTTAAAAATTTTTTATCTTCCACGATTTCCAGTAAGGCTAATTTATTTTATTCAAAGATTCAGTTTTATTATATCACAATTTGTATACTCCTTCGAATATAACTTACAAACTTAAATCGTTTGCTTGCTGTTCGTACAACCTTGACATGTTACATGACCGCAAATTAAAATTTTGTACAAGGTAATTCCGCTGCCGCTAGGTAGTAAACCTTTTACAGCAATCCGATTAACAATCTTCACCCCCAGTAATCCAATTAACAATATTCCTCATAGAAACGTGTTTTGGATCATAATATGCCGAATTGGGGTTCAAATTTCTGTGATATTAAGCTGTGTCTTCAAGTATACGTAGAATACGTACAGTAATTCTTTGTTTTGAATCGACTTGACTTTTGTACCAGGCATATCCATTTCATCAAAATATTATTTATCTTCATCTTCGTCACCTTCCGACAATGATGCATCTCGATTATCGTTTTGATTTCCAGCTTTTAAAAATATTTTTGCAGCTTCTACTTTAACATATTCCTCATCAATCTCCCGATGATTTTTTATTTGGAAGAAATGTCATACAACCATATGACATTTGAATTTGACATCCATCAAAATTTTTAAACCAAAAATCAAGTTTGCCACAATTAGGGTTGTACAAAAACCAACAAAATTTCAAATTTCCCTTTGCTCCCGATAGCAGCTCCGAATAGCAGCTCCAGATAAATATGTAGAGCTAAATATTTTTTTATATATTTTTAGTTAAAAAGTTGACTTAGAAATTATACATTAGTTTTAAATAAATTAGTTATATGTATAAATAGCTTATCAAACATTAATTTTATAACAGAAAATTAGCTGCTCCGGATACCAGCTATCCGGAGCTAATAAAAAAACGCGGCTATTGTTATGTTTTTGCCTTGTCAATCAAGGTTCGTATCACTGGATTGTGAATAATACAAACTCAATTCAATTTATCACCAATGAATTTATTTATTTAGCACAAAAATTATTACAACACAATTTATTAATTATAATTCACAAATTCACCTAATATAAATTATTCTCATATTTTACTGTACACTTATAATTGTTATTTCGCACTATCCAAATGCATCACCTTTGGTTTACCTTCTTGTCCTGTAGGGTGCCGTCCATGTAGGTTGCACTTTCGACGACGAATTCTTTTTCCACTGTAGAACGCGGTTCAGTTTCAGCCGCTTTTCGTGAAATCTTCCGCCATTGGCTTGTTTGCCATAACGATCCTTCATCCAGCCACCGGACACTAGCACTGCTTTTCGCACAACTCGGCCCTTCTTATCCAATATGTGCTTAACCTGCTGTTCATTCGTTTCCTTAATAATTGTTTCAGATTTCGATGGCAGCTCCTCGCGCATCCATACCGCTAAATTTAAGTTTCAGCTCGATGTTATCGCTGCTCAATGTTCCTCGTCCAAAATCCAACACAAAGCCATTCATCCTCATAAAGTCCGTTCCCAAATGACCTCGTCTACAATGTCTGCAATTAGAATTTCGTGTTCGAAAATAGTTCTCCCGATCTTTATTTTTACGAACTTTTTGCCTTTTATCATTGTACTCCATTTGCCATTCTTAATTTTAACCCATCAACCAGCTGCACAACTCCTGCGATCAAGTCTTTCTGAAGAATTGTGTGGGTTCCTCCCGTATCCAGCGTAATGATGCACTTCCTCCTATCAACATCGCCCTTGATTGTTACGCTGCTTCCGCCTCATGCTACACTCGTAACTGGGATGAATGTTAGGGGGCAACCAGACGGGGAAGCCAGCTTCGGTTCCTTCAAACTGACTTCTAACCTTTCCACTTTACCGACTGTTGCCATCCGTTCATTCGATTCCTTCTCTTCTCTTGGTGCTCTTTCCACAGAAGTTGGTGATCCGTGCCGCTTTCTCCTTGCTTCCAAACAATCTCGCGAGATGTGGCCAATCTTGTTACATACCCAACATCTTCGCTTGCTGCTTCTAAACCTTTGTCCCGACCGTTCGGTGTTTGCCCGCGCAAAAGGTGACGATCTCCTCTCTCCTTTTATTACTTTCCGACAATCGCTTGAGATGTGACCCAACTTGTCACATTCCCAACACCTAAGCCTGCCGCTTCTAAATTTTGGTACCGTCCGCTCGATGTACCCGTTTGCGTCTAAATTCATTTGGCGCCTAAATAATGACGATTTGGCGAAATTCTGCACAGCCTCGATCGTTAACGCAAACGCAACGATTTCCGCGAAGGTTGCGATCCAGGTCTCTGGATCTCGAATGCCGTCAATTAATGCGTCAATTTTTAGCCTTTCCATATAATTGGCCGATGTACTGGTATGCGCTAGATGTACTAATCGCTCGATTGCCGATGAAAATTCCTGAAACGATTCTCCCCCCTTTTGGTAGCGGCTTTTAAATTCCATGCGATAGATTTCCCACTTGTGGTCACTACCGTACTTCCTATCCAGCGCCTCCATAATTTCGAAATAACTCCTGCGATCTTTTTCCGGAATTGTTTGTAAGGTCTCCGCTGCTTCACCTTTAAGGGCCACTATTAACGCTGCGTCGAGATGTTCATCGTTCCAACGGTTTTGATTGGCTGCTGTTTCAAATTGAAATTTGAAAATGCCGAAAGATGGCTTTAACTTAATCGACTGTACCACTAGCGTCGTTCTTTCACTTGCTTTGACATCTGTTAACTCTTTCTCGAGACGTTGAACCTCTGCTTGTAATTTATGTTGCACCCGTTGAATATCCGTTTGAAATTTCTCTTCAATCTGCTGAACCTCCATTTTGGCAAGATGAATTTCCGTTCGCAGTTTCTCTATTTCGCCTTGCAGATTTGTAGATAATTTTTGAATTTTCTCATCCATGTTCTTTTAACCTTCGGCGATTTCCCCCATCTGACGCTCTATAATTTGGTTTGACTGTCTAATTTCGCCCATCTGTTCTTTCATTTCGTATTTAATTTCTTGGTTAGACCAAGCACCACCTCCAACTGCCGCTCATTTGACTGCTCAATTTTCACCATTTGTCGTTCGTTTTGTTGTTTCATTAGACTCATCTGTCCCGTCATCTGGTTCATAGCTGCTATTAACAAATCGAAACTTCCAGATGGTAGTTGTGTTGTTTCGACTGACGACTGTTTATCTGCTGTCTTCTCTACCGTTGCCGCATCTGTTACTTCCACCACAAAATCATGTTGATCTGCGTCTAACCCTTCTTTCTCCATGGCACCACGTAGTCGCGTTTGTAAAGCTGCTTTGCTACCGTCAGTGGCCAAACCACGTTTCTCAAGTTCCCTCTTTAATTCTGGAACTTTTAATTCGTTGAGAATCATTTTCTTTATCTTTTTATTCACAATCCCGCCGCTGTCACCAATGTTACGTTTTTGCCTTGTCAATCAAGGTTCGTATCACTGGATTGTGAATAATACAAACTCAATTCAATTTATCACCAACGAATTTATTTATTTAGCACAAAAATTATTACAACACAATTTATTAATTATAATTCAAAATTCACTTTATATAAATTATTCTCAAATTTTACTGTACACTTATAATTGTTATTTCGCATTACAACACTTTTTAAATCACTTTTTAATTCCTTTTTAATCTTTACTTTATCGCTTTCCAAATACTAATAATAATCTTACAAGTTTACACTATCGCGTTCCAAATACTAATAATCCAATTCGATCTTGTTCGCATTTTTATTTACACAAACCAAGCTTCTCGAAAGTTCATGCCTTTTCCAGTACTAATAGTGTAGAAACATTTAGAACTGTTTTATCATGGAAAATTCCATTTAGTTTAGTAAAATATTGAGCTACTAGTTTAACTTATTCTATCACACGCTAGGTGTCATCGTCACATTATTGAATATCGGTTTATTGTATTGTTTATTTGGTGTTCCTAATTTTCGGATCAAGACAATATATTCGGTGGGCCTCATATTTTCAAGTTCTGACTTGATGTTGTCTTTGTAATGTTGCCAAATTAGGTTGTATTTGTACTGCAATTGTTTTCCACTATGACTTAAAAAATGTCTATGTTTTTGAAATAAATTTACGATCAGGAGATAAATTAGGAGCGCACAAAACCTTTTCGCTTAAAATTCAACGCCATTAAAAATGTTGCGCCCTGCGCACATTAGTAAATTCAAATTTTAGTCAATTAATACATTTTTGTAAAGAATACCAAGCACGTTATAATGTATGGAAATGGTTCAAAATAAATTGAATACAAGTTCATAACTAAGTTATACCCTAGACATAGTGGGGTTTAATAAATCCGATTTAGCTAAACCTTTTTAACTAATCCACAACTAACCTTATGGCCCTGACACACAGTGGTTTATTAAATCTGAAATAGTATTGCAGCGCCTCTCTTGTTTGGTATTGATATTAATCCAAACGTCAAATTGTTTATTTGTTTATTTTCCTTAAATTTACACGCTCGCATTTTGTTGATTGCTTGGTGACAAAAAAAATACAAAATATAATTAAATAATAACAATTAAAATGGAATCCGCAAAAAAAAAAATCCGCTGCGAATGGACTGATGATCAAACCAAAAAATTACTCGACTGCTGGTCTGAAAAAATAGATTAACTTCGAAAAACAAAACGAAACTCCTCCGTCTACAACGACATTTCAAGAAGTCTTGAGGACATTGGAGTAAAAAAAAAACAGCCGCGGAAATTAAATCGCACATTAAAAATCTTACTGCAAGATATGTGGTAGGTGTGCTCATTCGTTTAAAAAAATAAACAATAATTTCATCTCTGGATAAAGGACCACATAACCTCAAAAAATTAGACGTATACATAAAGTGAATTCTTTTTTTTTTCAATAGTAAAGCATTAAAAACGTCCTCATTTTAGTTAAATTTTATCCAGAGTATAAATTATTTACATAAACATAAATTTGTTTATGGAATATCTTCTTGTAGAGGCGAGAAAATAAGTGTTGGACCCAGTGGTGGATCACCATCATACAGGAAATTTTTTTGGGAGGTTAGCTCCATAATTGGCAGTTCCCCGTCAAACGACGATGATTTAATACAGAAATCTATAATTGTTGAAATTTGTAAGTAAAAGTAAAAAATAATTGTCTTATAAAAAATATTGTATTATAGTTTGCTTATGTATTGCCGTTGCTTCAATATCCAGTTCTGCTCGACGACCTAGAAAAATAGGGCAAATTCAGGAAGAGTTTCAAACAGATTTCAAGGGGAAATGATTGCCTCGAGAATTATTGCGAACAAGCAAAAAACTATCAGAAGGAATATTTAGACTTAATGAAGGAGACCGTAATAATGCAAAAAAAATGGCTTGCATTTTTTTACAACTAATAATAATAATTAGATAACTATGAATTGATGGAAGTTCAATGAAATATTAATGAATTTGGATAATAGATTATTGATTAAGACCTGAGTGTATACACATACTGAGAATATTTTTTAATTTTATATGTAAACATGTGATGCATTTATTGTCTGTGAAATAAATTTTTAAAATTATTAAACAAACCTGTATACAAATATTTTGCGATACTAGTTCTTATGGCCGATGCATTTAAATTGTCTTCGCATTGCCTCGTCGTATTCGTTGGTTGATTTAGCACAGAATGTACTTGCATTTCTTACTCAGTGAACTTAAAATTTCTGAAATTTCTTAAAAGCTGCATTTCTAACCCTCGACCAATTTTCCGGAAGCGCCCCTTCAAATGCCCAAAACCATTTTCAACAACACGACGGGATCGTGACAGCATGTAATTCTCGTACGTCAACGGGCAATAAGTTGTTTCCTGGGTACGGTTTCATAAGGTATGGGCTCAGCTTGAACGCTGAATCTCCTAAGAGTAAAACGGCCATTGAAGCTCCCTCTGTTGTTTTTTCGTTCTTATAAAATAGCTCATTATTTTGGTGCATCTGTTTTAATTGCGATTTTTCAAAAAAATATAAGTCGTTGTTTTTACATGGGGAACCTACGTTAATGTATGTGAAACGATAAATTATTTTCATTACCTGTAATCAACCTGTAATACAATTGAATACCAGCCCTTATAGTTATAGTAATCCGTTGCCTCTTCCTTAGATGGGCGTACTTCTATGGGGCAACCATCTAAAGTAAAAATTGTATAAACATTTTATAATATTAAACTCGACAGTAATAAACCTACCAACTGCCCCGTAAACTTGAGGAAATCCCCATGTTCGCTGAAAACCTTCAGTGAGCTCTTTTATAGTCTCATCCGTTGGAGGATAATATGTGAAACTATTGTTTTCTTGTGTAAAGCATACGGCTTCACAAAATTCCAACAGCATCTCCCTGACCGTCAATCGTCCTACGCCAAACAGGCTAGCCACCGTCCGACATTCAGCTGATGATGCCAAATAATATAACGAAATTGCGACCCTCTTATCAATTGGGATACAATTTCTAAACGAAGTATCCATTTTTTCGATGCACTTCACTGATTCGACAAATTCATTAAAAGTTTGTCGACCCATTCTGAAGTCCTCAGTAAATTTTTGCTCGCTGTACGATGGCACTTCTACCTCCCAATATAAACTTTCTCTTATCTGAAATGGTTGAAAATGAAATTGTTAAAATATGAGTTTACCTGTTATTTATTCTATTTTAACAAATTCCACAATTTACGGTCAATACTTTTTGTAGCATTTCGGGCGATAAATAACGCAGTAAACTTTTAATTTCGCTCAAAATAAAATATGGCCAATCCCTCGCACTCTTTTATTAGGCCTTGTAGATGTTTTCCTCTTACTTCTAATTGTTGCACTTGTTGCAAAATCATTTGCAAATTTGCCGAATCCATTCTTGCTCAAATATTTTTAGCACTTGTTTAGGAAATTTAATTTTGAACACTATAAAACACTTTGAAGCACTATAAAAACCACAAATAAACTTTAAATGTCAGAAACAAAACATTTAAATCGCCATTGTTAATTTCTCCTACCACAGGATGGCAGCAAGTACCTATTATAATTTTATGTAATGATATAAATTAACTTTATTTTATATCATTACATAAAATTTTATGTATATAGTTAAAACATAACTGATGTCGTATAATCTGCCGTACTACGGCGCCACTTGGCTTTTCACTAAATCGATTTAATTACTAAACCCAAAATTATACGAGCTTAGCTAAGTCTGAACTTGATACATTGCGGCTAATCTCGAAAAATTTACTAAATCGGATTTATTAAATCGCAGTCTGTCAAGAGTATTAACATTATTTCGAAAATCGTAGCATTTTAAAAATCAAATATACCAAAAAGACACACCTTGGTTGGATTAGGGTTAAATGGATCTTTTATTTGAATGAAATTTACCTTAATTAAAAAGCCTAATTTCCAGTTAAATATGATTTTCTTGCATATACATAAATGGATTTAATAGTAGTTTTCTGCGGATTTAAAATAAAATTTCATTAATCATTTTTAATTTGTTTAGATAAACAAAATTATTTGGGCTCTCCATTAAACTATGTGTTGTATAATTTATATGCTCGCATCCGTGGCGACATCAGCAACAATGTGTGAAACATTCACATGACACTCAGCCATCATTCAAACAAATTATCGTAAATGTTGGGAAAACTTTCCACTTTAATTAACATAAACGGTTGAAAAATGGCAAACAATAGAGATTAACAAAAATAGATTTTCCGCATTTATACAAATTGTGAAAAGTTGTTTTAACTTTTTTTTTTGTATTTTGAAATACAGACCATAAACATTTGTTAGTTTTTCTATTGTTTATTTGTTTATTTTATCTCAAAATCTGAGATTTTGTCCGAAATGCAATCAAACAATTTTTTGTTCTTTTTTGTGGATTTAAATCAAGATTCAGCCATAGCTAATCGCACATTTATCTTCTTTTGTATCTTCTTACTTGATCTTCGTCTCAAATTTAAATTACTTTTATAAAGCTACCATTGTTCATTGGATTTATCTCGTTATTTGTTATTGTTGTTCGTCTAAATTAATTCATAAAGCTATACAAAAAAAAACGTTTTTGTTTCAAATTTTATTCAAACAAAGTGAAATTGAATTTCTTCTTTATGCGAACAGCGAAACAGATGATTGTAAATTTTATATGTATGTACATTTGTAGTAAAGATAGGTGAAATTTAGCTTAGTGATTTTGGAAATTACTCAAACTACTTTTGGTGTATGTATTTTGTTCCACAAGAACATTTTGTGGTACAATTATTTCGGTTGAACAGTTAAATTTTCTATTTTTTGTTTGTTTTAATTTTTAAAAGATTTTGTGTTCTGATTATTTTGATTTGACAAATGACGAACGTAAAAGAATTTTTTTTTTTTGGGAAAGAATTTTGTGATTTATCAAACGAATTAGAGCGTTGCATATAAAACGTCTATTCAAACTACTAACCTATTGTATTGTACCGTTTTTATCAAGGTTCAATACATTTTTGGTTGATCACAATTGATCTGTATATTTTGATCAATATATTCTTTGGTTAAATTTTCAATACCATCGAAATTATATGTACATATAACGTAATTTGGTGCCCTTAATATATAATTAGACACAATGCTTCTAATTAAATATAATTGATTTTAAAATGCTAATTTTTCATTTCTTTTTGTTTATTTACAGATTTAACAATAACACACCATAAAAAACTTTAATTTCGTGACCAATCAATATTTCAATGACGAAATTCCATAAGAAGACGACTAATCTTAAAACGTAACAAAGACCGCATGTAGAGAAAGTAAAAAAAAAAAAATCTACCAAAAACTTTATCATGATTCCATCGTCTTGGATACCGGAATTTGGAGAGACGGCTGGTAATTAAATTTAGTTCAATTATGATATTTAGTTCCAGAAATAATTTCGATTTTTTTAAAATTATTTTTAGATTTGCTACTCAGCTCACGTGCAATGCTCGAACCAATATTGGAGGAGGGATCCGAAGATGAGGGTGAAAATGGATTAAATGAATTGTGGTCACATTATGAAAGTGTTTGGAGTTCAGAATCGGATACAGGTTCTGTAATACGTGTTGATTTAGTACAAGGTTAATTTTTATTTATTTTGTTTTGTGTTGTTATAGATTTTAGAGATTAAGTACTTTACTTTAAATTCTGAATTTGATGATTTGTTAGTTTTTTTTTTCTGGTTTTGTACGGTTTCAAAATCGGATAGAAATTGGTCAAGGCTATGTTTACGTGAAGTATTAAGAACAGTTTAGATAAAACATTGTACAAAGTTTTAAGCAGCTTTACCCATTGAAATAAGTAGGTTATTGGTTCTTGTCATTATATAAACCTAATTGATTTGTCGTTATACGATGAAATTATTTGATGCTTGATGCAATCATTTATCGTTTAATTAAGGAACAACACCTTATTTTCCAGCTGTAACTAGTTCACCGTTAGATTTTCAAATTTGCTACCAACCACCAAGAGAACGATACCAATTTAAATTTCCTAGGGACCATCTAACCTATTCGAGTCCAAGAAGAATTTTATAGAAACTTGAGCTTCTAAATTGATGCGCGAAGATAAGTATACCTTCAGAACTCTTTAGAAAATGTGAACTACTTAACTGTTTTGTAGATTTATCAATAATTCCCTTTAAATCGATTTGCAAACTAGCTAAATTCCAACGGCATTCATTTCATTGTTAAATTTAAAGCGAAATCATCATTTTCCAGCAGAATGAGGTTTATTTTCTGAATGGGAGTCATGTTGTTTAAACAAATGTAGCTAACCTCCAACTTAGCAGTTTATTTTGATGATGCACCATCAGATTTGATAAAATCCATGAAAAATATCAAATAATCGAAACTTTTGTCATTTCCTTGTGAGAAAAAGCTAATTTAATTTAGATTATTTTAAAACTTTTTTAAACTTTCCCGAATTTTAGAACTTTAGACTGGTACCTAATTTTAGAATTAATTCCAATTTTTTTAAATATTCGAATACGAGGGTGAATCAAAATGTCTTGCAATATCATATGAAAAAAAAGAGTGAGTGAGACAACTATATATTTTTTTAAAAAATTTTTTGTCGCGGTGAAACTTATAGAAACAAAATTCGATGTAAATTTTACAGTTCGTTTGTTTTCTTCTGTTTTGAAAAAAATTCAAAATGAATGAAATTGAATATCGTGCCGTTATTAAATTTTTCTGTAAAGATGGACGCAATGCAATTTATATATTCAATTACATATCAAAAGTTTACGGCGAATTTGCACCATCATCAACAAAGTGGGTAAAATTGTTCAAAAGTGGTCGGGTCGTCCCGCAGATGCTATTAGCCATGAAAACATACTTTTGGCAGCATCAATTGTATTAGAGGACCGCCGTATTTCTGTTTCGCGGTTAGCCTGGAGACTTTCCCTTTCATATGGTACCACTTATACCATATTACATGACCACCTTCACATGTCAAAAGTAAGTGCACGATGGGTTCCCCGTTTGTTGACTGCACAACAAAAAAAAATTCGTGTTCAAACTTCAAAGGCGATTTTAGAAATAAATGAAGAAGATCCAGAAAACTACTTGGATAACATAATAACAGGCGATGAAACATGGATTCATCATTGGGATCCGGAATCCAAACAAGAATCGATGCAATGGATTAAACGTGGTGAATCACCACCAAAGAAATTCAAAACTCAACCGTCTGCTGGTAAGGTTTTGGCAACACTTTTTTGGGATGCTGAAGGGATATTGATGATTGATTATATGCCACCGAAAACCACAATCACAGGCATCTATTAAGCACAGGTTTTGCGAAAATTGAAAAAAGCGATCCGGGAAAAACGGCCAAAGAAAGTTAGAAAAAAAACCTTACCTCTTCACGACAATGCACCAGTGCACAAGGCAAAAGTTGCTCAAGCTGCATTAAAGGACTGCGGCTTCGTGGAAATTCTGCATCCACCATACAGTCCAGACTTGGCACCCAGTGACTACTTTCTGTTTCGCAATTTGAAAAAAAAATTAAGGGGCCGGAAATTTTCCAGTGATTCTGAAGTACAGTTTGTTGTAAATGAATATTTTATGGAGCAAAAGAAAACTTTTTTTTTAGAGGGCTTAGACAAGTTAATTGATCGATGTAACAAATGTATAAATCTTAAAGGAGATTACGTCGAAAAATAAAAATATCGCTGTCTCACTCACTCTTTTTTTTCATATGATATTGCAAGACATATTGATTCGCCCTCGTATATTCTTTGTGTGGTGTACATTAATTTGTTGCTTGTGTGAAAAAATTCAAAATGCCGCGAAAGTCAAAAGACCATGCGCAAACTCATGAAGAGAACCGATCCGTAATCTGTTTGTTCTGTTTAAAGAAAAAGGACAAGATGTGGAATATTGTAGGCATATTGAAGAGTAGAATAAAAAATGTGGTAAATATTAATGTTGACGATAGTCGATATCCATCCGCTGTTTGTAGTACTTGCAAAATCGTTCTTTACAAATCCAGTAAACAAGGGTTCGGAGATCAACCCACGTTGTCTTTGCCGGACTATTCTGATTTTCCGGCACTTCCATGTGCAACCAGATCTCAGGATAACATACTTTTTGAGTGCAATTTGTGTAAACTTGTGCGAGCTCAACCACGGAACATGATTCTCGGGAAAATGATGAAAAATAAAGAGGTTCATAGGAAATGTAAGAAATGCGGAGGAGAATTGGATACCAAGAATTTCTGCACTTCTTCAAAATGCGTTTCAACTCTGATCGACCTAATTAAAAATAATTTATCGTTAAAAGAAAAGGAACAATTGACATCGTCAATATTGAAAGACATTTTAGTTGCACCAGAAAACTCAACAAAACAAGGACAGTTGTGTTTATCATAGAAAAGAGGGAAAAAACTACCAGTGTTAGTGAATACAAACAATGTTGCCAGCAGTTCGGGAACATAATCACTCGCAGCAACCGATATTTTAAAAATCAGTACAGATTTAGGTCTGTCGACATGAAAAACAAATTCACTGACTGCTGCGTTGCGAGTTGGTGCTGGGAAGAGGAAAATATTCCAACCCAACTTAAGACAGGATTTGTTTTTGTTAAATCATCGTCTTGATTCCTTTTTCGAGTCTCGATTTTGCGAAGAGGTGAATACCAAAAATTCCCGGGCAATAAAAAGATCTGAATGTTTTGTGTATTGCAATGATGTGCCAGGATTGGTTGACTATATTAAAGAAAAAAGAGCATTGCAGGAAGTGGATTTGAAATTCGGTCTTGACGTGGCGGCGGATTTTTGAAATTTTTTTTTGATCTATTCAGTTCAAATTTGATGAAGCTAATGGTAATTCGGATACAAAGAAAGCGAAACAGCAATATCAAGATGGAGTACAAGCCAGGAAATTTAAGGATTCGTGTGTGAGGAAATTGATCATTCTTGGAATTATTTCTGATACGCAAGAAAACTACATGAATGTTCGTATTCTCTGGTCTTGTCTGAATTTGCAGTGCATTAACACAATCATTGCTACGGATCTGAAACTAGCCAATATCATGACTGGTGTTATGGCGCATTCTTGCCATTTTCCGTGTACGTGGTGTACCGCATCGAAAGACAATTTAAATATGTGCGGAAATTACAGAACCATCGGTACCTGCCGTGAAAATTCAGAGGCCTTCAAAAATACCAGTAACATCCACGAACCTATATTTACAGGAAACCCAGACACGCTGATCATCGAAATAATCCCTCCACCTGAACTTCATCTGATGTTGGGAGTTGTAAACATCCTGTATAACCACATGCTGAAAGAATTCCAGCATGATGCCGAAGAATGGGCTAAGTCCTGCAATGTGTCCAAAGATTTCGTACATGGGGCTTCCGCTTTTGCTGGAAATGCCTGCAAAACTTTATTAAACAGAATAGATATTTTTCGGGCAAAATGTACCATCCATTGTTTGAATTATGTCAAATGTTTTAGTGACTTTTCAAATGTCGTGAATTCGTGTTTTTCAACTTTTCTTGAAGAAAAATTTAAGGTTTATGTTTCGCAATTCAAAACAAGTTATCTAGACCTGGGAATCTCAACCACTCCGAAAGTTCATGCCGTTTTTTTTCACGTGCCATATTTTTGCCGCAAAATGGACTGTGGACTCGGTTACTATAGCGAACAAGCGATGGAGTCCGTTCATCACGACTTCAAAAATACATGGGTGAATTACAAAGTAAGTCGCACACATCCAGATTATAATACTAAACTACTGAGAGCTGTACGGGTATATAACTCCCGTCATGTTTAAAGAATGATTTTTTTTTCCAATTTTTGGGTAATTCAAACAAAAAAACTTCAAATAAATTCCGTCATTTGATATCGATATACATCTTTCCTCACCATCGATATATTTTTCTATTCAATGATCATTTTTGTAATAGATTTCATAATGAAGTTTCATCGATTTGTGAATAAAGATTAATTTTTTACAAGCTTATCATATGATTTTTTAATATTTCCAAAAGGCAATCACTTATTAGTATTCCAGTAGAAGGCGTTTTACAAACAATTCAAGGCATTCATTCCAATATCGATCACGAAAAAAAACTTGATTTTTATTGAAATTTAGTTTAAACTGAGTGTTTTTTTTGTATTCCTAGAAGTTTTTGTTCGCATTCTTGCAAAAAAGGAGCCATTTGGAGAAAAATTGAAAATTCAAAATAAAATTTTTTTTTCGAATTTTCTCATTTTGGGCGCAAAAAATCTTAAAATTGTGTTTTTTTGAAAACGGCTCCGGGGATTTGGCTGATTTTTGCGTTTTGAAATTCTCGAAGGTGAAACTTTCAATGGCCGAAGGGAAATCGAGAGTGTTTTTTGGCCCATTTAAACTTGGTTCAGGGACACCGTGACTGACTTTCCACATCAAACCTCTCATAACAGAGTTTGTATATTTGGATGTTGTTTAATAAGCCCAAAGTGTTGCAATTGCAATGCCACTTGTATAGGACATACAAAACAATTTTTAGAAAAAATCCTTTTTCAATGCAGAAGTGACTACAATATTTAGAATTTGGCTTATAATGCGTTGGTGAATTTGGAAACTGAACCATGAAATTATTAGACAACATTTCGTTATAGAGAACAGTGCTCGCTCTGTTATTCTTCAAATTGTTCTAATGAGAGTGCTTGGCATTCAAATCATCGCCTATAATATATTTAGTACGAAATCTAGTGAGAATTTGTATGTCAGATTTAAATTTACTCCGTCCTTAGTATTGGTGTGCCTGTTTAAATTATATGCTTTTTAACCAGCTTTCTGTAATAAGTGCAAAAGTTTCGTCTAGTTTATTATTTATACCGTGTGCGTTCCATATTAAAATCTTAAGGCTTTTGTTGTATGCAGATTTAAGATTGCTATATAGAGATATGTATTTATTAAGCGCGCTATAAAAGCGAATTGTTCTGATTTGTTTTTACAATGTATTAAACTAGAGACCATATCACTTTCCAGAGCTAAGATTTACCAGGGCGATCTTATTGCGAGTTATATATTATTGATTTAGAGTTTTTCGCTATTGGATTTAAATTTGTATGAGAAATAGAACTCCCTGCAAGCTGTATGTGGTACCTGTGCTTTCGTTGAATGTTTATTGGGCGTTTTTTTAATGTTTCTTTATTTTAGCGTTCTCTTGAATGAGAACGTTGTCTTTTAATTTAGAACGGTCAGGTGAGTTTGCTGCATGATTTCCATTACAAAGGCAACATTTTAACAGAGCCTCCGGTATATACCATTTTGTTGATTCATGATTGAAGTACCGTGTCCACACTTGTTACAACGGCGACATTGAGTAGGTGTAGATTTCAAAGGTGTGTGATAAAGCCAATTTTGTAGTGCACCCTTTTTCGGAGATAATTCGATGACCTCTAATATGTTTTCTTTTTGAATTTCATCTATACCATGTTCGGTTTGACCTATTTACCTTTATTATTTCTGCAACATTGGTCTGCTTTGGTAAACCGTTTAAAATTACTTTGAGTAGTTTTCTTTGAATGAATGGTAAGTAAAATATTCAATTCCGTCACCTTCAAGATATTTTCTCAGATTATTGTAATCATTTAAGTTGGTTACAGAAATGTTGAGTCTAATACTGCAAAATTTTTATTAAAAATTGTTTTATGTTTAGTTTATTTACCATCATTCAATTCATTGTTGTTAATATTTTGAACAACAATAGGTATCACAGCAGATTTGGTATTCCTATAATTTAGTTTGTCTTCAAGGTCAACTTCAATGCTTTCACCACCCGCATATACTAACATATTGAAAGTGTTGGTGATGGCAATGCTAGAACTGATTGATAACATTGACGTAGTCATATTTGTATGAGTGCACAACGAATTTTTTAGATTGGTTTTCATTAACTAAATGTTGTAGGTAACTGTCACATAGTTTATAATCCGATTTAGAATTTTTAAATGATCTTATTTTTAAGGTTGCATAATTGCGACCTTTGTTATCACAATTTATTTTAGATAAAAAATAAAAAAAATCTTAAATGACACAGTAAATAAATATAGTATTTCATCAATTTATATTTTAATTGATGTTACCTCTCTGTCGATTGGTAAAAAACAGTCCTAATTTGTCTTTTAGAAGTTTTAACATTCCTTTGGCCAATATAGTGGTTTGTTCTTTTAAATTTCTAAGCAATAATGTTAAAGCCGCTTCAGCTTTAGGCAGGTCCTTATCTTGGTTGCCTAACGCTTCTGCCCGGGGCGTTCGCCCTAGTATTTACCAATTTCTATTGCTTTTTGCTTTACTGTTAGTTTTACAATTGAAATAATAATGATCGACGTACAAAATCGAACCCCGTTCCTCAGGCTAACTACTAATAATTTATTCAATGATTATTGAATAGTCGCTCAGATAAAACAGTTTTTAGGCTAGTCACTTTTTCGAATTTGCAAAACGGGTGTGGTCTCATTTAGGGAAACAAGAAATCGCTCCGTTGCTATTAGGTATTTTCTTAAAAAGGAAGGTCAAACAATTTTTTCTCGGTTGCTGATGGTGAATATCGGACTAATTTCTCATAATCGAATGCCAATTTTAACATGTTTAGTCTTTTTCACAATTTAAAAAAAAATGTCGAGCATGCCCAAACCTTTTTATCTTATAAGAAAGATTATTTTGGAATGCTAGGCTAAAACTCCCGTTTTGCGACCAAAGTTCATGTCCTGGTAACATTACCTAGGGCTCTTTTCTTAAACTAAGTGTCGCGGTATAAAAGTAGGTCGACAGGTTTATTGTTTGGATCGCGAAAATTCACCAACATTTAAATAACATTTTCATGCCAAAAAGATTAAACGAAGTTTTATAATTTTTAATTCTTTTCTAATTCGAATATAAAACCAAACCAATCAAGTCCAATCACTTCAATTATATGAAATAGATTTTGTTTAAAAAACTGTGTCAGGTTCGAGACATAGAATTTTTTTCTCAGGTTCAAGCTGTACTAAATTCTTCTTTTCTTAATCGCTCGATGTTTTCTAACTCAAATTTCCCTCGGTACTATGGTAATGAAAAATGCCTTCATTACAATGCAATTTGGTTTCAAAAGTCAAATTGTAACCCGCATTATAAAATCCTAAACAACGCCTTTCAATTTGTTGCTGAATATTCATTGGTTACAAAACTAATTAAAGCTCAGGCCCATCTGAAAAGACACTCTCTCTATCTCAATAATTATAATCTATACCCGTCAAAGTTTCTTGAAGCAAATATAATAACGTCAAAGCTAACAGGTACTCCTGTTCCGAAACACTATCTTTAAAACAATAGAACAAGAGGAAATCCACTTTTCAAATGACTACTCAAACCTTTTAGGTACTAACCCCTTTTAGTCACTGCCTCCAATTTTACATTTAGAAGGTGCATTTAAATTTTAGTTTCCAAATTTAACAAGCTTTTAACTTTTTTTTTTTTTTTTTGAACTTTCGAAAAGTCCCGTAGTTTAGAGAATGTGTGTCAAAGAAGAAGTAACAACTACTAAATGATATAAAAATTAGTTCAGCTATTAAAATGTAGGTGAAAAATAATTTTGTATTGTTACGTCTTTGCCTTGTCAATTAAGGTTCGTATCACTGGATTGTGAATAAAACCAATTCAATTTAATTTATCACCAACGAATTTATTTATTTCACACAAAAATTATTACAACACAGTTTATTAATTATAATTCACAAAATCACTTTATATAAACTATTCTCAAATTTTACTGTACACTTATAATTTTTATTTCGCACAATTTTACTATTCACTTTTACTTTTTATTTCCACAAAAACACTTTTTAAATCACTTTTTATTTACTCTATCGCTTACCAAATACTACTAATAATCTTACAAGTTTACTCTATCGCGTTCAAAATACGAATCATCCAATTCGATCTTGTTCGCCTTTTTATATACACAAACCAAGCTTCTGGAAAGTTCACAACTTTTCCAGTTGGAATAGCGTAGAAACATTACGTAACAATTTTTGTCATGGAAAATTCCATTTAGTACAGTAAAACATTGAGCTATTAGTTTTACTTATTCTATTACACACTAGGTGTCACCGTCACAGTATTAAGTGGTTGGTAGTAGTGAAATCAACAGTACCCAAGTATTTTTACATCCGAAAATTTTTGTATTTTTCTGACACCGCTGATTTCATCTCCGATTCTTTTCCGAATTAATGTCCGATATATTGTAAGATTTACTATGAAAGTCTCCAAAAATATCGGAAAATGCGGACAAAAAATTAGGTTATGGTACGACAAATTTGTGGGCGGGGCTTATAATATAAATTTTGGCGGCAAAATTTCACTTTTGAATTTAAATCTAGCTTTAATTAAAAATATATTTTTTTTTTTTAAATTTTTTTTTAAGAATACTTTTTATTTTTATTACATGTATAAATTGCAATATTACATTTAATATAATATATAAATTTTAACTCCACCTAAGTAAATACATTTTTCTATCTTCATTTACTGCGTGCATCGCATGTTCAACTTCCTGAGGTGTTTCACGTTGGAGAGCTGCAGTAATTTTAAACTTAGTCCTTTTATTTGAATATTCAATAATTTCGGTTGAATCTTCTAATTTCTGTAAAGAAAAAAATCGTTACAATATTATATTGTATTCAAGGTACAAGACCTAAGTAGTAAAACCAAAAAAACCATCCTCTGTCCCACACAGCAACAATTTTGATGCAATTAAATTTTGAATGTGCTTTTGTAACGTTTCATTATTTGACTGTAGCGTTTCTTGTATATCCTTACGTGATCACATCACATGTCTCAAACAACAATAGGATAGCCATTTGAAAAGTTTACATCGTAATGATATAAGGTTTCTTGAGGTATGAGACTTTGAGTTCACCATGACAAAAATGGTGTAGCCACGTAAGTTTTCGACCACTAAAATTTATATGATAATATTTCTCAAATATTCCAATGGATTTTTCCAATTCCTGAGGTATCGAAAATGTAATTGAGGTACCATTGTCGAACCAAGTAGTGGCCAGGCGCCTGCTTGTAACACTTTTATTGATAAATTTATTCCTATTTCAGAAGTATTATCTTTTAAGTAATTATTAAATTTATTATTTAAATCAGCCGATACCGAAATATCGGTACACTCAACACACTCACCTTTTCGCTAACATTTTACTGTAAAATTTTCAGCCGATTTCGTTTTTTTTAATAAACAATCACAGTATTTTGCCACCAGCGATATTCTATTTACGTATAACGCAATCGTAATGGCGCCTACAGAAAACAAAAATACGATTCTACTTCAACGCTACATGTGTCGAAATTTGGAAACCAAATTTCATCATTTTCCGAGATTTTCGTCTGAAAACCGGACAAAAATTGATAACCGGTTCAAGTTTTCAGTTTTGTTATATTTGGGTAAAATTAAATACCGAGCTCATTTTACCTGTCACACGAGTATTGTATTCCTCATATTCTTTGTAGAGGAAAGAAGCGATAAAGAATTTGTATGACAGATTCAAAACGAAACAGAAAATTGGCATTTGCTGTTCGTTTGTTTTACGCATTTTGGTGTCGTTTCATGGGTCATGATCTGATCTGGATCAGATCAAACGTCAAGAAATTCGGCTAGAATTATTAGCAGAGCGTAGTTGATGGTGGATCCAAATAACAGATAATTAGATTAAACACAATTTATATTTAAGTACATTTATTTATACATGTAGTTAACACAAAGGTTAACGAGAGAGAGAGAGGAAATTACGTAATAATATAAATGTCAATGAGCCATAGGGTTCGTTCGCAAGTCACCAGAAGGGCACGTTCCTATTTATATGAATTACTACATATGTATGTATAATATGTATATGCCCAACACTCCTCCTTAATTCATATAAATTAAAAATATTATTGATAATTCAAACTACTCTAAGTTTTGCTTTACATACGTGCAGTTCTCGTCCTTAATCCATGCTGTTTTCAATTAAACCAAATTTAGAATTGAAATTGTTAAATTTGGAATTTGATAATGGCCTAGTTAACAAATCTGCAATTTTATTTTCGCTTGAACAATATTCAATTACAAGAGTCACATTCTCAATATTGTCTTTTATGTGGTGTGCCTTAATATTGTTACGTTTTTGCCTTGCCAATCAAGGTTCGTATCACTGGATTGTGAATAATACAAACTCAATTCAATTTATCACCAACGAATTTATTTATTTCACAAATACCCCTATTCCCTTAGTCGTGTCACTTGTCACTTGTACCGACAATCAAATTTTGGTATTCTCTTAGTCGATCGATGCGACAATCGTCGTTTGAAGTGACGAACATTCTTTATGTCGCGTTCTCTTATATTATCACTTCGATCGACTAAGAGAATACCAATTTAAAGTTGAAGTGACGCGACAATTATCACGTCGAATGAAGTGACACGACCAAGGGAATAGGGGTAAAAATTTATTACAACACAGTTTATCAATAAAAATTCACAAAATCACTTTATATAAATTATTCTTAAATTTTACTGATCACTTTTACTTTATTTATCGCACTACAACACTTTTTTAAATCACTTTTTAATTCCTTTTAATCTTTATACTATCGCTTACCAAATATTACTCATAATCTTACAAGTTTACACTATCGCGTTCCAAATACTAATAATCCAATTCGATCTTGTTCGCCTTTTTATATACACAAACCAAGCTTCTCGAAAGTTCACGACTTTTCCAGTTGGAATAGCGTAGAAACATTACGTAACAATTTTTATCATGGAAAATTCCATTTAGTACAGTAAAACATTGAGCTATTAGTTTTACTTATTCTATTACACACTAGGTGTCACCGTCACAATATCAATGTGTGACGGTGACACCTAGTGTGTAATAGAATAAGTAAAACTAATAGATCAATGCTTTACTGTACTAAATGGAATTTTCCATGATAAAAATTGTTACGTAATGTTTCTACGCTATTCCAACTGGAAAAGTCGTGAACTTTCGAGAAGCTTGGTTTGTGTATATAAAAAGGCCAACAAGATCGAATTGGATTATTAGTATTTGGAACGCGATAGAGTAAACGTGTAAGATTATAAGTAATATTTGGAAAGCGATAGTATAAAGATTAAAAAGGAATTAAAAAGTGATTTAAAAAGTGTTTTTGTGCGAAATAAAAAGTAAAAGTGATTAGTAAAATTTGAGAATAATTTATATAAAGTGATTTTGTGAATTTTGATTGATAAACTGTGTTGTAATAAATTTTGTGAAATAAATAAATTCGTTGGAGATAAATTAAATTGATTTTGTATTATTCACAATCCAGTGATACGAACCTTGATTGACAAGGCAAAAACGTAACAATTTGGTGACAGCGGTGGGATTGTGAATAAAAAGATAAAGAAAATGATTCTCAACGAATTAAAAGTGCCAGAATTAAAGAGGGAACTTGAGAAACGAGGTTTGGCTACTGATGGTGGTAAAGCAGCTTTACAAGCGCGACTACGTGACGCCATGGAGAAAGAAGGGCTGGACGCGGAACATCATGATTTTGGAGAGAAAGTAACGGATGCAGCAACCATAGAGCAGAAAGCAGAAGATAAACAACCGTTGGTCGAAAAGACACAAGAACATTCTGGAAGTTTCGATTTGTCGCAGTTAATAGCTGCTATGAACCAAATGACAGGACAGATGTGTCTAATGAAACAGCAAAACGAACGACAAATGGTGAAAATTGAGCAGTCAAACCAAGAAATTAAGAATGAAATGGAACAACAAAATCAGTCAAATCAAGAAATGAAACGACAAATGGTGAAAATTGAGCAGTCAAATGAGCGACAGTTGGAGACTATAAACCAGTCTAACCAAGAAATTAAAGACCAAATTGCAGATGGGCAAAAGAGAACGGACGAGAAAATTCTGGAATTGTCTACAAATGTACAAGGCGAAATAGAGAAACTGCAAACGAATTTTAAGACGGAGATTCAAAAGGTTGACGAAAAATTAGAAAGGAAGGTTCAACATGTTGAAGAGAAATTGCAAACGGAGATTCAACAAGTTGTGGAAAAATGTCAACGTCTCGAGAAAGATCTAACTGATGTCAAGGCAAGTGGAACAACGACGCAAGTGGTACAGACCGTTCAATCAGTTAAGTTAAAACCACCAAACTTCGACGGTACATCATCTTTCGGCATTTTCAAATTTCAATTTGAAACGGCAGCCAATCAAAACCGTTGGAATGATGAACATCTTGTCGCAGCGTTAATAGTGGCCCTTAAAGGTGAAGCAGCGGAGGCCTTACAAACAATTCCGGAAAAAGATCGCAACAGTTATCTCGAAATTATGAAGGCGCTGGATAGGAAGTACGGCAGTGACCACAAGCGTGAAATCTATCGAATGGAATTGAAAAGCCGCTACCAAAAGGGAGGAGAATCACTTCAGGAATTTTCATCGGCAATCGAGCGATTAGTACATCTAGCACATACCAGTACGTCGGCCGATTATATGGAAAGGCTTAAAATTGACGCATTCATTGACGGCATTCGAGATCCAGAAACACGCAGGGCGGTGATGTTGTCACCTAAAGCAACCTTTGCGGAAACCATCGCTTGTGCGTTAACAAATGAAACTGCACAAGCCATCACCAAACCGTCAATGAAAATACGCCGAGTAGAAATCGATACAAGCATAAACAACGAGCGGTCAACACCAAGATTCCGAGATGGAAGCGGCAAAATCAGATGTTGGGCATGTGATAAGGTCGGTCACATCTCTCGCGACTGCTGGGAATTAAGAAGAAAAAGGGGAAGATCACCATCTCCTATGCAGCGACGACCAAGCGGGGAGCAGGCGTTGGCTAGGCAAGAAGGCCAAATGACGACGGAGTCGTTAAACTACAAAGAGTCAGCTTAAAGGGGCAGAAGCTGACTCCCACAACCGATTGCCCCATAACCTCCATCCGCGTTTCGAAAGTAGCAAGAGGCGGTGACAGCTTAACAATCAAAGGCGACATTGATGGCACAGATTGCATCATCACTCTGGATACGGGAGCAAATCGCACGATTGTCCGTAAAGATCTGATCGATGGAGATGTACAACCAGCTAATGGATTGAAGTTACAAACAGCAACTGGAGATAGTTCAATAATAAAAGGCAAAAAGATCGTGAAAATAAAAATCGGGAGAACTCTTTTCCAACACGAAGTGCTGATTGCAGATATTGTGGATGAAGTTATAATGGGGATGGACTTCATGAGGGCAAATGGCTTCGTGGTGGATGTTGGACGAGGAGTTTTAAGTTACGATAACATCGAGTTGCCACTTCAATCTAGCAGTGCTGGAGCAACTATCAGGCGAATTATTATTGATCATCGGGAGAAGCTGCCACCGAATTCGGAGACGATCCTATGGGGAAAATTGGAGGGAGGTTCTGGGTCACCCAGGTTGTGGGTTGTGGAAGCTAACGAAGAGGAGAACGGAGCCAAGGAAATTATAATCGGGAAAGCCCTAGTTAAACCAAACAACGACTATAGAGTACCAATTAGGACTCTAAATCTCTCGGATAAGACGAAAACCATCAAGAAAGGGACAGTCATCGGAAAATGTAACGAGGTTTCAACTATAGTAAAGTGTGAACAGAGAAGTCCGGTTGAAAAAGCCGACATGCAAGGGCAGAAAGAAATGGTAGAACAACTTATGCAGAAATGGACCGAAGATCTTACCGAGTCACAGAAAAATTCTGCACATCAACTACTCAAACGGTACACGTCCATATTCTGCAGTACATCGGATAATAACGGAAGGACCTCAATGGTAAAGCACCGCATTGATACGGGAGAAGAGATGCCAATTCGTCAACCACCCAGGAGACTACCTTTGGCAAAACAACAAGAAGTCAATCGAATGGTAACAGATATGCAGGCAGCAGGAGTAATTGAACCATCTAATAGCCCATGGAGCTCACCGGTAGTATTGGTCGAGAAGAAGGACGGTAGCATGAGATTTTGCGTTGATTACCGAAAACTCAATGCTGTGACGAAAAAAGATAGCTACCCACTGCCAAGGATCGATGACACGTTAGACACATTATCGGGTGCTCAAATATTTTCGACATTAGATCTACAAAGCGGCTATTGGCAGGTGGAAGTCCATGAGGAAGATCGCGAGAAAACAGCGTTCAGTGTGGGTAACGGACTTTGGCAATTTAATGTTATGCCGTTCGGATTATGTAATGCCCCTGCGACTTTTGAACGATTAATGGAGCGCGTGTTAAAGGGATTACATTGGAAGACTTGCCTAATATATCTGGACGACATCATCGTTATGGGGAAGGATTTTGACGAGCATCTAAAGAACTTGGCGGAAGTTTTGGATCGGATACAGGCTGCCGGATTGAAGTTAAGTCCAAAGAAGTGTAAGCTGTTCAGAACTGAAGTCAAATATTTGGGTCATCTCGTAACGATTAATGGAATTCACACCGACGAAGAAAAGATCGCCGCGGTTAAGAACTGGCCAAGACCTAAAAATTTACACGAATTACGAAGCTTTCTCGGATTGTGCACCTATTATAGACGCTTCGTGCCAGGATTCGCCAACATCGCCAAGAGTTTACACGAGTTGACCAGGAAGAACAAAGCATTCGAATGGAAGAATGACCAGGAAGAAGCATTCGTGGAACTAAGGAGACGGTTGTGTGCCGCGCCAATCCTCGCGTACCCTATACCCAACGTGAAATTTATTTTGGACACCGATGCAAGTAATGACGGTATAGGAGGTGTGTTATCACAGAAAATTAATGGTCAAGAAAGAGTTATTGCGTACTTCTCCAAAACATTATCAAAACCGGAGCGTAATTACTGCGTGACACGGAAAGAATTGTTGGCTATAGTGGAGTGTGTCAAGCATTTCCATAAGTATCTTTATGGCCAAAAATTCCATTTACGGACAGATCACGGCGCTTTACGGTGGCTGTTACAATTTAAGAATCCAGAGGGACAAGTAGCACGCTGGATCGAACGTCTTCAAAGCTACGATTTCCAAATTGAACATCGGAAGGGAAGTGCACACAGAAATGCCGACGCATTATCAAGACTGCCGTGTCCAGTAGAATGTAAACATTGTGGCCATGTTGAAGCAAAGGAAGGCATCATCGACGGTAGGCTTACCCAAGTGCTGCCTGATGAGGAGTGGACCGACGAAATGATCAGGAAAGAGCAATTGGATGACACGGATTTATCAGTTATAATGGAATGGAAGGAAAAGGAACACCGGCCAACTTGGAGCGAGATCGCGGACAAAACTCCCATTGTCAAGGCTTATTGGGCTCAATGGGATAGCCTCCGTCTTGAGAATGGCTGTTTAAAACGATTGTGGGAAAGCACGGATGGCAAAGTGAAGCAATTGTTGCTGGTGATACCAAAGTGCCGGATTGTAGAAATTCTGAATGAGTATCATGGAGGAGCAAGTGGGGGCCACCTTGGAATTAATAAAACTCTAGCAAAGATACGTCAACGATTCTACTGGGCAGGATGTAGGCAGTCTGTGATAGAATGGTGCCAAAAATGTGACCAATGTGCGGCGGTGAAGGGACCCGCACGCAAAAGTCGTGGAACCATGAAGCAATATAACGTTGGAGCACCATTCGAAAGAATTGCAATGGATGTAGCGGGCCCATTTCCCACCACTGAGAGCGGCAACAAATATGTGCTAGTAATCATGGATTATTTCAGCAAATGGCCGGAGGTGTACCCCATTCCCAATCAGGAGACGACAACAATAGCTGATGCCGTGGTAAACAATTGGATTAGCAGATTTGGAGTGCCGATGGAGATTCATACCGATCAAGGACGGAATTTTGAATCGGTGGTGTTTCAAGAAATATGCCAGATGCTCGGTATAAATAAAACGAGAACAACGCCTTTGCATCCACAGTCTGACGGTATGGTGGAAAGATTCAATGGTACATTGGAGGAATATCTAGCAAAGGTCGTTGAGAAAAACCAACGCAACTGGGATCGACATATACCGATGTTTCTGATGGCCTATCGATCAGCAATACATGACACAACCGGAATGACACCAGCTAAAACGTTATTTGGAGATAATCTACGGTTACCTGGAGATCTAAAGTTTGGGGCTGTACCGTCATCGGCTTTATGTGGACAAGATTACGTAGACCGAATGAAAGAGGAACTTAATGAGATTCATCAATTTGTACGGGAGAAAATACGGATGTCAAGTGACCGGATGAAGGCTCGATATGACGTACGAGCAAATAACCAGGGCTTCCAGGAAGGGCAATTAGTATGGCTTCACAACCCGCAACGGAAAAAGGGATTATCACCGAAGCTGCAACCAGCATGGGAAGGGCCTTATACTGTCATCACAAGGATGAACGACGTGGTTTATCGGATACGGAAGGGACATCGAGGTAAACCAAAGGTGGTGCATTTGGAGAGGCTAGCCCTATACAGAGGAGGTGATTTCGGTCCTGTTCGGGACGAACAGGCTTAGGTGGGGGGTAGTGTGACGGTGACACCTAGTGTGTAATAGAATAAGTAAAACTAATAGATCAATGCTTTACTGTACTAAATGGAATTTTCCATGATAAAAATTGTTACGTAATGTTTCTACGCTATTCCAACTGGAAAAGTCGTGAACTTTCGAGAAGCTTGGTTTGTGTATATAAAAAGGCGAACAAGATCGAATTGGATTATTAGTATTTGGAACGCGATAGAGTAAACGTGTAAGATTATAAGTAATATTTGGAAAGCGATAGTATAAAGATTAAAAAGGAATTAAAAAGTGATTTAAAAAGTGTTTTTGTGCGAAATAAAAAGTAAAAGTGATTAGTAAAATTTGAGAATAATTTATATAAAGTGATTTTGTGAATTTTGATTGATAAACTGTGTTGTAATAAATTTTGTGAAATAAATAAATTCGTTGGAGATAAATTAAATTGATTTTGTATTATTCACAATCCAGTGATACGAACCTTGATTGACAAGGCAAAAACGTAACAAATGTGTTTCGTCCGCGTGTTGAATTTTTCCTCGTGAACCATATCGATGCAACTTTGATTGTCCTCGTATAATACAGTTGGTTCTGTTATTTGTAAATAAAAATTGTCGAGAATATTTCGAAGCCATATACATTCTTTTGAAGCTTCTGCAAGGGCGATAAATTCAGCATCCATAGATGATTCTGCTACACAAGTCTGTATTCTACATGTCCAACTTATCGGACCACCAAGAATAAAATCAAACCCTGTATCCGACTTTCTGGTTTGACGATCTTCACCCCTGTCTGCGTCTGAGAAACCAATCAGTTTTTCATTTTCGTTTGAAAAACCAAGTTGTAATTTGACTACTGCTATTATTTTTAAATACTTTATGACTCTTTTGAGCTCGATCCAATCACGTTGTGTAGGTTTCTCAACTCGTTTAGTCAATATTGATACGGCGGCCGAAATATCAGGACGTGTGCTTAAAGCCACAAGAGGCTACCGATTGCTTTTCGGTAATTTTCGTTATTTAAAAGTAATTCACCTGGGTCGTTTTTAAAAAATGCAATCTCCATCGGAGTATTGATTGGTTTTGCTTCGTTCAGATCGAATTCATGAACAATGTAATTGTTTATTTCACCCAAATTGTATATGATGAAACGTTTTTTCAGTTTAGTTTCGATGTGCGACGTCAGTTTTGTTGATGTGGATGCCATAAAAATATCATCCACATAAACAATTAAGTACATAATATCGCATTTATTTTTATAAGTGTACAAACATGCATCAAACCTGCTTTGTTTGAGACCCAATGCGACTAACTTAGTGTGGAGTGTTTGATTCTGCACTCTGGCAGATTGCTTAAGACCATATAAACTGTTATTGAGTAATCACACGTTTCTTTACCTTCTATTATATAGCCGGGCGGTTGCTTCATGCACAATTTTCTTTTAGTTCACCATTAAGGAAAGCCGATTTCGCGTCGAAATGTTGAATACTCATATTCTTTTGAGCGGCAACTGATAATAAAGTTCGTATAGTTGATTGTCGAGTCACTATTATCATTTAAGTCGGATTTTATTTTGTAAACCCATTTGCATCCGATTGCTTTTCTTTCAGCTGGTAATTTCACTAAATCGCACATGTTATTATCTTGAAGGGATTTGATTTCAAAATCTATTGCCTTGAGCCAATACTCTTTGTCATGACTGGTTATCGCTTGATTATATGATGTTAATTTGTTAATTTATATTTCTGGTGGAACGCTTTTTGTTATTCGAGTCGATTGTCGATGTGGAACGTCATTCCTAATAGTTTCAGTTGATTCGCTAGAGTTATCAATAACTGGTTCATTTATACTATCAGCTGGCTGATTTAATTCTTCCTCATCAGAATTAATCGGGATAATGTCACTTATTTCATCTGATGGAATTTCAATTTCAACTGCCAATTTTTATTGGACTGTTCTTGAGCAGTTTTCTTTATATCGGCATTTGGAATTTGAACGTCTCTTGATATGATAACTTTGCGTTGTTCGGGAATAAAACATCTGTATGCTTTGATTGCAGGTCAAAATTGAGGAAAATCGCGGATACGCCTTTTGCATCTAGTTTTTTACGGTGGCCATCTTGAATTCTAACACCACATTTGCTGCCAAAACGATGCAAATTTGCGTAAATTGGTTTTCTATTATTCCACGGAATATCCATGGTAATAGATTTTGCAAGAAATTAGCTGTTACAAGTGCCACATCCCAATATTCATTTTGCATCAAACAGTAAGCATCTTGTCATCTCGATCAGTGTTCTATTTTTTTCTTTCAGCAACTCCGTTTTGTTGTTGTGTGTAGCGTGCTGTGCGTTAACTCTGTAAACTATGTGATTTAAGAAAATTTTTAAATTCTCTTCCCATATATTCTCCTCCACGATCCGTTCTGATAATTTTAATTGTTTTATTGAATAAATTACGAGTAAGCTCATAATAGTGTTTGAATTTCTCGAACGTTTGTGATTTTCCGTAAGTAAATAAACCGTAGTGTAAAGGGGCACGGCTGAAATCATCAATAAAAGTAAGTACATACATTTTACCACTAGGAGTTTTCATTTGCATTGGTCCACATAAATCACTATGCACTAAATCCAAAACAGCGGATATTTTACTATATGATTCTTTTAGAAAACTCATACACGCCATTTTCCTTTTATGCATATTTCACAATTTGTTTTAAATTCAAATTTGATGTTACACTTCGCCACTTTATAACCCTGTTAGTTCTAATCATACATTTTCCACTACTTTAATGTCTGTATGGCCCAAAATTCGATGCAAATTGTTGTATCTTCAGGTTGGACAATTGAAACTCCAATTATTTATTTATTTAGATAACTTTCTTTATTTCAGACAGGTGGTGAAAAAGTACAAAATGGATTCTGTTCTGCCTCTCCAGGTTGAACATAGCTACAATTTCTTACATAAAATATTATAACAATATAATTATAACAGTTATCACGATATAACAGTTCCTCCCTTTTTTTGTACATTATAATGTAATTTTCCCATTTTGTCTTCAACCTAACCAAATTTCCATTTTTCATTTCCACTATAATTCCTCGCTGCCACTCTATCACCTAATTCATAACTTCTGATGGTTTTATCTCGTTTTTCTTTGGGAACCATAATTGAAAATTTATTTTTCGCTGGATATTTAAATATTAACTCCGAAAGAGAAAATTTTGTAAAAGGATGAGGCGTGATTCTGTAGTGAACCAGAATTTGTGCCAACCGAAATTCCAAATCACCTTTACTTGGATTCATGGCATGAATTTTGGTCTTGAGTGTCTGCACGTATCTCTCTGCCTGACCATTAGTCGTAGGATGATATGGAGCCGACCTCTTGTGTATAATTCCATTCGATTGCAAAAAATTTTTGAACTTTGGATTTACGAATTGAGTGACATTGTCAGAATATAACACACTTGGTAACCCAAAAATTGAAAATATATTTCTGAGCAATTTGATAGTATTATCCGTGTTAATTTATTTCATAACGTGAATTTCGGGCTAAAATGAAAAAAAACCAACCGTAAAAAGGTCTTGCAATCCACATGGATCCGCTCAAACGGATGGGGGGATTATTTTTGTTCTTTGAACAATAAATACAATTTTTCACTAAGTTTTCAATATCTCTATCGAAATTACTCCACCAGCAAAAACTACGACCTAAACTTTTCATCCATGTACTCCCAAAATGTGCCAAATGTAAATCATTTAATATTTTTGATTTCAAAATTTCAGGGATGACAACCCTTGATCCTCGCATTATACAATCGTTTTGTAATGAGAATTCTTGTTGATCAATACCAAACCGGTCTACATAAGAAATAACCGTTCCTTTAAGCAATCCTTCTAATAATGGTGTCAGGGCAACATCGTTTGCCGTGGCATATGCCAACTCTTTTATGGTTACAGGGAGCGTTTCTATCTGATTAACTTCATGTATGTCAGATTCTTCAATTTTAATTTCATCTTCCGAATGAATGTGTAGTCGCGAAAACGCATCAGTATTCGCATTGCCCTCACTGCGCTTGTATTTAATCGTATAATTAAATCCTGGCAAGAAAATTGCATAATGTTGCATTCTTGTTGCGGACATGTACGGTAGGAGTTTTGACGGCGAAAAAATGTCGATCAACGGTTTATGATCAGTGTACAATATAAATTCCCGACCGTATAAGTATTGAAAAAATTTCTCCGTAAATTGGCGTTCCATTCCATCCGGCATTATGTGCATTGGAGATGCATCTGTGGTCAGACAAATGGGAAGTTTATCGGAGTAATGTACTAAAAACTTATCCGACTGCATTATTTCCTTTAGTTTTTCAAATGAGTTTTCACAATCGGCATTCCAGTTCCAATCATTTCCCTTACGGAGTAACACATGCAGCGGTTCTGATATGTCACTTAGATTTTGGAAAAATCTGTGATAATAATTAATCAAACCTAAAAATGATTGCAACTCGGTACGATTTGTGGGCTTTGGAGCGTTTTTCACTGCCTCAATTTTCGAATTTGCTTTGTGAATGCCGGAACTATTTAACACATAACCGCAATACTCAATTTTGTCTTTCAAGAATTCTGTTTTTTTCAGGTTAACTTTTAGCCCGAATTTGGATAATCTACTAAAGACTTCTTCTATTCTTTGAAAATGTATTGCATCATTTGGCCCTGTGACTCGGATATCGTCTATGAAAACAGCTACTCCCTTGATACCAGTTAAAATACTTTCTATTTTCCTTTGCCATTTGGCCGGAGCAGAATTTACACCATAAAAACAGCCGTTTACTTCGATACAGACCTAAGTGAGTGCTAAGCGTAAGAAGATGTCGATCCTCTTCGCGAACTTCCCATTGCAGGTAAGCACTTTTCAAATCGATTTTTGAAAACTTTTCGCCTCCGGCCAAATTTTCAAATAATTCGTCTGTAGATGGTAGGGGATGTTCGTCTATCACTAGCTGTGGGTTTATTGTTATTTTAAAATCACCGCAAATACGAATTTTCCCGTTTGCCTTGACCACGGGTACAATTGGTGTTGCGTAGTCACTGTGGTCCACCTTTACCAGAATGTCTTGCGCCACTAAACTTTTAATCTCTTCTTCGACACGAGATTTCAATGCAAAAGGTAACGGGCGTGCCTTTACAAAGAAAGGAACACTATTCGGTTTTAACGTAAACGAAACTTGTTCACCTCTAATTTTACCTATTTCGTCATCAAATACGTTTGCATATTTTTTAATTAAACTATCCAGAGAACTTTGTACTGAATGAACACTATTAATTGAGCTAGAATCTAATAATTTTTTAAAAAATTTCCAACCAAAAGCTACCATCCAATCTCGACCCAAAAGCGCTTGTTTGCTGCCTTTCACAACATACAACTTAAGTGTCTTGGATTTACCAACCAAATCGACCCTAACCTCTGCCAAACCCACAATTTGTAAATTATTATTGCAGTAAGTGCTTAGGTTTATATCCGATGATTTCCATTTCTCATTATTAAATTTACTGATATATTCACTATGACTAATCAGTGATACGGCGGCTCCACTGTCAAATTCCATATTAATTGGTATATTATTAGTTTTTACTTTAAACCAAATTTTACCACTATTTGGAACTTTGACACTGGACTCGACGGTATTTATATATTCCACTATTGAACATTCATGCAGATTTAATTTTGGTTGAGATTCAACGTTCTCAATTACGTTCACATTCTTCTTTTTACAAACCTTTTGGATGTGTCTACTTTATTTGCACGTGTTGATAATACTTCGCTTATGTCTGCAATTTGTCGAATAATGTGGTCCAGCACATCGAAAACATTTAATATTTTTTGCTGTGTTGCTTACTACTGTATCTGTTGACTTTTGATTGTCGTTGGAAATTGTGCCATTTGTGCGTATATTCACACTTCCTTTGTTTTTATGTTTTTGATGAAAAACGGAGTGCACACTTTTAAATTCTTGTGTGTTTAATAGACCCTTGCTGTCCGACTTCGATATTCCCATCGCATTTGCTAATTCGACTGCTTTTTGAAGCGTTAGATCTTTATGCTCCAATAACCTATCTGTTATACGTCGATCCCGAATTCCGCACACTAATTGCTTTCTTAGTGCCGTTTCCAAAAATTGACCGAAATTGCAAGTAATTGCCACCTTCCACAGTACAGATTCATAATCTCGAATCGTTTCGCCTTCCAATTGCACTCGATGGTGAAATTTAAAATATTCTGCAATTTCCAATGGTTTGGAGTTATGGTAATTTGATAGAAACGTTGTTATTTGTTTGTATTTCATATTTTCCGGTTCCTCCGGAGCAACATTATCGCACAGGACATCATACGCATCCGCACCCAGGTAGTGCAAGAGATATTCGATTTTCTCTTTGTCCTCTGCAACCGCGTAAATGGCGAAAGCGTTTTCTAACCTCTTTAACCATCTATCGAATTTTGAGTTAGTTGCCCCAAAAAATTCAATATAATTCGATGGAATTTTACTTGCCATTATTTATTTATTTAACCAATTTTCCTCGTCGCCAATATGTTGTATCTTCAGGTTGGATAATTGAAACTCCAATTATTTATTACTTTCTTTATTTCAGACAGGTGGTGAAAAAGTACAAGATGGATTCTGTTCTGCCTCTCCAGGTTGAACATAGCTACAATTTCTTAGATAAAATATTATAACAATATAATTATAACAGTTATCACGATATAACACCAATCATGGATGCATTTATCTTTTTTTGCTTTGAAGCCATTTTGTAAACTTATAGCAATCTTTTCGCACATGACCTTTCTTTTTACAAAACAAACAAGTGATTGATTTTGAACTATGTACCACCTTGTTTGCTGAAACACGTAATGCCACTGAATCATCACTTTTATCGTCTCTTTGTCGCCGTCGTCGATATTCTTCTAGAATTTTTGTCAATGAGCCATAAGGGCTCGTTCACAAATCGCCAGAAGGGCACGTTCCTATTTATTTGAATTACTACATATGTATATGTCCAAGAAGAGCAGCATTTTTTGATCCAAACAGTATTTTTGATTCAATAGAACGTGATGTAAAAAGCTTGCGTGATGCTTGCTAAAATTGATCGAATAGTGATATTTTTCAACTTCCGAATTACGGTTTGCTAGATTATCGAGTATTTGCCGTTAAGAGGCTTACATATAGATGATATGCGAGATTGAATTAAGGGTAGCGTTGAAATGATGAGGCGTCCCAGTAATTTTTCGAAAATTTATATTTTTTTTTTATTTGCTTTGCAATTAGCATTGAAGTTTTCACGATTCCTCTACGATTCTAAGTGCATTGGAGATTTTCGGGAAAATCCGAAGTTTTTTGAGAATAACAAGATTATTCTAGAATCCTAAATTAATTTGAGATTATACGAGTCTATGCAACTTTCTCTAAATTTACAAAGCACTGCAACTACGTGGTGTTACAGAATTGGTGATATTCGACATTATATATTCTAAAAGTCTGAAATTGCTAAAACAAGGTTTTGATCGAAGAGGTCGATTATAAGTGATTGCATGTGGTAGTGTAATGTATGAAAATGCGCACGAAAAATGTGTTGCCTAAAAGTTGTTTGCAAGTATTATAATGGAAAATTAGTTGCGAAGAAAGTGATACGAATAATGAAGTTGATTGTCGATTGGTTAGATTCGTTCAACTAATTGAAAAGCAAATACCCCTAAATACGCATTTCTGCGTTCGTTTAGTTTGTATCTTAAAACCTGAATTTCTGCATGCATGAGGGCCATCTTAATAATATGATGAAGAGAGTTGAATGGTATTATAAAGGTTTGGAATAGACGAAGATTCACTCTGATGTTGTATGTTATTATAATAGTATAATAACATACGTTTTATTAATACTCAAATTTATTATTTAATATACGTTATAATTATTTCTTATATCAGACATATATCAGTTTTAATGTTACGCACTCAAAAAAAATATTTTAACAACTCTACACATTGTTACGAATTATCCGACAGGCCACACATTTGTGTGTTCGCTGGGTGTTTTGGCATTACGCCATGTCAGTTGTCGACATCGCCTACTAACATCCGCCCGCGATGAAGACACATCATTCTCAGAAATTTCTCATGCAGTTGCTTGTCCATTGTTTTTGTGAAAATATCGGCCAGCTGGTCCTGCGAACTTACATGTTCCAATTTGATGATTCCATCCCATGTCAATTCTCGAAGAAAGTGGAACTTAATGTCAATATGTTTACTGCGACGAGTTTCAGGATTCTTGGAAATCATAATCGTGCCCAAATTGTCCTCGAATATTTTAATTGGGAGAGGCAACTCCAATTTCATATCACAAATTACTTTTTTCGTCCACAATGCTTCACTTACTGCTGTACAAGCAGCAACAAATTCCGCCTCACACGTTGAGAGTGTTACTACACCTTGTTTCCTGGTTCCCCAATTTACTACGTTACCAAAAACTTTGAGTACATATCCACTAGTTGACTTTCGATCAGTACTATCATTCGCTCAGTCAGCGTCGGCGTACCCAATCAAAACATCTTCATTATTTCTTGAAAATTTTAACTTAAAATCGGAGGTGCCTTTTAAGTATCGAAGCAGCCTTTTCAAGTGTTGATAATGTTCATCGGTTGCACAATCCTGGAAACGACTTAGGTAGCTAAGTGCAAAGCAAATATCGGGTCTACTTCCCAACATTAAGTACATCAGACTGCCCAATAATTCACGGTAAGGCAGATTTGTTAATTGTTGGTCAGTGCCCTTGGTGAGTTTTAAATTTTTGATCATTGGTGTAGGCGATGAATTACAATCAGACATTCCGAAACGTTCGAATATGGCATCAATGTAGTGCGATTGATCAATTGAAAGATTTCCATTTATATCAATTTCAACATTCAGTCCCATGACAATTCCAAGATCCTTCATATCGAATTCCTCGAACAACCTTGTTTTAATATCAGCGATCTGCTCTTCATCGTCCCCAGTAATTATCATGTCATCAACGTAGATAATTAGATAGATTGTAGACCTATTATTCGTTCGAGTGTACAGACAGTAGTCAGCGGTTGATCGTTCAAATTTCTGCTTAGTAATGAATGAATGAAAACGGTCATTCCAGCACTTCGGCGACTGCTTCAGACCGTACAAGGATTTCTTTAATTTCAGTACATTACCTTCGGGAATGTTAATACCTTCAGGTACTCTCATAAACACCTCTTCATAGAGATTTCCATGAAGAAAAGCAGTGACAACATCTAAATGATGCATTTTGTATTTGAATTTAACAGCCACAGACATCAATAGACGTATAGTAGCAAGTCTGGCTACGGGTGAATAAGTATCCTCATTATCTTGGCCTTGACGTTGCATGTAGCCTTTTGCTACCAATCTGGCTTTGTATCGTGTTGAATTTCCAGTAACATCCGGTTTTTTTTTGAATATCCATCTTGCGCTTATCATTTTTGCACCTCGTTCAGGCTTAACAACATCCCAAGTCTCATTTTTCTCTAATGAAACGATCTCTTCCTGAATTGCTCTGCGCCACTCTGTCTCATCATCTCGTCCGGATACATCTTGAAAGTTCTTTGGAATCTGTGGCATTCCAGTGAAAAATGCCATATGACCTTCACATTCATAATCCTTGAGATATACCGGTCTTCGAGATTGCCGTTTGTTCATATCCGGACTATTATTTAACCCAATAGTTTCATTTGTTTCTTCATCTGCTGTAACACAACCGTTTGTGTTAGGGGTTACACACGACGGATTTTCTACGGTGATCTGATCTTCCTGATTCGTGTTCTCATTGATATTCTCGATATCTCTCGACTCATTGTTTGTAGACTCTTCATAGTGAAACGTTGGTTGTTGTGGATTTGTAGTTAGAATTCCGCCCTGCATCGATTCATCGAAGACTACATGACGTTTTGCAACTATGCGACCGGTTTCCTTATCAAATAATCGATAGCAAGTATTAGTATATCCAATCATGATATATTCGGAACATCTATCTGATAGCTTTCCTCGTCTATCCTGTTTCGGAATATGTGCGAAGGCTCTCGATCCAAAAACTCTAAGATGTGACAGGACTGGTGGTCGATCATACCACATTTCAAACGGAGTTTTGTCTTTTACTGCTTCTGTTGGTGAACGATTTGTTAGATACATTGCTGTTAATACAGCTTCACCCCACATCGATCGATCAAGCTTACTGTCATTCAACATGGTTCGGACTTTTTCACACAGAGTCCGGTTTAATCGTTCGGTAACACCATTTAGCTCAGGATTGTACGCTGCTGTATATTCTAATGCTATACCATTTTTAACAGCATAATTTCTCAAATGGATTGATGTGTATTCACCTCCTTGATCACGTCGAAGGTATTCAATTTTACGATTAAATCTTGTATTGACCATTGCATTATATTGTTTAAATATATTACTTAACTCACTCTTAAACTTCAATAAGAAAACCACGGAGAAGTGAGTATAGTCATCCATAAAGGTTGCGAAGTATCTGTATCCATCATATGTATCAACTTCAAACGGGCCACATAAATCAGAGTGTACACGTTCCAACGGACGTTTCGTTGGTGGTCTGGTTCCACTAAACGGTTGTCTTGTTTGTTTCGATGTAATACAGCATTCACAAACCACAGGAATCTCGGAAATATCAGTTGGCATTCCTTTAACCATTCCTTTCGACATTTTGCAAACATTTGACATTCCAAGGTGGGCCAAACGACGGTCCCATAAAAAACTTGCTTCCTTTTTAGCAATTGTAGCGTTTGCATAGTGCTCGCGACCACTGAATGTCACGGGGTATATGCCGGCTCTTTTTTTCGATTTAAAAACAACGATTTCATTCTTAATAGCACGCAGCGTACCATTTTCAATGACAATCTTAAAACCGGCATCATCGAGTTTGCTAACTGACAATAGATTATGCGTTAACTCTGGCGCGTGACATACGTTGTTGATATCTAGTTCGTGTACTTTCCGCCCCTCGCCAAACGATAACACGGGTAAAGTGCCAGCTGTTGAGACCTTTAATGTTTCACCCTGTTTGGCGACTTGAATCTCAAATGGAACTATATCCTTCTTGTCCGACAATAATTTTTTATCATTTATTAAATGATCAGTGCAGGCACAATCAACTAGAAAGTTTATTTGACGTGCATCGAAGGTTTGGCTGCAACTTTCTCTTTGACTGACACAGGCTTGTCTATGTAATGATTCATCAGCAGACTTCTTGGTTTTTGATGGTTTTGGACACATATTGGCCTTGTGTCCAATCTAATTATAATTGTAACGTCGAATTTTTACGAATTGTTTCTGATCATGTCTGGTTTGTGTCTTAAATGCAGCTTGTATTGATGGATCGTTGTGCTTTTTATCGTCATTCTTCTTAAGTTCTTCTTCAAGTAATCGGCTACGAACTTTATCAATCGTAAGGTCAGCTTCATTTAACGTAGATAATGCAACAACCGCTGATTCGTACTTATTAGGTACTTTAGACAATAAAAACGTCAATATTTCGTCATTTGACATTGTACCACCAGCACTCTTATATTCGCGAACGATGCAATCGAACTCTCGGAAAAACGTCTGCAGGTTTTTATTTTCACCACATTCTAACTTGATTAGCTTTTTAAACGTATAAATCCTTTTTGTCAAGCTTTTACTCTCAAAAGTATCGCACAAATTTTTCCACATATGATATGCTGTTTCTTTTCCTTTAACATATTCGGTATAATGGGAATCAAGGCATTTGACAATAACGTTACGGGCAGCTACATCATGTTTTACATAATCACTTTTCTTCTTAGTTTCATCAGTGGGTTCGGTTCTAATACACCCAAGTAATTCCTTTTCTTCCAGTAATAGTTCAACTCTGAATTTCCAGTCATCGAAATCAGTCCCTTTGAAAATGGGAATTGCGGTTGATTCACGTGGTGAGTCCATAACCTCTTAATAATATGATTAAGAGAGTTGAATGGTATTATAAAGGTTTGGAATAGACGAAGATTCACTCTGATGTTGTATTATAATAGTATAATAACATACGTTTTATTAATACTCAAATTTATTATTTAATATACGTTATAATTATTTCTTATATCAGACATATATCAGTTTTAATGTTACGCACTCAAAAAAAATATTTTAACAACTCTACACATTGTTACGAATTACCCGACAGGCCACACATTCGTGTGTTCGCTGGGTGTTTTGGCATTACGCCATGTCAGTTGTCGACATCGCCTACTAACAGGCCAGCCATCACGGTTTATCGTATTGTTAATATCTAATTATGAAAATCATGGTCAGTGTAACACAGAGATGTTGATCTAATAAATAAACTTATTCTGGAACCTTACATGTTTTTTTACAATACAGCGATTTACAACCCTGATCCTTTCCGCTCTTTTCGAATTTGGTAAAATTGTTCGATGCCTATAAATATAGTTTATTTCCCTTTATGAATTTAGAACCTGTCGGGTCCCATTAACAAAATTCTTCTTCTTTCAAAGCCTTCAAATTTGTTACAACCTTTTATAAAAAGTCGTTTTGTTATTTAAAACTGCTCAAATACTATTGTGATCAAAAAGTAGTAAGACTTTTCCATTTAAATCTAGCTTATCTAGGCAAGTAGTTTTTTTTCTTAGGTTGGTAGCACCCTAATAGACACCTGTGTCAAATGTCGTGTCAATATTTTTAGTAGTTAACGAAATACGCTTATTTACTTTCATCTAAAAAATTCATTTTTCGATTTTTAAAAAAGTTCAGCAAAAAAGTTACATCAAATTTTGCTTCAAAAGTGGAATTTTGGCTGTTCTGAAATTCTGAAATTCTGAATTCTGAATTCTAAGACTTTAATTTATAATTTTTAATTTTTTTTTTGTAGCAGCATTTTAACACAGTACATTGACTATTTGTTTGTACGCTCTGACCCAAATTAATTTGTTTCATCAATTGCATAGACAACCGATTGGTTTTATTCTCGTTATATTTTCCAGAGTTTATTGGAAAATCAAGCTCATAAAATTATGTACTAAAATTTGTTTCATTTTCCCTTATTTCAGATCAGGACTGCTCATCAGAACGTGAATTTGCCTGTCCTCCGAAACGACCGCGCAAAAATGAGTTCGACCTGCTGGACGACAATTCATCCTTACGATACCAGCCACAAAGGTCACCTATCATTTCACGCCATCAAACCACCTTCAATATTAAGCAAGCGATTGACAATCAACCACCGCTACAGCGCACGAGTATCGGTCCACCAAAAATATTCGATGATTTTTTCCAATACTCAGACTCCGACAGTTTATCGTATCAATCGTTAAGCCGTTCATCATCGCTCATCCAATTTGAGTCGCTCGAGAAGCAGCTCCAAAACGATAATAATTCAATGTTTGGCAGTTCACCGTCACTGTACTCGCAAATCAGTGTCGACACTAAAGTCAACAAATTGAATATAATTAATGAAAATATTGTGATTACAAGCGATGACCACGATTGTGATAATGGTGATCATGTCATAGTGAGCAGTGAGACGAGTAATAAAAATAAAATTAATAGTATTGAGAGTTTGTCCGAGGACAGTGGATACAATGAGTTGCAAAATTTTATAAAATTTAAATCAAAATCAATTCCAGTTATTTATACGTATGAGGATGATGAGCAAGTGGACGGATGTACCACTCAATTACATCCGCCGTACGATCATTTGGAGCATACAAAGAGTTTGGAAAATTTTTTGTATATCGAACAAAATATCAACTTGAATGAAAAATTACGAATTTCGACGTCAAGTTCGTCATCGCATTCATCGTCGTCGTTGAATGAAAATATTGTTGGCGACAAGTGCGACGACTATGGAAGAAAAAATCACCAAAATCATCATCGTCACAATCATCATACACACGACGAAAATGATCACGACACATTTTCGTCGTTATATGTAACGAAAAATACGAATAAATTTTCGAACGAAACTAAAAATAAAAATAAATTTCAAAATCAAAATCAAAAATTAGTTGAAGCGAAGATTTTTTATTCTTATTCACCAATATTTCATAAAAAATGTGGTCTAATATTTTCAAATAACTGTGATCATAATACAAAGCATAGTAGTGCAAATCATAGTTTTAGTGATAGTCGAGATCGCGATTTATTTCAAATATCATCATTACCAAGTAATTTAAATAATTTATGTGCGCTGAGTAGCAGCGGCGACGACCTTAGTAATACAGATAGTGACGACGAGTTTTGTGCATATCGTGATACTAATCGTAGTAGTGAAATTAATTCGTATAGTGGTAGTGTTAATAGTAATAGTTTTAAACCATCGCTGACCATGAGCTATGCCAATTTAACGCTAATCAACGATGGTGAGGAGGATGAAAAAGATGCGGCAAGCAGCTATAAGCGGAATAATAAATTCTTTAAATATTCAAATTTTAATCATAATCTATCGATTATAAATGATAAATGTGACAGTGACTATGATAAAATCGAAGATATTGTGATGGATGAGAAACCGATACCACCACCGCGTCGTACAAAATCACGTGAAATTCTTAATATATCAAATTCAAATGTTTCCAATTCGAGCAGTAAGTTGACATTTGATCAAGATCCAACTAATTTAACCACCTCATACACATCGTCCCTTGAAAAGTGTAATTTTAATATTTTAGAATCAATCACAACAATTAATTTGAATAATTCAAATGATTCGCTACTCGACTATGGTGGTGTGAAACGGAAAAAGGTGCTTGTATCCAGTACGCCAAATTTAAATTATTTTAGTAGTACGTCAGAGTGTCGGGAGTCGAGGCATGACTTTAAAAATTCCAAAAAAGATGATTTTAAATCAATGCGCCAAATAGACGATGAGATCAAACCAATTGGGATTATGGTGCATAAAAATGGTACGACATACCAATCGACCGGAAGTAGTAGTAAGGGTAAGTTTATAAATCATATGGCCAATTATATTTTATCAAACCAAAAATTTGTTTAGTCTAATTGAATCAATTATTCTCTGTAATGTGTTTATTTTATTGATATCGTAATTTAATTTGGCAGTGCGCACAAAAAAATAATGATGTATACAGTAAAATTATGTCAGTGGCGGGCGTAGTCCATTAATTGATTTGTAAACCGTTTATTAATTTGTAGATGTTGCAAAAACAAACTACAAAATTGCAAGTCCATTTAATACTGACATAAATTTGTCGATTTGGTGTGTGTGCGCTGCGCTGTCTATTTTTGTCGGCGACAAATAATTTTAGAGTCAGCATTTTTTTTGTTTTCTAATTCACTTGTGTTTTGTTTTTATTTTGTCATCGCGACACGATGATCATGATCATCATGATCATCGCGGAAATTAATGAGTTGAGTACACTTTTAAAATAAATCAAACAAATCGATTCAATAAATTACTAAAGATGTTAATCTCTGTTCTATTTTTAATCCGAAAACTATTTTAACACCGCATAGCATGACGACGACGTCTCTGATGGGAAAACGAGACAGAATGGAATTTATATACATATTTTGTTATTTTTGTATTTATATTTTCGTTGAAAGAAGCACCCAACAAAAATAAATAAAAAGAAAATTTATTTACTTTAAGCCAAATAAATAAATAAAACATTTTGAGATCGACGTTGGGAGCATACTAATGCGAGCGTTATTGACCGTGCGCGGTGTGTCAATTAAAAATTTGATCATTTTTTGTGTATGTTTAGCACGTGTTTCGTTAGGTATATTTGGCTAAATTTCACTTTTTTTAATGAATTTCATAATTTTTTTAACTCGCAAATTCCAATTTTTATTTTTAATTGAATAAATTTGAAATCGAAAGTGATTATCGGTCTGGCGTTTCTCTATTGGGTTGCTTGTCTGTCTTTCGGTCGGTCTGTCTGTCTATGTTTCGGTCTGTCGGTCGGGGTGGTCTTGTCTGTCTTTCTGTCTGTTGATCTCTCTGTCGGTCTATTTGTCGGTCTGTCCAGCCTCCTTCTACCGGTTTGTGTGCTAGTAACCTCTCTAGAGCCAAAATGGAGTAATTTGCCAATCAGAAATGGCATGGTTTATTTTAATTTTAGTAAAATGTTAAATATAGATGAAATACTCTTACATCTGAAAGTAATAAAATTGATACTTAAACCAAAAATTCTAAGTGGTGCTTATTTTGTTAACTGATACTATTTTTAACAATTTTTAAAATTTCGGAAATATCATTTCAGAATACATTCGATACTATCGAATTCTAATAATTTATTATTCTTTGAAATTAAATTTTGTAATCTCTGCGTTGTAGCAAATTCTGGATTAATTTCGTTATTGCCCAATCATCAATTTCTAAAATCTATTTCCGGTAGAGTTATGTCATGGTCACATTTCAACGATCTTATGACATGATTTTATTCATGGAACTTTGGAAAGAGAGTGAATGATTATATTTTTAAAGCAGCGCTAATGTATGTGTTGAAATCTCAAGCCTTTTTGAGATTGTAGAAAATTGTAAATTCCGAACCCAAACTACACGAAATTGATCTTGTTATCACACCACAAGAGTATTTATATTGAATCACACCACACGATTAAGTATTAATTTTAACTTTAGCAGTCAGGCAAAATGAAATATATTCTATCAATAAGTACCAAAATAAAAATGTTTATTTAAGTTTGACTAACAGAAGCAGAATGAATTTATTTTAATACAAAAAATAGCAATTTGCACTCGAGAGTAACAGTATTACCACCAGTCGCCATTTCAGAGGTGGCAGATTACCCTTCCTTTGTTGTCTTGATTTCGCCCTTAATCGAAAACATCGAAAACAGTGTCGAAAGGCTTTTGAAACGAGACGTCTTCCATTAAGGGGCCAATATTCCTCACAGACGGCGGCTAACAATGCTTGTGGGCCAAGATGCAAATATCTATAATGATAAAAACACAGGAGATTGTAAGTATATGGATGTTCTGTAGGGAGTAGGATAGGATGTTTGGATGTTTAGGACAAATTAGACTTATTAAGGCGACCACTAACACGAATAATATTCTTGTCGTCTAGGAATGGAGAAAGGGAAATAAGACGACTCTTTGGTGAAATGGGATGTCCCTTCTGCAGATCAACGATTTCATTCCCGAATGCTCTCCGTTGTATTATCCTGGCAATCAATAGCACGGACATGTTGAGTTCATTGGATGACAAGGGGCCGGACCTGCGTTCGTTGTTATTTCTCACGGGTCTCGCATTATTAATAAACCGGTTAACATAAGCAATGACGTTACACAACGATCTGATGTTGTTGAAATATTTGATGCTGTACAGAAATTCTGAAGATCCATCGGTTGCTGTAAGTGCAGCCTTGTACTTTCGCCGCTCGGGTACGTCATTATATGATTCGACTTGCGCTGGTGATTTATATTTATCTGGCGATGATAAAAACGCAGGTCCATTGAACCACAATGTAGATTGTAGAAATTCTCTAGACATGAGACCACGTAAAACAATGTCTGCTGGATTCAATTTTGATTCTGCATGATTCCAGTTATCGATGTCTGTAAGCTGCTGAATTCCTGCCACACGATTAGAGACGAGCGGTTTCCAACTAGAAACCGAAGACTTGATCAAGTGCAAAACGATTGTAGAATCGGTCCCATATATAGTGTGACTGACCTTGAAGTTCAGGATCGGAAGGATTCGGCTAACTAAAATGGCTAACAGATGAGCAGCACAAAGTTCTAAGCGCGGAATGGTCATCTTTCGTAGAGGAGCCACGCGAGACCTAGAACACAGTAATGATACAATAGCATCACCATTATTGTTAATACTATGAGTGTAGGTGGCCGCTCCATAAGCAGACTCGCTGGCATCGGCGAAACCGTGTAATTCTACTTCGTCTGGTGAGTCTTTTGCAAACAGATGACATGTTACTTGAAGTAAGTTTAATTTCGGAAGCTCAGCTCAATATTTCGTCCATTTGGTGTAAAGTTCTTGAGGCAAAGAGGCATCCCAATCTTGTTTTAGCTCCCAAAGTTTTTGCATGAAGATTTTTCCCACAGTGATAACTGGTGATATAAGTCCTAGAGGATCAATAATTCGGGCAATGTCGAAAATAACAGATCTTTTAGTAATTCTATCTTCTGATCGGTCTTGCAGATTGACATGGAAATTAAACATATCCACATCTGGTTGCCAATACATGCCTAAAGTTTTAACGAAACTAGAGTCATCCAGATGAAGAAGCTGTTCATGATCCGTATCTAACACCTTTAGTAGAACATCAGGCTCGTTCGAGCATCATTTTTTAAGTGACATACCAGCCGTGCCTAACATTTTAATAACTTCATGTTGCAACTTCATAAGCTCCTCTTTTGAGTTCGATCCAGATAATATATCATCGACATACGTATCTGACATAACAGCTTTGCTGGCAAGTGGAAAGTTTGACGCTGCATCGATCGCCAGTTGTTTGAGGCAACTGGTGGCCAGAAAAGGTGCAGAGCTCGTTCCGTATATCACTGTTTTAAGCCAAAAAGATTGAATAATGTCACTACAGTTATTTCGCCATAGAATAGATTGATATTTTGTGTCTTCGTGTGCTACCCAGATCTGACGATACATCTTAGATATATCCGCACTAAAAACATAGATATGTGACCGGAATCTTATAAGAATACTGGTCCCACCAGCAGTATGTTATTCAACGGTTTGCCAGAAGATGTCTTCGCGGAGCCATCAAATACTATTCGCAGTCTAGAAGTTGAGCTGTCTGGCTTCAAAACGCAATGGTGTGGGAGATAGTAGTAATCATTATCTATGTCTTCAGCTTTAAACGATTCCATATGGCCCAAACTTAAATATTCGTCAATTCCGAGCTAGTTTCCTCTCCAAACTACAATATCGCTTTGTGGCCGTAACTTGTGAGTTCCCCAATGAAGTTGGTGATTCTTTAAATGGCAGTTTGACAATAAATCGGCCTTGATCATCACGTTTATATGTTTGAACAAAATTCTCTTCACACATTTGCTCGGATAATGTGTAGGCCTCATCTGTAGGTTTCACTGTTTCTAATTGCCAAAACTTTTGTAGAACAGTCTCTAAGGTTGGTTCCTTGGTTGTACTTAAATTGCAGATAATCCGTCCTAACAGAGTATTTTGGAGAAGTGGGAAACCATCGCCTAATCTGATCTGACCAACTGTTAGTAATTCCAGGAACAGCTCAGCTCCAATGAGCATATCGATTTTTTGCGGAATATGAAATTGAGGGTCCGCCAATTGTATATTTTGTGGTATTTCCGATGGGCTGCACTTTAACTCTTTGTAAGAATATGAACCGTGAAGTCAGTATAATAACCATTGATTATAAATTGAAGTGTTATGATGCTGGAATTACGACTAGTAACACATCCTATACCACCAATGGGTGCATGCAATTTGACCTTCTTAACCCCTAATTGTGTAGCAAAGGCCTCTGTCAAGAAGTGGAGCTGCGAACCAGAATCGAGTAATGCCCTGCATGGAATTGGTGTGCCTTTATCATTCAGAACGTACACTATAGCAGTTGAGAGTACCACGAAACCCCTTGACTTTGTAGAAAGTTTTACAGTTGCATTAGCTGACAAAGATGATGAACCTGTAGAGGAAGCTACCTGCTTATGTTTCTCATTTAAAGTAGTAGATGGGAATTCCGGATGAATCGATGTGTGATGATTTAAATTGCATTTGCGACATTTCTCGGTTATCGGACAGTCCTTGACTTGATGGTTTGGCTTTAAACAGTTATTGCACAGCCCTAGTCGGCCTACTTCCTTTTGCCGACCTGTTATTGATAACGTTAAAAATATGTTGCAACGAAATATGCTGTGACCCTGTTTGTTGCAAAAAAAATATTTATATTTTGGTAACGCGAACATTGCAGTGGATCTAGTTCGTGGAAGTAACAGCTGAGACCTTTGATTAAGTGTAACTGTTGTTTCTCCTGACGATTGAGTATAATTGTCCAAAGTATGACAACAACGGTTCAAGAAAACAAGCATCTCATCGAATGTTTCTAGTCTATCACTTGGAGCTTCATTATTCCATTTTTCGAGTGTGTCAGAATCTAACTTCGATCAACATAAATGGACTATAAGATCATCCCACTGCTTGGTAGGTCGACCAAGTGTAGCTAAAGATCGAATGTGTGCATTGAAAGTGTCAATCAATTCTCGAAGGCGACGTCCATTCGGTTTATCAAGCGGCTTAAAGATGAATAGCTTACGAAGATGATCTTTGCAGATAATTTTTTTGTTTGCATATCGAGAAGTTAGAATTTTTATAGCTTCCGTGTAATTTGCAGGAGTGGTTTCTAACGATTCAATTGATCAAGAGATGTTTTTAAATAATGGAATTTGGCTAAATCATCTATAGAGCAGGATTTTTATGAACTAGTGATTGAAAGCTCTCAAAAAACTCTAACCACTTTGTGATCTGACCCGAAAATGTTTTCAATTCAATTTTTGGGAGTCTGATTGAAACCGGTTGATGGTTTGCTGTACCCTGCTGTAAACTTTTTCCTTCAACACAAAAGCGGATGTTAGTTATCAATTGCAACCATTAAAGCGGGTTTCAATTGAAAATACATTTCTACAATATTTGCCCGTGTGCTTTGATCGAGTTCGGTTTCATCTAACTGCTCAATGCTGATCTGTAGTTTATTAAATTGTGTAAAATAATCGTCAATGCTACCCAACCGCAACTCTAATTCGGGAAGAGAAGCCTTCTTTAAACCTTCGTCTACGAAAGTCTTGACACGCTGGATTTGGTTCATAACTATTTGTCTTCACGTAATAGTTTTCACAAATAACTGCTTTAATACACCGGTTAACCGAAATTTCCGTTATTTTTTTCGCTCAGTTAAATTAAATAAAAGTCGCTTACCGGAATAAATTCCTCACTATCAAAGAACAGCTCTTAATATGGTTCGCTGGCTAGACACTGTTACTACGCACGTTTGTAGATTTTATGCTTCTTTTGTTGTTGAAGATTTGAGTATCGTTTGTGTTGATGGAAGGCTGATGCAACGGTGAAAATATCCAAAAAACAAAGTCCCGTAGATTGGCTGGTGAAGAATGATTGAACGTTCAAGAACTACGCTCTGCTACCAAAATGTTGAAGTCTCAAGCCTTTTTGAGATTGTAGAAAATTGTAAATTCCGAACCCAAACTACACGAAATTGATCTTGTTATCACACCACAAGAGTATTTATATTGAATCACACCACACGATTAAGTATTAATTTTAACTTTACCAGTCAGGCAAAATGAAACACATTCTATCAATAAATACCAAAATAAAAATGTTTATTTAAGTTTGACTAACAGAAGCAGAAAGAATTTAGCAAAAAATAGCAATTTGCACTCGAGAGTAACAGTATTAATTAGAATACCTGAATAATTCTCACGAATACAAAACAAATTATTTATATATTAGGTAATTTAACTTAGTACATAAAGTATTATATAAATTACAGTACAGACAAAAATATGATTTTGAGTAGGGCTGTATTCAGTAGTTATGGATCTTTAACAGTATGTATTCAGCACTGGTGCAGCACTAAAATAAACGGAAGTTACAGTAAGCTGAATTGTGTTGCTCTTCTTTATGAATAATAATTAGTGATTGTACAGCGATTAATGATTTTGCAGCTTTGAAAATGGTATTTCATCCAGACGGTTGACACTTCTAAACGTGAAACACGTGCTGAAAGAGTGATTTAAAATATAGCAATATCAACTTTCTTCAAAAGAAGAAGTGAGAAACTGGAATGAAACAAAAAATTGTTCATTTTCGTCTAGCGAATCTTTTATCTAATATAACTATGAAATATCTATTACACATACGTAGGTCCCGCAAAATCAATATGGATCCTCTTCCATGGACCATCTGGACGCGACCATGGAATAACTGGCGCTTTTGGAGGATTGGACAATACATTTATGCAATTCTCGCATTTTCTTATTAATGCCTCCACCTCCTTGTCCATTTTTGGCCACCCTACATATGACCGCAATATTGATTTTGTCTTAACCATACCTAAATGAGTTTGATGTACTTGATGCAATAACTGCTGTCTGAGAGTACTTGGAACTATCACCCGATGTACAAACATTAACACTTCCTCTTCCATGACTAACTCATCTTTCTTTACTAAATACGATCCAAATTTATTCTTATCCAATTCATCAAAACAATTGCTCTTCACCGCCTTTATCACTGCCATTACATCACCATCCTTCTCAGTTTCCTGCCTTATCATATCCCAACTTAGAGGTAAACTATCATTTGCACATACATTCTTGAAATAGTTAACCTCATCAGTACTTGGCGGTTTAACCTCAGATGGAAACCGAGACAGAGCGTCAGCACAGTTCTGTCCTGACTTTACATATTCAATTGTGTCATTAAAGGTTATAAGTGGCTATAAGTGGCTTATGGTCTGTTACCAATACAAAATGCCTTCCTATCAAATACTTGAAAAACTTCTTGGTCGCGAACACAATTGCCAGTGCCTCTTTTTCAATGACTCCGTAATTCATCTCACTATCAGACAATGTTCTCGACGCAAACTCAATTGGTCTTTCAACTTTATTTTCGTGTCTATGGGACAGAACCGCTCCTATACCAACTTTGGAAGCATCACAAGTAAGTACTAATTCCTGCTCTGGACTATACTTGGCCAATACTCTATCCGACATAATCTCATCCTTAACCTCCCTAAAGGCTTTATCACATTTCTCATTCCATTCAAAACCTTCTCCCTGTTTCAATAAATCATACATTGGATACATTTTTGTGGACAAACTTTGTATAAATTTACCAAAATAGTTCACTAGACCACAAAACGATCTAACTTCCGTGATGGTTTGTGGAATTGGAAAGTCACTAACAGTATATTTACTACTTGCCCTGTGTATACCTTTACTCGAAATTATATATCCTAAATACCCCATTACACTCTTCCCAAATTCACATTTCGACGCATTAACTCGAATACCTGAATCTAATAACTTCTTTAGAACACTATTTAAACTTTTATTATGACTTTCCATATCCTTCGCATATATTAAAACATCATCTAAAAAGCAGATTACACCCTTTACATCTTTCAAAACCTTTTCGATCTCTCGCTGAAAAATTCCAGACGACGGTTTAACACCAAAGGCAAACGATTCATTCTAAAAATTCCAATATGCGTACTCCATGAAACCAAATTTTTTGACTCTTACTCCAACTCCAGCTGGTAATAAGCCCTATCCAAGTCTCATTTCGAAAAAACTCTTGCCTCCCATAACTTATATAACATATCCTCAATATTAGGTAACCCATAGTTTGTCTCCTTCAAATATTTACGAGTATTCAAAGTCACCTTCTAATCGGCACATATCCTTATATTCCCATCTTCTCTTAATATCGGAACCAAAGGTGTACCCCAATTTGTAGCTTCAATTATTTCTATTATCCCTGCCTTTTCTAATTTTGTTAATTCCTTTTCCACTTCTGGTAGAAACCCAAATGGAACATACTTAGGAGTCTCTCCCTCTACCATAACTAAACGAATTTTCACGTTCTTCAATTTCCCTAATTCGCCATCGAATAATCCTTTATACCTATTAACAATTTGATCTATATGGTCAGATCCCTCTACATTACCTAATTGGTTAATTTCAATTTGCTTTATATCGAATGACCGGAAAAAATGGATTTCTGCACTCCCTCAATAACTAGAATTTTAAATTTCTTTTTTACACCATTATACGTTACAGGCACATAAATACACCCACGTAGTTTTAGCCTATTTCCACTAAAATCTTTCACCACAGTAGAATCTTTTAACAACTTAACATGCGATAACTCATCACCATAAGCCTTTGCAGGAATCGCTGAAATCGAAGCTTCAGTATCAAGCATTAACTTAATTGGTTTATTTTCAATTGTCAAATACAGCTCAATTGCAGAATTACATTCAGAACCGTTATAATAAATTTCATTAAAATCCCTGGTATTACTTGAAAACAAATCATCCCTTGCAACACCGAATGAATTACCATTTACAATTTGAACTACCCTATTAATATCCACTCTTTCAACACTAAGATCTACCCCTGGTTCTTCATTACAATTATCACATTTTTGTTTTTATATTCACCTTCTCGCCCAATGCAGCTTCGTCACTCCTCAATATGCAATTTGACTCCTCCTCTCCCACTTTGGTGCATACCTTCTGCATATGACCCCGTACATTACACCTTCTGCATATTACATTCTTAAACCGACCATAATTACTCAAATGGTTATTGTACCCGCAATGTAATACATCTTACACCCTTTTGTTGTTGATCCACTGACTGTTGTGTTCCTATTCTTGGTGTAACTCTTCTATCATTGTCATTCTTTTGTTTACCCAACATTTGTTCATCGCTCCTACCACCCACATATTTCTTTATCGCCATAATTTCACTCGGCTTTTCGACCATCAATTTATTTTCTATCTTCTTTGATAGATCCAACGCCTTTTTTATGCTGTCTATATTTCTCTATCATTACACAGTTCGTCAAAAATTTTGTTATTGTTTAATTTGTCACGATTTATATAAAATCGTTTCCTCCAGATGCTGACCAAATTTGCAATCCATAGCCATACTACGCAACTTCATTACAAAATCTTGGCATGATTCACCCTCTTCTTGAACACACTCGAAAAAACGTTTCCTCTGGATCCACACATTAACCGCATCAAAAAAATGGTCATCCAGTTTCTTAATCAATTCTTCGTATTTAACCTCACTCAGCTCAGATGGACAACATAGACTATATATAAATTGATATGTGTCAGTTGCGCAAAATTTTAATAATGCCGCTTTTTCCTGGTTGTCATCCTCTATTTTAAATACAGTAATAAACTGCTCAAATCGTCCTTTGTACACTTTCCACCTGTCTCGCTTAAAATTAAACCGTGGCATGTGGCCCCATAGTGATTTGAGGTTATCACTCTTTTTTTTTTTTTTTTACTTTATTTACTAAAAATAATCTTATTATTATTTAATTTGTAGGTTTTTCTTTTACCTCGTCGCCAATGTTGTGTATTTTATGCCGGATGGTAATTCTTTCTTTAGATTTAAAACGCTTCAATTCTTCTTCTTTATTTCTCTTTAATCACCAACGTACATTTCTAAATCTTTTCTTACACTGTACTTTTTCTTAATCCTAAGTTTAGTTGTACAATTCATCCTCATGACATCTATATTTGAATATTTAAATTAACTCCATACATTACAATAAGTCTCACCGTGGGTCGATTCTTGTTCCGTAGAAAATGTAACGAAAATACTTTTCAGCGGAAATAAAGATTTCGCAAGTGCTTTTTTTATAAAAATGTGATTTTTGACGTCAAAATATTTTTTGGCAATGAGAATACCAATTTGGAAAATGATAAAATAATAGATGGAAAATGTGTTAATTACCACATTATCGATATTTCGTTTAACCTAAGGAATAGTTAGATGCCTTTATTTTGTACGCAAAATCAGAAAAGGCTGCGATTAATTGAAATCAACTGGTCGACCTTTCAAACATTTAAAGTAACCATCTAAGTAGATCTGCTGATATACAGAAAGAAGCTTTGTTATTATTTATCAGTTTAAAATTCCAAAATAATTCTAAAAATGTCAGATTATTGATCATACATTTGTTAAATTTTAAGATCGGCAAAATTCCTAAATTTTCAAATTTATCCATCCCTATTTTAAGAATCGGTTAGAATAAATTTGCAAATCTGAATTACGGATTTCAAACATTATCGTAATATATGGAGAGTTTTTCGAAATGATGTGGATCTTTTAAAAATACGAATTTCAACACAGTAAATCAAATTTAGAGTTTCGCCACCCGAATTTTACTTCACATCAGAAGGTATAATTGGTTTGGACAATTGGAATTTGCAGACATTTTAAAACACATAAAATTTTCAAAATTCATTAATACAACTTAACGAAATAAGTTTGAAGCCTTATTTCAAGATGGATATCAGAAAATAATTTTATTAAACTGTGCTGTTAAAACATGGCTCCTCTTCTTCTAATAATGTCTTTTAGAAAGGAGGACTAAAAACAATTTTCCGCGTTTCTGGGCCAGAAAGTGATGAACTGAAAGAGACAAGTTAGAAGCGTCAAATTGCTTTCTCAATGAACATGAAACAGAGAATCCTTAGAAAATAGTTTAACGCCAAAAAGGATGTCGGCTATATGGAATGAATTAATGTAGATGCCTGAGGCCTGTCATCGGACCTGTCCGACGGATCTGTGGTGACTGAATCTGTCCTTTTTTATTTCATTTTATTATTTTATTTATTCCCACTTTTATTATTTTATTTATTCCCACTTGACGGAAAAGATGAAGCTTTAAACAATTAATATTTTTCCTTGTTTAACAGGGGCAGGTTTAGCTCCAAAATAGCGTATTGTCCATTCAGACGTCGGTTAATATTTGAACAGGGTCCTGATGATCTGGCAGAACTACATCTGGTGGCACATGCTTTGTTATTTTGTTGATTTGTTCTAGTAAGTGTGGTGGTGTTAGAATGGCAGTACTAACTACTTAATTGTGACTATCCGGAACCTCTTCAACTAAATTTTGTTGCACCTCTTTATAGTTCAAAATGACATCAAGGACTGAATTTCTATAGTCGTGAATCTGTTGATGTCGCTAAGATCGTTTATACGCTCATTTACTCGCTGGTAAAACATCTTCCAATGCTAAATCATTTCTGTATCGATTTTCTTAAGTAGATTGTAGAGGAAATCGGCAATAGAGATCTGATTTTCTTCTCCCGCCTTTTCTCCCGCCGTGGTGGAATATCTCATTAACATAACATTTTTTGCAGTTGGCTTGTTATTACTGAGCATGTGTCAATGATGGAGCTATTCAAACAAAGCTGGGTCAACTTTTGCAAGCCAGCTCGATACGAGCTTAGCCCTGTCTAATAAGATACCATAGTAAAATATACAATGATCTTCCATAGGTTATTTGTAAGCTGCACGTTTCCAATATATTCAAAATAGAGTTAGGGCTAGTCAGGAAAAGCTATTCAGGTTATACGGAAGCTTAATTGCTGAATTTTCTGGACAAATGCATCACATTGTTAGTAAACTCAATACAAACAAGGGTATTATATATGTGTCTACTACGGGTTCCCTGTTTTGTTCTCTCTTCGAAATTTCTGTGACTATCTTTAACTGTTACCACGCTAGTTAGCTTATCTAAACCCGGCCACAAATCGCTCAAGTGGCCACTTAGTTGGTGGCCAGTTGTTACCTTTAATCCAAACAATGTCATCTAGTTTGAATTCTAGTTGTTTGCAATTCCATTTTACCCACTGTTGGAAGGCTTGATAGATAATCGGTCGACCATCGTTTCCAAAATTGTTGAACCATTCCTTGCAATAATTTCAAATGCTGTCCTAAGGTAATCTGGTTCTGGAATCACCTATTAAGAAGTGACCTGGTGTTACTGCTACTTCAAACGAATCTGCCGATATGGTTGTCATCATTTCAGTTTGCTTTTTCCGGTTATTGACTTTAAATGATGATTCATTGTTTTGATTGCTTTCTTCCATAGCCCCCCAAAATGTGGTGCTGGTGGTGGTATAAAATGCCATTCCTTCCCATTCTTCATAACATTTTTTGAAGACCTGGGGTAGCTTGTTTTAAACACTAATTCTTTTCCTTGTCGAGTATTGATCGAGCTCCGACAAAATTCGAATCATTATCGGAATAAATTTGTTTGCATATACCTGTGCGCGCAATAAATCTTCTGAATGCTGCTACAAAAGCTAATGCAGTCAAATGTAGGATTTCGTGTCTCTTCCTTTAGAATGAGTTGAATAGATCCTGGAAAATCTATATGCCCGTGTGTGTGAATGGAAGCTACGGTAATACTTGTCCTTATGTTATACACTTATTTATTTCCGCCCGAATTCTACTTCTGCCGTTTATGATCCAGTACCTTCTTCTAAAAAGCAAGAGTTAGCTGGCTGCCATCGTGCAATGTCCGTAAATGTGCATCAGCTATCAATAGCTTGATTATGCGGTGTTTTGAAGGTAATATATTTTGATGCTTGGCCTCGAAATGTAAGGTGCTGTTTGCTCTTTGTTTCAAAATGGATTAAGCGATAAGAGTTGGATTTTCGCTGAAACAGAGCCATGTTAATCTAAATAAACAATTCTTTCTGGAATTTTTCTTGTTGTATTTTTCTGTATAATTTTTCTCTTAGAGTTCCAAACCTGTCGGTGCGGCGTTGTGCGTCATATTGCCGCCTTGTATCTTTAAACTTTTCTTTAGGAAGCGTCGAAAAAATTTTGTTGATGTCTGAATATTTTTCTACCAGCTGCCCAAATGAATTAACTATTACAGCACTTGCAATCAGAGCCACTTCGGACCCGTTCACCATAAACAGTAGTCTTTCAACCGGCTTGGGGTAATCCATCTAGACACACAATCAGCAGAACTTTCCTTGGTGCTTATATGGCGCCATTGTCCCAAGTTTGATTGTTCTTGTATTTCAGAAGTCCTATTAGCGACGAATGTCTTGTATTTTTGGGGGCGACCTTTCTGTTCAGAATGACATATCTCTATCTTGTATGTGTAATACTTCATACACTTGTTTTACGAGTTTGCTGACCACTAGTGCATACATACAACAGTTCATGCCGCATAACTCTAGTTATCGAAGTAACAATATGGTTTTCATCATCACCACTTCGGTCTTGGATGAAACAAGCGTCACGTCGATATCTCCATTATTGTTGATGCTCGTAGCGAAGACGACTGTTGTATTGGCCTTTTCAGATGCATCGCAAAATCCATGTAAAGCGATGATTGAGCATCGAAACAAAGCCATCTCAAGTTTTAAAATCCTTCCATTGCGTGGCTTATATTTGAGGTAATGTTTGATTCGAAGAAAAGCCTGCAACCCAAAGTTCTGGCATGATTATCAATCCTAAAGAGTTGAAAATTGCTGAGCTCCCTGAAAAAAGACTCGTTTTGCCAGAGTTTCTGTTTTCCGAGCTGACTGTGACAGTATTCCAATGAAGGCCGAGTGTTTTTATTGTATTAAGCTTAAATTCTAAGTTACGTGGTACAACATTTAGTAGGATTGGTTATTGGAAGCTTATTTCCGGAGGTTAAAACTTCCACATTTTCCCTTTCATCAATGTCTGAAGTTATTTACGGAAGTACCGATGTTGTTCAATCCTAATTATATGGGATTCTGCGAGCTTCAGTTCTGGTACTGTCAATTCCTTCGACTGTTGCCGTTGTTTATGAACATGAAAATTTTTGAATCTTTGGCATTACACTAATGTACGCTTCAACTTATGAATCAATTGATGTAGTGTGTTTGCTTTGTCTCCACATTGAGTCAGCGTGATGGTAGAAGCTGCTAAATCAGCTGGGTTTTTATCTGTTTGTACGTAATTCCATAGTAGCTGGGGTAAATTATCTCTAAACTGAGATACTCGATTGTCTACAAAAGTTTCTAGCTTTGTGACGTCAGCTCTTATCCAGCCCAAAACAATGGTGAAGTCCGTCCAAGCTAATATGTCTACATCTTGGTAGTTCATGGTGTTTTTGACATACACTAGAAGCCTGGATAACAGATGCGCTGCATTTAGTTCCAGCCGTGGAACTGTCAGTTTTCTTTTGATTGGGGTCACTCTGGTTTTTGTTACTAACGAGCTTGTTGTAATTTGCTCGAATGCATTCTTGGGTCTTAAATAAACCACTGCTGGTGGTCTTAAATAAACCACTCCGTGTAACTCCAATTTTTGCGGTGACGTTGTTTTAACCCATCTCGGTACATTTACTCTTCTTAATTCCCCTAATTCGGCCTTATATTTTTTCCATTTTTGTTCTATAGCTTCTGGCAACTTTTCATCCTACTGTACATCAGCTCTCCAAGTCTCTTGTATTAACAACTTTCCTGCTATCGTTATTGTCTTATTGGTGATAGCTAGCCAACCGGATCGAATAATTTTGAATAGTCGGACAATAATAGACGTTTCGTTGATTCCTCCTTTGAAAGATTCAGCCTGGTCATGTCAAATTCAAACGTCTCATCTTCAAAATTATAGAAAATTCCAAGTGTTTTTATTATGTGGTTGATTTTTAAAATTAATCATTCATTTTGCTCGTAGGAAATCCTCCGCTCTGTGCAAGTTTTGCTATCCGTTGTTGAATGGTTACAACCTCTTCTACGCTACCACCCCCAGTGACTAGATCATCCTGTTGCTCATTTGTTAGGAACATTGTCGGTTAATTTCTCAAACACCATTTCCTCAAACTTAATCTCAAACGAACTTTGAAACCTTGCGAATAAAGTTAATTCGACTTTGTGATTGCAGACCCCGGCTTCCTTTCCTCCCATTCATTAAGAAGGTTTGCTGCCTTTTTCGTGACAAAAGACGCTTGAGAGCCTGGATCAATTATTGTTCTGACGAGCATGCGTTTCCCCTCGCTCGTTATTAATGTGATCATAGCTGTGGGTAATATATATAACAGGACCTGATTATGTTGTCACATACCAACTGGTTGTTTGCCTTGTAATCGATATGCAGTCCTGTGTTATTCCTTCCATTACTTCCTTTTCCTCCGGTTTCTTTGCTTGCATGTATTTGTTACATGTTCAGCTTCTAAACAATTTTTATGTAGCATCGCTTTTTGCGATCTCTCGCTGGAGTTTAATTTTCTGAATCTTCCGTATTCGTTAATTAAACTGTTGAATTTAACTGTAACGTTTAACTGTTTGACCTTTGTTTTCTCTTGTTGTTGTAGAGGTTGTTGGTGCCATTATTAGCTTTTTGTTGCCATTGGCCTCTAATGATTTAAATCTTCATTCTAAGAATTTTAAAAATTCTATTGTTGACTGGAGTTCCCTTGAATTTGCCTTGAAAATATCATAAAGTCGTCGTGACTCATTGTCCAGTTTTTTTAGACAATGTGAAATCAACATACGCTCGTTGTATGATTTTCCTTTCAATTTGTACTCACAAAATTCAATTTGTTTGCGAAGTTCTGTTTCGAACCTCTACAAATGGTTGTTTTTCTTTTTGCACAATGTTGTGAAATTTGAACGATTCCATTAGATGTTCTTCTTTGGTATACAATACCCATCAAACGCTTTCAACACCTCATCCAAAGTTCTTGGAATTTTTTTTCGTTTGCATTTACCGTTTGAACAGCAACTGACTCAATGACAGCATTCTGATTTCGAAGAATCCCATCCGTTGTTCCATCGTTCGGGAACAATGTGTTATATATCTCCATCGCCTGGGAACCAATTAACCACAGAAATGTTGCTATTTTTCCGATTCAGTTTTAACATTTTTTCCCGTTGCCATCATACTATACATTAAAAATGTATGTTTCCACATTGACCACCCCTTTTCCAAATTCGCGCAATCCAATTCCACTGGTAACCGTTCGTTCGACATTATTTTGTGTTAATGTTCGATTTTTTTCAAAACTAATCCAAAATATTTACGATAAATATTTTAGAACGATGACTCGTTTCACCACAAATTGCAATATGGTCCGCTATTTCACAACGTGACGTCACGGCTTCCTTTGCCCGATCTCGAACACAATTTGTTTTCCAAACAATCCACAAAAATTCACTAATTTTCAATAATCCGCTTATTAAACTTCGTTTCCAATTATGTTTCCGATTTTTCTTCTGACACCATGTAATAATTGTGGCAATTATTATAAATTAAAAGACTTTCATTTAACAGTTAATCTCATGCGTAGTTTATTTTATCCTTCATGCCCTGATGTTGTTTGACGTACAACTAAAACTACCTGATATACATGGTTAAAATACATTATAGAACTAACAATGACATCTAATGGCAACTATGGATAGATTCCAATTTATGAGCTATGGTGTGCGCTTAGTATGGCGAGATCAACTATGGCGCAGTTGATAAATAAGGCGATAATTGTGCGGTAGTATGTTATTTATTCATAGTTTAACATGTATTAAGAATTGAAATTGTATTTGTTCGTCGATCTATTAGACGTGTTAATCGTGCGGACGCACACAAGAGACTTTTTTGTATTCTGTCAAAACGTTTTTGTGTTTTCTGTCGTACCTTTTTTAATTAGTGTTACCCGTTGCTCGTTTCGATGTTGGTATGTTGGGTGTATTTCCACGATGGTGCTGCCACAAAACCAATATTGTTACAGTATGAACATACATAATACTTATTTTCCGGTTGTATAGTCATGTGTGTTCGATTCCTGTAAAATATCAATACAAAGCATACAATTGGTGGACTTTCTGAAATACCCTGAAATATTAATAATTAAATAATTAAAAAATATCAATTATTCTTTGACATAAGGCCCATCAATTTGCAAAAATATTGATGTTTACCTTTTGGTAATGCTTTGGTCATTATGTCAGCCACCTGTTCATCCGTTGCCACATAATCCAAATTGAAAGTTCCATCCTCATACCTTTCTCGGATGAAATGATATCGCACATCTATGTGCTTGGTCCTCTTATGGAATTCCGGATTTTTGATGAGCCGAATCGCACTTTGATTGTCCATAAGAAAAAAACGGCCTGTCCAAATTGGTTGATAAAATTTCGGACAATAATCGATGCAGCCACACTAGTTCCTTTATTGCATACGCCGCCGCCATGTATTCCGACTCTGTTGTCGATAACGCCACTGATTTTTGCCGTTCTGAGCCCCAACTTATAATTCCGTTGCCAAACATGAATATATACCGGGACGTTGACAGCCTGGTTTCAATGTCTCCTGCATAATCTGCGTCACTGTAACCACGTAGACTCAAATTGATGCCGCTTTCAAATCAAATTCCCATGTCCACTGTCCCCTTTATGTATTTCATAATGCGTTTTACCGCATTCACATGCACTGCCGCTGGTTTCTCCAAGTATCGACTTGCATTGCCAACAGCAAAACTGATGTCTGGTCGCGTTGCCACGGCCAAATACATTAGGCTACTGATCACCTCACGATACGGAAAATTGATTTCTCCATCCGCTTTAAAATCGCCAAGATTCTGTACACTGTCTGATGGAGTTGCCACTGCATTGCATTCCATCATACCAAAACGGTTGAGTACCTTTTTCGCATACGTCTGCTGACTCACATGAATCGATCCATTTGGTCGTTGTTCGATTTCAAGCCCCAAGAAACATTTGAGTTCGAATGCTTTGACCTCGAATTCCCTGCGCAAGTATTCAATAACTAGAATAATTGCTTCCTCGTTCTCCGTTGCAATCAACCCGTCGTCAACATAGATCGCAAGTATCATCATTCCATTCTTCCCATTACACACAAAAACACATGAATCCGATTCACTGGCCACAAAGTTGAACTTTTTAATGAATGACATAAACTTTTTATTCCAATAGCGTGGCGCTTGTTTCAATCCATACAAGCTCTTTAATAATTTACACACTCGTCCGCTGCCATCGTCATATCCAATCGGTTGACACATATAAACGTTCTCCTCCAAAACGCCGTTCAGAAAAGCTGTTTTAATGTCGAACTGCTGCAATCTCATTCGTTTTGATGCCGCCAGCGCCAAAATTGCTCGAATCGATGTAAACTTAACTACAGGGCTGAACGTTTCTGTGTAATCAATGCCATATTCCTGCGTGAACCCCCGCACCACCAATCGTGCCTTGTATCGATCAATGCTTCCATCTGGATTTTGCTTTAGTTTGTATACCCAACGATTATTAATCACCTTTTGATCCTTTGGTAAATTAACCAAGTTCCAAGTACGATTTTTAACTAGCGAATCGTACTCCTCGTTCATTGCCTGCTCCCACTGCTTGTGATCATCCGATCCAATTGCTTGCTCGTATGTCCTTGGTTCTTCGCTGATTGCCAACATTGCAACGTGTTCTGCTGATGCATAATACGTTAATCGCTGCGCCGCTGCAATGTTGTTTCGATCGCGCAAATGTCGTTCAATGATATTCCTCTCATCCAGATTGCATATTGCACCGCGTTCGATTAATTGTGCCGGCGTTGTCACAGCATCGTTCACCTCTGATTCAATATTTTTTACGTTCGCGTCTTCGTCAGCCTTCTTATGTGTGTTACTAATATCTAGTGCAACCAATGATTCTTCCAGAAGAAAAATCACATCACGAGCTACCTCAATTTTATTCGTCTCTGGATTCCACACTCGATACGATTTCTGATGATTACCGTATCCAACGAACACACACTTGACTGTCTTTGGATCCAGCTTTTGTCGTTTTTCCTTCGGAATGTGTATGAACACTTCTGACTCGAAAATCCGCAAACGATCGATTTTCGCCTTTTTACCGTGCCATAATTCATACGGTGATTTCTCAGGCACTGTACTCGTTCCCGTTCGATTCAGTACATGTACTGCCAAATTGACAGCCTCCGCCCAGAATTTGTAATCCAACTGTTTCGCATGAATCATTGTTCGCGCAGATTCCACAATTGTGCGATTATCACGTTCCACACAGCCATTCTGCTCTGGCGTATACGGCACAGTTCGCTGATGCTCAATGCCCATCTCATTAAAAAAAGTTTCCAATTCCGCATTGACGAACTCTGTCCCGTTGTCTGATCGAAAACTGCGCACTTTGTGTTCGTTCTCTTGCTGCATTCGCATTACCGTAAATTTGACCTTTTCTGTGACCTCCGACTTTTGCTTCAAAAAATATACGTAACGGAAATGTGAAAAATCATCCTTTAAAGGTAAAAAATGCCTCGAGCCCCCAATTGAATTCGTTTGCATTGGTCCACAAACGTCCGCATGAATAATTTTGCCACATTCCTCTGACTTTTCTTTACGAAGTTTATAACTTCCACGATGATGCTTTCCGTAGATGGACGCTTCGCACGCAACATCTTCGTCCACGAAATCAATTTCATTATTTTGTAAAAATTTCTTCACGTGTGCGACGTTTTGATGTCCAAGTCGTGAAGTGAAATTTTTTGATCGCCACATTTGCATTGGCCTCATCTACCTCCGATGATTCCTCAACTTTGAACAGCATTTGAAACAGTCTGTCGCGTCGAACTCCCACTGCATAAATGTTACCATTCCTCAGTAGTTCACAGCGTTTGCTATTCGATTGCAATCGATAGCCATGATCCATGACCTTTCCCGACGAAAATAAATTCATATAAATTTCTGGTACATACAGCACATCCACCATGCGTCTAGGAATCCATGAATCGCCGTTGAACGCAAGAATGTTGATATCGCCTTTTCCTCGAGCCATGATCATTTCACCATTTCCCATTGTTATGTGTGACGATGTCTCCACAAAGTTATCGAACCATTCACGTCGATGACACATATGGTCACTTGCTCCTGAGTCCAACACCCAAGTATTTTTGTCTCCACCTGATGCTGGGTCATAGCACAAAAAAGCATCGTCCAAAATGTTTGTCTGTTTCTTGGTTTTTTTATTATCCTGCGTACAATCGCACCTCCAGTGTCCACTCTCGCCACAACGGAAACACCTTCCCTTTGGTTTACTGTCCTTAGGTTTCTTTATTTTGTTTTATTCCGATGAGTGATCTTTTTGTTTTATTGAATTTTTTTTAAAAATTCATCTTGGCCATTAACGCTTCCGTTTTTTCAATCTGACCCTGTGACTTTAATCGAAGCTCCTCTGCCATTAATCGCGCACGTAAATTTATCATAGTTTGGTTGTCCGCACTCGTAGATTCCCACGCACTATGAAAATGGTTATCTTCAGCTGGCAAGGACATTCAAATCTTCGTCATAACCATAGAATCGGAAACCACTTCACCTTGATCTTTTAATTGTTGCACGACTTCCATGAGCTTTGACATACACGTTGCATTATCATCACCCGGTTGTTTTGTGAAACTGTAGTACCGCTGTTGCAAGTACATAATATTTGCCTTCGATGTTTGCTCATACGTACTTTTGAGCGTCGCCCACATTTGAAGCTGCCGAGTCACAATTTATTATTTGCAGCAATGGCTGCACTACACCGAACAATTCACTAGCTTCTAGAATTTGGCACATCTGAAATTTCCATGTTAGCCAATTTTCGCTACCTTCCAATTTTTCAACGTTCACCCGATCGCCTTCCATTTTGTTTCACCTTTTTTTACACGATGATGAAAATTGTAAAAAAAAATATTTCTTTCTCGACACTTCTCAAAAAAAATTTACAACACTTCGCAAATATTGTAACCTCAAAAAATTTTAATTCACGTGCACACCACTTGCGTGCACTATAAAAAAAAATTAATTAATTCTTTTGATTTACTCGTTGGCATGGACTGGGCCCATAACCTTTTGTAATAGTTGATCTAGTCTTGATCCAGCTAATTCTCCAACCCTCAGTCCAAATACTTACATACAATACACAGTGGAAGGAATAAAAAAACTTGCGTGTTTTGAAAGGAATTTATTTTGCGTGTGTTTTGTTCGCTGTCCCAAAAAAAACTAAAACAACTCTTACAATTGAGTACACCGGTCGAGTCTAAAAAACACGGTGCACACGTTCATAAATACAATATGTATGTCAAAACTAACTTTAAGTAAATTACACCAGAAGAGTGCGTTCACTAATTACAATAGGGGGGATTGGCAAATTCATTTTATCTGCTATCCGAAATAACTTTCGACCAAGTGCCAAAATCAATAACGTGTCGCAAAGATTTATTGTTAAGCTCGAAAAGTGTTGTGTGCTTCTGACTGTAAGTAGTAGTAGTTACGTGTCGGAAAATAAATTTGAAATTCGTTATAAATAGATTTTGTTTAAAAACAAACTAAAATTTGATCTAAATACCTAAAGAATACACTTAAGGCAAACCTGGATTCAATCAAAGGCTTTAATAAAAAGAGATTTTCGTTTTGCTTTGCAATGTATACCTTCATAAAGCTATAAACGCCCTTTTTTCTTAATTACCCAGTGAATATATGCATTTTTTTCTCTAAACGTGACGCACAACATGACTTATAACGTGACAATGACATGGAATTTTCTCTCTATCTTAACACGTAAATTAAAAAAAAAATTGTTTCCATCACACTGTGTTAGTAAATTTAATTCGCGTTATATATAAACATATCACAAATGTTTGTTATTTTTAATAAAATTATTGACTTAGGTCGTCGTACACAAGATAAAACGTAAATAAATTTTCAATTTCATTGTCTTACTGTACAGAAAAATCACGTAGCGCGATGAAATTTTTCGAAAATAAAGTGCTGATTGTGTACTAAAAATCTAAAATGGTTTGTGTCCTAGCTAAATACGTTGAATTGTAACCGCACCCATTGTGTGTACAAAAAAAATTTTTGCGTTTTTTTTTTTTATTGATTAATATTTTGTACGGTAAAAATGTGTAACGCAATTTTTATTTATATTCCACAGGTAATCTAACCAAAGGTGTAAGTTTTTGTCCGATCGTATCGGAAATTAGTTGGAAAGATGTCCACCAAAAATCGATATCGATCGAAGAGTACATCAATGAAATGGATTCACAACTACACGGGCACATAAATAATCCGACACCCATCCAAAAATCACCGTTACCAATGCCAATTCAACAAAAAGATTTAAATAAAATTGAATTGGATGAACCAGAAATTGAAACTGATTTTGTTGATGAGCATGATCCGAATTCGTATCACGACAATCAAATACAATTGGACGATCCGAATATTGAGCAGAATTTATTCAATACGAAAAATTTAACGCTATCAACAATGTTGGCGCTAGGTAGTAATGGACAACATGCATTTAACAATGGTAAAATCTTGTACGATGATGATCATCACGAGAAGCATATGAGCAAAATAATCGAAATACTTGATCGAATCGATGATGAAGATCGAGAGAGTATAAAAAATTTCGATTGTTTTGGGATTGGTGATGATGAGAATACCAACAACGTACGATGTGATAGTGGTAGTAGCAAAAATAAGAATAACAATAGTAATGTAGACAAATCAAAAAGAGACGGTGATATAAATAAAAAACAAACAAAAACGATCGTAAATGACGATCATATGGTCGGTGTAGTGACGACGGCGGCGATCGAAAATAAGAAGCAAAAAACTAAAAATCATAATAATGAACGGAATAGTATTAATTCAATTGCTGTTGCGTGTAGTGATCGTGGTAGTAAATTAATTATTAAAGATAGTGAAAGTGAATCAAAGAAAGATCTTGTGAACAATAATAAATCGAGTAAGAAAGATAAAAAATCGAATAAAAAAATGGATACAAATGCGGCTGATAAGAAGGCGGCCACCAAAGCGACTAATGGCGGAGGATTTTTGTCACGTTTTTCATCGTTCCGTTTCTCATTGGGCCGCAACAAAAATAAAGTTAAGAACAAGATAAATAATGGTACGAGCAACATAAGTAGTAATAAAAATATTAGTAATGATTTTATCATTAACAACAATAACAATAGCAATAAAAATAATGAGATAATTAATAATAATAAAAGTATTCATATACCACTTAAAACGGAACAAGAATTTATTAATAAAAATTTTAAAAAGATGACAAGCGCTCATTACCACCAACCAACACATCAAAGTGAGAATAATTCGTCGGCCGGCATTTTGTCATCGTCCAATGTTGATAATGATGGTGATGATGATGATGATAATGATGAAGATGATGTTGATCAACAAATTGCGAATGAGATCGACAGCAATGTTATGCGTAGTAAGAAAAATATAAATGAAAATTTTATTATGAATGAAAAACTAAATAATAATAGTCACGTGTTAATATCAAAACCGCCCCTACCAAAACTACCCCCACGTGTTGTTGGTGTATCCACAAAAAAGAATAATTTAACGCATGCTCAATATATAAACCAAAATATAAACACAAATAATAATACTAGTAACAATAACAACAACAACAATAACACCATTGATAGTAGTAATCTCTATTATCACGAACATCAGCCTCAGAATAAAATCAGCCACCGTTCATTATCTATCCCGCATGTATCAGATGATACAGACAATACGAGCATTATGAGTGAAAAATATATTCGTAATTCAAATAATAAAATTGGCCTTTTGGAAACGGATTTGGATACACACGAAACAATAATTACGGGCAAGACACGCAGTTTAATGGAATTATTGCCGAATAATGTTGGCGGCGGCGGTGTGAATATTACAAAAAATAATTTAAATAAAAATTTAATAAGTGCTAGTGGACCAAATGGTGATTTAATGATTGTGAATAATAAAAATAGTGATGGGGTTGTTATAATGCAATCGAGGCGGCCGCATAAAAGTATGGAATTCCTTTTGGATAAGGAAAATCATAAAAATATTTTGGTAAGTAAACTCTTTACGGTTAACGAATTTTAGTTTTTGTTCTACGTATCTATTCTATGCTGTTGTCGTTGTTGTTGGTGGTTTTATGTGATTGTGAAGACGATAACAAAAAATGTATAAAACTTAAAAATCAATAGTTTTGTCTGTGATTCAATTCTCTTATATATTATGTACATATATTTAGGTGCATATGTGTGTCGGATTTATATATCCTGTGTGTCGTCTTAAAAAAAAAAAAAACGAACGAACAATAAAAATAAATTAAAGTTGTGCTCCTTTTTATCTGTACGCTCGTATCTTTTATACATAGGTATATCCTGTATTATGTTCGTACGGCGATGTATAAAATATGCACCCTTATATCTGATTGTTCTATAAATAGGTCCTGAAAGAATAAAATAAAAATATGGTCGGCAACCCCTTTTATTGTGTAACGGGAATTCGATTTATTAAAATACCTGATGATTTGGCGTACAGCTGAATTTTAAGGGATGTGTGTTTTTTGTGTACAGGAATTCAAGTTATAGTTTGATGCGAATAATTTCGAATAGGATTTAAAAACAAAAAAAAACGTTAGAAACTGAAATTGTTCGGTTGTTGCTGTTCAAGCACTGGACCAACAAAAATGCGCATAATTGTTTATATTTCGACTCAACTATATTGATTTGAAATTTTGTTGATTTTGAAAAACAATTTTCTCATATTTCAAATGATTTTCTGGTAATCCTTAGAGAAAAAAATAATAATTTATGAGTCAGCAATAATTCATTATTTCAATTAAACATATTTCTTCTGTACCATTTACCATTGAGACTAGAACAAAATTGTAGCTGGTAACAAACGTAGGAATGAAAATTGCGAATCGTCCCACCCTATAAAATTAACGTCAATTCCGAAACGTTAGCCTTCCAAAATTTTTGATTATACTTAAGTTATAAACTTAAGATAGTTTTGATTTACAATATTAACTAATTAATAGATTACTTCGGGTGGGGTATAGTCAGTGAGAATAGACAACTTGTCGTTAAAAGTAGAGTTAAATTCATGGTTAACAATATAAAATAACGACACTTATCACGAGTCAACATATTCCGACCTGCAGCGTTTGGAGTGGTCTTACTGTTTACACTTCACTAACTGCAATCGGTCCGGGAAGGGCTGTTGATATTTAAAACTGATTTTGCGCCGTAAATTTAAAATATAAAATTGCGAAAAGTACTGTCAGAATTCCTACTGTTACGTAGGAAATCGTGTAAAGATGAACATCACGAAGATTTGTTTCTGTTGGCAGTGATTCATATTCCTTTCAGAAAGGGGATTTCTAAATCGGTAGTCTCAATTGCTGGCATTAATTTAAGATTATCATTTATTGTTGTTTTGTAAAGTGAATTCCTTTTGAAATGTTGTTGTACCGATAGCGATAATCCAGATCCCTGAAAGTTGTATGTCGTTTTGTTGGGAATTACGTACATATATCCATTGATTTGCAGCTTGCAAGCGTATCAAGCGTTGGCTTTTTGCTGTAAGATTGCTAATTCGAACTGGGTTTTGTTAGTCAATGAGTTGAAAACTGGCGATATCTCGCATAGAAATTGCATAGGTTAAAATATTTGACAACGGTTCGTTCACCTCTTCTGTTGTTGGAGCGGTAAAATTTTCACGATGATTGTTCACTGCTAAATATTTTGTTGATGTTATGATGTGTGATTGAGTGTTGTTATGATAGATGGCGGTAGATCACGTTTCGTTGTGTTACCCTGCTATGCACATCAAAGTATGATATATATGAATGAGGTCGGGAATGTTGTGGCCAGGGATGGTTATTGATACTGGTGTGTGTTGACGAATAAATTGCTGTTGGTCTTGTAATTGTGATGGCACGATGGTTGCAAAATGCTGTGATGGACATAATGAAACAACATCAAGTAGGCCCTGTTGCATATCTACTAAGTTTTTTAGTATTAAGGTAATATTAGGTGAACGTCTGGTTTTTCATTAATGTCATTAGATGATTTGAACTTCATAGTAGTTAGCCTCGCACAGGATGATAATTCCAAACATGTCTCCTAAGATAATGTCTGTAGTGTCTGTCGTTCCTAGTTGCTTGTTAATCGATCAAGTTGTTGGCTATTGTTGGAAGTTGTTCCCGTCCGCCTTGTGCTTGCTTAAAGGATCCGATCTCTTTCCAATAGCTCGTCATGTTGTAATATACTTCTTAAAATCCATTTCATGGCTACCAATTTGAGTTTGCTTGTCGATTAATTAAATGGGGTAACATTGACCTGGCCTTGCGCATTCTCTAGTATGTAACAAATTGAGAGTATTGCATTCTTGGTTTTTGGTTGGTCTTTACGGCAGTGATAGTCTATTTTCCGTATCTTTAGCTACTGCTGAATAAACAGGATCATCCTTCTTGCAATGTATGTTAATGTAGTCGTTTGGCTCATTAGTTATGGGAAGGTGGCATATTTTAGTGTTATTTCTGTATTTAAGTATGACTACCAGAATAATTGTCTTGGATGTAGCTTAACGACTCTTTCTAGTGGCCTAACTGGAGGTTAGGTTGTTCTGGCAACCATTTTGGCCTTCGTTGTGGTGCTAGTGTTACTCGTTCTTTTGGTAACAAAAGTGTGATAACTTTGCTTGATTGCCGCCATGTAGTGTTAGGAGTAGTATTACTGGATGTTTCTCTTCAAATGATAGATTAGAATTGGTTTGTCTTCCCCCGACTCTTAGCAGGTTGTTTCCGTCTAGAAATGGAGTTAGCGTTATACTGTAGTTGTACTGCTCCTTGGTAAGTTTTGATTTGCTTTTAATTTCTTTAACTCTGGTTCAAAAGCTTCATGCTGTGCAACTCTAATTATAACAAGAGCCGCTATAGACTAGGACTCCTATAAGGAAGTCCTCAGAATTTACAAATATCAATTGAAAAGTGCCAAGAACAGATCTTGGATACTATAATGTGGCAAAATTCAGGAGTCTACCACATCAGTAGGTAAAAGCGCAAGTAGCCTCACAGGCAAAATTACTAGCAGGAAAAAGATCCTGTGGGCGATAAATAGTTTTAAACCGTATAAGTCGCCTGAACTTGATAGTAGTATCCCTGCGGATATTCAACAAACTACGGATCTAACCATTTCCTGGTTAAAGGTAATTTTCAAAGGCACCCTAGAACTATGTCACATTCGTAGCAAATGGACGGAAGTGAAAGTTGCATTTATACCTAAGGCGGGAAAACGCTCACTCTGCAATCCAAAGACCATAGACCGATTAGCTTGTCTTCCTTCCTTTTCAAAACACTGGAAAGACAAATAAAAGCTCATATTAGAGGCGCGATTGTGCCGTAAAAGCTGTCTAAATCTCAACATGCCTATTGCAAGGGGAGATCTATAGAGACTGCTCTTCATTCTCTTATATATTTCATTGAGAAATCTTTCGAGTATAGAGACTACGCAACGGTAACCTTCTTGGATATTGAGCGAGCCTTTAACAACGTGCTTCCATGGGCTATAACTCGGACACTTTCAGATGTGAGAGCAGATGAATCACTCAAGGACTGGATACATCAAATGCTAAGAGCAGGATTATAAATATCAGTCTGGGGGAATTCTCCGGCACAAGATTTGCAAGCAGAGGTACGCCGCAGGGTGGCGTAGGAAACTTTGGAACTTGGTCATAAATGACCTGTTGCTGAGATTGGAGGACGGTGGCTTCAAGGTGGTTGCCTATGCAGATGATGTTGCTATTGGTGTCCGTGGCAAATATCCAAACAGCCTTAATGAGCTTATGCAAAATGCCCTGCGCATTATTTCATTAAGGGCCAACGGCTGTGGGTTGAATGTGAACCCACACAAAACCGAATTGGTTCTTTTTTCTAGGAAATATAAACTTCCTCATATTGATCCTTCCACTTTAAATGGGTTCAGCTCGACTTTTACAGTTGAAGCGTAGTATGTGGGTCTCGCTTTGGATAGTAAATGAAATTGGAAATCTAACATTCTGGAGAGGGTAAAGAAAGCTACGGTAGCGCTATACTCTTGCAAGAATGCCATTGGGAAAGGATGGGGTCTGGAGCACTACATCGTACATTGGTTTTATACCACAGTAGTCAGACGCACACTCTTTTATGGGGTGACAGTCTGGAAGGCTGCTCTGGACAAAACTGTCAACTAAAAGCAGTTGACAAAAGTTTAGAGAACAATCTCTCTGTGGATGAGCATTAAAGAGCACATCTGCTAAGGCACTGGAGACTGCTTTTTTTGACTCCTCTAGATATTTTGGGGAAACAGTTGGCAGCTTGTACTGCCATACGACTGAAATCCGCCTCAATGTGAACCTGCAAGAACACAGGGCACTCATCTATTTTGTGCAACAAACAAATTCCCAAGCCCACCGACTATACTATCCCGTCACTATCTTTTGACACAAAGTTTCGGACTAGGATCCCATCCAGGGAGAACTGGATAATGGGTGCAGTTTTGGAACCAAGAGTTATAAAGTTCTTTACTGATGGTTCAAAACAGGACGAGGCTGCTATTAAAGCTAGCGCTACACTCATACCTCCTCACATCGAAAGTAGTCGGGAACTGTCTCTCACCTCTTAACGAGATGACAGATCAGTTCAACATCCACATATTATGGGTGGCAGGACATTTCATAAGTACAGGGAATGTAAAAGCCGATGAACTTAATCGACATGGTACAACGGACCACTTTTCAGAAAGCAAAGCAAGCTGATGAATAACAGATGGTCAAGTATCACCTCACGCGTAATAACTCGGCAGGTCTGGCCAAAGTTGAACTTGACGAGATCCAAATAGCTGATCTCACTTCTGCGGAGTCAGATCAGTGTGGTTGTTGGAATGATTACGGGGCACTGTTTCATATGCAGGTATGCGAGTAGACTTGGTGTCTTCTCACATGACTACTGTCGTAGTTGCGAGGACGAAGAGGAGGAAGAGACAGTACTTCATCTTCTTTGCACCTGCCCTCGTCTGGCACGAAACAGACTAAAGTTTCTAGGAACACCCTTCTCCAAGAACCTGACGGACCTCTGTAGGATGGACGTCAGGAGTATCCAGCGCTTTATTAACAACTCAAAATCGTTCCAATGACTTAGAGGACAACAATTATTCGTGGTATGGCTACGGACCATTTTTGTATCTATGCCTCGGTTCTAGTGGACCTAAACCTAAACCCAACTCTAATTATTGGCTTTAGTGACTTGTTCAGTTCTTCATGTTTAAAATGGGTGATGTTTCTGGATCGCTCGGACCCTTTAGCCATGTTGGCTGTTCCCACAAAATTATATGTGTTAATATTTGAACTGGGTTTAATCCTCGAGATGCACTATCTAGAGCAGGAAGCATTAACTGGCTATCGCTAAGAGTACTGGGCCACAATCCTTGTCAAATGTTGATATGTTCAGCTTGGCAATTTGTGTCCTTGGTTTTACATGTGAAGTAAAACAACTAATTCTACTGCTGCAACTCGTTGGCGTATAGTTTTGGCTAAGGTAATTTCTGCACAAATTGTTCGGCATGGCCATCTGGTCTTTGAAACGTGGGCAGGATTCGGGGTTGTGGTTGAAACATTACTTGTTGGGCTGGTTCGTATGCGTTGCTTAAATTTTCATAGTGTTGATCTACGAAATATTTTAAATTAGCTTCCTGTTTTTCGGAAGTTTCCATGCATATTTTTTCATGAAGGTCCATGATATGCCTCATTGTCCTCTCGATGTTTTTTAATTTAAATTTCAAAGCTGGACTGGATCTATTGTTATTTGCCAGTATGTCTTCAGACAATCGGATTTCCCGCAACTGGCAACTAATTATGTTCAATCTTTTTGTATAATTTTGTGGTAATGATTCTTCTTGTATAAGGGAACATATTATTGCACGTATCCGGAGTTCAATTGGCTTATATGATGACGTAAACATTTTTTTCTTAACCGTAAATTATATTCCGTTTATTTGTATGCTTTATAAATTTTAACAGTAAAAGGCCAACGTTCAATTTTGGTTTATTAAATGAGGTAACATTCCTAGTTGATGGTAAATAAGTCCGCTCTTACTATGCTCTTCAACGCAATGTTGTTCGTATGTACAAGAAAAATCTTGTCATGGGTAGAGTTCCGATTTAAGCTTGTGGGGATTTAAATGAAAGCATAAGATCATAGTTGCAACCTAGCAAGACCAAACGTTTGTAGTAGGATGCAAAAAAGCCATCAATGAATTGACAACCATTGATAACCAACCACCGATGAAAACGTCTCCTCGTACAGCACACGTTGTGTACCTTATAACCATAAAGATACCTTAGAGATTAAATCTTGAATGCCTGTAAAAAAATTTAAATGTTGAAAATGGTAATATCCGAATACTAAACTTTTGAAGGGTCATAAGCTGCTTAAGTGTTCTAAAGTTGCTTAGACTGTACCAGTCATTTTATAGACCGTAACCAGATACAGTTTCCGATTAGAAAAAATGACGTATTTACAGACCAAAGCAATGTGGTTTTTAAAATGTATGGCTTATAGTTATCTACAGATTTTAAGATTATGCGGGAGTCAATCCACAGTTTTCACTATCACCAAACATCAAGTTTATAAGATTTACTTAGGACGAGCTAGATGTTTAACTGCGGCCCAACATGAATTGGTTGTCGAAGTATTCGATGTTCAAGGTAATATTCTACGAGTATCTGCATAGCACAAAGCAAAATCCGCAGCAAAGCCGGTATACTTCCCAATTATTTTCAATGAAAAGGGCGAGTTTGTATAAATCAAAAATGAAATCGGTCCCGACACAGATTATGTGTGTGAAGTTGGCCCAAAATTAATCCAAAACAAAACCGCTGTAGTAACACTAAATAAAATTTTTCTTCATATTTAAGTGTTAGCCCAAAAAAACGTATATGTATATCTTGATACAATTATTTACAATGTCACAAATAATGTGGCAAAATTGGGAAACGTCATTATACAATATGCATAAGCAGACGTAAAATTTTCACAGTATGCTATGGTCAAATACGGCCATAAAGTCTCGCGAGTATTCGACTCTATGAAGTATAAGTTTCGTATTTGATTTAAATAAGACACGAACGAATCCAATATTTCGAAGAGTCGAATACGTTCGAATAGAAATCTAACTAGCCCCCTGAGTATTTTCTCTAGCATTGCATTATTAGCACCAATCTCATGATGATTTTCTGTTAGACCTATCAATTGTCAGTATTCTATGATCACAAAGCCTCGTAAGTCGTGTTTAATTTCATTTTCGGGTTCAAATCTGATGATCATTTTCTGTTGAAATAGAACACTTACGCATATGGAGTTTCAAGCCTTATAAGGTTGAATTTATTGTCCCTAAAAGTTCCCATTAATGGTGGATTAGTTATTGGATATTTTGATAAGAATATACTCTTATATGTACTTAGAAATATTTATGGTTAAAAAAATAAAAGTGCAAATTAAAGAAAAGATCCCAAAATGCTACCTTAAGGAACGCCCAGAAACACGTTTCTGAAACCAGATATGCGAGCATTATAAACCGCTCTTTGCTTCCTATCTGATAAAAATAAATTCAAGCTTTCAAAATCACAAGAACAACAAAAATTGTTCTGCGTGTCCAGCCCTCCGGCAAGATCATCGACTACATTAACCAATGCAGCAGTGGTACTATTTAATATGTGCACAAAAAGACTGACTGAAGAACATTAATAAATTTATAACGGTCGATAAATGTTTGAATTTCAGTTCAGAAAATTGGGGCCTTATTTAATTGTAAAACAAAGTAAAGTTTATTAAAAAAAAGGCCAAAATGAAATACAAAAATTTGAAAAGTAATTGGGCAAAGTTTATGCTAAGAAATAGGGGCCTATCTGGTCGGCTTCTTGGAAAATAATGTTCTCGTTAAGATAATGATTGACACATGAACATACTAATTTCTATAAAGTAGAAAGCAGGATGATAAAATTTCAAGTTTTAATTCACAAATTTGGCTGAATATAAAGAAGTTTAACCAACTTCTTTTAATTGATTTAAATTGTCGTAAACCTTATTGTTCCGACTAAGTTTTGGATTTAGAATTGGAATTTCCTTAAGTTATAGTTTCAAAATTCTAACCAAATTGCTCAATTTGCTCCCAGTACATTTTACGGTTAGTAGAGGTTTTTTCTTAAATGCTTTTGTAATGCGTCAATTCAGTTTGCGTCTAATCTTGAGGAATGAAACTGCGACGCAAAGCGAGACTTTGGTTTACATTTAAATTTTGAACACATTTATTCAAAAATGTTAAATTTCAAAAATTCTAAGCTTTTACAGCAATTCTTTAAAATTTCAGATATTTCAATTTATAGCAAAAAAGTAAAATAAAAAATTTGAATGCGTGTATTTTAGAATTTAAAATTCTTCAATGTTTTAGATACGAAATAATGTCGATAATTCCGTTGTCAAGTTGCATATTTTTTGTAAAACAAATCTTATTGGACTGAACTGAGTGATTTCTTTTTGGGAAGTTTCCAACATAAAATGAAAACTTTTACTAATCCATGGGAATATATGATTCCAATAGGAAAAGTATTGAACTCTGATTAATATATAAATGTATTAGTACTTTCCACTAAAGCTTTTGAGAGTTTTTTCATGTTGGCAGTGCAAAGGAAAGCTACACTAACTAGTACCGGCGTACGGTTATTTTGTTTAATGGTACTAGCGAATACCCTGATTAGTAAACATATAGGTGGGAGTCGTTGTCAAGTAGGGGAAGAAGTGAACCGACTTTATGGTAAACTTGTCCTTGTAAACTTGGTTTTTTGTCAAGTAGAGGAAGAAGTGAAACCTCATAATATTGGTCCTAGAACGCTGCCTTGCATTAATATCATTTAACAAGTAGTTGCGCTATTTTGTTTGACCATGTATTGCCTTTGAAGAAGATAGTTTCCCAAAGCTGAGTGTGAAATTTCTTCGAGAGAAGCTTGTAGCGATTCACTCATTCAATCGCTCAGTCATTTCGTTTCACCACCACAATCATTTAAAATAGACTTACACAATCCGATGGTGAGATTAAATTATTTTTCATCTCCAGTCTATTCACGCAAACTCCGTACGTCTATTCATTTATGTAACGTCTGAAAATGAAAATGTCATGTTTGGTACAGTCAACTGTACAGTTACACACTGTCGCTTTACTTTTCTGTGCGGCTACAGCAACCATTAAAATATTCGCTTTAATTTGTGATCAATTAAATTTATAAATCCATGATAATAATAAACGGGAAAATAAGCTTAAACAAGTTAATTAAATAATTCATAATAAGGTTAATTGAATTCATTTCGCGACGTTTTTATACTGGCCAATTAATTACCAGTGGTGAATAGTGGTACCGACATTTCATGTCGATAAATACTGTAACACCAACATCAAATTTGTGAACAATAAATTTATATAAACAAAGTTCTTTGTGTTATAATTTAATTCAATTCAGTGTCCTTCAGTGAACAAATTTATATAGTGACAACGGCCTCATTGTGATAAACCTTTAGCATACAATTGTATACATCGTCGGCACCGGTCAGGAGTCGAAAAGCTCTTTAATTTTGTATATTAGCAGATCCTTCTAGAGTAGTATAGAACCATAATCATAATGACGAATTTTTTAGAAGCTTTTTTAGTGGTATAACTTTTCACTGATTTCCATAGGAATCCATAGTAAAAATGAGGTTTTTTAGCTTCAAGTTTTTCAATGAAAAAAGCAAAAATATTATAAAATATTTATATAAAAGTTTTCTACATATCTGTAAGAACAATATACAAGAAGGCCATATTGGTATTAAATAAATATTAATTGCAGAAATATTAAAATTAAATTATTTCTAAAATATATTTTTTCGAATTTTGATTTTGAAAAATACATCAAAGTTGGCTCTGACGAATTAAAATAATACTTGCTAAATTTATCTTTAGTTTTACTAGTGTACGTAAGATGTCTAAAATGGTTACAGAAAAATTATCACACGTTCCTATATTTTGTGAATTTGTTTTGCTTTTCCTACAATTTTTGAACTTGAAATTTCCCCAGGTGGTAATTTTTGGTACGATTTTTCCAAATTTTTACGGCCATCACTGCCATCTATGTAATGTATATTTACTTAATGGCCAAACGAATCGTAGTAAGCTTTTATTTCAATTTGGCCAGAATGCTGTTGTTATGAAATTTTTTTAATATTTTAGTTTAAATAAATCTGTTATTACAAGAAAATGAAAACGATTTACTTAAACGATATTCATATATGTTGAAATTCAAATATTTATAAAAGTATTTCAGAAATCATAATTAAGAATTTGTAACGTTTTCATTTAAAAATTTGTCTTAGGAAAAAAAGTGATTTCCCATATCTTTTGTGTGTTTTACTATGAAAAGTTGCGTTTTTTCATCGTTTCTAATTCCCTTATAAAAGCTCAGATTTTTTGATTATGGCTCTATAAAATACAGTCCATCGTGCCAAACTTTATCAAAGCATTGGCTTTTTCTTTATCACTTCTTGCCCAATTTGAATTTGTTGACCTTTTTAAAATTTTTGTTCCCTTCCACAAAGAATAATCTGTCCTCTCGGTTTCCGACAGAAAGCGCTGGTCTTCTTCTTCGCGCAAAGCAAATCTTGGGGCCTTAATAGCTCGATTTAATTTCCATTTCAATAACGTTGATTTTATTTGCTGCGATTGACGGCGAGTTTTTCGCCCTTCCCTTATATTAAAGATACTCGAAATGTTCCGTGGACATTTATGAAATATCAACCATTCCCGTCAATTTTGAAGATCTCCCCAAACATATTAATTTAGCAGTTTTTTATAACATCTACTATAAGATAAATAGCAATTGTCCTATTGTTGAACCTTGTAGTACTCCGAGATTGTTTTGTATCACCGATGGTGTAAACTTATCAACTTTTGTATTTTGTTGTTTCCCTTGAAGATAATTATTAAACCATTCAAGCTCTTTTCCTTCTGTACCGTACTTGCATACATTTTGGAGTAAAATTCTCCTATCTATTGTTTCAAAAGCTCATTTGAAATCTAAAAAAACTGCTTTATTTTCGTCTAAGATTTAAAGTTGTTTCACAGGAATGAACGACTGCGCATTTTTTGTTGCTTCAGCAATTTCAAGTTTTCTGAAAACCCAGGTATTGTTAACCGCCTGTTTTAACAACAATAACAAGCCATTAGCATACTTATTTGGGTCATTCTGCATACTAAATTGCCGCAATAATCATCTAATGACTTCGATTGTTTACTGCTTAAATTCGCGCTTATCGTATAATGATTGCTTATTTGTTGTTCATTCATAATTTTACACTGAGTGGTGGTTAAATTGGTTATTGATAGATCTAACAAACTTTTGCTGGTTTGCGTGGCTTTGGTGTATTCCTGAACTATTTGCGTCAATCTATAATCCTTAATTAGCTTATTTAATTTTGAAGCGTAGAAATCATTGCTTTTGATTGAGATCATTATTAAAATCACCAAATATAAGATTGGGTTTATTATAATTGATATATTTTGAAAATCACTCCTCTAAATTATTTAAAAATATTGCGTTTGTTGTTTGGAATGATCCATCGTACACATCTCCTGTTGTTCGTGTTTCGCTGAAAAATATTATCGCTGGTTCATAGTTACATATATGTTTAATTTGCTGCATTTCCAAGAAATTCGAAGATAAGCTTCGAATATTAGTAGTTGATTTGATTTTTCAATGTTTTCATCTTCCGCTGGTACGCCGTATAACAACTATCCCAAGTCGAGTGATTAGTAGCAATGTTCATGTTCAATTTGGTATTTACTGCAACGCAATGGCAACACTTTGTCTCTGACTTTTACACTTCTCGAATTTATGATGACCACTACACTTTGGGCAGCAAAGTTCACTTGTACATTTATTACTATGTTGGCCATAACCATTACAATTATAACATCTTCATATCCCTATTGTCTCCACCACGTGACATCTGTCAAAATGTATTTTTAACTTCTCAGCTTGAATAATTTTTTGACACTATCTGAATCCAACTTTAATAATTGTGTCTATCTTATGAGAATTTCTTCTACAATAAATAGTAACTAAGTACCTTTATTTCACTGTATCAGGAAAGGGTTTTGCTGTTTTAACGCGGACGCAATTTCATTAGTTTGTAATTTCTTTGACATTCCAAGCATTTTCACCCTTGGGGTTCGTTCCGTTGATAGTTATTTGGGGTTAATGGATATATATTATATTATGATCCCCGTTTGGTTTAATGAATATTAGTGCTGGTGCGGTTACGCTAGACGGTATACGTGAAAACCCACGCGGAAAACGTAACCTCTAAAGCGCTTTTTGGGGCACAATTTAACACACTTTCTAATTCACGTACAATTTGTTTTTTCCAATTAAATACAATTTTTACTTCGCTATGCGACTTATTAATTATTAATTTTATTAAGTTTAACCAACATTACTACCGTTGATATTAACAAGATTTAATTTTATTTTCAACTTCTCGAACAGAGAAAAACTTAAACAGTACTAAAAAAACAAAATGACTGACGCTACAAAATTCTGTCGCTTGTCGCGACATCTACTATTAAAGTGCGTCTCACACTACTCTTTTTTAAAATATATATATATATATATATATATATATATATATATATATATATATATATATATATATATATATATATATATATATATATATATATATATATATATATATATATATATATATATATATATATATATATATATATATATATATATATATATATATATATATATATATATATATATATATATATATATATATATATATATATATATATATATATATATATATATATATATATATATATATATATATATATATATATATATATATATATATATATATATATATATACCTTCCAAACTTACTTAATGCCAATTCAACTTTGGAAACAAACTTTATTAAATTTAAATAAAAATAAAAATAACGGTGACGCCACAGTTACATTTTATATTCAGCTCCCATCTTCTCCGCGTAACAAGTGTCTTCAGTCTCTCATTGTAATATGATTCCACCCGTTAAGAACGTTTCGACATCCCATTAGTGGTATACTTTTAGGGTAAATTTAGGGTTTGCGTTTATTTCGGTTGTAACAAAACTAACTTAGTGCGGGATTGTTTTTATCTACTGCTGCAAAAGATGTCAGCTGCTTAGTTGGTTTTTGGATCTCCACCACTTGATTTTTTACTTCTCCTAACTGTCATCAAGTGTTGTTTCAACTGAGTGATGAAATCATTAATTTTGCTAAACCCCTCATAAAAAGTATCTACTTCCAAATTTTGGCACTCTAAACAGACAAATGCCTTACTTATCAAAGTTCCACTCAACACATCTGCATCTCGCAGTTTAATTAAACCTAAAGAGGGGATTAAACGGAAATATTCGCCGTTCTCGATAAGTGGTGGTCCTGATTAAAAATTTACGAACATTTGCAATCATTTTGGCCTTTATAATTAATAGTTCGGGAGCGGAGGGGTAAGGAAATCTAACGAAGAGGTATTCGGCAAAATATGACTTTAAAACCTGTATTTCAGTGTTGACATTGAACCCTATTTAGTTAACGTACTTCTCAATAGGTGTCAAGTTATGAATTATGTTTTTTTGGTGCATATAGTTTTTTGTCAATAAAGAATTCTCTTGTCTTTAAAAACCTGCATCAAAATAGCTTACTTTGAAACAGGTTATGGGCCCAAAACATAGCCTGTAAACATTAACCAGTTTTATTTGAAAATTGTGTCCATATTTAATTGCAAAACAAAGTGAAGTTTATTTAAAAAAATCTAAAATGAAACGCCAAATTTTAGAAGTAATTGGTCCCTTCAAATATAGGTGTCTATCTAATCCTTGCTTTTTAAAAGTTGTATGCATGATTTTTTAATAATTAGATAAATTTGATTAAGATATTCAGAATACATGAACATTTCTATAAAATAGGAAGCGGGATGATGATAAATTGATTTAAATTGTCATAAAAGTTAGGTCCCGACCAAGTTTTGGATGCTTTGCGTATTTTCGTAAGCGTTTTGCATCCTTTCAGGGTTGTAGGGAGAGTTTTAGTAAATTATTTTTTCAAAAGACTTCTTGTGTGTCGATTCAGTTTGCGTCTAATCTGGTGGAAGTAGACTGTAACGCAAAGCGTTAAAATGTTAAAATTGAAGTTTTTGCAGGAATTCTAAATTGCAACAATAAATATTCCCCAAAATGAAGAGCGAATACTTTCTCTTGTTGAAGATATCCAAGAATATCGGGATATCGCAATTCGACATCATTCCAGTGTTGTCCAAGTTTCCCGCACAAGTTCACATAAAATTATTGGAAATTTAAATGTCTAAATGTTTTATTTAAGTTTTCATTCTTATAAACATCTTATAAGCGTTTATCTAATTTTCTGTCGTCTTATGGGCAATTATTACATAAAAAAAAATGCTTTCGACGATTAAGGGTTAAAGTATGGTTCATCAAAATTCAGAAAGTTCCAGAGCTTACAGAAATACCTATAGTGATTCGTCTCGCTTTTGCGCAAAACTTTTTTGGAACACTAAACGGAGATTAGATCTTAAGGGACATCTGCTTTAGTAATAAAACCCACTTCTACCTCCCGGGTCACGTGAACAAACGAAATCAAAGGTATTGGAGCACAGAAAACCAAAGGAACCCCATGAATCGCCATTACACCCTCGAAAGGTAACTGTTTGGTGTGATTTATCGGGTTAATGCATTGTAATGGTTGTTGTACGAAGAAATGTTACATCGGCAATTTATTTGGAGCTGGTTGATGAACACTTTATTCCAACAAGGAATGATTTATGGAAGATGGTGCTCGTCCGCATACAGCAGATGTGGTTTTAGGCTACATGTACGATTTTTTACATAATGGAGTCATCTCGAGTCGCTTGGTTGCCCATTTTAATTGAGGTGTTTAATGGCCACATTATTCACCGGATTTAGAGCCCTGTCACTTTTTTCTATGGGGCTATTTAATAAATCTGGTGGATGTACGTTGATAATTCTCGAGATGTGAGTGAATTAGAAAACGGGTTTCGAACGAACGTATGTTAAATTACGAATGATCTTCTCTTCTGAGTTATTAATTCCATACAAAAGAAATCATTAAAGAAAATGGGAGACATATCGTATTGTTATCTTAGTACACCGCATAGTACATGCCACGTAGACTTCCCCATTCGAACAAAACATTCCGGGCGATTCATTATGAAACTATAAAGCATGACAACAGCAGTTTTCATCTTAATTGCCAACTTTAAATCGGCTCTGAGTTTTTTTTTTGATTGAACGTATTGCACGACTTCTCGAACGATGTATTTCAAGATAAATTTGTAAACTGAACACACAAATCTAATAAGAATGTTCACTTGAAGGAACATTTCACCAGAAAAATATTCACCAACAATTATATTGTACTAATGTGCGTAAATAATCGAAAGTAACGGGCATTCGGATGCATCGAAATGTTTCACTGCGAATTGTGCTTGAACGTGACATTACGAAAAACAATAGAAAATTTTAAAACCAAGCCTGTTTTATGACTAAAATATTTTGTAGAAAAAACTATTTCTTGTAGAAGATGTTTAAATATAAAAGGTTAGGTTGAAACTAAATTTTTTTTTAAAAATTAAATTAATTTTGAAAAACAAAAACTTTATTATTCATAAGTTACAAATTTATTTTCTTTTTCTAATCGTGATATTTGTTTAAAAAACTTTCTAAGACCGGTTTCGAGCTTCGCTCTTCGTCAGTGTCAATTTACAACTAAAAATTTTTTTGTAAAAATTGTTATGAAATTATTTTTCTATTTCCATGATCATGTCATATAATTTATTCGTTTTAAAGTTTGTTTGATCATTAAGAAGTAATGGGTTGTGGCGCTGTTAATATACTATATTTCAAATTCTTCCACTCTATCCATTAAGTTGCCTTTGCTAAATCTGTGTATGTGTGGCCATCTTCCGCTAAATGTTGTGCATAATTTGGTTTGTATTTATTCCGCACCTGTTTAAGATCGTCTGTCTGTTCTTTAAATCGTACTGTAAATGAACGTCCCGGTTGGCCAATATAAAATTGTTCACAATCATTACATGACAGTCGGTAAATTCTGCTTTCTTGTTGTTCTTTCTTTTGAGTTCATAATAATTGCGAAAGTTTTCGATTGGTTTTGAATGCTAGGGTGTAGCCATATATTGATGCATAATTCGTTTTAGTATGTTAGACGTGTGAATGTTTAGTATGTTAGACGTGTATTTGTGTTTTATTTTTAATTTTGTAATTGATCCGTTCTATAGTGTCCTCTGAGTATCCATTTTTAATAGATATGTGTTTTATGGTAGTTAATTCATCTTCATAATCTGTTTTCTGCATTGGTATACTATTTAGACGGTTTATTAGATGGTGTTATGCGGCTATTTTATGATGTGGGTGGTGTGATGAATTATGTATAGTGTGATCAACGACGATACGTGCTAAAGACACAGCAAAACACAAATAATAATGGATCATAACCATTATTATAATACTTATAATGAGGAATCACTCAAAGCTGTGGACAACTATTCGAATTTAGTTATTAAATTGTGTCAAAACAAAATAAATCTCAAATTTAATAGAATATGCAAAAGATTGAAAATAGTGCCTAGCTACACAAATATCCGCATTATCAACAAATCACACGCTGCCCGGAAAGCAAAACAGAATGCTGAGAAACATGGTTAAATAAACCAATAAATAATTATATACGAAAATAGATGTTCTCACTACTAAAACTTATCATGCGCAGTTACGTTTATCTGGAATATTCCACAAACTACAATATGATAACATTATCACAAAAGTGGAAAAAATAATGGAGATACAAATCAACTACGAAAATTAAAAACAGCAACACGTTTGTCCACAACTGATGGCCCAAAAAACTTCTCATGGAAACGCATTTTTAACAGACCGCTAGATAACCTATCCGATATTGTATTCAACAAAAATGAAGAAGTCTTGTTGAACAAAGGCCTCAAAACGGACCCTCAAAACGGACAAAATTCATCAAGAAGGAATAAGAACATTGATTATCAGTAACATACGTAAAATCAAGAAAGATACTCCAACAGTTAAGAAAACAGTTTCAGATGCGACAACTTTGCGACAAAGAATTAAGCATAAATTAGCAGAAAACAACGCTCTCATCACGAAAGCAGATAAAGGGAAACACAGCAGTCATAATGTATGTAACGGAATATGACAAAAAAATTGAGGAATACATCCATGATAATAACCATCCATGAGTAGCGACCCAACCAGAAAATATTTAAAGGACATTAATGCAATCATCAATAAATCTTCACATGTATTAGAGAAACGCCAAATGTACTATAAATATAATAATTTTCATTTTTCTTAGGAATTAAGGTCGATCGGTTTTATTTCCTAACTAAAATGACATTATGGTCCACCGTAGAAGGGAAATAATGTCCACGATCGTAATTACCTACTAGTACGTAGTAATTATTTTTGAAATATTCTTCTGGAAAATAGAGATCTATTCTGCTTTTCTTTTCTAGAAACCAATTCGTAATCCGCTCTAATACTCTATTTGTAGCTTCTATTCAAATACAACGGATTAAGTCAAATAAAACTAACATAAGGCGTTTGTGGTACATAGTAGAAGCGATGTGAGCGAGACAATTCCTCGATCTGTGATTACAAGGTTGACGATGCATTTACCAATTTAAAAATCGACAATCTGCTCCCATACTTCCTCGATTCTATTCTAACACAACAGATTAAGACAATTGAAAAACGAGACGCTTTTGCGAGTTACCTACTTTAATAAACTACTGATTATTAAAAAATATACATTTTTAAAAAATGTTGAAATTTCTGTGGGTGTTCGTCAAAGCGCCAGTTTTGGGCGGTAGCCCTCTTCTTCTTCGGGCTTTTTTTTAAAATGCTTCGGGCTGTGGACTTCTCTTACTACTTAGGCTTTATTGCTTTTCCTAAAAAAAGGAAATAAGGCATCTTGTAGAAGTACCGCGTTGTAGGAGTTTATCAGTATAGAAATTGGCTGGTGTGCCCGTATTACACACAATGCAATTTACATTGCTGCTGTTTACAATTTTGCTTACTTGCTCTATAGTACCATGTTGGTTTCGGAACACAAATTGATGATCTGGACTAACGCGCCATTCTTCTAATATTGGTTTCAATTTCGTTAGTAACATTTTTTCAAATAGCTTTGAGATTGTGGGCAGCCAAACCATCATCCATTTACTGACGTTGCACGAAATAATTATCTTCTTCGTGTGGTGCGAATACTGTTTGTTAGATGAGCAGCAAAAGCTTTTTCTTCATCACTTCTCGCCCAATTTCCAGTTGGTAGTCTAATCGGTGGATTCGAATTTGTTGGCTTTTTTAAATTTTTTGTTGTCTTCCACAAAGAATAATCTGCCCTCTCGGTTGCAGAGAGATCACTTAAATAGTGCTTTACGCTCTGGTTTTCTCCTTCCCGCAAATCAAATCTTAGGGCCATAATAGCTCGATTTAATTTCCATTTCAATAACGGTGATTTTGTTTGCTGCCATTGACCGCGAATTTTTCGCTTTTCCTGGATTAGTTCCTGTACATTACATAACAGTTTAGCCCTTTCAACTGATAATGTCATGAAACCTTTTAGATTTTCTACCGCCGCATTAATATCAGCCGGTGTGATCAGAGGAATAATTAAGTAGACAATTTTGTTCGACTAGCCTCCTATATTGATCCCAATTAGTTTCCTTGTTTGTAAGACTGTTCGGCATTTCGTTTCTTAGGTCATCGGTACTCACTGTTACTATTACCGGTGTGTGATCAGAATACAGATCATAGCAATCGGTGGCCTTAGCATATGTACGTGGAATGTCCTTAGTTACACAAAAGTAAATTAAATCAGGAATTTTCTTTTTATCCGTGGGCCCCAGTAAGTTGGGTTACTGGCAGATAAATAATCCAGGGACTGTCTCTATATAGCATCATAAAGTTGTTTGCCTTTCGGCGATGTTAATCAGAAACCCCAATGAGTATGTTTAGCATTGTAACCAGCCATCGCAAGAAATTTATTACCCAGCTTAACTGGAGTTTTTTTATAACATGTTTTGGATAATGGTACACTGCCAATATGAAACAGTTTCCAGACCACTCCTGCAGACAGATGCTCGTATATTTCATAAGTTAAAAAATTTGAATATAAATAATTTTAGAGTTCTACAAAATTCGTTGGCTGTCGCTAATGCCGATGGTTAAAGGAATCCTTAAACTTTACCAACCCTTGAAAAGTTTTTTATTAAGTTAAGTTAATCGACATTTTTGACCTGTTTTGTGTTTATAATTAAGACTGAAGGAGGCTATAAAACGGCGAATGACATTTCTAACATAAGTTAGGCGTTAAAATTTCAATGTGTGGAAAGAACAAACTAAGAATTTATAAAGGTATAAGGAAGCAATAGTATTGTGAAATCTAATTACCAGTCTGACGAAGTGAATTTTGTTTGAGTAGTACGGAAAAGTTCAGTTCATTGCTGCCCAGCGAACTCTTGGTGTAGAGGAGAACAGGTGGCAGACCGATGTTCTAAAAAAGTAGAATAAATCAATAATGAGTGCGCTTCGCACAACTGATGCAAATCTCTTCGTAAACACAGGTATTGTACTCAGCACGTGGAACAATAGTTTAATCTTTGTTCGGTTGGTTTCAAAGGCAATGAGCCTATTTTTTATTAATTGTGATTTTTGCTTCATGGGCAAGGCGCCACAGCATATAACCACGAAGATTGATGATTTAACATTGGTCGATCGCTTTTAAGCAGACTTCGAATGGCGTACATATCGAAACTAGATCCGCTCCAAAGGGATCCAATATCATAGAAGAGCAGCCTTATCCTGGATCCTTTAGTTTTTGACTTATCAGATATAAAAAACATCGTTTTTCAGGAAGCACATTGAAAGATTTTGGTAACGATTTTTTTGAAATTTATTTCAGTCAAACGGTTTGGAGAATATATTCTTCACATAATAGGCTATCAAAAAATGAAATAAAAAAAAAATCAAATTTTCGGATCGAGTTTCATGAGAACCTCCCCTTAAATTAAGAAAAAATTACTCAAAAAGCTGAAAAGGTTTGTTTACAAATTCAGTCTACAATTAATACAGAAATAATCAAATCCATAAGTTTTAAATAGCGGTTCACAATTAGGACATTTACCTTACACATTTTGTACCACATTCACCCCAAAAAAAAAAATCTGATCATCCTGCCCTACATTAATAATTTTTTAATATGAAGCCTCACATATTTGTTGCTTCATTTTAGTTACAGTAATTTTTGCTAAAATGGATAGAAGGTATTGTTACACCACTTAAGTACAATCGGCACAGTATGTTAATCACAATATGAATTTATTCCGTGGCGGTTTCAAATAAACGTCAAAAATATGTAAACATATTTATCATCGGTTTCAGCCACAATTTTGATCTTGTTAGTACAAAATATCAATGAGTGGAATTTATAAAACTACTCGTATTTTTTACTCACATATTTTGAGTGTTTTTCAATTTTCACTCAATATTTATTTTAATCATATATTTCCATTAATCATTTATTGAGATACGAATAAGACAAATATTATGATTCTAGTTAAAAATTCCGCATCCAAACAAATTGCGCTTCGTAGAATAATGTACCTACCGAGTACAATAAAGCGCGAGTGTAAACAAAATCATACATGGTCATAATATGTCTTAAATTACATAAATTGCATGCAATATAAAATTTTATTAAGATAAATATTCTGGTGTTTTGTTTGTTGTTGTATAATCAAAATACAAAAAATTAATTATAATTTTCTAATTATGTAAGCAATTTGAATTGCATTCTTTTACGTATAAGATTTTAATCCATTTCGATATGAAAATAACCGTGACTTTTTTGGTTTTGAGAGTTATGCGGTTGTTTTGTATTGTACATACTGAAATACTTTTTTATTATTATTAATAACAACAATAGAAATTTAATACAGACAATCATTTTTAATGTAAGTTTAAACTATTTGGTCATCGTATAAATGGTTTACAATGTATATACAGACATACATATGTATGTACGGATGTTTATACATTTTTGTTGTCGTTGCTGTTGTTGTTAATAACGGTTAGTGTGCGCGGTAATAAATTATTAATTATATTTATTATATAAAGGTTAATTGATTTTGGTTTCGGTTTAATCCAAAAATCTAGATTAAATCGAATCAATTTGTTTTTATGTTATTTGCGGTTGTTTATAATTTAATTTTGACGACGACGTGTATATGTACGAGTACATAATAAATTCTAGAGTATATTTATGAAATGTTTTGCTGGTATATGACATTCGGTTGTCATTTACCAATTTAATTTGTGAATAAACCAATTTGTTGTTATATACATGATGAGATAAATATTTGTGTTATCACATAAATTAATTTAATTTACGAGTTTTATTTATTTGGTTTCTCATACATAAATCAGAATCATTCATCCTCCTACAATGTATTAACTATACTACAATACGATTTTTTTTTTGATTTTTGATTTATCTTGAATGGCTTTTCAAATTCAATTTTAAGAAAATTTTCATTACGCGCGCGGAGGCAACAATAACAATTTTATAAATAATTGAGTCTATTGTTCAAGCGGTTTGAATTAATCAATATTTTATTTTGTTGTTATTTAGCCAATACTGGCTTAAAAGGTTAAATCGTGAAAATTATTATTTTACGTAATTTTAAAATTATATCACGATATTTTGCAATTGGAGTTTTGATAAATGAGGGAAGTTCAATAAATTAGATTATCGAAAGATCTTTGATATTTACCATCGAATACTCGATGAAATTATTCGAGCCACATTAAATTAGTATAAGTAAATTGTAATTCGGGCCGTGCTCCTTCCCCTCCCCCTCCCCTACTCTCCGGAAAAGGTTTGGGGGTTGCTTTCCGTAAAGTATACGAATGGGGTTAGCAATATGGCGGAAATTTATAGGTACATTTTAAGAAAAGAGTCGTCTAATTGTTAAGGAAGGAAGATATCGTTTCTGTCGTTAATATTTTTCTTACGAAAGGTGCAACAATTTCTTCTTTTCTTCTTGAAATAAAAATTCCTTTACGTTAAGACAGATATTAAGATTTTCGTTAAACCAAAACTTTCGACACCAAACATCCATGATTTTACCGTTTGCTGGATTGATTTATGTATAATATAGGTTTTGCACCCCAAATGTATTTTCTCCTAATTAATCAAGATTTGACTGCAGAAGTTTGAATTTGATTTATAAAAGGAAGATAAACTAAAAGTCTTACTTGGCCATAGGTATAAGTTATATTGCTAGGGAACCAAGAAAACTTTTGCGGAAACCTCCGAAGTTTGTAGTTAAGCCACTGCTTAACAGAAACAGATGTGAATACAATCTGACTGGTAAAAACAACAACATTTTTATGTATTTTAATACAAATCTTAATTATCGCCTTCAAAATAGGCTCCTTTTGAGCCAATACAAGCATGTCAACGGTTAATCCATTTTTCCATACACATCTTATAGGCCTCGGCCAGGATGGCCTTTAGTCCCTTCAGCGAATTTCTTTTTATGACATCAATCGACTCATGGCGTGTTCCCCGGAGCGGATATTTAAGTTTCGGAAATTGGGAAAACTCATGGGGAGCCAAATCCGGCGAGTACAGTGGCTGTGCGATCACTTTTGTTTCGTGTTTGGCTAAAAATTCAGTCACAATCAGGCTGGAATGTGACGGCGCATTATCGTGGTGATAAATCCATGAATTGTTTGCCCACAAATCTGGCCGTTTACGACGAATTGCTTCACGTAGACGCCTCAAAACCGCCAAGTAGTATGGTTTATTAACTGTTTGACCCTCTGGAACGAATTCATGGTGAACCATAGCACGGTAATCGATGAAAAGGATGAGCGTTACCTTGATTTTCAACCGACTTTGACGTGGTTTTTTTCATTTTGCTTCATTTTTGGCGCGCCAAAATTTGTTGAGCAGTTTCAACGTCATATTTATAAAGGGGCCGTTTGGTTGATGTTTGTCGTTTAACACAAATCACCCTTTATTTTAATTTTTTTGAATAATTTTATTAATTAAAAATTTAGATTTTATTGTTAGAATTACACCAAATAATTGTATTATTAATCTACGTTAATTGTATGATTATTCGAAATTATTAAATTACACAATTTACGTAATTGAAATCCGGAAAACACCACACTTGCATGTTGTATATGACTGAACTGGATTTGGGGAAGATCGGTAAAGCAGAGCAGGTTCGCTCGAAAATGTATGACATAAAATAATTGGATTTTTCTGTTGAGATATACGAATGAATTAACTGCTACAGGACTCCCCCGCAAGTGATTGCCCCTCCCTAGGGAATAACTGAATGAGCATTGGCAATTCGGACAGTTTAATGTGTTCGTATCCGAACAGAGAATCCCGTACGATGGCTTGTGTCGATCGTGTGTCGGTTTTAACCATTAACCGATACGACGAAATGTTTTCGCAGTCGACGTATAACCTCTTACAGACCTTCGTAGTGAGGAGATAATCCCGTGTGAACCTTGTCCGTTCTAATGAAAACCGAATCACAGTTGTGGAGTGATTTCGGAACAAAAGTTGGTCGATGACTGCGTTGGTAGTTGGCTTAGGTGAAAGAGGTTTTTCGATGAAGAACTCACCGGGTAGCTTGATGGTTTGACCATAAACCAATTCAGCGGGTGACCACTTGAGATTTTCTTTAACCGTCGCTCGGATTCCAAGTAAAACGATTGGTATTTCCGAACTCCAATGAATTGTGTTGCTTCTGGCCATAAGTGCGGCTTTGAGTTGTCGATGGAAGCGTTAAACTATACCATTGGCTTGCGGATGATAAGCCGTTGTACGTATCCGATATGATCCGAGAAGTTTCGTAAACTCGGTAAAAAATGTATAACATATTGGTCATGCAGTAAGCTTCGTGCCAGCTAGTGAAGCGATCGACACAGATGAGAAAGTATGTGTATCCGTTAGACGGAGGAAGTGGCCCTACGATGTCTAAGTGGATATGTTCGAATCGACCAGGTGGAATTTCGAATAATTCATGAGGTGATTTTGTGTGGCGTTGGATTTTAGCACGTTGGCAGGATAAACATGGCTGAGCCCAATTACCTACGTCTTTGTTTATGCTAGGCCAAAAGTAGTGAGCAATAATCAATTTACTGGTGTATATTAACACCAAAATATTTTAATTCCGTTTTGAACAGCTAACACGCCTTTGGGCTTCACTTTAATCCGACGACCTGTATAACCTTGCCGCTGCGTGGAATATGCTGTTCTTCCTCATGTTTTTCTTGTTTCCCAGTAGTCCAGCGAGATATCTTGGTGTCGACCATCGGTCGGCTACTGGTATCGATTTCCACTCGGCGTATTTTGATTAACGATTTGGTGATGGCTTGTGTAGTCTCTTTTTTCGGTGACAATATCGCTGCTCGGTGTATCCCCGGATCTCTCCCTTTAGCGATTCTCCTATGAACTTCAAAAGAAGGAGAAACTTTAAGCTACAACTGTACGAATCCAACGTTTAAAGGTCAAAAACAGGGTGTCATGATTTGGGGATGTATGCCCGTGGCTGGTGTTGGAAGTTTTTTCACCGTAGAAGGAATGATGAATTAGAAAATGTACCTGGAAATTCTTAAATCTTGTTTAAAAAAGGATGACAACGCACCTATTCGTACAGCTGGAATCATCAAAAAATATCTAAAAGAAACAAATATACCGATTTTAGAGTGGCCATCTTAAAGCCCTGATCTGTCACCGATCGAATTTCTTTGGGATTATCTAAAAACTAAGATTACTGAGTGGCATCCCATTAATGTACACGAATTATGTAATTTGATCGCAGAATAATGGAACGAAATTAGCGCTGACTATTGCAGAAAGTTAGTTGACAGCGTACCTCATCGACTAAGTCTACTTAAAGCGGTATATAACGGAAAAAACAGTTTTTCAATATAATTTTAGTTAGTGTTTGTTGGAAATTTGAAAATGGAGCAACATTCGAATCGATCGTGATTTGAATCTCAAATTAAAATAAATATCACATTAAGAAAGGGACAAAACCAAATATAATTGTGTTTTATTATATAAAATCTTTTGTTAGTGATATTAGTCCATGCGTGTTATTAACTCCGAAGCTTGGAGTGGAATTGATTTCCTTGATCTGGAAAACCAAATCTAGATATTTACTTATGAACAAAAGTGATATTATCAGAATGAATTCGTTTTCCCTACTGTTTTCGATTCTCATCTTTCTGAAAGATTCTTTTACAAAAAGTGTGTTTCTATGTCAAGCAGCCAGTTCAACTTCGCCACTTTTTTGTTCTGCTATGGCATTATTGATACCAGCCTTATTATTGATTCCAGCCTCATGTGCCAACTCGTGTCGGTGCACTCATACTCGTATGTAAATATTAATAAACGTTAAATGAATTTTAATTAGTATTTTCACTCAAACTGAATAAAAACGCGATCTAAAGTAAGTTGTTGCTTGTGTGGAAATTTAAAATTCCACTCAAACTTCGTAATAACCGATATTTTGTTAATTCCTTCAGGGTTTGATTAACTTGTTAAATTTAGGGTTAGGTTTACCGCAAGTCCTTTAAAATATTGATCATTCCTTAAATTACGTCAAAAAAACTAATTCATACCTGAATCACTTTTTACTTTTGGTTAAAGATCAATTGGAAAACCTTAGACGATAAATAAAAAATAAAAAAAATTAAAAACTGTTTCACATAAATTTTTTTGTTGTAAAGCAAGGCCTATTTATGTCGTGCTGTGTTTGACATCCAAACGAAAAGGGTTAATAAACGTTAAATGAATTTCAATTTGACCGTTCACTCAAACTGCATAAAACCTATTTTACGTGTTATGTCCTTTTTAAGTGCAAATAAAAAATTCCACTCAAACTTCTTAATAACCGATATTTCGTTTATTTTTCAGGATTTGACTAACTTTTTGAGTTTTGAGCTAGCTTTACAGTATCTAATAATTTTAATCATGACTTAAATTACTTTACTTTTTGGTTAAAGTTTAATTTAAAGATTAATTCAAGGTAGATCGAGAGTAATTTAACTCATACGTAAACAATAACAAACATATATAATTTCACTCAAACTGCTTAAAAAAAATCTCATCGAAATATGTTACTGTTTGAGTGAAAACATAAAATTTCACTCAATATTCGTAATAACCGATATCATGTTAATTTTTTCGGTAGTTGGTTAACCTGTTGAGTTTTGAGCTAGGTTTACAGTAAGACTTCTTAAAATATCGAGTAAAACGGTATTTCATAAGCAGACTGTATATTTATGAATAAATTATGCATATTTATGCGAAAAATCTTTCTCGAATCTAAGTTAAAAAAATATTGGAAAATCTGTTTAGCAAAAGAAAAATATTTTGTATATTTTCTTATCTATTTATAGAATTCAAAATAGAAAAAAAAATGGAAAATTTGGTTGTATGGAATGGGGAAGATTTTTTTCTTAGCGATCACGTATAGTACGGAAAAGTTTTCGTTTTATTTATTGTAAAATTCCATTCTAGTTTTCTCTACTTGTGATGTTTTAAGTATATTGCTGTCTTAGCATTTTTTGCGGAAATTCAAAATTATTATTAGATTTTGGTATTTATTGTATCCATATATAGGTTTGTTATGTTTTTGTGCGGTTTCCAATAAGATTAAAACTGTATTAAAATACTTACGGAATGTTTTGTGGACATAAAGTCAATGTGTTGTATTATCGATCGGAATGCGATTATGGAATACTAATTTTATGGTTTGCATTTTTATGTAAACCAAATACACACACACACATCGTCTTCGGTCGATTTGTTTTGTTTTTGCATTTAGATAAGTATGTATGTCGCCGTCCAAACACAATCTAGAATAGTAATATAACAATAAAGGAGTGTTTCGTAAAAAAAAAATTCTTTCATCTACTGTGTTTTACACTCATATTAAGCGAATACTGTTAATTTGGCAAATAAACGGCGCTGTATGTAATAAAATATGAATTGGGATCAAATTTAAAATTGAATTGATGAATAATAATGAAGGCATGAAGAATATAGGCGTTGGTTATTCAAACATACTCTCTCGTGTGTACATAAGTATTCTGTCCACGTGTCTTGAAAACAATAAGCACGGAGCATTATTTTTTGTGCTCTGATAAATTCATTTACGACCAAACAAATTTTTTTTTGTTTTGTTTATTAAATAACAAACATTCTTTTTAAACACAAGATTTTATGTTTATAATGCTTCATATCAAGATAACACAAAAACAAAATGTGTTTATCTTTTCTTTACTTTTTTAATGTCTTTAAGGAGAACAATTTAACTTCATGCTTGTTAAACAATATTTTTTATGAATTCATTTTTAGGCGTGTGTTTGGTGTACTAATAGTATGTATATCAAAAAATCAAAATTAAAATTCCGAATTCGTACTTTTATTCAAAAATGATTGTTGAAAGGATGAAATGAGATCAAAATCCTTAAGTCTGGACAAATCAATGCACTAATTTTATTTACAGACAGGGTGAAAATATGTTTGTCTGTGGGTGGAATGAGGTTGAAAATCTGTATATTATCGTTTTTTGAATTAGAGTTGCTTAATGTCGCTTAAATATCCATTTTTTTTTGTCGGTATACAAACATCTGAAATACGCATGGTCAGTCTAGTGCCAAAACGTTCTTTGAAATAGAAATTTATAAACCACAACATATTTTATGAAATGTGGAAAAACGCAAATTACCAATAATTTCCTTCAACCCACTTTTAAGATCGTGTCATATCTCCGTACTATTATATTATATACAAACAGATTATTCTTGTGTATTTTAAGAAAGACAAACAATTGATTCCCATTATAATCAAGAGAAGATCAAAAAAAAAAAATGAAAACATCAGCATCCGGAAAAATGTGTAAGACGAATAATAAATTATAATTAAAAATAAATTTTCCTCCACTCGTTTAAGAATATGTATGTATGTACAGTGTGTCCACGAAACAAGTACAGCACTTGACTTTGTGTCTTTGTGTGTCCGCGATAAACAGCAAAAATAACGAATTAATTATGATATTGTTCGTATTTATCATACAAATTATAATGTATTGCAATTTTTACAGCGGATGATCTAATTGATCTTCCGTCACAATGTTAATTGCAACTAATATTTTTGTTGATTTATAAAATAAGTAATTCTTGTATACTTGAAATTAAATATTAATTAGTATAATTGACCGGTTACCGTATAGTGATGTTCAACAAATTGTATTGGATGCTTTCTTGTGACAGTCGTTTTCTAATTTTTATACCTTACTCTATGTTGTCAACTCCCCAACTTTCTAATTTTTGCAAATAGACAGAACATTTAACTTTCAATCAAACTTCCAATAAGTATGGTTTTGAGAGAAAATTGACCGGGGCAGCGGTCAAGAACAGGAGTATAATTCAATCCTATTTTCGATCAACCGCACCGTGCCGTGCTTGAAATCCAAACGAAAACGCTTAATAAACGTTAAATGAATTTCAATTTGACTGTTCACTCAAACCGCATAAAACCTATTTTACGTGTTATGTCCTTTTTTAGTGAAAATAAAAAATTTCACTCAAACTTCTTAATATCGGAGAGGTTTACAGTATCTAATAATATTAATCATGACTTAAATTACGTCAAAATTCAAATCCAAACATGAAATCAGATTTTTTACTTTTGGTTAAAGATTAATTCAAGGTCGATCGAGAGTAATTTAACTCATACGTAAACAATAACAAACGTTGAGTGAATTTAAATGTATAATTTCACTAAAACTTCTTAAAAAACAATCTTATCGAAATATGTTAATGTTTGAGTGAAAATATAAAATTTCACTCAATATTCGTAATAACCGATATTTTGTTAATTTTTTCGGTATTTGGATAACCTGTTGAGTTTTGTGCTAGGTTTACAGTAAGACATCTAAAAATATCGAATAAAACAGTATTTCATAAGCACACATTTATGAATAAATTATGCATATTTATGAGAAAAATCTGAAGGAAAATCTGTTTAGCAAAAGAAAAATATTTTCTAATTTTTGCAAATAGACAGAACATTTAATTTTCAATCAAATTTCCAATAAGTATGATTTTGAGAGAAAATTGACCGGGGCAGCGATCAATAACAGGAGTATAATTCAATCCTATTTTCGATCAACCGCACAATTACGCCCGCACAAGTTCTCGTGCAGTTGCAGAAAATCATTTTAGGCTTCAAAATATTGTTTCTCGTAAACTTTTCCCAGTCTTATGGATTTCAATCATTACCTAAATACGTTTGTAATCGATATTAAACGCAAATTTGGAATAATGTTGGGCGGCATTATAGATGTTAAGGGAATTAACACAAATTTTACTCATTTATTATGATCGATGGTTTATAGACACTAGCAGCCCGCTTTTTTTTAAACGACGTGTTTTTAAACGGCCTTTTTGGATACTTCAACTGAAATGCCCATAAATGTCAAAATTTTAAGTTCCTTTAAAATTATGTACTCATTTCATTTTACGAACGAAGGAATTTTAAGAAACTATTAAGCAGGTTTCTTTCAAATTTAATTTGGAACATTTCGTTCTTAATAATTTTTATGTAAGTCTTATGTTTCTTGAGATAAATGCAAGATAAGCTACCACCTCCAGGTTGGCCGATTTTCACTAAAATTCACTGGGACCTCTAAATTTATGAAAAAAGCTTAAATGTATGTTTTAGTTCGATCGGTTAAGAACTATGCGTCGACAATAATAAACTTAATTTCCTGATCGATACTGGCGTGGACCTTTCCGCCGCTTTATTTCGCAATTTCAATAACTATAACCCTCAAAAGGGTTCAGGAGTAGTCTTATCGGCCGCCAATAACACAACAATCTGTACCTACGGCAATAAATTGCTCCAGGTAAACATGGGACTTAAGAGGACATTCACGAATGCTTTTGTATTAGCAGCAGTGAATCGGCCAATCATTGGCGCTGACTTTCGCAGCAAATTTGGTTTACTTGTTGATAAAAAAGCAAGAAACTAGTTGTTCCTGCGACTCACTGCCAATCGATGCTACTGAGATACGAGTTGAGACACCGGCTCCGATCAATTTTACAATCGACAACGGTTATGGCTCTTGAAGAAATTCCCTTGACTGGCAACGCCACCAAATTAAAATTTACTCTTAAAACATTCCGTGATACATCACATGTGCCAGTGCCAGTGTCAAAAAAACGAAGACCAGATCCAGCGCGTAGAAATCTACCAACCGCCAGCATCCACAGTTCATTCACAAAACTGCGATAATAACCCCATTTGGTCTTTTTGAATTCACAGCGATTCATAAATGAGATTGTCAGAGATTTAGACTTTGTTTTCGTCTACATTGACGACATACTTGTGGCATCGAAAAATGAGAAAAAAACATACTTAAGTTGGAACAACTCTTCCAAAAGTTATCAGAGTTTGATATTTGCATCAAAAGCTCAAAATGCGTCTTTGGCGCAAGCGCTCTTGACTTCCTCAGCCACGAAATTACTCCTAATAGTGTAAAGCTGTCTGAAAAACGAATTAACGCCCTTAGTGTATTCCCAGCTGCAAATGCAATCAAACGAATACAGCGTCGGAATGGTAAATTATTACCACCGGTTCATACCACCTGGAACTCTTATACCAATTCTTTCGCAATTGGCACTCAAGAACTTTTCTTGGCCCGAAGAATGTCAAATGATGTCGAAAAACATCGGATTCGTTGTATTTACAGCTAATTTACTTTTTTAAAGTGAATTTAATATAGTTGGATGAAGTGTTTATTTTCGTGAATATGGCTGCGGCTTAGCCTAATCATAGCTAAGTGGGTCATATTCACGTTGAAGAAACTGGTCTGTCCCAACTCACAGTCTGGGGAATGCACTGAGTTGTGGTAGTGACGGTAACATGGATCGTCCAACGGTATTGGAAACGTTAAGTGAGACAAATTCTAAGTAATCAACCAGTGAGCGGTGAGCCTAGCCCTTAGCTTACTCGATTTGATTACAAAGTGACGTTATTTCGATTTAATATGTCAATTTACCACGGATATTCAAGGCTGACTTGGAACTTCCAAATTCACTTTATAGTTTCCCTAGGTAAACTAGTCCCAATGTGAAACTAGAGCTTTTCCATTTACCTGGGGGCCTATTCTCGAGTTTCACATCCATTTTCCACATGTGGACATCTGTCAAAATTCATAAAACTTGAATTTTTTCGGTACTAAGGGAATATTTCCGAATGGGTATAAGCATGTGGAAAAATTCCCCATATAGGAAAATGTCCATGCCGCATGTATTTTATATACGAATTACAATTTTCGAGCGTTTTTGTGTGAACTTTGACAGATGTCCACATGTGGAAAATGGATGTGGAATTCGAGAATAGGCCCCCTGGCCTCGAAATTTATTGCGAAACATCGACAGGTAACAATCGCTCATATGATGCAGAGCTATAACGTCGAACCATTTTCGACATCTGCATTCGTGCTGCACGTAAATTGATAACATCTCGATACTTTTGGCCCAGTATAAATTAGGACGTAACCAGATGGGGAAAATCTGGTTTGTCCTGTCACAAATGTAAAGTTTGAGAGGCACACAAAATAACATGGGCAGTAAAATGAGCAATTCGGTATTCCACCACGTTATCACGAAGCTAACCGCATCAATGACATTACCACAGCAACCAATACCATAACTGTTTCGTGATATTATCAGATGTGATATTCCTTTGAATATACTAACATGAGCTTTGAAATGTTTGAACCGTTTGGCCTGAAGGAACGGTCAAATGTTGCCAGTACTTTTGCTAGTGATTCGAAGTGCATGGTTGATATGTTGATTCACTCTTGTTGGAAGAAGGAATCAGAAACCATCAGAATACCGAAAAGGTTGATCTTAAGCATTTCAAAGGAGTTACTCTTCTAAATACTCGGGCAATCCGAGTGAACGGACCTCCAACCCGAAGTCTGCTGTTTAGATAGACATGATGTGACAACTATTCAAATCCTTCAAAGTAAAAGACAATAAATCAGTCACACACTATGAGGAAATCGGAATCGGATATCGCTATAATGTCAATCGAGTATAATCCACAAGGAAACCGAAGGCGTGAAGCAAGAGTGAGGAAGAAGTGGCTCGAAATTAAAAAGCTTGGTCACAGATTCGTGAAGGATCAAAAGTGTGTGTGAATTTTTGAAGTGAAACTCTTCTTTGGCCACGTTGAGGGTAAAAATTCAAGGCCGCCTTATGGCAGTTTTTGCAATGTTTCGTGGTGATTTCAAAGTTCCATGGCATTTTCGTCTGGAACCTGTGCGATGGAAATGGGATTCTAAAATGATTTTTAAACGAAGTTCTAAATAAATGTAAATGTGTTAATGTTTTTGAAATATTATTTTAATTCGTTTTATACCTTAAAGGATGAATGCTGCCAGCCCAAACCGCCGCTTTCACGATTTTATTAAATTCTAACTTTCATAGAATTTAGATCAATTTTGAAAAACTTGTGTTTTTTAGAAATTATTCACGTATAGAGAACTCTTCAAAGCCGCTTCTGCGGCTAAATTAAATTGCTGAGCAATTTGGGACGGCTTTCGGTGAACTCTGACACGAATGTCTTTGAACTATCGACTACTCACTCAACAACAACAAAATTTACGAAACACTTAATTTCAATAATTTCTCAAATTCGAAAATTTTAACAAATTCTGAAATTTGATTTTTTTTTTTTTTTTTTAAATACTTATTTGAAATTTGGTAAAAACTGAGAAATATTGGATGATTGTTAAAATTTGTTTTCAAGTAATTTTAACAATTTCATGAATTTTAAAACATTTTTTCAGGAAATTTTTGTGGCACTTGTTTTAAATCCAATGTTTGATTTTTTTTTCAATTCGTAAGACGTGCTATTCAGCATATGCAGTTCATATACTCCTTTAGGCAGAATAAAGCAGTCAAAGTGCCAGTAGATTATACTAAAAATTATTTCCAAAACTCCCAAGCATTGATAATTTCTCTTAAAGCTACTCCTAGAGGTCAATGGAAACTGGTATGCTGGTATATTTTCTTCTGGGAGTATAATTCAACAATTTAAATTTTTGTCAAATTTTTTTTTTGGTCACAATACAAAAATAGAAGTTGGTCAATTTCTGAATTTTTACAAAAATTTTCAAATTTGTTCAATTTAAAAAATTTTAAGAAATCTTAGATTTTTACCTTATACGGAGGGCACTAACAAAAGTTTCCGCTTAGTTTCCGTTTATTTCTATAATTTATCTTATACAATAGAGGCATCTTTCAAAACAGTCTTCAAAATCATGCTTTTGGAGAGCTTCAATTTCGGTATTTACAATCTCCTCATTTGAACCGAAACTCTTTCTGCCCTTCAATTTTTATTTTTATTTTTGGCAACAACCGGAAATTATGTAAAAAGTAGCTTCGATAATTCGTTCTTAAAAAATTTTCAATTTCTATATTCTTCAACTTCTATACGTTCTCATACCATCCGGTAAACACGTTTCAGAATATAGCACGAATTGATAGTTACCATTTCACTAGTTTCCAAAGCACTACCAGCGACTATTTCATCACTGTTGTTGCTGACTTTTATGGTTTTAGTTTAACTAGGGGATTTGTACCTTCTGAGTTCTATGCTGTGAGAGGCTGTTTGGTTTCTGGGCCGTACTTATAGAATCAAGGTTCCTTATACCTGTTACAATTTTCTTAAAGCTGCTAGACTCCAATTCCTTACTGTCGAAGAGAATGGCACAGCAAATTTCTTGATAAGCTGATAGGGAAATTTTTTATTTTTATTTTTTTATTTTTTATTTTATATTTAAGGCTTAACTCCATTCAGCTAGGAGCCATCTTGCCAACAAAAAATTTTTTACAAAATTCCAGTTATAATGATACTATATCGTAATAATAATTAATATTAATATGAATAATAATAATACTAATGATAACTCTTAATAATAATACTAACTTTAGCGATTTACCTCTTTATCCCAATAACTCATTCATACATCCACTCGATTAATTGTTAGAAATTCATATATTTCCTTGTACACACATCCCCCTGCTTTCATACAATCAGTCAAACTGGTGGCATTCCTGAGGATACTGAAATTTTCACTACTCCTGCTGTATTTGGTACAGTGCAGCAGGATGTGTTCAATATCCTCGGTTACACCACACGTTTCACATTCATTACTTTCAACCAAATGACGTTTAAACAAACACTCTTTCCAGTTACCATGATTTAATCTGACTCTTTCAATCGTCCTTATCATTCTGGTGCTCCCTCGAAGCTCCTTATAAAAAGGTTCGGGGATTTCTACACAATTCACGGTACTTCTTTCCTTTTATTCTACTCAAATTCTCATATTCATTCATCCATTCATTCCACACATTCACCTGAAACATTCGAAGTACATCTCTTGCATCCATCCTGTGATACCTTTTAATATTATCACATTCAAGTACCCCTTTTGCAACCAAATCGGCCCTTTCATTCCCCTCGATATTTTTATGGGCTGGAACCCATTGAATGGTTACCTCCACATTAAAATATCGAAGCCATTCAAAAATTTTGTCCACGTACACGTTGCCGTCTCTGCCACCACCATTATTTAATATCAATATACCACTCTGGGAGTCGGTCAATACAATTATTTTCCTCCTCCCTTCCTTCGTAACCAACTTAATACCTTCATACATTGCTATTATTTCAGCATTCAATATACAGATGCCTTCATCGATTCGAAACGGTTGTTCCACATTCATTCTTGGCACATATATTCCAACACCTACTCTATTATCATATACGCTAGCATCTGTATAAACGATTTCCTGTTCTCCATACTGGCTTTTCACTCTCTCAAATATCCTTTTAGTCATAGTTTCATTCATTCCCTTGGTGTATTCCTCCAATTCCATACACAGAACCAGATTATGAGGTAAGGGGTTCGGACAATTGTTTCCGATGCTCGAAAAAGCATCGATGTTTTCCGATATTACACTGAGTCTATATGTTGATTTATATACCCTACCTCTTTGCAATCCTCTCTTCATTTCTTTCAACAAATCATTCTTTCTAATCACCATTCGTACAGTTTCTTTCATTGTGATCCACTGTCTCTTAAAATTGATTCTCCTTTTGCTCACCCATCTCAGAATATATGGTGTGTATTGGGGTTGAGTTAATCGCACCCAATACCACCCTCGCACATGCATTCTCAACTCTCGTCAATTGGCCAAAGGCCCCTTTCGCTCCATCGCCATACACACTAATGCCATACGCTATTTTGGAGGATACCAACGCCTTTCGCAACATATTAGTCACTCCAGGGTGAGCGCCCCATTTCGGCTTACTCACCCTTTTGATCACATTTAAACGTTCCTTACAATTATCAGCCAAGTCCTTCATATGCCTACTAAAATTCAACCGTCGATCAATCCATACTCCCAAATACCTATACACATTAACTTGCTCAATACGTCGTTCATTTATTCTTATATCAATCTCTCCGTTATTCATTCTGAAACCCATTATGGCACATTTCACCGGATTCAACTTAAGATTCAAACTGGTCAGATATTCAATAATTTCATTTACTCCTATTTGTGCATTCTGCGCTGCTCGATCAATGCGACGACCCCTGCCAATTACAACAAAATCATCCGAAAATTGTAAGACAACTTTGTCTGTCGCATTGATCCGGTGAACAGCAGCGGTATACAGGTTAAAGAGAGTAGGAGATATTTTGCTCCCTTGGGGTAGTCCAAGTTTTACTAATCCCTCCAACCTGTAATTTTGTCCTTTTAAGATAACCTTCCTTTCACACATGAAATCTTTCACCCAATCACAAACTTTCATTGGAAATTTCAAATTGCTCAGAATTTGATGCAATTTCCACGGAACCACATAATCATATGCTCTTTCAACATCCAAAAATACCGCAACTACCTTTTTATTCTTCTTTCTCACTTCCCACACAAACTTCTCAATACATTCAATAGCAGAGTGGCCCTTACGGAAACCGTAGGTTGTTTTTGGCAGCGAATTATTCTCATTCATAAAAATTTCAATCCGCTCTTTCAACATTCCATTCAACAACTTAATAAATACATTTAACATACATATACCTCGATAATTCGTTGCCATATTCCGATCTCTATTCCTTTTAGGTATAGGCACCACTCTGCATTCCTTCCATTGGTTTGATATTCTGGACTCCATCCATACCTTGTTGAGTACTTTTAGCAGACTCCTTTTGGATTCTGTATTCAACATCTGAATCATTCCATAACTTACTCGATTCATTCCTGGGGTGGTTGATTTGGAACTCATCCCATTCAACCCACGTCTCATCTCCAGTAATGATCCTTTTGATGAATGTGGGATCGGATTCAGCCTCGCAATTCATGTCTAAAATTGTAAATAATCGCCAACACACACAGAGATAGATGTACTCTTGACTACGTAACTTTTGCAAATGTCAAGCTATGACGCTAAGATTTAGAGGGAATATCAACAACAGATGTACCAACTTAACAAAAAAACAGAACTCAAATCGAAACGATGGGAGCGCCACACGGTGGTTACTCTGGGAACTTGTTGATCAAGGTAGTATGTGGAGGCAGAGGTAACTTACCTATGTTTTATGCCCTATTTACGTCGCAACAAAGCGTTTCCACGCATATTGCTTCACTCATATTCCCGTCATCCTATGATACTCAAGTAAAGTCTTTATGGCCATTTTCTATAAGTTTTGGTAGTCTGCTTTTAAATATTTAAATATTTTCATCTTATGTGTTTTCTTCTGTACATTACAGTATTTGGAAATAATGATTAAATTCTAAAATTGTTCAAAATTTTATACCGTATTCTACAATTTAATACCGGTCGGTTTGATATATTATAAATCATTTTAATCATAAATGGTTTAAGCCGTCAACAGAAAATGTATAAAGCGTTGCAATTTTCAAGCCCACAGTTTAGCCCGTTAATGGTTGAAAAAATATTATCTGATATCCTAATCCTTCAGACAATGTACCAATACTTGGCGGCTTGAGATCTGCTTACCTTTTATGAACGTTGTAAACATCATAAAGAGCCATTTAAAAGTTTGTTTTTAAAAACGCTGTAAAATGAGTATACATTTATATTTTGTGGAAACTTTTTTTTTTATTGTGTAGGCTGCAGTCTCCGATCCAAGAATGAAAAACAATTTCGTTCATGTGGCTCCCTCTGCTGGCCTTACAGTAAGCCATTCTGTGTGAGTCTAGTTTTCAAGAACTTTTTCGAACTAAACACCATATAAAAAATGGAGGTGTGGCCAACACACGACTTTCTTTTACGAACAGAGAATTTTGAGAAATTAAATTTTTTAATTTTTTTTTTTAATTTTTTATTTTTATTTGTTTTTAATTTTTAGAAACATTTTGTATTAAGTAGTTTTTTGTAAACCTTATACTTTTTAAGATATTTGCAAAATAAATTTTCTGGACCAAGGGAGTGGCCACTTCCGGTTAGCCGATTTGGAGTAAAATTCCCTGGGACCTCCCAATTTATCAAAAAAGCTTAAATCTGAAGTTTCAGTTCGATTGGTTAAACCATCTGGGCTGTAGAGAGGACACAGACACACTGGCAGACTGACAGACTGACTGACTGACAGACTGACAGACTGACAGACTGACAGACTGACAGACTGACAGACAGACACCATTTCGAAACCCACTTTTTCGGACTCAGGGGACCTCAAAACAAATAAATCTCTAAAAATCTCAAGGTCCAAAATTTTCATGATTACTATACTTTATTTTACTAGAGTTAAAGAAAGTAAAAAGTGCAGCGACATCAAATCGCAGCTCCGACCAGGCCAATTGACCTTTCTAAAACGGCTGATTATTCGTGATATCTGGACCTTGTAGGCGAATAATCCGAGCTCTTTGTGCAATATTCTCCTCGGGCTGCTACGCTGAGGTCTATAGATTCTGTCCTACACTGTGGGCCACAGCTGTAATATTCTCGGGCGTGCCCACTATCCTAGCTCGGGGACCACTTCTGTTATCCAATAGCAAGCCTTTCTCACGAACTCAGTGGTTCCGCTTGGCGCTCTTTCACGACCCATGTTTCTTTTCAAAATTCGAACGGTCTCGGCTACACAATACTGGCTTTGGAAATAAGTTTTCAATATTTCAAAACGCTCGTCAAGCAAAAACATGATTGTTTCGTGACGCGGAATATCAGACTGGCGGACTGTAAAAATTGTGTTGCCATAGCCTATGATTTAAAAACAAACCAATAGGTAACGCACATTGCGACAAAATAACAGTAATAAACAATACGTCTTCCTCTAAACGGCTATGAGGCTCGGGTTTAAAATTGTCTAAGGATTGTCTTCTTATTGTTTCTCTATTTGCCACATTTAGCTCGGTAAAAAGAAGATTAGACGTAGCTAATTTGTAACGATTTAATTTGGAAAATTTTGTGAGTTCATTAACACATAATATGGTGTGGCGAATTTACTTTTCCAATCAGCTAATGCTTTACAATTTTGTGTAAACAATTTTTTTGTGGCTAACTAAACAGCTTCAATGAACATTGGTTTCTATTATTTACTTTCATTGTAGAATTTATACGGTTACCTATATGTTGCTATTGGTGTTATTCTCTCAATTTATTGTCTATATTACATTTAAAGTTTTCTTTTTCGATTAATAGTTTTCAAAATGATTTACTTTCTTCTTTTAATTTGACTCGTATCAAAGTGAACAAAAGAATTTACCAAAAAATTTAAATTTTCCCAACAAAATTTGATTAAACGTTTTACTCTTGTTCCAATTATCGCTCGTTTATAATTTGATTTTGACTTTCTAATTATAGCACATAACTAAGGGCAACCATTTAATAAGTATTTGAATTATTTAAGATTTCGTCTAATTACAACATTGGTACAGAGTTTTGTTCAAAATCCATCTTAAAATTTTAAATTCTAATCAAATTTCTCTATTTTTACAGAAATATTGAGTGTTTTGTATTTTGTACTTTTAGTTTCCATCGATAGTTCTCGTTTATTCATTATCTTGTGCAACATATGAGAATTAGCATTTTAAAACTAATTTGTCGCCACTCAACGTCGCGCCATTTGAAAATTACAAAATTAACTACATATCGATGTACATGGTACATGAAGTAGTTTGTGCAACGATCTATTTTGGATCAATCAATATTATGTACGAGTATGTACATTTCACAGACACACATTTTTTTGGCACGATTATCTCGTAAATTGATTACTCAACCGCGACGTATATTACAATTTCCTATAATATTGTTATTTACACATGTACATATATACATTACCCGTGCATTAAGTAATGAACTATCTTTAGAATTTTAGTATTAACATACATAAACTGTCACTTGGCGATGCGTTGTGTTGTCATATGGTCTTTGTGTACATATATTATGTAAACGAACAAACATAATATTGAACATTTTTTTTTTATGTTTTATTTATAAGAAATCGATTTAATGCTCGCTGTGTATACAGTACGTAACAATAAATAGAATTGAACATGTGTGAATTTCAAGATTTCTTAATACTACAAAAATTTAGTTAACTCTCGCATTCGGCAACCAAAATGTAAATGTAATATACAATAACAAAAAGGAAGTTGTACTTCATAATTAATCCCTTTCTCTCTGGGTCACCAAACAAAAACCAGCTGCCGGAAATTTATAATTCAGATTCATATAATTTGATTTGATTTTTCGTCTGGGCGGAAGATGTTGTATTGACCTTTAAATTTAAGACAATGAATTCGATTCAATTACGTTTAATTACAGTTTATTGTTTCGAGTGTCAAATGTTATGTGAACCATAAATATTTTGTACAAATACTAAGAAGGTGACACACAGTAGTTTTTGCGCAATAAGAAATTTATCAAAGTTTTGAAAATAAATAAATAAGGGCGTGTGCCTTTCTGTATAAATATACAAATACGTTGAAAGACAAATTATGAATGTTTGTATTCAAATTATATAATTAAATAATGCAGAAATTTCCAGTTCAATTGAAATTATTAAATAAAAACTATAAAACGAGTTTAGCGTAATTGGCGTTTTTTTAATTGTATAGTACAGCACAATAGCGACGGTTAATTAATTGTAATTATTATTTTTTTCTATTTGCAGGTAAGTCAGACATATTCAAGCCGTATACTAATAGCTAAGTATGTATATTTGTAAGTATGTTCGATTAACTGGATTTTAATTGGTATGCAAAAAACAATTAGAAGGTGTTTCGGATTTATTGTTTAGTAATTTAAACAGAACCAAAACCGTATTGTATTAAAATTTATCAACCAAATATTTATTATAAATTGACGTGGAATTTAGAATTTTTTGATGTAGTGACACGAGGTTTTGTCGTGAGTAATTAATTTTAATAGGCCTTTTTGTTCTAACTTTAGTTCCTAAAACCGCAAATCTCTGAAAATCTAGAAAATTTGAAAAGAACGTTATTCAAATTTAATATTTTACCTTTTACAAATATTAAATCTAACCAAGAGCTAACTAATATTGTTGCTGTTGTCTTGTTCATATTATCAGTTGGATATCTCTTCAGTCTCAGTAATTGACGGTGTACTTGCCGAAACAATATTCAAATGGAGGTGTCTGGCTTTTTTAAACATTTGCAGCACGTAACCAGATAATTGGAGTGGGTTCCATAAACGAGCGGTGATCCCAATACGCTGTTCTAAAATTCCACGAGGGTTTACCGTTACCCGCAGTTGCAGTATATTCATCGCCACGTGTAGAATATACTACCATGCCATGGCTTAGATGATTTATAGTAAATCGTGCCTCTCTCCTAAGCGCGCTCGTTTGCCCCAAATAGATTGCGGCAAATAACACTTCCTCCGTGTACACTAGGGTTTCTCAAACGGGATCCCGGGATTCCCGTCGCAAAAGTACGACCGGGAAATCCCGGAATTTCCCGGTTTTTCATTTATTTAGTTTATATACTCTTTGAGCTCAAATCCACTTAGGAAAATAAAGGATTCTCAAACCGAATTTTGGGATCCTGATTTTCGTATCAAAAGTGTGGCCGGAAAATCCCGATCCGAATGTAGAAAATTTTGATGATTTAGATGAAATTGGGCATGTACGATGGAAATGGTATTCTAAAATGATTTTGGCTATCTATAAAAGAAATTGGCTATTTCTTGACTGATTAGATAAAATTCGATTTGAACGATCGAAATAGGATTTTAAAATGATATTTAGAAAATTTCTGGAATAACGCATTAGGAAGTAACTCGGTTTTAATAAACCGATTGTTTTGAAATTCGATAAATACGACATGAAACCGATAAAGAAACAACCAAGTTCCTTCCTAATTAGCCTTATTCCAAACACGGTCGTACATGCCGAATTTGATCATAATCGGTTAAAAAATAGCCAAGTTCCTTCCTTAGAATCCCGTTTCCGTTGTTCATGCAATCGTTTGAGAAATTGTACCTTCCTAATAGGCCTGCATTTGTCTTGAAAATTTTATTGATGGATAAACGATGAAGATGAGAGAGATTATAGAGATATTCAAATTTTCTATATTCGGACATAGGGACAATAGGAAATAAAAGACAGGCCGATCCCCATTTAGTCTCATAAACCAAAGTTTTTTCTATGAAAAAAAAAAATTGAAAACCAGGAAATCTCAGGATTGTCCGGTCACGCTTTTGAGACAAAACAGGATCCCTAGATCTCATTTTGAAAAACCCTAATTTGCACATCTTACAACATGTTGATCGGCTGCATATTATGATCCAGTGTTATCTTCAAGCAATTGCACATCTGTCTCTGAGTGATCGACTAGCAGCTTCATCTTGAAGTATTTATCGTTAATTTCGTTACAACCGGTCTCTTTGATTTTTATATTGAGCGCCTCCAGCAGCATACAATTTTTCGATCAGGACTGGGATTTTGCACACAGCGAGTCGCCTTTTTTGAGCGACTTTTAACTAAAAGCGAGAAAAAGCGATTTTGCACTAGGCGAATAGACACTCGCTCTCGCTTTTATTTTCCACCATGTGTAATACTTGGCGAAAAGTAGGAAAACGAATTTTAAGTTGATGTTTTAGCATAATTTTACACATCAAATTCATTTGTATCAACGACACAAATCTAAACAAACTTGTCTATAATAAAATGTATTTTTGACAACTAAATTAAAGTTGCTCAATTTTCTCGTCTTTTATTTTGTCTATTTGTGCAAAATCGAAAAAAAACTGTCGGACAAAATTGAAAGGCGAGAAATTAAACGAAAACTCGCTTCTCGCCTTTTGTGCAAAATCCCAGTCCAGCTTAGGTCGACCTTAAAAACCCGGGTTAAAAATACCACGTTGACTATTACTTCTCTTTCTTCGTTGACTCTTTTGTGGAATTAACAATTTTTGGTAAATTAGAAATTAGTTACAAAAATCACCAAAAATTGATTCATTAAAAATTTGAATGAAAATTACTTTCCAAAATAATAAAATTTGTTGTTTTATGAACTTAGACATTAGCCAAAAGTAAAGTTTTTACTGTAAATTTGAATCTTCTTGAAATTAAATGTTTGAGATTAACAATATTGTAGAATGCAAATTGACGAATAAGTTAAGTTTCAAGAAATTCTATAAACTTCAAGCTAGAATTTTTTTAATAATTTTAGGATTAATTTAGAGGAGCGAAAAATGTTGTGCCTTAGAAGTCCAAAAAATCGGCAAAATTTTCAAGATTTAGGTGTCAAATATAAGTGGTTTAGTAATTAAATTCAAATTTTAGAATCTGGTTAATTTTAGAATAAAACAATATTTTCATTTGCCATTTCTGATTTTAAAGTGAAAAATTGCTTTGAATTTAGTACCTGTCCGAAGAATTCTAAAATATTGTTTAACATATTCTAACCAAATCCACCGAAATTTTGATTTTTTTTTGTTTTCAAATTTTAAATAATTTAAATTAAATAAATTTTGGATTTAACGTCAGTTTTCTGCATTATCGAAACAAAACAATTAAGCTTCACTCTGAAATTATAATTTGGTAAAAAAAATCCCAAAATCATGAAATTTGGAATTGTGAAAGGCTGATAATTATTTGTTGATTAAAATTTATGAACTCTTCTAACAAATTCTGAGATTATTTCCATATTTAATTTAAATAGCAATTGAAGAGCACTGAAGAGTTGACTGCCAAGTTTTATAAAATTCCTAAAAACTGAAATATTTAATTTTCTAGGTGAATAATAATTTTAAAATTTTAAAATCCTAAAACATGTTTAGAAATTTGGATAGCTCTTGTATTGCATTTAAAAATTAAATTTTTTTTTAAAATTCTAAAAATTGTTAGCTCCTTAAAATTTTGGCCAGATTTTTGTAATTATGAGGTATTGTCCTTCTTTAAATGATACACTCTTTAAACTAAAATAATTTTATAATAGATGAATGGTGTGCTAAAAGCCATAGAATTTTTGAAAATGTTTTTAAACCATGTGAGGGAATTTTTAATAACTTAGGCCTGAATTCCACTGTGAATAATTGACTGAACTGACTTCAAGTCGAAAGAAGACAAAAAAAAATCCATTGGAGGGACAAAGATAAAGCATGTTTTTTTTATTTTTTTTATAGCACAAATGAGGAGTGTCTGATCAAAAGTGGCTATTTACTACATCTTACTTTTTGCTACTTACTTTTGATCACTTTTTTGTAGTAAATAGCTTGTTTTGGCCAAAATCAAGAATTTTAGGGATATTTTTCATAGAGAAATTGGGAATTTTTGGTCCATGTTGTAAATAGCCACTTTTGGTTTATTTCAATTAAAAAGTTCTGCCCTGATAGAAAAAAAAATGTCATTTTGGAAAATGTAAATAGCCAATTTTGATCAGACACTCCTCAAATATCTTGATAAATTTTGACAGCGACAGCAAAAAAAAAAAAAAAATAAAAAAAATAAATTTTTGGTTATCACTTAGAGTTTTAATTTGGCTTTTTCACCACCAATAAATTATTTAAAAAAAACGATTACTTTATTAAATTGCCAATAATAGTATTTAGCGATATTATCACAATTGATCCCAATTTATCACAATTTAACTGTAGACAACCTTTATATTTTTTTATTATCACAGATTCACAGCTATTTAAGGCAGGCCACACACGTACAGTTTTAACTGACAGTTTTAACTGTACAGTTAAAACTGTCAGTTTAAACTGTACGTGTGTGGGTGTTTCAGTTCAGTTAAACTTAACTGTACAGTTTAACTGAGAACTTTAAAATTTTTATATTTTTAACTGACACGATTAACTGAACTGAACGTGTGTGGGGGTTTAACTGCACAGTTTTGTGCTCTCAGTTTTGTGTCGAAATTTTGAGATAAGAGGACGTGTCATATAATAACTAAAACATTGAATTATACAAAACTGGTTCGACTATTTATATAATTTTCATGCAAACGCTACATGCTATAGAACTTATCGCTAGGATAGGCATAGCAAAAGGCCTAAACGATGCAAAGATTTATATTGTATCAGACAGCCAATCGGCCTTAAAGGCTCTTAGGTCTTGTACCGTTGAGTCAAGGCTAGTATGGGATTGTCTGAAGGTTATTAAACATCTGGCAGGCTCAAACAAGGTAACACTTATGTGGGTGCCAGGTCATACTGGAATCGAAGGAAACGAGGCAGCTGATGGCCTCGCCCGTGAGGGTTCTGCCTCCATTTATTGGAGCAGAACCCTTCTGCGGCGTCACTAAGGGACACCTTAGAGCAGCGGTAAAACGCTGGGAGGTTCTTCAAAAGTCCTCCTACTGGCGCAGAATTCCAGGTTTACGACAGGCGAAGAAATTTATATACCCTTCGTCTATCAGGGTTAAGGAGTGTCTTGAACTTAGGAAACCTGAGTTGAGGCTGCTTACTGGCTTCCTCACAGGTCATGCCCCCTTAAGGTATCACCTTAAGAAGATGAGCCTAAGTACGGCAGATGGATGCCGCTTCTGCGATCTGGAAGCGGAATCAGCGGAACATGTTCTGTGCCAATGCCAATAGTATTATCAGATTCATTAAGAGCCTGAATCTAGTGGTTCTTCTTCACTTAATTCTTTTAATAAATTTAAATGGGAAGTTAAATTTCGTTTTTGAAGCCAACTCTTGCACCACTTTTTAGAATTTTTTTGTATTTAATTTATTTAATATTAAAAAAACCACTCCGAGAGCAGACAAATCGTTCCGCTCATTCAAATCCATGATAATAACTGAAGGATTAGACTGAACGTGTGTGTGCTTCTCAGTTCACAGTTAAAACTGACAATTATAACTGCACAGTTAAAACTGTCAGTTAAAACTGTACGTGTGTGGTCTGCCTAAGACTGTGCCCGTTACCTGTGATAAATATTTTTTAGTACACATTTTTAAACTTTATTTGAAAAAACCGCATACACCCAAATTATCACGGTCTTTTGCTATGATAATTTTTGACACAACATAATAATTGTTCGGTCGACATTTAACATGGGCGCCTTAGCATTTTATATCATCAAAATAAAATGTCAACTATTCAATGATTATGTTATCGTTTGCAGCAACATGATAATTTCCTATTTTCAACTGCAGCAGCTTGCCGACAATTATTGTTTTCTGGTGAGATGATTTGTCCGCGGATGTCAACAATTTATATGGCATATTGATCTTGTGGGTAAATGTGAGAGTTATCACTATCGTCTGACAGATTGATTTGAAACGTTGAATTGTATATGTACCACATACATTTTAATTTGTGTTGCATTTCTGATTTGACACCACCCGTGACTTTCCCATTTGCTTTATAAAAACCTAACTGTATCGTAATATATTTTCCAAAATTTTAGCGAAAATTATTGCATATCTTCCTGTTATACTATGCCTTAACAAAAACAGTCCTACGCTATAATATATAATATTAAACGAAAGCCGATTCGATTATTGCTTGCCATTAAAATCAAACAACATCATGACAGAAGGGGAAATACTTCAAAAAATTATTACACGATTCGGGCAGCGTAATAAAAATTTGTGAATGTAGGGGAATATTTTTCAAATAAATGTCAAAAATTTGTACTAAAAAATATTTATCACAGGTTTCGGTCACAGTCTTAGACTGTAATAGAGTGTCTTAGACAATAATTGTCGGCAAGCTGCTGCAGTTAAAAATAGGAAATTATAATGTTGTAATTATTATATTGCTGCAAACGATAACATAATCCATTGACTAGTTGACATTTTAGTTTGATGATATAAAATGCTAAGGCGACTAAGTTAAATGTCAACTAATAAACCATTTATTTATTCTGCTTGTGTCAAAAATTATCACAGCAAAAGATCGTGATAATTTGGGTGTATGCGGTTTTGTCAAATAAATGTCATAAATGTGTACTAAAAAATATTTATCACAGGTTTCGGGCACAGTCTTAGAAGCAACCACCAACAAAAATTATGACACTTACCATAAAAATTACAAACTTTTAATTACCTTAGTGTGCGGAAAAAAATTTGCGTTCGTACACAAAATTTGTGTGCGTATATTAGTTGGATAACCATCGGCCTCGATTTTGATAATTTTTGACCATAATTATGGCGATCCACTAATACAAACACACATTTGATGTAAGTAAAATCTTGACTGACTTCGTTTTGTATTTCTTTCACACAACCACCGATTTTATATTTTTATCTCCCTTTATTATGACTGTGTTTTTGTAATGACTGACAAACTTTTATTCGCAATGGAATTCAGGCTTAAACCCACTGAAAAATGAAACGAAAAATCTGATTTAGTTTGTTTCGATATCTATACATAATTCCAAAATTATTACTTTGGTTTCATTAAAATCTTCTGGTTCTTGACCGAATGTACCGTACAATACTATTTTTAATTTAAAAAAATCAAACAAACTTTTCATTGGCTGGGAAAATGCAAATTATATTTTTGTGGTTCTAAATAATTTTTTGCCGACGAAAAAGATTAAATTTTCATTTTTTCAGCCGACTAAAAATTTGTTTGAGTTTTTTAAATTGAAAATAGTATTATATGGTACATTCGGTCAAGAACCAGAAGATTTTAACGAAAACAAAGCAATAATTTTGGAATTATATCGACAATACTACTTAAATAATATTTTCATTATTTTAACATTTTTCAAAAGCAGTTTGTAAATTAGAAATTTAAACCATGTTTTCCTAAATTTCACAAAAGTTTACAAAACAGGTTGATTTATTGATTTTGGGGTTGCAGCCCAGTTTTTATAGCTCAAGGTAATGTTACTATTGAAAAGTTAAAAACTTTTCGATTTATCTGTAGGTTAGACTGGTGAGTCACAAGCTGAAAGATAATTTTAATAGTTTTAGGAATATCCCAAATTTCAGAAATTTACTGAATTAAAATTCTGTTAATTTATAATAATCTGCTGCTTTATTTTTTCTTTATTTTGGGAAATTCTCAGAGCTTTAAGGCTGTTTGAAAAGAATTAAGTACAGTGCTGGACATATTTATAAAATAGCTATAATTATTTCACAACATTTTCGAATACAGTAAGCAAGACTAGAAATTTTTTATAAAAGTTTAATTTTGTTTCACATACTTTATAAAAAATAAACCATAACGTGGTTCACTGCTTAACTGTAAAAATACCGGTGCCATACTTGCTTTATACTCCAATTTTGGTGGACATATTTATAGGATAAAGTGAATTTAAGTGCCTACAATTTGATCAGATAAGCCTTCTAATATCCTAAAAAATACAAAAGAAATAAAATCAATTAACAATTTCATTGGTTAGAATCATGCCACGTGGAACATCTTTGTTAGCTGAAGAAAAGAATTTCGGCTATTCTATGAACAATATCGCAATGAAAACCAATAGGCTATTTACGGTATACGGAATAACATCATTTTGGGTGAAAATTATAACGCGCAGAGCTGATTTGGAAGGAAATCTTCCATAAGCTTCCGAATGAAACGATAAATTTCAAAGAAAGCAACGATCTGCAAAATGACATCGATAAAAATAAAGAACGTTTTAAATTTCTCCATTACCGCAAGACACTTAACGAAGAGTTTTATCAAGTAACGGAAACGTAAAACGGACAAAAAGAGCTTAGAAACCTAAGTTAACTGAGCAACATAAAAAAGGAAGATTAGCTTTTACAAAAATAAATGGACTTTGGTGATAAGTGGAAAAATTTTGTTTTCTCTGATGAGAAAAAATTTGACTGTGATGGCCCAGATAGCTGCCAATATTATTGGTGCGATCTCAGAAAGGAACCAGAAAAGTACATTTCACGTAATTTTGGTGGTGCCACAGTAATGATTTGAGCTCGTTTAGTTTTAGTGGCTCACTTTCGATAGCTTTCATAAATACCAGAATGGTTTCCAAAAAGTACATAAAACTTTTGGAGACATCTTAATTGATCATGAATAATCTGGTGACGCTTTGATCCACGTTTCATGGCTAATAAAACATTGGTTTGAATAATGTGACATTAACTTATTAGGATGGCCAGTATTTTCACCCCCATAAAAAAGCTATGGGGGATCCAAACTCCATAGAAAATCTACGGGAGCTACTGGCTCGTGACGTTATAACATTGGTAGACAATTTCCTAATGTCGTGGATGAAATCGTTTGATGGGAAATTAAACACAATTTTGTCGCTTGTATTGATTATTTTAAACAAGTTCAATTTTATTTTCACCGTTGTGACCAACCAATTATAATATCACAAAAATTAAGCCCCGAAATTGCAACGTGCAATTTCTTTTATAGTTTTTTTTTAAAGGGGAATTTTAGTACATCTGTAATTTTGCTCAAATTTAATATAATAAATATAATAATATAAATCAATGTGAAGCATTGTTAAGATTAATTGGCCTAAATTTAGAACATCATAGTAATGTTTGAATTGAGGAAGCATTGGTGGCATTTTATACGTTTATACGACACTAACACGAATCAATTATCAGAGGCTAGTCGCGATTCGTGGCATGGAATTAACATTAAAACACTTCAATCATTAGCTAATTCAATGTCATCACGCATTTTTGATGTAATTTAAAACCGTGCTGGAAATAATAAATATTATATCCATCATAAATTGAATTTTTTTTAATTAAATGGCATTGTAACGAGAAATAACCATTTTGAATTAAAGGTTATGTGTATAAGAAAAGTCCTTATATAAGAAAAGTCGTTAAAAACTCACTCTCGTTTTATTAAATATAATTATAGTGACAAAAAAACTTAAAAATTCGACCTATTGTATAAATATATCCACCACTGTATATTTCTTTTTAAAGCATATCTCTCATGGTTTCACTTCGAATACCAGTTAACTTAACTTTACTTCTAAACAAATAATTTTTTAAATTAATTAAATTTTAAATTTTACAAATTTACAACAACGGCTCAATTGGAGAAGCTTAACACTGCTTGCATAAAACGCTTAACTCTGTAATTATAATTATGTAACCAAATTCCCAAAATCATTGTCGACGAGAATATTGCCGCCTGCTCCTTACAGGTTTCGGTAGACTTCCTCTCACTAGCGATGTTGATTTTTTTTTGACGCGACAGAATTTGGTTTATTAAGAAACTAAAAAAATAATAGTAGTAGCGCTATTAACCGACATCTCATAACTTATTTAATAGACAGATTTTAATGCAATCAAAATTTCCAGGTTTCCAGCACCTCACATTTGGGTTTCTATAATATACTGGGCAAACTAATTGAAAAAAAATTTAAAATTGAAATTAGAGCTTTAGATATACAAAAGGATGATTCATAAAATCTAGATACAATAAAAATTTTGAACTACGAGTATGTAGGTTGTCTTACATTAGGGTTTTAATAGTTCTCAATTAAAATTGAAATGCTTTTGCTGCGTTTAGCCAAAATGTCAATGTTAAAAGCAAATGACATGTGTCGCAACGGTTAAATACAATGCTTACATAATTCGCCCAGTTAAACTACCATTGCTTTCCGGCTATGAAACTGACGTTTCTAGCATTTCTACTTGGTTTGGTATAAAACACTATTTGAAGATCAATTGGTAGAATTTTGAATTTTCTGGTATCCCATAAGATTTTTTAGAACATCTGAAAATCGGAATTTCCTGTCTCTAAAGTACCATTTTTTCAGAAATGTTTAATCGTAATCAATCGGGTCACGATCAGGTTAACCCACCTACTTAGAAATGTTACTTGATATTTTTCAAAAATTAAGGTAAGATGCTCAGTTCTGGGTGAACAGTCTTTTGCCTAATATAATACTACAGGGCCTTTTTGAGACCAATTTTCATTTGATACACCATTCTTTGAATTGGAAAACTCGCTTTGTTTCTTTTTTTTCGGCACCATTTTATTATTCTATCAGCCTCTGTAACCATGTGTAGAAGCATCCAAGTTCTTTTATCCGGTTTATATCGACAATTTCAGTTGTTAGTTCAGACTAATCCTCCTCACTCCAGTATAATTTGTCCATTCAAGCAAAAATTTGAAGTGTTTGCTGTAACTTTTTAATACTACGCCCTTGAGATTGTCCAAATAGTTGAGAAATTTTGCCGGGGAATTTCAGTCTGTTTTATGAACTTGCTCAATTTTAATCAAATAAGTACAAACTCGTTTCAAATCCGAAGCCTCTCTCAATTATTGTTCTCTCCTTTCAAAAAATTTAATTAATTTTGAGAAAAATATAAAAGTTATTTTACATTACCAAAATCGCCAAACGTGCCAATGCTGAAACTAATAACTGTGAAATTTTGAAAAAATTCCTAAATATTTAAATGGTTTAATTTTCCAGGCAAATGGACGATTTGAAATTTTGAGATCCGTTTAACGGTATATTCTTTAAGTTTCAGAAATTTCTGGATAGTTTTAGTGTGTTAAAAGTTACTTTTAAAAATGTTTAATCCGTTTGTAGAATTTTTAACAATTTAATGAATTTTATTATCTGTTCTCTCTTAGAAATATGCTTCTTTTTATAAATTGAATATTTATGTAAATTAAAAAATTCAGAATTTTCATGATTTGAAATTTTATAATCTTGAAATTTGACAAAAATTTGCTTATGAATAGTAAAATTGGTCTTAAATTATATTCTAGACAGTTTCTCTTCCTCCTAACTGTGTATTCTAAACTTATCTAAGAGTTTATTGTTAAGTCAAATTTTAAAATATTTACAATATTTTCCTTGTATTTGTTATTTATTCAGCTTTATTATTGAAGAAATGTAATTGGGGCTAGTTTTGTCAACCTCTAATATATTTTTCCTCTACTAATTCTGAAAATTTTATGGGAAATATTTTTGAAATGTTAACAAAATTTACTCTTAAAGACTTAAGAAATTTTCAAATTTTGAAATATGGTTTTGTGACTTATTTCATATTTTATTAAAATTTTTAATTGTTGTGTAAAATTTATTTACAATTTAAATTAATCAACAACGCAAGAACCGAACCTAACGGTGCCTAACTTCAAAGATAATTTAAATTAAAAACGCCAGGAATTACACTGATAATCTTTCATTTCGTCTCTTTCCTTATAAGTTAAGAAATATATATTTTGAAATGTAGGAAGGCAGCATATTTACAAACACTTTCATTATTATGTCAATTATGCTAATCTTGTTTTTTGAGCAACGAACCTGTATAATATTTTATCTAACTATTTGCTAATATTACAAAATATATTTACACTCTGTTTGTCACAGGTGAGAGAGTTTCCGTATTATTTATGTACACTTCCATAAACAAACACCATATTTTGTAATATCCATCTATTTATAGAGTTACACAATTGTCCATCAACATCGTACATTTTTTAAAAAAAAAAATAATGTTGGGAAATTGTGATTAGAATGGATAAAACATTAAATGGTTTTTTAAACGAAGTGATCAACTCTTTGGTACGGAAACGTTTCTCCCGGAATAGTAAGTACGTCTGGTAAGGAAACTACAAAACAAACCAAAAACATAAATAACATAAACATTTAATTGTTTTAATGTCTTCTTGATTATTGACGGTGGCTATTTAATTGTTATTTAATTTCAACAAAATAACGACTCTTTGACTATAATCAGGTTGTCTTGACATTTTACCTTATACGTAAGTCGTATATGAGCGTTTATGGTTTGGTAATCATTTCATACAAAATCGAATATGTTCTTGAATTTTAAAAATCGTGTGAATTACAATGTTATCAAACTTAGATGTGTGCGTGCTATCAAACGTCCAGTACGTAGCAAATTTTATAGTTAAATTTAATTATGAGAATTAATTTGAATATATTAGATGTATATAAATAAGTATTCAATTTGTGCACCAATGGCAAAATAATATCCATGAGTCATAAACATCATGTCTATTGTGTACAGTTTTCTATTAAAAATGTTATTTTTGCACACAAAACCAAAAAAAAAATATTTACGTAACAAATTAATATTTGCATAACTAATAAAATATTGAAAAGCTAAAAATATATTTTATAGTACTACCTAGGTAAATTATGAATTGTATGAATTATCTTAGAATGATTTTGATCATGGCCATTAAACTATCATTTGGGACAGGAAGTAGATGATTTTGTTCAAACTTTAAATTGTGTGAATTTTACTTTAGTCATGATCGTTATGCACATTTCAATTAGTATTATGTACTACACAGTACACACCACACAAACACTCATTAATTTATAATGTCATTTTGCAATGTAACATCTCTAAATTTATCCAATTTATTCATTGCGAGATGTTGTAAAATCTATTAGTTTTATAAATAGCGTGTACACACACATATGCAAACACAGTGTAATGTAACTCCTCTAAGTAAAATATCACACAAAAATTTGTCATCACCGCGTTTCGATATGATTCATTATAGTGAACGCGCCGTCGCGCGCATTCTAATTTTAACACACACGCAGTAATTATAAAATAAATAAATAATAATGTTTTAAAGAATTTGCCCATCTCAAGTAACTAAAATCATTGTTTGTATATACTGTATTGTTGTGACCACCGTGTGCTTGCTTATCAACATAATATTTAGTATAACAGCAAACTAACTGAAATTTTATTGTTTAGTCAATATTGAATATAATATATGTGGATGCTTTGAATCGTCTATTATTCCCTCAAGTAAATGTAATACACCATAATAGAACTAACAATTTAAATCCGGTCAATTTAATTTAAAGAGAGATAATAATCGGATGAATAGATAACTGATTAAATGAAAACAAAAAAAAAATGACACAAGACTAGGGTAGAATGAATAAGAAAATAATACATAAAAATAAATTGAACAGTTAGATAATAGGCGTAGAACAATAGGTATACAACAATTCTTAATTAATATAAATAATCAAGGTTTTTCTAGTGCATGTCAATTTTATATTGGACATGCAAAGCTCGGTTATGGGACAATTTTTACTTGTCACTTAACTTCGTAACGACTAAATTTACTAAAAATTACTAAATTTCAAAATATTTTAAAATGTCTTCCTAAAACTCTAAAAATTCTAAATTTTTAAAAGACTCAGATTTTTGTAATCGAAAATATTTCCAAAAATTAAAAAATGAAATTACTCAATTTTTAAAGGATTATGAACAACAAATTTAATATTTGGGTTCCTTCATGAGATTTTATAAATTTAAAGTTCCTAAAAGTTTAGTGTTAATCAAACGTTTAACAGTTTTAAATTTCTTAAAAGCTAAAATTCTTAAGATCGCAAATATTTTAGAAATGTACAAGTTTCTTAAATATCAAAAATTATTAAAATTGTACAAAAATTCAAAGATATATTTCTAAAATTTTATTAAAATTTTCTAATTTCATTTTAAATTTTTCGTCAATTTTAAATTGTTAGATGTGAAGGTCATTTAAATTATGTTGAAAACTTCATGGAGATGGTTCACAAAATTTATGGTATTTTTGGACGCTATAAGAAGATTCTTCTTGCATAGGATTTGTGAACTTAATCACTAACTTTGGTGGGTCCCATTTTTTCGAGAAATCTCTATATAAAAATGTGACAGATTGATGTAGTTTAAAGGGGTGGTGATTTGAACGGGCCGTATTTTTTTCGAAAACTATGAAGTTGCTAATTACTAATTGGATACAGCAATTGAAGTGAACGATGCGTGAGAATATTTAATTTCAGTGTTTGTGCTAGATTTGATAATTTAACCCTTCTGAACATTTTTAATTTTTCTAGAGGGCGGGCTACCATTGAAGCACTCAAAATAAAAAAAATGGTCAAAACATTACAAAATTTCCTCAAAAGGATGATCAATATAAACAAAAATATCAGCATTCAGAAAAATCTTAGTTCGCAATTCGTAATAAATTTCTAAGATTATTAAAAAATCTTCAAAATGAAATTTACAGGCTTTTTGAAATTTTTATAGGCTTTTACAAAGAACGTGAGAATTGGCAGGTATAATTCTTTACTCAGTGCTTTCGTCTGAAGTACCGTTGTGGATTATTGCGAACAATACAAGCGAATAACATACAAGCGACACAAAATTGGAACTTATATGATTTATCTTTTGTGACCGGTACCCCACCTTCAATTCATGCTACATATAGTTAAATTTTCACAATCTCCTAAAGCCACTCCCAACGGGCAAAACCTCTTCTGACTAATAGCGTGCTTTCATTTAAGGGCCTTGCATAGTAACTTGCCAATAAGATTCATAAACGAGCTTTAATACAAAGAGAATTCATTTCACTGAATTAATACGTTTAGGGGCGTTTGCATTAAAGCAATCCATAGAATTAGTTTATCGATAAACAAGCCATTGAAATTTCACTCAATAAAACATCACCCAAATAATTAGATTTAAAAGCTTACCAGTTTTTTTATTGGCAATATTGATGATGTTATTTGTCATCAGCAAAATATTTTTAGTAAATTTAGAAATTTAAACTTCCTATTATACGGCAACCTATTCATTTTGTCTTAAAGGCACCTACGGAAAAATCTGTCATGCCTTTAACGCCAATTGTTTTATTAGCGGAAGTACTTTGAATCACGATTGTTCATTTGCCGTTAGATTGAGATGCCGCATCTAGATCTAGCAGTGACTTGAACTCATTTAAATTTTGAGATGGCACGGCAGCACATAAGGGAGATGCTGTAATTTAGACTAATCCCGTTTTTATAAATATTTAATGCAATTTACCACATTTCTGTAATTTTTTAGCTTCTACAAAAATTTGATGATTTTTAGCCGTTAATCCACAATTAATTTAAATTCGGGAGCTAGAGCAATCTGCATATCTTTTAGTTTAGCATCAAGTTTTTTTTTCAATCGGTATTTGAGGAAGAACTCAGTAGTTCCTCTATTTCTAGCTCAAAATGTTTTGATTTTTCGGCTTTTGTGGTTCTTGTATTACTTATGGCTACGCATTTCTGGGTTTTGTTAGGTTGACTCCTTGGATATTTTGGGTAATCGTTGCAGTTTCCGTTAAAATGTATGTTTACATGGGAGTATAAACCAATTCTATTTTGAGTAAAATTGTTCCAGTTTGGTAGATTTATTGAAAAGGACGGACAATCATAGGGGTATATTACTCAGGACAGCACATTCGTAATTAGTTGCATTGGCAAAACTAATTTTTCATTATTTTTATTTAGGTTGAACAAATATTTTGGAACGAATTAGCCACTTGTCCCTGATAAATTTTCTGGTTCGATCATTAAAGGATGAACGTTCAGGATTTCAATGTATAACAAAATTTACAGAATAAAATTCTGATATTTCCAATACGTCTATTTATTCGGTGGTTTGGTTGGTACGTTCTTCCCAGTAAGGTGACCCATTATTTAACCTAACTTTTTTTTTTTTGTTTTGTTTTTTAAACACCTTTATTGATATGGCTACTACAATCTTAAACATTAATTATTCATTAGTAAGGTTGACATTAGTACTATTGAGATAAGCATAAACTTGTGTGGGTCTGCTGGACCAGTATCCACTTCCCTTAAGATATAATATTCATACGGTTAGCACATGTGGTTTGATTCGTTTGAGCCGCCTCACTTCGTTTGTACTGTCCAGTAGTTGTACGGCCTCAACGTTGATGTGGTTAAGAAATCTCTTCTCATGTTTAATGGCACATTCGCGGATGACGTCGTCTATCAATTGTATTTTTAGATCATTGTGTATTTCCCTGTTAGTCACAAATCGGTAAGCGTTGGTGACCATTCGAAGAAGTTTATTTTGGCTACGTTGTATAATGTCTCTATTGGATTTATGAGTACAAACCCATAGCTGCGCACCACACATCCATATTGGTTTGAAGATAGTCTGGTAGACTAGTCTTTTGCAATACAGGTTCATTTTGGAATGATGCCCAATTAACCAGTACATTTGACGTTGTTTTAATCGCATCTGTTCAGCTTTTTGTCTCACATGATGTTTCCAGTTGAGCCTTGAATCTAAATGCAGACCAAGGTATTTTGCCGATTCAGCCTGCGGCACTTGCACCCTATTGAGGTATACGTGTGGACTGTTATTTTTGTGTCGGAGCGTAAATGTCACATGGGTTGATTTGAGCTCATTAAGCACTATTTTCCAGTCAATTGTCCATTTAGTAACGTTGTTCATTGCTCGTTGAAGATTTTCCACTGCCCTTGGTTGTGATTCGTCTACTGACATAATTACAGTGTCGTCAGCGAACGTGCCGATGAATGTTTTATTCGTTGTAGGTATGTCCGCAGTGTAGATAAGATAGAGGAGGGGTCCCAATACGCTTCCCTGCGGAACTCCCGCTAGCGTTGGATAAAAGTCAGAACATGTTTCTTCATGGATGACTCTGAATTGGCGATCAGAGAGTTATGATTCAAGCAGCTGGCAATAGTTTTATGGTAGCATTTAGCTCATCTGGAATGTCAATCCCTCGTGCCAAACATCCAGAAATACGGCGGGGCAATATTTCTTTTCTTCTAACGCTTGCTCTATTACTGTAGTTATTCGGTGGACTTGATCTATTGTGGAGTGGTTATTCCTGAATCCAAATTGAAAATCAGGAACGTTTACCATTGGCTTTAGACGTTTTAGTAGTAGTTTTTCAAACAGCTTTGATAAGGTCGGAAGAAGTAAAATTCTGGTATACCTGGTTTCTTCAACATAATTATTTGGGCCGTTTTGAAGCATTTGGATACATACTTTTCAATCTCATACAGGCATTAAATAAGTATGTGATCAAGATGATTGCTTTGCGTGGAAGTTCCTTGAATAGACTCGGTGATATTTCATCAATTCCTGGTGCCTTTTTTTGACTAAGACTTTTGTCGATTTCTTCAGCAATTTCCATTGGCGTGACCCTTTTAAAATTCTGATTTGGTTGATAGACAGGTGTTACGTCAATGTAGGATTGAATGTCATGGGGTTGAAACACTGTTGCTAAGTGTTGACAAAGAGTTCCGCTTTTTCTTTGTCATGTCGAACCCAATGGCCTTAGCATTTCTTATAGGTGGTACTCGAACTACAGGTCGTTTAAATTTTCTGGTTGCTTTCCATAACGAGTAGTCCTTATCCATTTCTGGACCTAGCCCGCTTAAGTAGTTGTCAAAGCAATCCTGTTTGAAGCTTTTGATTAGCCTATTGACTTTGTTACTTATTCGATTGAAGGTGGTTTTGCAGCGGGATTTTTGGTGAGATGCCATATTATCCTTGCCTTTTCCTTTCCTTGATTTGTTTCTTTATTTCAGCCGGGTATTTGACTTCAATCTCCGCTTTGTCCTTTAATTCTGGAATAGCTAGACTGGCGGCCATACGAGTGTATTCAATGAAATTGTTTGTTTGTTGTTCCAATTCTTCATTACTTTTAATACTAATTTTTAATTCAACTAGCTCTTCCAGTTTTTCTCTGAAGAGATCCCAATCCATGAATCTATTAGTGAGGTTTTGCTTTTTATTTTTCTTGATGACTAAAGCGCTTACTGACAACAGTACAGGAATGTGATCAGACGTTAAGTCGTTAATTCCTTCGACTCTAGTGTAACTGGATGAAATACCTTTTATGATGAAGAAATCAAGCAGGTCAGGTATTTTTCCTGCATCCGTTGGCCAATACGTTGGCCCCCTTGGATACAGATATTCACATTTGTTTTCTTGAATGGCATTGAACAAAGCATTTCCTTTCCCAGGAGAAATTAGCCTGGAACCCCAAGCTGTATGTTTTATATTATAGTCCCCTCCAATAATAAATCTTGGACCGAGCTTATTAAAGACGTTATTAAATTGTAACTTCGTTGGTGTATGCCGTGGAGGACAGTATGCTGCTGCAATATTTAGATCTGCGCCATTATATTGGATTGAGATAACAGTTGCTTGCATGTAGCTTTCTCGAATATCCTCTTGTTGATTATGTTTGATATTATTTTTAATTAGTACAGCTGAACCACCTCTGGCTCTTAACCTAACTGATTTTATTTTCGTAATATTAACTTTATACATTCTTTAAGTATTTCGCCGTAGTAACCGTTAATTTTTTGTATCTTCCCATACGACGAGAATCTTTATAAAAGTTATTATTTGTCGTCATCATCAGCTCACCCGGCCAAGGGAACAATCATCTCAGGGTTTGCTTATTGCTTTTCAGTCAGCTTAAGAAATGGAGTGATACTAGAACGACTTTTACTAAAGAACGAATCTTCTACTACATTCCGCTAGTAAATATTTTCTATTGTCTACATCATACTGCAATCGAAATTCGGCCCTGCATTTTCAAAATTCAAACTCAAGTTCTTTAATTGAAATTTTTGTTTGTGAACCGATATTTTACAAAACGTAATTTGAAATTACCTTACGAAATATTAAGAAATCCGAATTTGATCAAAATTTAAATGTATAAATTTAAGTTATCGGAAAATGCTGTAATTTTGAAAGTTGTCGAGAGTTTTTTGAATTTGAGATTTATAGGGTATTAAAATATTTCGAAACATATTTGATTATAAACATACGAATTTCGTCGTATATCGAATTTGTAAGCCTTTTGTAAACAATTCTAATAAAATCCTAAGATTAAGCTTTTTAACCATTTTGAAAATATAATTCGTTAAATTTTTTTCCAAAATTTAAATAGATGAGACCAATTTTTATTATATTAAATAATCTTAGGTAAATCAATCAGTAGTAAAATTTTTGCTAGGGGCCAACGAGAATCCAAAGAAAGACTCTGTCCATTCGTTTAGTTAGAAATTAAGAAATACACGCGTTGGGATATTTCTTCAAAATCTAAGGGCGCCTGTAAATAATGCCGTGTGAATGAAGTAATCTCCTAACTAGCTTTTAAGCCTATCTATTGTGGTGTTTATTTAAATCCAGACAAAGTTATATTGGGTCTCACTTTATCTGGGCAAACAACTGAATTATCCAAAATATTTAACAATTAAAAAGGTTTAATTTTTATTTGATCACGCAGTGTGTTCATATTCTTTTTATCAATAAATTTCTAAAATATATTCTGGTGTTACAAGCCAAACCTTTCTTGTGAAGCTCCTCCTAAAGCTGGATACAAATTTCAGTTGTCGATTGGTCTATCAGTGAAAGGTGGTCTTTTAAAATCGTGGTCTGAACAAAATTTATTATAAAAAGTTGTTGTGTATTTAATGGCAATGGATGCTGGTTAGTTAGTCATATTCGATTTTTTTTTATTTATAAATTAAATTGGTTATCTTGCGTTTATAAGAAATATATTTATAATCTGCAACAAATCTTAATAAACTACATTCAGAAATGACATTTTGGAGTGAATCCAGAATTTGTGTTGAGATATGGTATAGTAAAATTGTACATACAATTCATGGCCGAATAAACAATTAGCATATACAATTTATAGTCCCGTCTATTTAAAAAAAGAAACTGCATTTTGCAAAGTTGTTGAAATATTCTAATGATCTGTATCAGATAACTTGAAAAATAATTGGGAAAAGTGAAAGTTTTACAGACAATAAAGTACAAACAAAAACTTTCTACACCAAAGTTTTTCAACAACTAAAGCAATTTAAAGTTTTACTTAACATAACAATTGTGCAGCTGATGAAATCATAGCTTTCGGTCTCAGTTCAAAGTTCAAAAATTGGGTTGATAGTCCCCAAATTTCGTAACCATACATATATTTATTTAAATAATCAACTGTTCTAATTACACATCAACATGCGCATATGTGTATGTTCCAGATTTACATAAATCAATTTTATTGAACACAATCCGATCTTATTTTAAACGAATTTACTTAATACAACTAAATTCGTTTTCTTTGTTTAGAAAAATTAAATTTCATTTTAGCGTCTTGGCAAGACGCATTTCTCTTTTCACTTCTGGAATTTTGATTGTTGTTGTTTTATTTAAGTAAAATATACAATGAAAATTATAACAACAACTATCTTATGTATGTATATATAAACAAATTTATTACATCAACAATTAAAATGACAATTTCGTTATCTTTAATGTAAATGAACCCCTTTTTTTTTGAGTTAAGAGTAATTTAAAAAAATTTGGTACGATAGAGTAAAAGAATTTGTGCGATGATGCTACGATTCGTTAATCATGTAGAGTCTGGAACTTAATACCAAGAGATGAGTGGTTTTTATTGTAAATAAATTATAAATATTTCGAAATTCGTTTATTTATTCACTCGCGCAAAAACCAATAATTTATTTATAAAATTAAAATTAAAAAATTTTAAGATTGTTTATTTTGAGTAAGAAGAACAAAAGAAGTGAATTAAAATCGATCGTTTTGTGTATACATACATACCATATATTTGTTCTCCCGCCCGTCTATCGATCGGTCGATCTATACACAAACTTCTCAAACTCTAATATGTGTGAATAATAAATAAATAATTTAAATATAAATATTTTTAATTTTATGTTGTTGTTGTTGTTGTTTTCTGTTTTAATTTAAATTCAAAACAAATAATTTTGTTCGATTAGGTTATATCAATGACACACATAAGAAGTCAAGTTGTAATTTACAAAGTTATACTACTGGTTTTTCGTACACGCACTTATGCGGTAAATTAGATAAGCGAAACATGATTTTTATGGTAATGAGTGTCAAAGCCGGTGAAAGGGGTTATAAAATATGCTCAGATGTGTTCGTTTCGATAACATAAAAATTACGGCATAACATCATAGTCGTTTGTATACATACATACACAGCAGAAACAATGTATTTCTTTGTTATATTTTAATAGTTTACATTTCAGTGAACCCGTAAACAGGGTTATTACATTACAGTGTGTTTAAGACGAAAGAGTCTTTTTTTTTTGTTTTAAATATTTTATGTGTGTTCTGTGAATTAGAAATTTTCGTTTGATAAAATCCATGACCAAATGAGGTGGTAATAAACAGATGATTAAGATGAAAACAAAGCTGTTCGATATTCTATTGTTGTTATACGAACATTATCTATAGGCTATAGAATAAAGATGTAGGGCAGCCTTTATATTCTATATTTTTGCTTTACGAAATTGGCGAAATTTGGTCATAAAGTTTAAAACTATGGGTATTCCGAAATTTCATTAAATCTCAAGAAACTTGAACTTATTGATAATCCTATTGATTTTTAATTTCTTAAAATGAATTCGAAAATTGCTATTCTTTTAAATCTTGAAAAATTCTTAAATTTCTTGATTTAATTAAATTTTAAAACTTTAAAACCCTGCAGCTGGAAGAAGTATTTCTACTAAAATTTTTTTATGGAAATTCATGGTATTTTTGCGACCCAATCAATTGAATTTCTGAAATTCTTAAATTTCTAAAAAAATTTAAAATAATTAAAACTTTTAAAAACACTTCACGTTCTTGAAATTCGTATAACATATTCTTGAAAATCTTAGGCGTTATTTTACTTTACGTATACATCAGGAAAATCAGGTAAGGAGTATATATTTTGAAAATTTCGGAATGTAGGATTGTGCATTTGGAGTTTTTAGGAGGGGGAAGCCAAATTTCCCCAGAAAATTACCTAATTTTCCCGGAAAATTTTCAATTTTTTTATTTATTTTTTTCAAAATAAGGTAAGATGCAAATTTTTTGATAATTTTTGACGTTAGGATTGTGTATTAATTAATAATAATTGCTTCGTCAACCTTGCAGACACAGATCAAAGTGTTTTTTTTCGCCCTTATCGCTTCTTCTGATAGTAACACAAATGTTAAAAAAAACAATTTTGTAAATATAACAATTTTTTTAATGTAATTTTAATTCGTTGTATACCTTAGAGGATGGGGCTGCCACCCCAAACCCCCGCTTATTCTTCCTGTTTCAAATTTTATTTATAATTTGAAACTAAGTAAAAAAAAAAAAAAAAAATTCAGAATTCTCCTGGAAAAATTGCAAAATTTTCCCGGAAAAATTACTTGCACTGTCGAAAATTTGTTAAGATACAATCCTAATATCAAAATTTTTATAAAAATTGCACATTTTTACGTATTTTGTATAAAATAATACACAATTTTTTCAAGTAAAAAGTGAAAATTTTCCCGGAAAATGAGGTAATTTTCCGATGAAATTTGGCTTTCCACTCCTAAAAACTATAAATGTACAATCCTACATTCAAAAATTTCCAAAATATATACTCCTTACCTGATTTTTCCGATGTATACGTTAAGTAAACTTTAGCCAAATCTTAAAGTTACCAGAGTTCTCAAAGTAATAAATTGTTTTAAAAGTTTTGAAAAGCCTGAGCTATGCTCAAATGTTAAAATAATTGAAATTCGGATAGATACTCAAACTTTTGTTTTTACTCAGCACTTAAATGTCATTGTGCTGAATAAAAATATAACCTCAAAACGTAAATAATTAAGAGTTTTGTAATTTGTTTTTAAAGGGTCTCGGTCGATACGACTCTACGGCATGTCTTATAATACCGCATATTTAAAAACGACATATGGTACACTACGGCATAAGGTGCACTACGGCATATGGCATATTTCAAAATGGCTTTTGGTACACTACGGCATATGATACACTATGACATTTTTTATAACGGCATATTTCAAAACGCCATATGGTACATTAAGGCATAAGGTACACTACGGCATGTATGATTTGAAAAATTAGAAATTTAAAACATTTAATATTTTTTTAATTTCCAAACCTATATAAATTACAATGAACGCGGGCACGTAAAATACGATTGAATGCAGAAGATCAATTCGCTTTTTGTAATTTTATACCTTTCATTCAAAATGGAATAAAGATTTGCAAAAATTTCCGTTCATATTTGCCTAATTAATTCATTACAACGAAGATTGAATATTAGAAATTCACGATTGCTTTTATTTCTATAATACTACTCAGTAAGCAAATAAATTTTACTTTCAGTGGGTATTTCCGTTGTACTTCGATAGTTTTTTTTTTAAATAACCATAAAACTGAAAAGCGGTTACTAACTAAAAAGGTAAGTTTTTTCGGTAAAAAACAACAAAAATTAAAATTGAAATCTGGATTTCGCCCATATGTATCTTTGTAAAAAAATAACGCTTAGAGAAGGCCATAAAAATAATCATTACAAAATTAAAATAAAAAAAAAATCGGCGAATTAATAAACGAATTAGTTAATTACTTTTTTCTCCAAACGTCTTAAAAGTAGCTTGTTTTAATACTATTATTGGGCATTAAAGTTGGCCTTTTTGTTACGATTAAAAAAAATGTAAGTGTTGCTAGGCTGAACTTTTAATCCTAGGTGTAAATGCTCTTTTAACACTATTTTCAATATTAAAAGTAAATGAGACGTCATAACTTGGTAAGATACACAAACAAAAAAAAAAGTCAAGGCCTCCTTAACTATACAAAATATTTCAATAAAATGTTCAATCTTGAAATTTTAAAGGCCTTCTATTTTGTACTTATAATTAGTGTACGCAATGAATTTCGAGGGTTCTCGATAAAGCACAAATCGACTTGTTTTTAAATTTTGCTCCCAAAGAGTCGAACTTTTCATCTTCGTAGACAAATTGGCAAAGTATTATAATAGAACGCTTTCTGAATATAATCCAGATTGCACATTTTTTTCAGTACACCACTTCAAAAATCGGTTATATGCGCACTCGTAAATCTTACGTGATTTTGATGGCAATAGGTTTAATACAATTTCCTTTGCTGTTTGAACCACATCCGGAGGTAAATTTGATAAATCTTCTGATTCAAACATTTTGTTCGCAAGAAAAATATTATAATTATAGCTTGGCAGTTTGACACTTACAATAGTCAAACCAAACAAAAGTCATGATCTCCTTAGTTTCACAAAATATTTCAACAAAATTACTTTCAATTTTGAAATTTTAATTACATAATTTGTACTTACTTGTATAATTAGTTTATAATAAGCATTCTTCGTTGAAGAAAAAATAGTATGTGTTATTCGGATTAAAAGTGACTTTGTTTGACTCGCAAATATTTGCTTTTGCTCGGCTACGCTGCGCTTCGCCTCGCATGCAAATATAATTGCTCGTCAAACAAAGTATCACTTTTAATCCTAATGACACAATGTACTATTAGAAGAAGAAATATCCAGGTTCCATAATAATTGACCATATTCCAGAACTTCAACTAAAATCCTTTTTATCAACCTATTTCCATCGTATATGTCGAATTTCATCATAATCGATTAAGAAACAGCCAGGTTCCATCATTATTAGCCTTATCCCAGAACTTCGTCTAAAATCCGTTCCATCGTATATGTTGAATTTCATCATATTCGGTTTATAAATAGCCAAGTTCCACCCTAATTGGCCAGATTTCATAACTTTGTCTAAAATTCATTTTAGTATTACATTTTCATTGCGCTTGTCAAATTTCATCATAATCGGCTAAGAAATACCCAAGTTTTAGAATATGCCTTATGGTACCATGTGCCGTATTGTAATATGCCATAGTTTACCTCAAGCCGTAATGTACCATATGCCATATTGAAATATGCCGTCTTCAAATATGCCATAGTGTACCATGTGCCGTTGTGTACCATATGTCGTTTTGAAATATGCCATGAACGGATTCCGTTTTTAACTAATTAAACTATTAATTAAATTTAAACTGTTTAATTATAATATGTATGTATATTGAAAATGAGTACGAAACTTAAGTCGAAATGCAAAACCCTCCGTCAAATTTTTCTTTTATTAACAGAAAAGATCAAACATCTTTGAACAAAAGGGATGTATGAAAATTTTCAAAAATCTAATTGAAAAATTACGATTATAAAATTATTATTCATTTTTCATTACTAGTTTTGATCCAAATTAAATTAATTTTTCCAAAAACAAAATTTAATAAATTTGATTCGATCGCAATAATTAGATTTGACCGATACTTTCATTCGTTCGCAAAATTTTAACTATTTGCTTGCTTGCAAGACAAAAACATCGAGTTTACCATTTTGCATATCAGCAAAAAAACTGGTATTGCTGATCTGCTTGCTAAAGCATCGAGTATATGGCCCATTAATATGTAATTGTTTAAGCACTTAGACATTCTTGGAAATTTTAGAACTTTTCAATTTTTGAAAACTGAACAAGAAAATCCTGTTATTATTGAAATTAAGAAAATTCTGGAAATACTGTAAAACGGGGAATTTTATCAAATTTCAAATAGTTGATTGAACATTTTCAAATTAATAAAATTGGTGAACTTTTAATTTTTTTAAATACTTTAAATTCTTAAGTCTCCTGATTCTTAAAATTCTGGAAAGACTATAAATTCTTAAAATTTTAAACAAATCTTTAATTTATAGATTTTCTGTCAATTGTTTTAGGTAATTCTTGATACTTCTTGCAATTCTTTTATGCAAAAAAATGTCCAATTAATTTATTGGTGTAGTATCTGGCAAAAATTTCCGGGAATTCTGTTTTCTATTTTTAATCATCATTTTTTTGGTAAATTTTCATTTTATCTGGCTCTACTTGAAACTCTTGAAGTTTTGCAAAAAAATTCCAGATAATTTCAGGAATTTGTGGATTTGTTCGTTTCTGGGAGTCTTTGAGAACCTTTGAATCTTGAAATTTTTTAAATTCTACTACTTTTTGATATTTTAAAGTTAAATCTTTGTAACATTTTAAAGTCTTATTGAAATTTCTAAAATTTTATATATTTGAAGAATTCTGGATATTTAAAAATAGGAACCCTTCAATTTAAAGTACCTACAACTCTTTAGATTCTTAAAATGTTGAAACACTGTAAATTGAAAAAATTGTTCGAAATATTATATAAATCTTTAAATTCTCGAATTTCCCTCAGTTCTTTCAGTAAATTCTTAATAAGCTAAAAAAAACATGATTAACTAATTGAGTGTACAAATAAGTTTTGAGGGATTTATAAAAGATAGCGTAACTAGTATTAAATCACATCGGACCATCTTGTAACTATGTTCACGTTAAAGCGTCATCATTTCCCTCTAAAAATCAGTATGTATCATTTCTCTGAAGTGTAAACAACATATTTTTTTGTGCTCTAACCATGTCAGCCTTTGTGCCAACAAAGCACAATTTGCGGAAAGCGCTGCTTTTTTGTTTTAATTTGAAGAAAAGTGTAGCTGATGGACATCGATTGTTGTGTAAAAAATAATAACTGTGTGAAGAGTACTGCTTCCGCCATTTTAAAAGTGGTGATGTTGACCCCAATGACAAAGAACGCGAAGGGAGGCCAATAAAGTTTAAAGTCGTTGAGATGGAGGCGTTATTGGATGAAGATGCATGCCAAACTCAAGAGAAGATCGCTGAAACTTTGGGAGTGACTAAACAAGCGATTCAAACGCGTCTCAAGGCCATGGGTAGACGTCGAAGAGCCGTTTTTCACGTGGGAACAACTACTCCAAAGACAATCGGAAGGATTTTTTACCTCCAGTGGTGACTGGGATCGAAAAGTGGATCCACTACGACAATCCAAAGCGCAGAAAATCGTGGGATAAGACCGGTGTTGCATCGAATTCAACGGCCAAACCGCATTTTCATGGCAAGAAGCTAATGCTGTGCCTCTTGTGGGATCAGTTCGGAGTGATCTACTATGAGCTACTCCAGCCTAACGAAACCATCACTAGAGAACGTTATCAACAACAATTGATGCAATTATGCCGAGCATTGAAGCTCAAACGCCCACAATATTCCAAAAGACATGACATAGTGGCCTTTCAGCACGACGACGCTCGGTCACATGTTGCAAAAGTTGTCAAGGAAACTTTGGAGGCGATTCAATGAGATGTCCTACCCCACCCGCCGTATTCACCAGATATTACTCCTTCCGACTACCACACTAAGAAGCCTAACATTGGGCTGATTCTTGGATCGCATCAAAAGACGAGGAATCTTTTCGACGCGGAATCCGTATGCTGTCTGAAAAATGGGAAAAAGTCGTAGCTAACGATGGACAATATTTTGAATAAAAAAGCTCGAAACTTATTTGTACCCTCAATAAAAAAACGTTAACTGAATAAAAAAAAAGTCTTGGAAAATTCAAGAAGAACATTTTTAATTCGTCCCTACCTTAGTTAAATTCATAAAAAAATGGAGGTGTGGCCAACAGACGACTTTCTTTCACGAGCAGGGAACTTTGAGAAACTTATTATGCAAATTTCTTACAAATTTATTCTTTTGTTGTTTTTTTTTTTTTGGAAATAGCTAGATTTAAGATATTTGAAAAATAAATTGTCTAGCTCAAGGGAGTGGCCACTTTCAGTTGGCCGATTTGGACTAAAATTCAATAAAGCCTCCCAATTTATGAAAAAAGCTTAAATATGAAGTTTCAGTTCGATTGGTTAAACCATCTGGGCTGTAGACAGGCCACAGGAGACAGACATTCTGACAGGCTGACAGACTAACAGACTGACATACTAACTGGCAGACTGACAGACTAGCAGACTGACAAACTGACAGACAGACACCACTTCGAAACTCAATTTTTCGGACTCGGGAGGACCACAAAACAGAAAAATTTCGAAAAATCAATCTCAAGGTCCAAAATTTTCATGATTATTTTTATTATATTGTGATTTATTTTACTTACGTGAAATAGAGTAACAGAAGAAAATGGTTTCAATAAATTCTGAATATTCTTCTGTTATCTGTTCTGTTCCATTCCGTTTGTTTTTTATTTGTTCCGCCTTGGTGAATTTCGCCTGCTCCAAAATATTAAATTTGGATCTAATGTTGCATTCGTTTTATTCTCCTTCGTTTGTAGAATTCAACTTTCCGCCTTTTATTCTTAAAGATTCTGTAAATTGAAATGAAAAAAACCCGAACGCAACGGATACGAGTATGCAAATGTCGCATACTCGAAAACTGTAGGCACTAACTTTTTGGGTAATTTCGCAACAGAACAACTTGACGGCGATATTTTTTTTAGTGATATTTGAAAAAAGATGACGAAAAATTAATTCCGTCAAGTTCAACCAACTGTTACAAAATTACCAAAAAAGTTATTGACTGCAGTTTTCGAGTAAGCGGCATGAACCATTACTTTTAACTGTTGTAATTTTTCTAAGTACGTAGTATTGAGTAAAACTTAAAAACAATTCTAATATAAATATTTAATTGTTTTGTAGAAATTTTAATAGTTCTTCTTAACTTTGAAGAATTTTTGAAATTTTTATTGATTTTCTAAGTTTTGAAATTTCACAATAACATACTCATAGTATTGTTTTTTTAAATTTAAACTCAGATTTTTAGTTTAACAGACGTTTTGACTTTTTAGTCATGATCACTGTCTTGAATGATGAAGTTAAAAATTTTAAAAACAACGAGAATTAAAATTTTTCTCAACACAATCTTACTCATATTAAAATCATCTTGATCGTAATTACGCTTCGATCAAAAATTTATTATGAACAAGGTTGTGTTGTGAAAAATTTTCATTCTCGTTGTTTTTTTAAATTTTTAACTTTCATGTAAAACTATTTTTTGGTTTAAGATATTAAGATATGACACTGACGATTACCAAAAAGTCGAAATATCTGTCAAATTAGTAAAATGTTAATTAAATTGCTGTCTATAAAAAGCTGAGTTTGAATTTTCTTAACAAAAAAGAACATATTCAAGATTTAACAGAAAGCCCCAACTTTTTGCAATTCTTGATATTTTGAGTTTCATCTTTTTCAAAATATTTATTAAAATTTCAAAATTTTCAAAATTATTCAAGTTTCTCGAAAATTTTAAGAAAAATTAATATCTTAATTAATTTTTCTTAAAATTTTCGAGAAATTTGTATAATTTGGAAAATTCTGTAATTTCTAAGATATTTTGAAAAGGATGGCGCTCAAAATATCAAAATTCAGAAGTTTTTATTTAATTTTTGAAGAATTTCAAATAATCCTTAAAAATAGCAGTTGAATTTATGAAATTCTCGAATTTTTTAATTCTTTCAAATTCATCTTTGTAAAAATGTTTAGCATTTTCAACATATTTGAAATTTTTAAACATATTCTTAAAATACTTAAATTTTTAAATTTCTTTTAACAAATTCTCAAATAATTTCTTAATCCTTTCTTCTATTCAGTTAGATGAAAGAGAATCATTTAAAGTTTGAATAATTGAGCTGTTTATTTTTGAAGACACGTCGAGAACTTCAGTTCATAAAACTCTTGACGTTTTTTACTAGTTTTCAAAAAATAAAAAAATTTAACATTTAAAAATAGAAATAAATTACATAAATGTACTTACTTGAGATTGTTTTATTAATAATTTTTAATATACAATTTTTGAAAATTTTAAAATCATGAGTTACCCCAAATTCTTAAAATGCTTGAAATTCTTGTGATTTTTAAAGCAATAAGCCGAGTTTCTCAAATTATTCAAACAATAATTCTTGAAATGGCTAAAAATATTGAAACTGTTGAATTTCTTGAAAATTTAAGACGTACTTGAAAAATATCAAGTGCGTTAAATACTTCATTTCCTGAAAGTCATTTTTTTTTTCAAAAATATTCAAAAATTCAGAAATTCTCGGAAAACTCGAAACTATAAACTTTTTCTGTAGTTTGTTATGAAAATCTGGGAAGCCTTCATTGAATATGTTTAAACTCCCGAGATAATTTTTTAAAAATATCAAATAATTATTCTTGATATTCTTGAAGTTCCACAAATTCTTGAGACCTCATTGAGTAGCACCTACCATCAATTCAAGTTATACAAGTTATAAAATCTCCTAAAGACCTTTACATGTCAAGACCTCCTATGATTCGAAAATTGGTCGATCTCAAAATCGAAATTCAAAATTGGTGTCTTTTCAGGAGATTCCTATAATTGGTTAGATTAAGCATCCTTTCAAGTTTCTGTCAAAATTCTCATTCTGAAATTTTAAAAGCCGGTCCATTTATCATTTCTGGCAAAGCTTTAGCTGACCATTTTTAATTAAAGATGCATTATGGTCGGTCCGATATGTCTGGTGTGGCACACATTACTAATAGCCTAAAATCATTCATTATCCGCAGATACGGTAATTATTTTATTTTTGATTGATAACTGGGGTATTTTTGGAATTCGTAGATGTCGCGAATCCATTTTTAAGTTTCTTGGATGACAGTGTCACATTTTAAAATAAATTATTTGCTGAATTTGCCTGAATCGAACCGAACTTCTTGGAATTCTTGAAAAAAATCTAAAATTAAATTTTTTTTTGAAAGTCTTCAATAACTTTTCAAATTTTAGAGATGAGTTAAAAATGATTGGGGAAAGTCTTAATAAACTAAAAATTTTATTCAAACCAAGAAAATTCAAGCAGTAGTATTTTAAAAATATTCCATGCGATGTGAGGGTAATCCAACTTTATGCTTAGAATGTTTCAATAAAAAATCAGTAAACTGTGACACAGCCGGGCTCGTCGTGGCAGTCAACATAATAAGAAATTCTTGATTTGCTTGAAGTTTGCAAGGTATGGAAAATTCTTTTTTTTTTTTTAAATTTTGATTAGCTTTTCCAATTTTTGTAATTGCATATTTTGCCTACTTGAATTTCTGAAATTTCCCAAATTTTTCAAGTCATAGTACCGCACGAATCTTTCAAATCTGATTCTAGAACATTTTCAAATTTTCCAAAATCTTCAATAAAGAATGAATAAATGTCAGTGAAGCTTGGTTCGCGATTTCGGTTAATTTACCCTAGGTATTTTTACCATGCTTTGAAGTTAGCAAATTACTATAATCCGCATATACAAATAACCAACCCATACATAATAAACACAAAAATAAATTTCGACAAACTATGCAATAATCACACAACGGTCAAGGTATATAATTATGCAATACAAAGCATAAAACAATAAAGTAATATGTGTAATTCATGAGTTAATTTCATAAATAAATATGCATTATTTTTCATTAGACATGAATAACTAAACATACAAATTATTATCCAAACATTATGAATATAATTCATAATATTTATTTATTTATTTATAGTATTTTATAAATAATTTAGTATTAAAGGGAAAAGCACACATGGAAACAAAAAAAAAACATAATGAAGTTGCTTCCATTAGGCATAAAAATCTCTTAAATTTTTTCAAACAATTTCCACCTCAGGCTTACACATTTTATTTTGAGCAGTAGCTCATTTACAATAAAATGTACAGCACGAGGTGAAATAATATTAAAAAACTACGTATTGCCCATCAATCACGCCACTCCAAAAATAGGTGAATAAGTCCTTATTCACAAACTATGTATAGTAAACGTTTATTGTGAAATGCTCATGCAAGGTTTTATTCATAATTCATATACCTTTATTCATAATATGAGACCTGATTTCTCTCTGTGACTCCTAACAAAAAACTTTCAAAATTCGATATAAATTTTAGTTCATTTTTCAAATCTATCGTCAAACCAAATGCGTTAAATGTGCTGGAGATCATCACACGACAAAATGCAAAAAACAACCAGATATCGCGCCTTCATGTGCTCTTTGTCAACAACAAGGACATACTGCAAATTATAAAGGATGCTGTGTATATCAGAACAAAATTAAAAGTCAACAGAATAATAGAACAAGAGTAGTACAGCGATTACAAACCAAAGCTGCTAAACCACAAACAACAATCACACCATCCACAGTTGGATTATCCTATGCGCAAATCACCAAGTTATCTGCTGATGAATCAAACCAAAACAACAAACATATGGAAGTTAATAACGAGTCTAATAACTTTGAAATTATTAAAAAAGCTTAGTCAAATTCAACAGACACTTGGTCACTTAACAGAAAGGGTGGCAAAACTAGAAATTAATTTCTATCCGCCTAGCAAAAAAAGTCAGCATACACACAAATAATTAACTCGTTCCTACGCATTGTAACTTGGAACGCTAATGGGCTCAACCAACGAGCCCAAGAACTGGAAATATTTCTCCATACAAACAACATAGATATTGCACTTATTTCAGAAACGCACTTCTCCAACAAAAGCTTTTTTAGAATAAAGGGATTTAATTCCTACTGGACAACCCATCCTAGTGAAAGAGCCAGAGGTGGTTCAGCTGTACTAATTAAAAATAATATCAAACATAATCAACAAGAGGATATTCGAGAAAGCTACATGCAAGCAACTGTTATCTCAATCCAATATAATGGCGCAGATCTAAATATTGCGGCAGCATACTGTCCTCCACGGCATACACCAACGAAGTTACAATTTAATAACGTCTTTAATAAGCTCGGTCCAAGATTTATTATTGGAGGGGACTATAATATAAAACATACAGCTACACTATAGTCGAAGGAATTAACGACTTAACATCTGATCACATTCCTGTACTGTTGTCAGTAAGCGCTATAGTCATCAAGCAAAAAAAGAAGCAAAACCTTACTAATAGATTCACGGATTGGGACCTCTTCAGAGAAAAACTGGAAGAGCTAGTTGAATTAAAAGTTAGTATTAAAAGTAATGAAGAATTGGAACAACAAACAAACAATTTCATTGAATACACTCGTATGGCCGCCAGTCTAGCTACTCCAGAATTAAAGGACAAAGCGGAGATTGAAGTCAAATACCCGGCTGAAATCAGGGAACAAATCAAGGAAAGGAGAATATGGCATCTCACCAGAAATCCCGCTGACAAAACCACCTTCAATCGAATAAGTAACAAAGTCAATAGGCTAATCAAAAGCTTCAAACAGGATTGCTTCGACAACTACTTAAGCGGGCTAGGTCCAGAAATTGATAAGGACTACTCGTTATGGAAAGCAACCAGAAAATTTAAACGACCTGTAGTTCGAGTACCACCTATAAGAAATGCTCAAGGCAATTGGGTTCGACATGACAAAGAAAAAGCGGAACTCTTTGCTCAACACCTAGCAACAGTGTTTCAACCCCATGACATTCAATCCAACATTGACGTAACACCTGTCTATCAACCAAATCAGGATTTTAAAAGGGTCACGCCAATGGAAATTGCTGAAGAAATCGACAAAAGTCTTAGTCAAAAAAAGGCACCAGGAATTGATGAAATATCACCGGGTCTATTCAAGGAACTTCCACGCAAAGCAATCATCATGATCACATACTTATTTAATGCCTGTATGAGATTGAAGTATATACCCAAATGCTTCAAAACGGCCCAAATAATTATGTTGAAGAAACCAGGTAAACCAGATGAAGAAGTAACATCATACAGACCAATTTCACTGCTTCCGACCTTATCAAAGCTGTTTGAAAAACTACCACTAAAACGTCTAAAGCCAATGGTAAACGTTCCTGATTTTCAATTTGGATTCAGGAATAACCACTCCACAATAGATCAAGTCCACCGAATAACTACAGTAATAGAGCAAGCATTAGAAGAAAAGAAATATTGCCCCGCCGTATTTCTGGATGTTTGGCACGAGGGATTGACATTCAAGATGAGCAAAATGCTACCATAAAACTATTGCCAGCTGCTTGAATCATACCTCTCTGATCGCCAATTCAGAGTCATCCATGAAGAAACATGTTCTGACTTTTATCCAACTCTAGCGGGAGTTCCGCAGGGAAGAGTACTGGGACCCCTCCTCTACCTTATCTACACTGCGGACATACCTACAACGAATAAAACGTTCATCGGCACGTTCGCTGACGACACTGTAATTATGTCAGTAGACGAATCACAACCAAGGGCAGTGGAAAATCTTCAACGAGCAATGAACGACGTTACTAAATGGACAATTGACTGGAAAATAGTGCTTAATGAGCTCAAATCAACCCATGTGACATTTACGCTCCGACACAAAAATAACAGTCTACACATATACCTCAATGGGGTGCAAGTGCCGCAGGCTGAATCGGCTAAATACCTTGGTCTGCATTTAGATTCAAGGCTCAACTGGAAACATCATGTGAGACAAAAAGCTGAACAGATACGATTAAAACAACGTCAAATGTACTGGTTAATTGGGCATCATTCCAAAATGAACCTGTATTGCAAAAGACTAGTCTACCAGACTATCTTCAAACCAATATGGATGTATGGTGCGCAGCTATGGGGTTGTACTCATAAATCCAATAGAGACATTATACAACGTAGCCAAAATAAATTTCTTCGAATGGTCACCAACGCTTACCGATTTGTGACTAACAGAGAAATACACAATGATCTAAAAATACAATTGATAGACGACGTCATTCGCGAATGTGCCATTAAACATGAGAAGAGGCTTCTCAACCACACCAACGTTGAGGCCGTACAACTACTGGACAGTACAAACGAAATAAGGCGGCTCAAACGAATCAAACCACATGAGCTAACCGTATGAATATTATATCTTAAGGGAACTGGATACTGGTCCAGCAGACCCACACACGTACTAATGTCAACCTTACTAATGAATTAATAATGTTTAAGATTGTAGTAGCCATATCAATAAAGATGTTTTTAAAAAAAAAAAAAAAAAAAAAAAAAATTTCAAATTCGCAATACTAAAATTCGAAAAGTTCACTCATTTTAAAATTGGAAAATTGAAAAATCTAAAATTCAGGTTTTTTTTTCTAAATCCTAAAATTTGTTTGAAAAATTCTGGTAATAATATGACTTTAAAATTTTACCTGATACGGATTCGAAATTCAATATTCATTTAAAATAAAAAAATTACATATTTTAAAGGATGTTTCGGCAGTTCCAATTTTTGTAGGTTCTAAGAAATTATAAAAAACTGAAATTGTCAAAGCTCGATGATTTTGCCAATTGTGGTCTAGCCTCTTCAAGCAAATGACCCAAGAAAAAAGAAACATAGACTGATTGTCCAAGGTGGACGATATAGCAGCCCACATACCTCAAGATAAATAAAACAATTTCTCAACAATAAGCTAGACTGGCCCGCGATTCCCAAAGTGTGTTCCGCGGAACCCTGGGGTTCCACGAAAAAATTTAGAGGTTCCGCGTGACAAATTTTATTTCATTAAAAAAAAAATTAGAATGGTGTTTAATATATTCACATTCTCCTCGGAAAGTTTACAATCGACCGCCAAATTAAATTTAAAATTTTTAAATAAGGCGGCTGAAAACATAAGCATCGGTAGCAATTCGTACTTCACCAAAATGTATGTAAATTTTATTGTGTAATATCAGAGCACCCTGTATTTTATAGAGCCATAATCAAAAAATCTGAGCTTTTATAAGGGAATTAGAAACGAGGAAAAAACGAAACTTTTCATAGTAAAACACACAAAACATATGGGAAATCACTTTTTTTCCTAAGACAAATTTTTAAATGAAAACGTTACAAATTCTTAGTTATGATTTCCGAGATACTTTCATAAATGTTTGAATTTCAACATATATGAATATCGTTTAAGTAAATCGTTTTCATTTTCTTGTAATAATTGATTTATTTAAACCAAAATATAAGAAAAATTTCATAACAATAGCATTCTGGTCAAATTAAAATAAAAGCTTACTACGATTCGTTGGTCATTAAGTCAATATACATTACATAGATGGCAGTGATGGCCGTAAAAATTTGGAAAAATCGTACCAAAAATTACCACCTGGGGAAATTTCAAGTTCAAAAATTGTAGGAAAAGCAAAACAAATTCACAAAATATAGGAACGTTTGTTAATTTTGGGATTAAATAACTTTTTTTCGTATTTTTCTGTAACCATTTAGACATCTTACGTACACTAGTAAAACTAAAGATAAATTTAGCAAGTATTATTTTAATTTGTCAAAGCCAACTTTGATGTATTTTTCAAAATGAAAGTTCGAAAAAATATATTTTAGAAATAATTTAATTTTAATGTTTCTGCAATTAATATTTACTTAATACCAATATGGCCTTCTTGTATATTGTTCTTAAAGATATGTAGAAAACTTTTATATAAACATTTTATAAAATTTTTGCTTTTTTCATTGAAAAACTGGAAACTAAAAAACCCATTTTTACTATGGATTCCTATGGAAATCAGTGAAAGTTATACCACTAAAAAAGCTTCTAAAAAATACGTCATTAAGATTATGGCTCTATACTCTAGAAGGCTCTGGTAATATGCGCCAATGCTATTGTGCCCTTATATTATTAACAGTAACTGTCATTGCAACCAGTATGTCAGTTAAGGAACATTTATAGCTGGGTAGGTAGTATATTTTAAATTATAAACGGACGCGAACTAAAATGTTATTTACGAGTTAGAACTTTAAATCTAACATAACTATTTTTTCAAGTGAACATAAGTCAGGTAGGACTATAAATAGTTTTCATAATTTATTCATTATCACCTAATTCTCTTTTTATACGACAAATACGTTCCAAGAAAATTCGTGTAAAAAAATCGTATAAAAAAAGATATTGAGTGTTTGGGAAAATAGTAGATTGGTCGAGACCTAAAAAAGCATCTAAAAAGTATATACATATTAAAAAATTCTTGTTCAAGTTTATGTATTTACTTAAGAATTTATTTTTCGTTCTTACACATTTTGGGAGAATTAATAAAGTTATATGAACACTAAACTTATTTTACTTATAACTTGTTAAACAAACTAAACTTTTTATACGAAACTAAATTGCGTCTCTACTTTATATATAATTCGGGGAATCCCACACAAAGAGAATATACGCATTCATATATAATTATAGATATAATGACTTGTGAAAAATATAATGCGAAGTTAAAAAAAAAATAAAAAATAAATTGTGAGCAGTGAGAATAAAAAAAATTCATAGTATTTTGAAAATCGTGTTAAAACAAAACAATTCGTGTAAAAAGAGAAAAAAAAATCTTTTTAATTCGTGTTAAACCAAATTCGTGTAAAAAAAAATTAGTGTAAAAACAGAATTAGGGTACTCTGTAATATTTTTTCTATTTTTGTCTATAAAAAAGTATTGCCCTAATAATGGATCGATGGTTAAAATATGGGTCCTTAAAGAAAACTGACGTTGTCAGTAGTTATGCAGAAATCGTTGAATCTACAGATACAGACATTCTGGATCCCGCGATGCCATCAACTTCCAGTTCCGTACAGCTACAGCCTCATCTTCCAACTTTGCCATCTTCCGATTTTGAATAGGTGGTATCAACGAAAAGACGTAAATATGATACTAGTTACTTGTCGTTTGGATTTACTAGTACTGGTGACGAAGAGGCTCCAAATTCGGTTTGTTTAAGGCTTTGCCACAGCTATTTTCGTGCGATGCGATTCGCGTCAAATTTCGCACTGGATGCCACACTTAACAGCGACGCGATTTTTTTCGTAACAACTGTCATAGTCATTGATTGAAATTATTTTGTAGTTTTTTCCCGAAATTTTAATTATTTTTATTTATTTTATTTATTTAATAATTGTGTATTGCACATACATCCAAATATTTGATTATTGCGATTTTTTCGATCATTTCTATTGTACAGTTCCATGTCTTCTCAAAAAAGTGAGGTTAAAACATGCGATAAAAAAATTCGTTTGTATGTGGAAAGTCTCCAAACGCGAAAAAAGTTTTTGCTCCAATTGCGAAATTTCAAATTTCGCACGATAAAATATAAAATGAATTATTATATTAATAAAAATTATTATACAAAAGACAAATGTATAGGATTTAAAGATTATAATGATATTTGATAGTTTTTTCATATATTTAGTATCAAATCTATTCTAATTGCAGTAGAATTTGAAAAGAAAAAATAAATCGCATCGCCCGAAAATTAGCTGTGGCAAAGCCTTTACTTTGCAACAAAACATTGACAGCTCCTTAGTACCAGCAAAACTACAGAGACATTTGGGAAAAAATCACCCAACAGATAAAGGCAAAGATATTTCTTTTTTTGAAAGAAAACTTGAAAGCCATAATAATTGCAAGAGTTTTATGGTAACAAAATTCAAAAGAGATAATCAAAAGGTAACGGAAGCGTCATATAAAGTATCTTGCCGTATTGATCTCGCAGGTGAGGCACATGTTATTGGTGAATCACTTATTAAACCTTGCGTTTAATATATCGTTTCGTGTGTATTGGGCGAAGAGTATAGTAAACAAGTTGAAAGTGTGTCTCTTTCTAACAATACTGTATCAAGGCGTATTAACGATATTACCGATGACATTAAAATAGAACTTATTTCACGGTTGCAGGCGTGTGACGCTAATGTATTACAACTAGATGAGTCCACAGACGTTGCTGGATTAGCAATTTTGCTTGTTTTCGTTCGGTATGATTTTAATAAAAATATTGAAGAAGATTTACTTTTATGTCAAAGTGTAAAAATTAACACCACGGGGGAGAATATATTTAACTGCATTGATAATTTTATGACAACGCATGAAATTAACTGGGAAAAATGTATTGAAGTATGCAGCGATGGAGCAAAAGCAATGACAGGAAAAGTGAGTGGTGCTGTAGCACGGATTAAAAATGTTGCACACAACTGAACAAGTACTCATTGCATTCTTCACAGATATGCATTAGTAACAAAAATGATTTCAGTTACATTCAAATCTGTTCTGGACGAAGCAGTGAAGATTATTAATTTTATTAAAAGTCGACCATTGCAATCACGTATTTTCAAAGCCTTGTGTGAAGATATGGGTAGTCTTCACACCACTTTACTTCTTCATACGGAAGTTAGATGGTTATCGCGTGGTAAAATTCTTGTGCGAATATTTGAATTGCGAAAGGAACTGTTGGCGTATTTTATTGGTCATAAATTTGAATTATCAGACAGATTAAATAATATGACTTGGCTATCTACACTTGCGTATCTTGCTGATATATTTGGAAAATTGAACGAATCATGTTTGGCTCTGCAAGGAAAACAAGTCAACATATTGCAAATAAAAAATAAATTGGTTGCCTTTTCGAGGAAAATACAATATTGGATTTTAGCTGTGGAGCAAAATAGCTTTGACTGTTTGAATCTGAAGTTAATTTAGATATGGAAATCCGTGATGGCATAAAAACACATTTGTCCAGATTACAGGAATCACTCAGTGAATACTTTCCAAACCTAGAGAACCAAGATAATTACTGGGTACAAAATCCTTTCAAAATAAAAGCAAAACCAAAAGGATTTCGGTCCTTGGATTATGAAAATTTGATTGAATTAAGTTCGGATACACAATTAGAAGCTAAATTTAGAACAGTTCCGTTAACAATATTCTGGTCAGATATATTCGATGAATATCCAAATTTAACAAAACATGCTATTCGAATTCTATTGCCGTTTGCAACCAACCGCTTATTTGTGTGAAGCTGGGTTTTCAAATTATGTTGCGACAAAAACCAAATATCGTAACAAACTTGATGCTGCACCAGATATGCGAGTTCAGTTATCAAACATAACGCCCAATTTTAAGAGAATAGTGGAATCAAAGAAGCAGTTTTTTTTATTTAATTAAATTTATGTTTTGTATTTTTATTAATTATTTTTATGATGAATTGATTTTTTTTATGTTTTATTTAATTTAATAAAAGCTGAAGTACCAAAATAATACTTGTTTCATTTAATATCTCGTTAAATTTTGAAAAGTCGTTGTTAAAAAATATTCAGGGTTCCGCGATCATTGGCAAAAAAATTTGGGGGTTCCACGACCAAAATAGTTTGGGAACCACTGAGCTAGAACATCTTAGTGGTTGTAATGTGAATTACCACGTGTCAATATAGCAGGTCCTTTCACTTGTCGTCCTTAGTCATAAACACGATCAGCAATGCCAAAATTGCTGAAAAAATATCTACAAAATTGTCAAGATTTTCTGTATAAGATTTCTCGCAGTCAAATTTTTTCTCAAGAGTACAAAGCTAAAACAAAAAGACAAACCCGGTCACATCAATTCAACTTGGACTTGCCGCCTTTGGAAACATGGAAAGCGGGACATCATAATTTTTATTGAATTTTTTTTTCAAGATATCCTTAATATTGAATTTGATCACAATTTGTTCCTTTTGCCCTTCTTTAATCATTTACTAATTTAAGGTTTGGAAAAATATAGAAAACGCACCCGCTAGAAACGCTAACTATATCCAGCGGCTTTATCACGCTAGCGTTGCAGATCTGCCCTAAATTTTCGGTAACGATTCCGTGCTTGTCCAAATGAAATAAAGCAGCGGGAATGAAATGAAAAAAAAAATGAAATTGTGGGGTTCCGTTATATACAATTAATATTATTTTGTACAATTACAAAAAACCAACAGTTTTCACTTACTTAAAATTAAAAAAAACAAAATTTTTATTTTTGAATTTATTTATTTTTATTTATTTAAAATTACAACTAGTTTCGATCTTGTAAAGCTCATCTACAGGTAATTTTTGCAATCGATTGCAAAAATTACCTGTAGATGATCTTTACAAGATCGAAACTAGTTGTAATTTTAAATAAATAAAAATAAATAAATTCAAAAATAAAAATTTTGTTTCTTTTATTTTTAAGTAAGTGAAAACTGTTGGTGTTTTGTAATTGTACAAAATAATATTAATTATAAAAAGATCACCTACGTCACTCCGCTTGAAAATTTTTTTTTTTTTAAATTTTTAATATTATATACATTTTTAAGTTTCTCTTCAAAAGCCTTCATATTTCTTACCAATATACAAAAATTAAGTCGCCCATTTCTTGTAATTTCTTAATTCTCTAAATCAGAAAATTTTAACCAATCCAGAACTGAAAATGGAACGTTTTACCCTTCTTTTGTTTTTCAAAATTGTTGATATATAATTAATTTGACCAAAATGGGGCAAACAGCGTCCTGCTCTTAGTATTGCCGGGACACGCGACGTTAGGTTCTAAAACTGGTCTACGCCGTCGGCAAGTCTATATTCAGCTAAACTATGGTTTATGTTTAAATTATAAACTGTCGACACTACTTGGTTTTTTAGTGCTATGGTTGGGCCGGAAAATTTGGACTGCAGAAAAGTCTTAGCGTTCACAATGCGAACGCAACTGGTTTTCTAGATGACTGTTTATTAGTTATTTATGTCAGTGTCATTATCAGTTTGGTCTTCCCTTGAAATCGAAACATCGAAATGATTTTGTCCTACAATGGTGTATAAGACCTGTATTACAATATCACATTTCTACGTCGTAGAATAATGGCAACATTTTTTGACTAAAAAATACGATAACGTAAATGCTACAAAACATTTTGCTATATTACACGCTATGCTACACTATGAATCATATTGTTTATGATAGTTATTAAAGAATGGAACAAAAGCGGTCTGTAGTTGTAACTATAACGTAAACCTTTATTGAAATAATAAAAAATAAAAAAAAAATTAAAAAAAACGAATCTGGGTGAAACCATGGCTCTCAAGAATAGATTATAAAGGGGATGCATTGCATTGCAGCTTGCATTGCTGTAACTGTCTGTGAGGCTGCCACATCGAGTTTTGAGGAATAACAAAACGTTCAACAAACCGTACTTGTGAATCGATCTGGATGCTTAAGTTTAATCAAACAACTAGTATTTATGATCATTTGGTTCCTTAAGATGGTGTACGCTGGTTTGCATGTAGTCTGCTTTTGTAAAAAAAATACAAGGTTCGATAGACAGTTCGTTAAAGTGGCCGAAGTGGGCTTATAATGAGTTGGTTTCATGTTTCATTAAATTCTATATAATAAAGAAGTAATTATTTTTTGGCATATGCGTAGCACCAAATAAAAACATTCTAAAAATGTAAATATTATATAATCATCACCTTATTGACATTTCTAAGTACCTTTCCCATTGCGCGCATATTTTCTTCATTTTATTTTCTCCTGAAAACATACCAACTGATGATACCCCAAAAAATTTGAATAATAATAAATTTTAATTAACAAAAATTTATGTATTTCCACTTCTTAAAAATAAAACCTAACAAAATTCAATTTCCATCGAACTAAAATATAATTCAAAGAAAATCAAGATTTTTTTTTTGTTTATAATAAAAAATTAACGCTTAAATAAAATATAACACAAAAAAAAAGAAACATCTCATGTAGCTATCAGCTATACACACTCGGGAGTAAGATGGAAAATCTTATTAATGTCGGAAGAAAAGCAAAAAACAAAACAAAAAAATGAATCATTAAATTCTATCATTTCGTCGTCGTCTATCGGTTATATTGAATTTTGAAATTAAAAAATCCATTAATTTTATTATTTACCATCTGATGACGATGATGATGATGATCATCCGATTTTTAAATTGAATTACTTTTCGCTTTTATTGTGTACTTCGCTGTAATACAATTGTTAAGGTTTTATATATAAGATATGGGTGTGTGCGCGTCTAAATCTAATCACCCAAATTGAGTTCAAATTACCGTAGTCTAAGAATTGTATTACCAACAGAGGTACATATTTACTAAGAAAAAGTGAATGTAAACTTAGGTGTGCGTGTATATACATACGTACACACTAAGTAAGTGTCATATTCGACCTCCATAATTATTGTATTTTGTACATTTACAATACAGTAAACCAAACAAAATGCTTCGTAATTAATAAGCCTTCATAATTTCGTTTTAACCCTTGTTTGTGACCTTTTCTAATGTTATGTCCCGTATATAAATCATAATTGGTAATAAAATAGATAAATACAGTTTTTGGTGTCCATTAATTTAAATATCTCTCTGTCTATATGTGTGTATGGTATATTGTATTATGTTTGAAATAGGGGGAGTCAATTTAAAAAAACAAAAGAAACATTATCTATGCTTTATGATGAGTCCAATGTGTTGTGTAATAAGATATTATACAAAGTAAGACTTTGTGCACACAAAAATGAAAATTGGTTCAAATTTTATGACCATAATTAGTGAACGTTGTGACGTGATAATTGGCCAAGACCTCCTTATTGTGTAAAACGAAAAGTTGTTTGTTTATAGGCCGTTCAACTAATCATTTTTTTTTCTTTATCTTTACAGGTGAGTACGATTGCCTTAGAATTTGGTGTAAGTATGCAACAAATATTTTGGTATACAAAATTTATGTACACGGTTTCTATAGATAAATCACGATAATGGTGTGTACATGTTAATAAAAATAAAATCACATCACTGTATAAATCATAGTACATACTTATCTGTTATTTAGCCAAGATAAACTGTTTGTCTCCTATTCAGTCTATGAATCATCTCGTATCTAAAATTAGACCAAAGTAAAACATTTTTTTTTGGTGTTTTTGTAAATCTAAACATGTTTTCCACTTCTCATACAGATGATGATGGGTGATGGCATCATAGATTGTTTCGTTTGTTTTACTTTAGGACATACATGATTACAAAAGCAATTGATTTTTTATTTTTTTTTTTGTTTTGTTTGGATGTGTTCGTTTTTTACCCGCAAGCATACTCCATATCATTATAAACATACATCCCGTGTTCTCCCGATATATAAACGAATATTGCGAAATGTTTATACGAGTATATATGAAGTGTGTTTGTAAAAAGCTAAAACGGTTGTTTACAATCATCTCTCTCGGGAAAATTAATTTTTAATTTCCGTGGAAATAGATATTACGATTCAAGGTTGAATGTGTGCGTGTGTGTGATTTCTCTATCAGCATTGTATTTTCAGATTTTTTTAAGAAATCATAAATTTTTGAAATTTATACGTTACATGAAAGAGGCTGTTAAACCTTGAATTTTTGTTGTTGTGTGTGTACCTACATAAATAAATCTATCGCTTTTGAAAAATTACAGAAATTACAATTTTTCCCCATAAATTCATGAAGCTGATGACGACGTAATCTGAATTTCCTTGGCCTATTTTTTTTATGTGTGTGTGTGACTTTTATATTTTCATCTTTTTCATCGTTTTCATACATATATAAGGGAAAATGGTTTATGGATTAATTTTGCGGGTGTTGTTGTTGTTGCGATGTTCTGCTGTTTATTTATGAGAATGTTGACTTGTATGACACAAATGTGGGATATTTGCGAATGGGTGTGGACTAAGATGATTAAAGTCATAAGTAAAACAGTCAACAGTTACAAACAAATAATTTGTACCCGTTTTAAAAGCTTTACAGCATGGTCCCTGTTGTGGATTCTACGACACTTCTAGCCAAACTGATTAGTAAGATAAGGATTGCAAACAAGATTTTATTTATGACGATGACAACCAATCCAATATGTTTGCGGTTTAAATTTAAGGTAGATTCGTGCTTATTGAATTAAAAACCCAAAAACATCTACCACCCGCTAGTATTTGATTAAAAAGTAAATTATTTTGAGGAATTTCTAAATAATTAGATGCATCATCATCACAAATATAAACGGAGGAGGAATTACAAGTGGAATTACTAAAACCACCGATTTTTTGATATTTAGTGCAAAATCAAAAAGAAATTGACGCGTGTATAATTTTTTTTAACGGTGATATTAATGGTGATGGGAATGGTGATGATGATAATGATGATGGTATGATGTTGATGGTATGATGGTATAAAGATAGGATGGCATGATCATATGAAGATACGATGGTATCAGGATACAGTGTTGGGTGGTATTATGGAATGATGGTGTAATGGTACGATGTTATTACGGTATGGCGCGTGATTATATGGTGGTGTAAAGGTACGATGGTATGACGTTAAGGCGGTATGATGGTTTGATGGTACCATGTTGTATTATTATTATTGTATTTGCTGTATTATGATATGGTGGTATGATGGTATGGTAGTATGATGGTGTTGTGGTATAATGGTATGTTGTATTATGGGATGGTTGTATGATAGTTCGGTAGTATGTTGTTATATTTATATAATTATCATTCATAAAAGCCGCCTTTGGAGGCTTGTCAAACAAATTTCAATGACAACACGCGAGTTCCTCTGTAAATCTACGTTTCTTTTAGGAAGTTTTTACGCCAACTTCTTCGATTATGTAAAGTAAGAAGATAAACATTATGAAGAACTTAAGGGAAACATATTAATTAACACAGAACTCAATTACCTGTATCAAGATGGTCTTTTGGTATGGGAGTTCTGCACCTTCCTACAAATCAATTAGGATTTAACACTGACAACAAGGCATCGTAGGCAAATCTCTAGCCAACAAATTAGCAGTACTCGATCTTACTCATTGGGTCTTCTAGGTATGTGGCAGCGTAAAAGAGGACGCACCTTCATTCCGAGAGTAGAAACTTCCAAAATTTTGTGTGTTTTACCCCGGGAGTAAAATCAAAAAATGTGGTTTACAAGCAAACATTGTGGTAAACCCCACAAATTATTTTTTCTTGATTTTATTCAATTCACTTGAGAAGTTGTATTCAAATGCGCCTTGATGTATTTCTGTTTATATTTAAAATAAAAACACCTGTTGAAGTACACCAATTGAATTTTAACCATGCTTTTAATCTGCTGAATTTAAACATCTTGCATTACTTATATGGAAAAGTTCTTCTATCTTATGGGTGCCGGATGTCAATGCACGATGAGTTGTAGATTGGTTGTGCCTTTAAAATCATCACAAAATTTAAGCGTTCCATTTTACTTCGTCGCTATTATAATTGGTGCAGCAAATTGAATGGCGTGCATCTTTCAATTCCGAGACTTAAAATATTTTGTTTGAACTTTTGTTCTTAAATCGAAATATATCAAATGTATAAGCATATGACAATTCCGAAAACTAATCGAAATTCAAATTTTTAACTGTTAATTTGAAACTTTGAATTTTTTTCATTTTTAAAGAGTACACCAATGTAACATATTTCTACACCATTCATCCAACCAGATTTAAACTTTGCGTAGTGGTTTCATAAGAAAATTAGCAGGTTTTTGTAGTATTTTCGAAGGGGCTTATCCCCTTGGTCTAGGTGCCTCCAACAATTTTTTCTAAAATTTCGATTAAAAAAAAATATTACAGGACTGAGTTAAAATAATTGGTTAAATGAAATTAATCGTATACTAATATCCGAAGGGGGCAGTCTCTTTAATTTGGGGGAGTTAAAATATGTTTTACAACCTTTTGAAGAGTACACTGGAAAAACGATATAAGTTCATCTTTGCTAAAATAAAAATAAAAATATTTTATTTACCCCGGGCAACGCCGGGTAGTTCAGCTAGTTATTAATAAATAAAAGCATTTACTTATACAAAATACCAGGTGTGTAAATATAAAACAGGAATTTTTTAGTAAAAAGTGCACGTTCATCGTATGATAACGGTTAGGAGTATTTTATTCAAAGTATTTACCATTATTAGTTATACATTTTCCCCATCTTTCTGGCAATGTGTGGATACCACGCCAAAAAAGCTGTTCTTCTGTTGAGGCAAGGAAGGAAACTATTCCTCAGCAAGTCCGTGTCCCATCGATGCAAATAAGCGATAATCGGACGGAGCCGATAGTCAGAGTTCACCAGGTTTTAGCAGCTCAAAATAAATCACATTCTTCGGATCCCACCAAATACAGAGCATAATAAGCGTAATTAATTCAGTCAGTTTTTTTTTGTCTTTCATTCAGTTTATGCGGAACCCATTTTCCCAGCTTTTGGATCTTTCCATGGCTTTTAAACGTAAAGAGACAACTTCTCGTGACACATTCAATTGATCCCCGAGTTGTTTTTGCGTTTGAGCGTCATCATCATCCAACAATGCTTGCAATTCACTGTCTTCAAACTTTTTTGGTGGTCTTTCACGTTCTTCGTTTCTCACGTCAAAATCACCACTTTTGAATTTATTAAACCGCTCATAGTATTATGATTTCTCACCGTAAGTTTCGACAAGCATTCGATGTGATTCTGCAGCAGTTTTCTTCAAATGATAACAAAAAATTAATGATGTCCGCAAATCGTAATACGTAGGCACGAAACTCGACATTTTTAACACGGAAAAATCAAGCGTTATTGTATGAAATTTGTATGGGTATGAATTGGATGTGGCGTCATTTATTGGTAAATCCCGGTTTCATATATACACATCTGTGGCCTTATTCTGGCTATTCCCTGGGAATTGTAAGTTGGGAAAAATATTGCTTTATTTCTAAACTTCAATAACTCCTAATTTTTTATTTTCCAATTCCTAAAAGTCTGTTTCCAGGGTATAGCCAGAATAGGACCACTGGTACATTAAAATACATTAACTTAATCAAATCAAATTAAACCTCCAAAAACAACGAATAAGGAATTTATTTGTTTCTTGAAGATTGTGCTCCCTTAAACTTCTCATAAAGGTAAATTGGACTTTTATTTCGCCGAGTTTTAAAGATCACAACCCAACATTAATGGTTTTAATCCAAATATATACCTAATTCCTTCGTTGAAAGCCCTTTCAAGCTATTTAATATTATAGTCAAACGTTCCGAAAAATATTAAACCACTAAATAAAAACTGTGGCATTATATAATACATAAACAATCTCTTTTTTAGTTCAGTAGATGCAGACTTGTTTGCAGATTTTAGCTTTCATAAATATAAATAAATCTTCTTTACCATATTGCTAATCTGACTATCGCAAGTGAGAGTATTATTAATCATAATCGCAAGGTCTGTTAAAACATCAGAATATTCTACATTAACCCCATCGATATTATTCAACGGAATACTAATGCAAACTTTATTTCTGTATATCAACAGTGATTGGGTTTTATTTGCATTTAATTTAATTTTATTTACATTAGACCATTCCGAAATCCTACATATGTCATCATTTATTTTAGTTACACACTCAACAAAGCTTCCATTGGAAGAATCTAAATAAATTTGGACATCATCTGAAAAAATATGATATTTACAGTAGTATAATGATGATGATATATCATTAATATACATTGAAAATAAAAGAGGGCCTAACACCACCCTTGAGGCACTCCAAAATGCAAATTACACCAATTCGAATTGAAAATGCTCAAAAGGTACGTACCAAGATAAGGAAACAAAATTTTTATAAATTTTAAATAGATACATAGAGTTCAATATTTCTAAAGTAAAAGCAATCCTGCCGTTCAGCATAACGGAACAGCATATCTCTAAACTGTGATTGATTGGATGGACCAACAAATTCATTTAAAAACTCATTTGGCGTAAAATTATCGCAGCATTTTTTCGGACATTTAGAAATATCTAACTCATTCACGGGCTTCCAGAATTGTGTAATTGAGTGTGCAGGGCTAAATATTTTATTAAAATACCTTGATTTAATCTCTCTAATCAACTTAGTAGCATCATTTATAGTTTAGCAAAAAGTCATTCTATTCCTAATGTCCCGGCTTCTTTTCCATACATGGTAGGCATATTCCCGCAAACATGTTTTATCCAGTATTTCATTATTCTACCAAGGTGGCTTTCCTCTCAACTATAGTTCTAGTCATTTCCCAATCAAAACCAACACATTCCGAAAAGAGCCCATTCAAATCAATATTATTAAAATCACGATAGATTATCTCAATTTTAGTTCAGAAAGCCAAAGACAAATGATTAAAAAATTAATGGACTCTGTGTTAGCGATAACCAGATCAAGCATTGAACACGAATTACTAAAAAAATTTGTAGGTTCACTATTGACAATTTTAAGGGAAACATCATCCACAAGGTTAATACATTTTCTAGTAGCACCAGACTTCTTACCCAAGTACAAACTCTGCAAGAAGCTCCTCACAACTATTAAAAAATAGTTTATTAGGAGATTTATAAATTGTTAATAGAAGAATTTGGTTCTGTCCAACACTAATCTCAACTAAAAGAGCCTCCAAATTAGGTAATGTATATGAATGAATCACTTTGGAGCTAATGTTCTTAGATACAAAAATGCACACATCATCACATCCATTAGAGGTTCTATCACATCTATCCAAGTTATATCCATCCAATGATATCATCCCGTCCGTGATATGGTCTTTTAAAAAGGTTTCAGTAATACATATTACATCCATATTTAAATCCCTCAGAACAAGTTTTATTTCATCCATTTTAGGCAATAAGCTACGAGCATTAAAAGAAAACATTTTCAAGCCACTTTTAAACTTTAGAGAAGATTTTAATACCACATTAGGAATATTTACGCTCGTAGCATCAGTTGGTGTACTTATACTGCCCATATCTCGTAAAATTCAGAGGTGTCCCCATTTTTTATTGACGATGATGATGTACCAGGTTGTTTTGTTTGTTTTTATTCTGTCTCAAAATCCTGGATGAGGTAGGTACATCTTTTTTTATCACTTCATTTGTACTGACAGTACCATTAATATTTTCAGCAGATGATCCAACGGTATTTCGGTTAGGTTATATTAGCGGTTGAATAATCAGATGCTACAGAAACCGTATTGTATCTGCCATAAATATAGTTTAATTCATCAATCGACGTAATGAGTTGACCTTCATTTGCATTATTGTTTGTCCCCGTTTACTATACACTAGGGAATCCAATCCCGGTTTTCGATTAACCGGTAAACCGGTTTTACCGTCTAATTTTTATTTATAATTTATCGGTAATTATCGAAAATTTTTACCGCAATAATTTCGGTAATTATTTTTTTGAGATAAATATTTTGTAGGAATTGAGTTTTGCTAACATTGGAATATTGGACGTATCGCAAAAAAAATCAAGCTGTTTCCAAATACAATATAATTGTGTCTCTGTCGTTCGTTTTATCCTCATAATGAGTAATAACGTTAATTTCGAAGTCTCTATAGTTTCTCTCTCTCTCTCTACTCTTCAAATTAAAACAAAGCGAATTAACGTTATATTTTTTTAGTACAGCAAAGGAAATTGCACAGTGAATAAGTATTAAAATATAACGAAAAAGATATTCTACATTTTAATGATTAATTTTATACTTGTAAAACTAAGAAGTAGCTAGTATCTTTTTGTTGTTTTTATTTTTGATGTCAAACATTGGTAAGTTTTTCTATACTATTGATCTATTCGATTTTTGAACACTGATAGTTAAATTTTGTTTGAAAAATTATTTCATCCGTTTTAAAATATTAGCTATGGAACGGGAGAAAATTTATACAAACAAACAAAACAATATATGGAGCTATTATATTCGACATGGAACTGGAAAAGATAGCGCTAAATGTATTGAGTGTAATAAGGTGTTGCAAACTAAAGGAGGATCAACCAGCGGTTTGCATTCTCATCTCAAAACTCAACTAATATTAATTTGTTGAAAAGGCAAGTGTCAGTCTTAGCAGAAGACGGATCATCTGCATCGTTGTCGGAGGTTAGTAAGGTAAACCAATCGCCTAAAGCTGGTTCAAGCGGTTTAATAACCAAATATTTCAAGACAAAAGTTGACGAATCTTTGCCTGCAGTAATATCAAGATTAGTCGCAAAAGACGGATTGCCTTTTGAAAAAATATGCACATCTTATGATTTAAGAAATCTATTAGCATCAAAAGGTTACGTTGTACCAAAATCTCCGAGCACAGTTAGTGCAATCGTAATGAAATTTGGCAATAATGTCCGAAATCAAATCGAATCTGAAATTGTTAGGTGTATCCGAGAAGGTGAACGATTTAATGTTACGTTTGACGAATGGACGTCAATAAGAAATCATAGGTTTATGAACATCAATGTGCATACTGTTAACAAATTTTGGAATTTGGGTCTTGCTCGGATGGAAGGATATTTCCCTGCAGACAAATGCTTAAATTTGGTTGAAAAAAAACTAAACGAATTCGGCTTAAATTTTACCAATATAGTTTCTATTACGACTGAGGGAGCGGCTGTGATGAAAAAGCTAGACAGATTAGTAGATGCCGAACATCAAATTTGTTTGGCGCATGGAATACAGTTAGCCGTAGTTAAAGTTTTGCATATCGATTGTTTTTCGAACCAGAGCCTTGTGCAGAAGGGCCTCCGAATGAAGATAGCGATGAATGCGAAGATATTGTAGAAGAAGACATTCAATTTACAGATGGTCTTATCATATCAAATAATTCATCCAACGAAAACAATGAAAATATAGTATTACGCTTTGTAATCATATATATCCTGTCATTCAAAAAATTCGAAATATAGTAAAAATATTTAGACGATCGCCTAAAAAACAATGATTGCCTTCAAAAACAACGAAATTTACCGGGAATTATCCATAAACCGGTAATTCCGACAGGCCAACACCGCACTATATTGCTGAAAAAATTCTACCTTATCCGGTACAATGGAACTTTACAAGAATTTTATTTACAGGTCTACTTTTATAAGGTTGAAAAACGTATTCGCCCTTACTTTTGAATGCAACAGCATTACAAATTCTAGTAAAGATATCAGCAACAGATGTGGTTTTTTGTGTTGGAATACCACTGAAGACCATTATACAACATTTCTGTTGCCTTTCAAGGATATCCAGTCTTGCATTTAGTTGAGTAAAGCTCTTTAAATCAAATATAACATCTTCCATTTGTGCCTTATACGCATTCATAAGGATTGATTTATTTCCTGCATTTTGACAGAATACTATATGATCAAAGATCAAGCAAAACACAATAACAACGAACCAAATGAAAAAAGAATTGTTTATCACACCAAAAATGACAAATACCGGAAAATTTTACATACTATTCAAAGTTAATTCGAGATTTAAAAGTACGTAATCACGGATACTTCATGTTTGAAATTTACTTGCCGATAATTTTTCCGTAAGCCGACTTAAGATCGGCTTTTTATTGATGTTTTGATTCGATTTTTCATATTATGCCGGTTCCTTTTTGTTTCCTGTCATCTTAGAAATATACCTACATATCTGCCAGTTCTGAGTTACTTTCTATTATTTAACCTTACAAAATACTTTAGATTCAACTCTCTTATTCTGACCTCTTCTCTCGTATAGGAGTTTACACTTTTAACTCTTGTGGATATCAAAGGCGCATTTGTGAAAACGAAAGTTAAATTAATCTGTGCAGCATAAAATATGTTGTAATGCTTATTAGCCTGCCGTTCTTTTCATTTGAAACTATTTAAGCAATTTGAGGCTTTTGGGTAAACTCATTAAATTTAGCGACCAAGTTACGAGAATATCTAGGAGCGGTGCTAGACCAGAAATTGCCTTGGAAAGCCCATATCGATAATAAAATAAATAAAGTGAGCGAGGTTTTATTGCTCTGTTTTGATTCGTTTGGTAAACATTTTGACTTGTCACCTGCGAAGACAACTTTGGATCTATTTAGCATTATTTCAGCCCTGGTTTAACCTGATAAGATATTACCCTCTGGATCATAAATTAGGATACATTAATTTAAATCCGTCTAAAAGAATGAATATTTAGAATAAAATATTTTTCGGTGCCGATATATTACCTAATTGTTCCAAAAGGCAGTACGTAGACAAAATCCTAAATTGATTTCCGAGTTTTAGAGCCTGAAGGATGGCCTCGCAAACCTTATCCGGTTTTTAATTTTTTTTCTCAATATTGCTTCTTTGTTCGTTTCTTTTATTGATTGGTGCAGCGGAAGAGTAAGACTTCTTGAAATTGAATATTCAAATATTTTTATAGCTCATTAAATGCGTTCAAACAAAAATGCTTGTAACCGCACGAGGAAGACCACTTTAAGATGATGAATAATTCGATAAATGAATAATTCACTATTCAGCTATACAAGCTGAAAATTTAACTGTAGCTGGAATGAGAGCTGTTAGGATCTCGCCAAATCTAGCTTTGGCCAGACCTTCTGTCATTCTGTCATTGCCCAACTTAATAGTTTTACCTGAAGCACATGATACAAGACGCATTTCGATATTTCTTCTTCTGTTTGTCGCCTGGTAGATAAGAGCTAGTGATGGGCTCGGTATGGCACGGTATGATTGAAATGCTTTAATGGCAGTCTGACTCTGCAAAATTGGGAATATTATTGGCTGATATTATAATATGCGTCAACCAATCTATGCGTTCCTTTAACGCTGATACTTTAACATGAGAAACGCTACAATGGTCGGGGAGACGGAAGGAGAGGTTTATCAGAAGTTCCTCAGAGTTCAGAACTGCACCCATCAACCAGTCCTCTCTAGAGGGGATCACAGTTCGAAACTTTACATTAAAAGATAATTATAGGATAGTAAAGTCGGAAGGTTTAGAAACCTCTTTGTTATACAGGTTAGATGAGTGCCTTGCATTATTACAGGTCCACGTTGAGACGGATCTAAGTCGTATCGCAGTACAAGCTGCCAACTTTTTGCCTAATATGTCGCTAATCCATAGATAGGCCGTTTTCTGAATTTTCATCACCAGACTTTGGTTGGTAATTTTGTCCAGGTCAGGCCGCCAAAGTATTACCCCATGCAATGTTGAACCAGTGTACAGTGTGACGCTCCAGCCCCATTCCCTTCCAACGGCAGTTTTGCAAGAGTATAGCGCTATCGTAGTTTTCTTTACTATTTCCAAGCTTTAAACTTCTTAAAATTCGCAAACTTCCACGAAATGTTTAAAATTACATATTAATCCCAAAAAAAAGTTCCTTTAGGCTGAAATTCTGGATTTAACTAGATTTTTTAACGAAGAATTCAAAAAACATATTTTTCCTTCCGCTTTTGTAAAAGGAATGCCTTTCTCGAGGAAGAGGAAAAAATTTCTCAAAAAAAGGTTTGGAATGTTTTAACGTAGCGTTACGCTTAAGCGAGCTAGTAACGTCTCGATAAAGGCTAATGGGACTAAAAATGTTAAGCGGGCCCGACCAGCTCTTAATAAAATAATTTTTATTTGTGACAATAGCCACCGTTAAACTGGACAAAAATTAACAAAATATTTTTATTTTCAGTTCTGCGCTCAATAATCAACGCCCTAAATCAACTTTTTCATGGGTTTTGTTTTTTATGCGACCGCTCTAACAATTTTCATTAATTTACAAAACTCGAATATTTTTCATTGATTTTTAAAATAGTTGCCTTCATAAATTTTGTAAAATTATTAAATGTTAATATTCTAGAATAATTTTTTAGAAATTTTTTAGAATTCATTTAATTTTTAGAAACGATTTAAATTTTTTAAAATTTATTAATTATTTCTTGAATTTCCTGAGCTTCGGCATCATTAACTGGAAAATTTGTTCGCAAAAATAACAAATAAGAATTACTTGTTTTTAGGGAAGAGTATTTTCTTCTAAATTCTTAAAGTTTTTTTCAATTTTAACTACGTTTACACATTATCTTATTATTCTCGTTTTCATAATACAAACTACGAGAAAACTTTAATAAAATTCATTAAATTATCAATAATTTCTAAAATTTTTAATTTAAATTAATCAAGTTTTGAATTCGTTTCATTTTCAAAAATCCTGAAACTTTCAATTTTTTTCACGACTGTGGCACAATGCTCAAATGCACTTACCTTTCCCAAAACGAGGGAAAACTGAACAAATAACAGCAAATATGGTGTAATAAAATAAATACGCGGAATTTTTGAATTCGCGTGTTGTGTAAGTCCGATTGTAAGATTTTTTTGTTTTGTTGATATCCTTGTGCCTGACGTATCTTAACATTTGTTGGCTGTTGAAAAATCGCAGGGTACCATGCAACTGTAAGCTATAAGGCGAACTTAATAATTGTATGGTGCCACTTTGCGTTAAAGTTGGGAGCTCCAACCTTCAAGCTCCATCATTTGCTTTGAAAAATAAATGTTTCCGGACTAGTGGTTTTTATGGTAGCCGGGCGATTCCACTAGCACAATTCCACTAGACACAATTCTACTGGACGCAATTCCACTGGCACAATTCCACTTGGCACAATTCGACTGGGGAACAATTTAACTTGCACAATTTAACTTGCATTATAACTTGTACAGTTACACTAATGAAACGCAAACACACACTTTAATTTTTTATTGGTATGATTGAAACATAATTACGAAGATAATTATAACTATGGATTTTAAATTAATAAAAACTGTAATGTGTGAAAAAGCTAATTGATCATAAAAGAAGGGGATAGCTTTAAAAAAAAAATGGTAAAGATAGCAATGGTAAAAAATATTTCTGTTGCTGTAGTTATTACGATTCTAGGCTTATTCCACTAGCACAATTCCACTAGACACAATTTCACTGCATACAATTCGTGTTTTCGTTCAATTAGTGTTTAACATTCGTAGTTCTTTCAGGTAACTTTTAGGTTAACCTTTTTTTTAACTAAGCGAATTTAACTTGCACAATTTAACTTTTTGATAATCAAACGCATTTAGGATGGTAAATCGCGCGCGCGATTTACCATCCTAAATGCGTTTGATTATCAAAAAGTTTAATTGTTCAAGTTGAATTGTGCAAGATGAATTGTGCAAGTTGAATTGTGCAAGTTGAATTGTGCCAAGTGGAATTGCGTGCAGTGGAATTGTGTCTAGTGGAATTGTGCTAGTGGAATAGGCCTATAATCTGTTTTTATAGCGTGTATTAGTGGTCCATGCAAAGAGACAAGATGTCCCATAATTATCTTATTTTCATTGAAATTCTTACAAAATGGAATAAGTTTTCCCACCTGTGCCGTTCCCAGTGTATCAAGTTCACATTTTATAGCATCCTCTCAACTCAATGTCGTCCTATGGAAAAAAAACGGAAAATGTTCAACAATCAATTTTTCAACATTCTGTTGCAATAATTGTTCGTTATGCATCTCTTTAATATTCCTTCTGTGCAATAGGTAGACTATATCCGATAGTGTCACCTAAACATTTGAGTACAGTGGCCAACCTTAATGTTAAAAAGACATATTTTTATATCAGATGATGGACGTCAAAGTCCCATAAATATTCTGCTAGGAACTTTGATGCCAGTAGTTTCCAATTTGGGAGATGCTCGGATATTCTTGTGTTTTTTGTTTTTATTCTTGTTAAATCATTCATCGCCGATTGTTTCCAAGACCAGAAGCACTCACTACCTGTATGTGTTCAGGGTTACTGATGGAACTGCATGACTCTCGCTTATAGTCAGACTGGAGAAAGAACAAGCCTAAACCGGAAATGATATCTTTCAATAAACGCTTCTGAACGTAATCAATGAATGCAAAATTGTATCCAATTCATTTTTAATCGCTTGTAATTTAGATATTATAGGAAGATTTCTAACAGGCAAGTTTAACACATAACTTCTTTATTTCAAATATATTTCAAATAATTCATTCGAGTATTAACAGTTATGAGTACTCTGCCACCCACCGCATTTTAATACTTTATTAAGAAGAACGTTCACATTTTCGAATCATTTATTCGCTTGAAAAAAAGAGCTGTTAGTTTTTTTCACAGATGAAGTGATATTTTGAAACTGACATGCCTTCGATCATAATTTATTTACATTTCGTAAACTTGCTGGCCTTGATTTACATATAAAAGTGTATAATGGGACACAATTTCCTGCTGCATAGTAACCTAGATTTGTGAGTGTGGTCTGGTTAGTGCAACCACATTTCTGGTAAGCTAACAAATTACATTTGTGGATGTTAAGTCTTGAGCCTTTATGATTGGTTAAGTTCCCATAAATAGAAATAAAATATTAACAGACCACCAAACTGTTATATTCTACTTGTGAAATTTCTTTATTTATTGATGAAAAGCAGACACACTAACGGAGTATGCTGCCCACGCTTTAGTAAAACCCATAAACTCGTTTATTATAAAAATAAAAAACATTTTTATTTTTTAAATGTAAACACATGATGATCATATGACCCGTAAATAATGTGCGCGAAATCAAACGAAAATAAATCAAATGAATCAATCGAATATTTTGCGCGGATGATGTAAATTCTTTAAATTTAGAGTTGGGAGTAATTATACAAATTACAAATTTTAATTTATCGCTTCTAGAAAAATCGTCTAATTACTATAATTCACTAAATTATTTGTTTGTTGTACATATGTAAATCCAATAAAAAAACGCAAGCTAATCATTATATCTTTATTTGCCCTCTAAAAAATGTACGTACCTAAATGCGAAATTTATACAAAACACGAATACATGATATACGCGTCGCAGCTGTATTGATTCGAAATTTTTGTCACGAATGTTGCATAGATTACGTAAATAAATTAAATTGCATTTTATCACCATATGGGCAAGAGGAGGATGAGTACTCATCGCATTTACCACCTATAAACTGGTCGAAATGATTTAGATCGAAATTTTTTATTATGTTTGGATGTTTATCCATTGGGGATAGATAAATTCGTGTCTTGCGCATTTAAAAAAGAAAACACCTTGTGTTCCTCTTCTACCATTTTCATATATTCAAATAATATTCCCCGCATATATGATTCAGAACTTAAAACATTTCTGTAATATTAATTGAGGATGCAATATACTATGCTTTCATGAACACATAACATATTACATTATAGTCAAGTGTGAAATTGTAAATAATACGCGTGTTGTCGTGATGTTAGTAATTTTTTGGAGAATTGGTTTTGTTCGATAGAGATAAATGGAATATTGTGTTTGCGTTTTGTGTATTTCCGTTTTGTCAACAAAAACTTGATTTTAAAACGATTTTTGAATGATTGTGAAAATCGTAGTTTGATGATTACGAAATTAGTAAAATGTTTTAGGTATCGATTCTAAAGTGCTGACAATTTTTAACCATTATTGGGCGTTTTATTTCTTTTGATGTTTATGTCAAGTTGATCGCTAGTAATATATGGTATAGAGACCTAGTAATAAATTTTCCAATTTAATCAACTTTAATTTAAAATAATCAAATCGTACTGGGCAGGAAAACTGTAAATGGATTTCAATGACATGTACAAACAGACATATTAGTAGACATACCAATAAACTATTAATAAGTTCAAAGTGAATGAAAACCGTTTTAAACTACAATACATTGTTTTTAATTTATTTTTAGTTGTTTCATGAAGGCGATACGCATACGATACCATCGGTATCTTCAAATAAACATAAACATCTTGCGTGTTTATAACTCTCGCCTTGCGTTCTACGCCTTTCTTCTGTTATGTACTGTATAAATATGATTGCAGATGTGTTAATCATGTGATTAAGACTATTCTACTTACGCACATAATAAAAAACCGTTTAAATCAAATGTTTACCATATTGGTTTATAGGAGGGTTATCTACTTCTGTATATGATGTTATCATGTTACATGAAAATTATAATTAGAATTGTTTCTATTTGTGTACAGTATTAGTTTTGGTTGGTATACGGTGTAAAGTTGAAAATTGTTTTTTTTTTATTAGGCGAGAGATGCAGTTTGTTGCAGGAAGTGAAATGATTGCAAAATTTATTTGAGTGAGAGTGAAATTGATACAGATCTTGTTACGTCCATAAAAGCATGAAGGAAATTGGAAATTTGAATTGTTGCAGATATTTTGGATAGGCTCACTATTTACATTTTTAAATATTTTCTTAACATTTCTTTCTGAAAATATTAAATGCAAAATTACTATCGAAATCTTATTAACAAAGTTTAAAATTTTGAAGTAAAACTTAGGGGCTAAGAAACATTTTGTGACATAATTTAAATTCTTTGTTAACAATTTGTTTACAAATGAAATTTTTTGGAATTTTAAAATTAAGTTTATAAAATTCAAATTTCGAAATGAACTCTATATTTAAAGTAATTTTTTTATACCAACAACAAAACTTCCATCAAGCTTTGAAAATTTAAAGTTAGTTAATTTCAATGATCAGGCATAGATAGAGATTGCAACCGGTAATTCCTGTCTCGAGAATTCTGGAGACTTCATAAGAATTTTTAAATCTCGTTCCTTGAGAAATTTTATTTCACTAATTTCGGGAATTCTTGCTTCTCGAGAAAAATAGTTTTCTCGAGAAAAACATTTTTCTAGAGAAAGAAATTCAAATACAAATTGTATACGGGATGTCCGACACTAAAGATATTATTTCATTGTTTTATTGTTTATCATCAAACCGGCATCGTGAAATGCCGTTTAAACGGTAATTGACAGTCAGAACTTATTCATTTGACATATAAAGAGCTGAAGTTGATGGCATAAATAATTTGTTCAAAATTCAATGCAAACATTCGCACTTTAATCTAATTTTATATTATACAAACTAAATTCCATTGATGGAGAATGATAGCGCAGTAGATGCCTTAAATCAAATGTTGTATTTGCTATTTCTCATCGGTGTGAGGAATTCCAAATTTGAATTTTTTTACGTCATATCGATTTTGCTAGTTTGAGTAATTTATTGTTCAAACGAATAACATGAACAACAATGTTTATCGCAAGATGCCGTTATTGGGGAATAATAGCTTTAGGTATCTAAAACCAAATGGCGGATACCCCATTTGTCAACGGTGTCAGAACCCCATATTTTAATTTTTTATGTTTCTTCATATCGCTTCTGCACGTTTGAGTAATATATTGTTCAACCCAATAACATGAATATCACAGAGATTGTCGCTAGACGCCTTTGATATAGAAAAATACCCTTAAGTGTCATGAATCAAATAGTGCAGACGCCATTTCTCAATTTATCGTTCAAACTAAAAATACGAATATCACAGGAATTCCAAAGCAAGATGCCATTGACAGGAAGTAATAGCCTTAAGTGTAGTGAATCAAAAGAAACGCCATTTGTTAATGGTGGTGGGGTGGGGGCGGGGTGAACAAAGCTCGAATAGATTTCTGGCTTGAGATTTTGCAAACGTGTCGCGAATTGCTAAATTTTTTGTTATATATTCTATTTGAATGTTGAATAACTCTTCTTTAAAATTACGATTGATATCTGTTTTTATTGTAATCATTACAATTCATTTTACTTAGGTACAAAAAATTATGTACGGTAAATGGCCACTTCTAGCATTGATGCAGCTTCGGCTCACTTTTCATGACGTGGCACAGTCTCACTTGAAATTTTGCGATTTTCTTATCGAATGTTGCCTTTCAGAACGGAGAGAGACTGAGGACCATTGATGTGTACCTATCTTTTTAGATAGCCCCTTATCATCCTGTTGAAAGTAGACGCCTTCTACACCAAGTTCGCTTCTTCACCAAATGCTCTTTGAGTGCAGACAACCGAAGGTGCATTTTCATAAAACAATTTAAACCTTTCTCAACACTTTTCTACCGCTTATCGCTTCATAACAAATTGTACGCACCTGCACTTCACAAAATTGTCCAGAAATAGGAAAACGGCACTGCCAAAAAATTTTGTTTCTTCCCCACCGTTGAAATGGCATATAAACCATTTGATTCAGGACACCTAAGGCTTTTATTCCTTGTGATATTCATGTTATTCGTTAGAAATCTAAATTTAGGTAAAGTAATATTTTTTTTTGCGGTTGGTTACAATTTGTTTCCAATGTTTTATCAAAAGATACAAAAATTAAAGCGAATCCCGGTAGATCGACCTGGCTTATCTTTTTAAAACGTCGGAAATATACTGTAAAAATGGCAGGCGGTAAAAACATTTTAAATGTGACACTCAATAATGTAACTTTACACTCGCCTGGCCGACTAGTTAGGCTCAGAGAAATCGCTTATTAATTTATTTTCTCGCTTCAATAATTTTAAAGTCATCGTTTAAAAAATTCATGGGGTTTCCTCATATTGAACAGGGTATGTTTTAATGCAACTTTGAACAATCCTGGGGCGGTTCACACATGGAGTGGCCAAGCCAGGTTGTCGATACCATTCTTAGAGGCAAAAAGCAACATTTTCAAAACTTGTCAACCGATATAAAACTATTTTAACAAAACGTTCATCAGCTCTTAGTCTATAGGTACCTTTATTAAAAATGTAATAAATTTCGTCCACTAAAATATTTATCTGATAGGTCGATTCTACGAAATTAAAATGAATCATCAATACATTGGACTATAAAATTGTGTCCAAATTTTTAAGTGTTTGGAGATGTGAAATCACATTTGGACTACCTCTCCAATACTTTATAATGCAGAGGAGTTAGTTTGTCCAAATGTACAGCCAAAAATCTTACATACCTTTTTCAAATGAGTGAATTGAAGTCCCCTTATGATAAGTTCTAGTTTTGGCTTTTTTCAAAATTTGACCACACATCCATTGGACATCATTGGATTAAGAAGTAATTTTTTTTTTAAATTCATGTTAAGTTGATACTAAATTTGGCCGATATACGAGTACATTAGACCTTCCGTTTGATTTTCAATCTACCTATGTAGGTCTACCGCCATGACTTTTCTTGACTTGCCAAATTACATGAGACCCATGTGGGTTTTGAATCAGCAGCTCCGTTTACTTTTCGGCCTATACTTCAGCTTAAAATCAAAGAATTGTTTCTTCGTCAGTAAGTTCAAATAAATCATTGTAATAAAAACTTCTTTTTATAAAATTTTAGTAATTTAAAAACTAGAAAAATTCTCGAGAATTTTCGACATACTCGAGAAAAAATTTGAAAACTCTGAAATCTTTGAGAAAGGAACTTCATCGGGGAACAAATTTCTCGGTCTCTCGAGAAATACAATTTTTCGGGAAATCGCAATCTCTAGGCGCAGATATTCAAAATATTAAAACTTAGTATTTCAATGTTTTTCCTCCAATAATTAAATTGGTGACCACATATTTTATAATTCAATACTTCATGGAATTTTAATTTCATCATTTGTAAAATTTTTAATGTAAGATTTTTGAGAATAGCCTAAATATTTAAAAAAATTTATTTCGTTAAAAAGCGCGAAATGACCTCATAATTTTAAATTTGAAAAGGATTGGTATGTTAATAAAATTAAGAAGAAGAATAAATAATTTGAAGCTGGAAAGTAAATTTAAATATTGAAAATATTTAACGAATATCGAAATTTCACGAGTAGAATATTGGAAAATTTAAAATCGAAACAAAACATTTTGCTACTTAAATATGGTACCATAATTCAAATTTTTGAAAATCAAAATTTGATTCAAAAATTTCTAAAATCTTATAACATTTTGGAAATTGTAACGTCAAAAATATATTTGAAATTTTACAAATTTGAAAAATTTCATAATACCCTGGACTGTTAAAATTTTGAAATAAAATTTTTGGTAATTTATAGAATATAATGCGGACAAAATCTTTGTCCTACAAAATACCATGTCTTTATATGAAAAATAGGGTAATTTGAAAATTTAGAAAATTGTCTTGAGTCAGACTTTAAATTGGTTTTAGTCCTACGTGTAAATTCTGAAAAGGTATGAACAATTTTAAAATTTCAAGATTTTATAATTTGAAACTTAAAATTCAAATTTAAACTCAAAACATCCACATTCAAATTGTAAAATTTAAATTTTGTTAAGTTCGAGTAAATTGGATTTAGATTTTCGATATTTGAAAGTTCTTATTATACTGATGAAATTAAAAATTGAAATTTCCAAAAAATTTTGAATTTAATTAATAGTTTTAAATTATCAAAATTTAAAAAGCGTACCTACTTGAAAATTTGATATTTCAAATATTTGCAATTTAATATTTTTTCCATCAATTTTAAAATCCAGGATTTAAATGTATCTTAGGCCTAGAAAAATTTAGTGTTCAAACGCAGTTAATTGAAAATTTCAAATTAAAATTCTGGAAACTGAAAATCTAAAAATGCCTCATTCGTAAATTTAGCTTTTATTGAAATATGTTGGTGTTTACACACGGAGTCGAAATTCATAAGTTTAAAATTTAAACCTGCGGATGATTTGTTAAGTAATTTAAAAGTTTAAAGATGTAATATTCGAAATTTTAACATTTCGTAAATTTTGTTTAGCTACTACATAGATAATAATTAGTTTGATAATTTGGGCAACGATGTTTTTCATTGTTTAATTATCAAAACTTTTGATTAACCAAAAAACTTGATTAACATTAAGAGAATTCAATAAAGTTTACCAATTTTATAGTTTCTTTTGTTGAATTTTCAAAACCAAATTCTTTTGTCAGAACCAAAATTATTTTTGTAGTAAACTTAAGAATTTTGATACTCATTTGTTGGTGCAAAATTTAGACTTGGACAATAATTTTTACAAAGTTGAGAAAATTCTGATTTAAAGATTGTAGCTTTCTGAAATATACTCGTAAATATGTTTAGAAGCTGTTTGACAAGATCAATATACATAACAAGGTGTGAAAATGATGGCAAATGAATTTGGCAAAGAAATTGGAAAATCTAAAGAACAAAATCCTGAAGCTTCCGGATTTCATAATTTATCAAATCTAAAACTTTGTTAATGAATGTCATTTGAACTTTTTAGCCGTGTCGAACCAAACTCTCAAAGTTTAACTTTGCCATTAAGATATTAGCTCAGAATTGTAATTTTAAGATTTGGAAAATTTTAGAAGTCATGATATTTTCTTTAGATTATACGTTAGAAACTCCGAAAACTTTATAAACTATTCAAATTTTTAAAATCCAACATAGTCTTACATTCTATATCTTAATTCTCTTGTAAAAATGTAATGATTGAAAATTTACCAAATTTGAATCCTTGATAAACAGAAAATAGAAATCATGAAATTTTATTTCAACATTTTAAAAATAAATCGTTTTAAAATTCTAAAAGTATTTTCAAGACAACTTCATTTAGCAATTTCAACTTATTATAGAATTGAATCATTCGAGGCTTGTAGATTCTGTTAAAAAAGTACCGGGAATTGCTAAATAAAACACAAACTTTAAGTTCAATCATAAAAATTTATTTTGTCGCCCTCAAAGTATTCCCCATTCGAGAATATACACATATGTCAGCGTTTTTACAGTCATCGAAACATTTTTTGTAGCCATTTCTTTTTTGAGTCAAAACGAGTTCCGTAGAGTAGCAATTTGAGTCTGGTAAACAGAAAAAGTCATTTGGTGCTAAATCAGGCGACTGTGGTGGTTGTTGGCTTTATACGTTCATAATTGTAGCTCGGTGTGATGGCGCGTTATCGTCGTGTAAAATCCATGAATTTTTTTCCCATAATTTCGGTCACTTTTTCCGCATGAGTACAAGACATTTCGTTTACACAAAATTTAAGGCAAACTCTTTGTTGAAAAATTTCGTTCATCGTAAAAATCAAAGTGCACTAATGAGGTCGACTGACTTAACCAACTGCATTATTATGAAAGACAGTCCTACCAATCTAGTGGAAAAAATGTTAAATCCCTTTAGCGCGGGCATTTTAAATTAACAATTCCCGGTTCTTTTTGCCAGAATGTATGTTTTGAACCTTCAATATCCAAATTTCAATCTTGCTTTAAAAATTAGCAAACTAATATTTACAATTTTACCAATTTCGTAGTTTTTTTACCTTCCTCATCAACGCTTCTGCCAAATATAACAAAAAAATGTTTGAAAAGTACTTTTTTTTTCGTTTTAGTTCGCTTTAGATTACCCAATCGTTTACGGCTGACATCTCTACCAAACGATAAAAAACTTTTCCACCATATACAAATACAATTTTCTAACATCTTCGTGGAAAACAATCATCTGGTCTGCCAGATCCACACCTCCCATAATTTCGCAATAAAATTTGATCCAGGCAAGACACCTGAATGTTTTCTCCCGTTTTCAACGTTTTTGTGACTAACGTCATCTTTGGATGGTGGCAATTACTAAGTACCAACACGTCTTTGGTGTCTTACCATTATATGCACAAAAGACCGGATGTCTTTTGGTTATAATTTGGCAAATTTTTTCGATGTTCCCCGTTTTTCATTGAACTAGCCAACTCATTGACGACCCTTTCTTCAAGCGTTCCTGCACTTTCTTATAGTTCTTTTCCAAAGTATATGTTGAAATCGTAGGTGTTCCCGGTAGTAGCATCGCATCGAAGCCACGTCCGTACTCCACGTTTGACCGGCTTGAGGGGCATGTACTTCTGTAATAAACCTCGTCCTTTAAATTTTGTCGTTGATTCACCATTAATTTGGTAGCAACTCTCTTCCAATCGTCAAATCATCGACGTAGTAGGCCTTATAAGAATTTGGATGGTACTTGGTTGTAACACATATTTGTTCGAGTAATGTTGATTTATTATCGGCCGAGTTTGTTTTCATATATTTCAATACATTCATTTGTACACTGCACAATGTGTCTATATGAAAGCAGAATGTCACTTCATACATAAACTTCGCCACTATCGTCACTACCTGAAGAAAAGTCCTCTCGGCGGTTAGCGTCAACCGCATATCTTCCGGAGTATTAGGCTCGTCCATATCTGCGTGTAAAAACTTTTTAAATAATTTTCTACATATTATGTACCAATCGCCAAATTTATCAAAAAAATGAAATAAACATAGAAATAAAATTCTTTCCTACTGTACACTTAACGGTAAGACATGAATCGTTTTCCTAATTATACGTTGTTTTATACATACTATAATAAGAACTAACACCCACTGATTTGTTCTCCAACAAAAATAAAAACACCTTACAAATGCAAACAAACGTCGATGGTATCTTTAAAATTTCTAACAAATGTTATAGAAATGGCGTGGTATATATGAGTAGTACGAAATATAATGAAATTTGTGACTTGTAGAGACGTTTAAATTTTACTGGTACATATACACATGTACCGTCCGAGTCGAATACATTTTTCAAGATGATCCATTACTCGTGTTTATGTACATGCTTAACACGGCGGAGAAGGCGTTAATTCTATCGTTGAGCAGCTAGGATGCTGTTCCCACATAATGATTGTTATTTGTACTTCGACTTGATGATATTTTTCTCCCTGAGCACTCTTTGTTTGATATTTATTTTTCCTGTAGCTGGAGATTCTAGCAATGAAGAAAGTAATTAAACAAGTTCCTTTCCAATTCTTTCTACGATAAACGGGAAAAAGTCACAAGGAGCCAAATCTGGTGAGTACGGTGGCTGAGCGATAACTTTTGTTTCGTGTTTGGTGAAAAATTCAGTCACAATCAGGCTGGAATGTGACGGTGCATTATCTTAGTGAAAAATATATGAATTGTTTGCCCACAAATCGGGCCGTTTACGACGAAATGCTTCACGTAGACGCCTCAAGACGGCCAAGTGGTATGCTTTATTGACCGTTTGACACTCTGGAACGAATTCATGGTGAATCACACCACGGTAAACGAAAAAAACGATGAGTACACCTGCCCCTCGATTAACACGGTACTTGATTAACATGGATTTGATTTAACACGGTCAACGAATTGAGACAAAGTCTTGATTTACACGCACAGAAGTTCGCCGCGTTAATCAAGTACCGTGTTAATCGAGGGACAGCGGTGTATTAGTCGCGATTAACACGGTTTTGAGTTACACGGTAATTTGGCGGACCGTAATTACCGTGTTAATCGAGGGACAGGTGTATTACCTTGATTTTCGACCGACATTTGCTAGATTGTTGGGCAGTTTCGACGTCATATTCATAAACCCACGTCTCATCACCAGTAATAATTTGTTTCATGAATAGGTCTTTTGTGACCTCTACTCAACATTCTTTTTGCAAAAAAATCAGGTCTTTCGGCACTAGTTGAGCGGCAACGCGTTTTATACCTGAAACATCGACCAAAATGTTGTTGAGTCGATCCATAAGAGATGTTAAGAGCCTCTGATATCTCTCTAATGCCAACACTACGATTTTCGAGCACAATTTTCTTCACTTTTTCAATGTTATCATCTTTAAAAGAGGTGGATGGACGACTCGCATAAGGCAAGTTTTCTACGAGCTCACGATCCTCACTGAATGCTTTATGCCACTCAAATACTTACGTTCTCGATAGAGTACACTCCCTAAAACACTTCTGCATACATTTTAAATGATTCCATAGCTGTAATTCCATTGGAAACACAAAATTCAAGCAAACTCGTTTTTGAATTTTTTTTTCCATAGTAAAAATCGCCAGACAAATTTTTCGCGTCATAAACAAATGGCTGCCAAACACACAATAATGGACGTATTCTGCTCAAACGTTACACGAATGTCAAATAAGGTTGTACCAACCTAGAAAAAAAAATTTACCGATTCGGTTTACGCGTACGGTTTAAATGGACCAGTTCGGGTAAAATTTGATCAGATGGTATAGAAAACCGTTAACTTAAAAAGTGTAGTTCATAGACTTGTTATAAAAATATGGAATTTTTGAATTTGAAAATTTGTCAACATTATTTTGAGCTTAAAACTTTCCAATTTTTAACCAAATGAAAGAAGAAAAAAGTAACGTGTATAGGAGACTGACGTTTCATTAAAATTTGAAATTTCAAAATTCGATTTTGAAAATTTAAAGTATGTACCGCAATTTTCAATTTTAACATTTAATACTTTAGGATTTTACAGTTCGGTTTAATAAGTTGCCACATTCAAGCGCGTTTCAAAAATATTTGTATTTTTAATCCTCGCGATTAAAACTATTTTCCTTCTGGCAGTAAAATAATCTGCCACATTTAAATTTATGCTACCGTTCACAATAAAATTTTATTGATTATACCAATTCAGAATCGAAATATTGAAAAAATTGAATTATTTTCTCAAATTAAATTGTAGGCGTTTTTTTTTGTTACCATTTCCAGCCAATTTTCCCCCCATTTCATATAAAACCGCATCCATCGTACATATGGTACATAAATCTAAAGTTCATTTGGAACAATAACTGAAGAACTACTTTCCAGTTACATATTTACATTTATAAATTTGGTATAAATAGAGCAAACAATTTTTCGAAAAAAAATCTCCTGAATTTTTGTTTCCATTTTCTCCACATGCGCAAAAAATGTTTTTATTTCCAAATTTCCTTTCCAACTGTTTTTTTTCATGCTTTTATATAAAGCTCATTTCTCTCGAGGTCAAAATGAAATAAACGCCAACAATGATGTACACGAGCAGACTAAAAAAAACGTCAACGTAGAAATATTATAAAATATTTGGAAAATAATTTATTTAATTTAATTTTAAAAAGTAATCTAAAACTAATTATTAAGTGTTTTGAAGTGTGAAAAGTTAAAAGCTCAAAGTGTTTTTTTTATATATATCTCATTTTCGATATATGAGGTGTGCGTGTAGATCTAACAATTTATAGAAAAATTCTAATATGTACATATATCGTAATGGCTGAATGTTAGAATGTTAGACGAAAGATTAATTAAATAATTTATAAACAAATTTAGTTTAAAAAAAAATGTTAAGTTAAATCTTGTGATTAGTATTTTATATCTATAATATGTAACTGTGATAAGTGAGTTGGAGATAAAAGCTTTTTGTGAAAACTTTAACCAACTAACGAGGATAAACATAACGAAAATTAAACAAACCCAACAATAAAGGATAATTAATATTTTTAATTAAAATGTTACATCCTACACAGGTATCATTTGTTTGAGTATAACAGCAACAAAAAAATTTCTTCTTGAATTGTTTTTAGGCGGAAAATACAAAAAAAAAAAAAAATTAATAGAACAAATGATGATGTTTAACGAGCGGGGAATGCGTCAAAAATGTGAACTTGAATTTTTTTTTTTTTTGGGGTGGTGTAGGTACATTTTGGGTAGATAATTGCGCAGACTTGTACCATTTGTTCTATTTACTTACGTTACTTTTTTTCTACCGTACCGTACGTACGGTGGATTGATTTCGTGTAACAAAATTGTGTGAGTGTACGTCTCAGCTGATCATTGTCTTGAAATGTATTTTTTTTTGTAAACTATATCTGGGACAAAAAAAAAATCTAAAGTGAAATATATTCCATTTTTAATTGATTTATTCAGGAATGCAGAAAGGTCACAAACTGAAAAAAGGTTGAACCATTTTCCTAGGTTTTGTTATCTCTCGTATATTTTATTTGGAAATGCCTTGTCGTTTACCCTTTGTTAAAGAGTGAGAGAGAGGGGGGATTTCGTTTTATTTTTTTTTGTTTTTAAAGTCAGAAGGCAAAATGACAAATGACATACAAAATTCGTTGCGAAAAATGGTTACACTAATATTGGTTTGAAATTATGTTAAATTGTGTGGATGAGCAACAAAAAAGGGTACTTTACATATTTTATGTACAGTACATAATTGGAATCAATTATGTTTGTCGTCGTAGCATTTTTTTTTTTTCAAATTGGTAATAACAATTACTTTAATATGTCAAGTGGGTTGGTTTTTTCTTATTCTCCGTTGTATTATTATTTTGAACTTGTATTATGTTACAAGGACATTTGAGCTTTTTTCAAGATGATTTTATTGTCTATGGAAATATGTGGTGTTATCGTGTTGACCTCAATAAAGGAATATTTTGAACGGATTTTCTCGAATAATGGACCATTAAAACATGGCGCAGTTGCCTGAAGATTAATTTACAAGATTTATAAGCGCTGGAGTGGGCAAAAAATGAATGGTTTACAACATTTTCACATTGCTTGGTTAAGTTCTTAACCCGCTGTGGTGTTTAATTAACAATCGGTGAAAGGAGCTCCTGCATTCCAAAACAGTTATTACACACGACGTTATTAGCGCACATAAGCATTATTTGGCAGGACATATTCATATTTGTTACTATGCGAATATTCGCAAAATTATAAGTAGTATGATCTTGGAACCGTTGAAGCTTCTTGTCGTGTTTTCATGAGATCAACATTTAATAATATTTTTGACTGCCCAGAGTTATATGAGGACTTTTCAAATATTTCGAATGCCTCTAGATTCGCTTTCTCGTTGCCGTCATAATCCTTCATATCAGCCAGTTTACAACGCATTTGGTTATACTTTTGGTTATCTTTTAGTCATTGGTCACTTGCTTTTATTCTAGAACCCCAAGGTTTTTTTTTGTAATTTTCTCTTAAAAGGATGTCCATACTTTAATTGTGAGTAAAATCCAACTTAGGCTGGCTACTTGCCCGTAACATTTCAGTTGCCTTTTTTGTAGTATTCCCCAGAAAGACGTCTCATACGCTACCCAACCTGATGCTTCTGAGAGTCTTGTTCCAACTAACACCATATGAGAATAACTGTTTTTAGTTCTGCTTTTTTTCTGTCATATCTTTTTTGAAGTAGTAGCGAAACTTCATCAGCTCCAAATGAGTTTTATAGTTTAAAGGACTGCAGTGATTTTATTTACAGTCTGGTCTCCTCAATTTTAGCCTGTTTTCGATTTCCGAGTCGTGCCCCTTTAAAGAACTGACTCTGACTCGAACTGAGCTTCTCAAGCTATCGATTACATGAAGGCTTATTTTTATTTATAGCCTTCTGTTTCATCGGACTGTTGTAATCGTGTTCGATTTTGTGTTAGATCTCATCAAGTCTGACTTTGAGATTGCTTGAGTAGCTATCAGCCTTCCGTTCAACAACTTACTTTAGGCATCCTGTTAGTGTACAATTCTTTGGACATTGTTTGAACGTTAAATAAAAATTATCCATGATTTGGGTACAAGAATTACGATGACATCCCGCAAAACCTGACTGAGTACCTCAATTATCACTTAGATAGACATCGCTTGCTCCCCTGTAACCTCTTCCATACTCTTCACTTTATCGGCAAGAACTCGCTGCTCTACGCCATTTTTGATTTTAGGTTAAACACCATTTTTCTTTGGTGTAAGGTATTATTGCAATTTGCGGATTTGGAAAGATAAAATTTGTTCTGTACACAGAGTTACTAGTTGCAGACTTGTTCGATGGATAAGACTATAAGTCCAAAAAGGCTAACCATTGAAGGACCCGATACTGCACCCTTCAGCTGGTTCTAGCTTAATTTTTGAACTTTTACTCTAACTAAGAGCCACTTCTTTCCGGTAGTTTCCTCAATTTTATTTGTTCATCCTACTTTGTATTCCGCTACTCCTACTGAGTTGATGGCTGTGAGGCATGCTTTTTTCGACTTGTTTTGGATCAATGATACAAATTGTGTGGATGCTCTGACGTCTCAAGTCAGAGCATCCACCTAAATTTGTACCATTCACCACTATCGGCTTTGCAGCTTTAGAGGTGGGTTACTCCTTTTGTTTTTATTGGTATTTTCATCTGTTTCATGCTTTCGCAAATAAAGCTCGCAATGCCAAAGCCCGATAGCATATTAAAGCCGTTTTGAGGGACCAGCGGAGCGTTTGTTGCTTTTGAGATAGTTAAAAAATCGTATTTCAAAGATAATAGTTGCAACCCTTTCTCTCGTATCGCCAAACATTTTTAACGAAAACCTTCTTTTTCAATTTATTTGAAAATGTACCATGGTTTCTATCGGACGGTAGGAGATTTTGGTATTACAACCACAAAGAAAAAGTTGGATTCGAATCGTTGCCCCCCAGCTAGTTGATTTAAAATTCACTTTGTTGTGTTTAGTAGAGTAAACACGAATATACCCTTTTCTAAACCGTTTATAACTATTTCTATAAAAAAAAAAAAAAAAAAATACACAAGGGAGGTTAGTTTTTATACCCTAGCAACTTTTTGTTTGTATTTTTGTACATTATGTACATAGTACAGACATAAAATACTCGACTAATGATATATTTTGATATTGATCGAACAAGCCAAGGCTAAACAAAAATTTATTTTAATCATTTATTCATTACATTGTGGTAATGATTCAGTGTCGCGTAATGTAGAAATAAGTTGGGTAACTTTTTACGCGTTTATTTATGTAGACAATGTGGTGTAAATGTCATTCACTTGAAACCCCACAAAATTATACCCCAAACTACACAAAAAAAAATTTTCAACTTTTAGACATTAATACTCTTACACAATACTGATGGCACGTCTAGTTTGATTTATACAAGATTAAAAAAAAAATTTCATTACTGGCTGCTACACATACATTAACATACATACATAAATTATGTTGATGCTGTGTCATCGCATAAAATTCAAGTTTTTTATGGTCGCTTGATGGAGTGATGGCGGTGGCGAAAAATTAGAACAATTTAATAAAATTTCCAAGTCACATAATCATCAAGTATTTGTTTGCGGAGCTTTAAATGGCTTAACAATTAAATTATACATTTGTATGTGGGTGTGTGTGCGTATTTACCTGTAACATTTATAATCCTAAACGCTGTTTTAGCCAGAGTGACCAAAACATTTGTATGTACGAAAAAAAATATAGCATGAAACCTCATTAACATCTTTCTTACATTAACCGTTTGATAAATTGGTACAATAAATAATTGGTGCATTTGGTGTCCGCCTTAATTATTTCAAGTAATTAATACACTCAAAATCTAAATAATTTTGCATGCTGTTTTGAATTGAAATTGATGAACAATGTTTCATGTTTCGACTGTAATTTTTGACTTTTAGAGCGATTACCAATTTTGCATTTTTTCAATGTCACAACACAAGTTCATAATAATTTAAATGAGGCACGTGATTAATTTTTATTTTTAAGTATCGTATGACATTCAATAATTTTGTCAATCAAAATGTAATCTGAGATTAGTTTCATCTCTATACATGACATTTAATTAAATTTAATTCATTCAGTAATGAGAGTAATAATTATTTGGAGTAATGGAAAAATATTATGTAAACTGTGTCGGTTTTTAAAATTAACTTTGAGCATTTTTAAAAGCTTCTAGGGCTTTTTAATATATAAATACAATTTGCTATTCACAGTGACAATTTCACATTCCGAAAATAGATAAAATAATTTTTAAATATTTCAAATTGTCTGGCTGATTGATATACTCAGTTAGGTTATTTCCTTTGTTGATTTTCTTTGTGAACATTTGGCCCAAAGAAGCAGACTAACTGAATTTTTAAAAGCCCCATTAAAAAATTAGAGCAATAATTTGTGTTTATTTGATATTCAATTGCGACCAAGTATTTTCATTTATTTGGCCAAATTTTGGTCAAATGAAGAAAAATTTATCAATAAATGAGTTTTTATATCAATAATCATCAAGTAACCAAAAACGAAATATTTTTTAAATTTGTTTTACATTTTGGTTCCTCCAACAACAACTTGACTTGATTGGTTTATTTTGTATTTGGGAAATTTAGGTTCGATCAACTTTGATACTTAATAAACAAATCAAAGCTTTGGATTCGAAACATAAAAGTGTTAGCAGAATTTATCAGGATACATCCAGAATATCGGTGTATCGCTAATTCTAAATAACATCACGCCACTAAACTCTTGCAAATTTCTAGTATATCGAAAAACTGTAGGAATAGACTTGAAAAATCTCGAAAAGCTTGAATAATCTAGATTTTAGAATTCTAGAATAATCTCGATATAGAATCCCACAGTATCTAATCTTCAAAAATTTCAATGCTAAGCAATTCGGAAGTAAAATACATCTTTCTGGAAATAACTAGAAGACTTCGAATTATCTCGAAAATATTAAATTTTGTTGACAGTTTTAAATAAATTCTACATTAATTCAAAAATCTCAAATGAAGGAGTTCCGGAATCTCACTAAACTCAATGCTAAGCTTAATTCAATTTAAACTAAACACGCATCTCGTAAAATGTATAAAAACTACTAATCCGAAAATTGGGATGCCTGGTTTTCGATTTTGTAAGCATTAGGCGATTTTCGAGATTTTTTAGAAATGCGATAAAACGCAAACCGCGAATCTGTAAGAGTTGTCGAAATGTAGGTAAGTTTTATAAAATTTCGAGATTTGCCGCATTTTCCCAGGCCCAGACCGCAACACTTTTTCTGTGATGATTACTAGAAACAGGCAAAACACTTTCGAATTCTGTTGAATTTGGCTGAATCGTATGATAATGTTCGGTGGTTCTATAAAGTTGTATCTCCTTCATTTTAGAAGACGATTTTGAGCTGCAATTACCTTTGCTGAGCCATCTAAAATAATGGCTAATTTCGACTGGAAAAATATTCGATCTAATTTGTAGACACAACAAGGAAAAATAAATAAATCTTCAAGGTTATTGAAATATTTATTAATAAAACATTTTTCATTGGTTCAGGGGGGGGTAAGGGGCGCCGGTTTAGATGGTCTTATTATACTAGCCCAAATGCCAACCTCACCTGCACGTGGTACTTCCTGCTAATTAACTAACGAGGCTCTGGCGACCGAGATACGGCGGAATAACCGACTACCGAGAACATAGCAAATGATGTTCTCTTTAATGACCCACTACCAACTTGTACTGGTTAGGTTGGTAGTTGATACATAACCAGTTTTAAAGCAATGAGTTCAACGCAAAAAGGAAACAATACCCCAGGTGGTAAACCAACTACCCAGTTGGCTAATCCACCCTCTTACGAGGCTGGCTCAATGGATTCTGGGGTGAGCCAATCATTGCTAAACCCATTCGAAAGAAGTTCAATGTTGTTAAGATCACCAAACAATCATACTAACTCTGCAAATCAGCAGAAAGACGAAAACGCTGAACTCTGTCGAAAACTCAGTGAAGTAGAGGTACTTTTAACCCAATTAAGAAGCGAAATTGAAAAGCTGAAAAAAGAAAATGAAGAATTGAAGAAGCCCAAACCAATGGAGGTTTCTGAAAACCCGCTAACTTGTTATAATGAAACAAGTACTCACACTAGTTATAACAATGAGTTCCATACTGATGAAGAGGATCTCATGAGAGAAACAGATTGGGTACTGAAAAGGAAGAAAAGACCTACCAAAAAACGAAAAGCAGAATTCTCGCCTGAAGTTGGAGATCATTCGCAAGCTAATGTATTAGTAACTGGTGATACTAATACCAAACCAACTCACCAGCAACAGCAACAAAAGGTTGTACCGAAAGAAAAGGCTCCTCCGCCAATTAATGTAATCGGCATAACAGAATTTGCAAGTATACAAACTATAATGAAATCAGTGACAGCTAAGGAATATAGAGTAGTGTCACTAAACAATAACGTGTGGAAAATCAATACACCAGATTCCGACACATATAGAGCTCTAGCAACAAAGCTCAATGCGGAAGGTAAAGAATGGTTCACATACGAAGATAAAAACGAACGCGCAATTAAGGTTATGGCCAGAGGCCTTCATCCAACGTGTATGAAGGAGGACATAATTGAGGACCTAAAGGCAAGAGATCTGCAAATAGAAGATGCAGTAAACATCCTAAAACGAGAGAGAGGTGAGAACAATCAAGTCAAAAAAAGGGGGCTTCCACTCTTCATGCTTACGTTTAACAAAAAGGAGAAAGTTGAAAACATCTTCAACATCAAAGCAATTCTCAACATGAGGGTTAAAATAGAACCGCTTAAGAAAAACACGAGGCTAATACCTCAATGCAAAAAATGCCAAGGTTTCAATCACACGCAAAAATATTGCAGACGGGAGCCAAGATGCGTAAAATGTGCTGGAAAACACAACGCGAAAGAGTGTACAGAAAGTAGAAACACCCCTGCAAAATGTATAAACTGTAAAGGGCATCATCCTGCAAATTATAGAGGCTGTGAAGTAGCCAAAGAACTTCAAAGACTAAGAAACAAAACGCATCAGTTTCCTCAAAACCCTAGGGTTACCAGAGAAGAGAAACCAACTAAAACCCAAGCGGAGCCAAAACCACCAGGTATTGGTACAGAGCGGAAAAGTTATTCACAAATTGTACAGCAATCATCTAATGCTACGAATGATAATCCCCTTGAAAGGATTTGTCGAAGCATAGAAGCCATAAATATACGGCTAGCAAAGCAAGAACGTGGTCTAGAAGCTTTATATAAGCGTCTAGATATGCATCAAACCTTGAACGAGGCAACAGCCCTCATATACTAAAATGAGCAGATCACTAAGAATTGTCACCTGGAACGCGAACGGATTAGAGCAACATGTTCCAGAGCTAGAAATTTTTCTAAATTTAGAAAAAATAGATATCTGCCTTATATCGGAGAGCCATTTGACAAAAACATCATTTATTAAAATACGTGATTATGAATGTTACCATGCTGTTCACCCAGGAGGAAAACCCAGAGGAGGATCAACAGTAATAGTGCAAAAGAATCTCAAACACTATGAAGAACCTAGTATAGAAGAGGAAAGTATGCAAGTTAAAACCATAAAAGTTGAAACTAACAATAATAATGAATACAGTATTTCCTCTATCTACTGCCCTCCACGCTATAATCTAAACAAAGAAGATTATAATAGACTCTTTAGATCACTAGGATCCAATTTTATTATTGGTGGTGACTTTAATGCAAAAAACACCTATTGGGGATCAAGACTTACAACCCATAAAGGAAAAGAGCTATTCGAAGCCGGACGAATAAATAACTGCGAGTTCCACTCTGGAGGTAAACCAACATACTGGCCTGCTGATATAAATAAAATACCAGATCTCATTGACTTTTATGTAACGAAAGGGATCTTCGAGGATTACATGTACATCGAAAACAGCGAAGGGATATATTCCGATCATACACCTGTTATCATGACACTCAGCACAATGATAATTAATAAGGATAACCTGCCTAAATTAACAAATAAAAGAACTAACTGGGACCTATTCCAAAAACTAATTGAAATGCAAATAAATCTACGAGTGCCGATTAAAACACCGGTACAGTTGGAAGACGAACTAGAGGTATTTAACAGTACTATTCAACAAGCAGCATGGGAAAGTTCTCCTGCTAGTCACACCGAATCCCGTAGGAATCAAAATTATCCTATTGAGGTCAGGGAGTTAGTTAGAGAGAAACGGAAGGCAAGAAAAACCTGGCAAAGGACACGCGCCCCGGAAAACAAAAAAATCCTCAATTTTCTATGCAATAAACTAAAACAACTTATAAAAGAAATTAAGAATGAAACTATCAACAAGTACTTAAATGGTCTCACCGAACATAAAGATACTGATTACTCTCTTTGGAAAGCAACAAAGGGATTAAAAAGAACTAAAATGCATGTGCCACCTATTAAAAATGGGGAAGGAACCTGGGCCAAAAGTGACAAGCAAAAAGCTATTTTATTTGCAGCTCACTTGGAAGACACCTTTAAACCGCTACCTAGGCAAACAGCAGATGAAAACATAATAACAATTAGCAAAATTGATGAATATAATATTCGATGTGTAACATTACAGGAATTAAAAAATGAGATCAAGTGTAATTTGAACGCAAAAAAAGCTCCAGGATATGATTTAATTACTGGACAAGTCGTAAAAGCCATCCCCGAGAAGGGACTACGAAAATTGGTTCAAATTATCAATGCTGTCTTCAGACTAAAATATGTCCCACGGCAATGGAAGGTTGCTGAAGTAATTATGATCCCCAAACCAGGCAAACCAGCGAACGATAAAAAGTCATACAGACCGATTTCACTACTTCCTGTAATTTCAAAATTATTTGAAAAATTACTGCTCAAGAGACTCAAGCCAATAATAGAAGAGAGAAATTTGATTCCACCACACCAATTTGGATTTAGAGAAAATCACTCTACGATAGAACAAGTTCACAGAATAACGGACATAATCGAAGACTCACTTGAGAATAAGAAGATATGCTCCAGCATCTTCTTAGATGTAGCACAAGCTTTCGACAAAGTTTGGCACCAAGGACTTGAATTTAAATTGCATCGAGATCTACCTAAGCAATTCTATCAAATTCTTAAATCTTATATCGCAGACCGACATTTCCGTGTAAAATATAACCAAGAGTACTCTGAACTAAAGAGAATATCAGCAGGCATACCACAGGGTAGCGTACTGGGTCCTATATTGTACATCCTGTACACCAGAGATATGCCAAATACAGAAGGTGCCACCATAGCAACATTTGCAGACGATACAGCTATTCTGGCGACTGGAAAGTGTATATCAGAAGCAACGACCAAACTTCAAAAAGCAACCGACACAGTGAGTAGTTGGACAAAGAAATGGCGCATTAGCCTAAACGAAGCAAAGTCGGTTCACGTAAACTTCACGAACCAGAAAGTTAACTGGATTCCAGTGAAACTTAATTCAAGGCCGGTTCCAAATGCAAATACAGCCAAATACCTCGGCATGACTCTCGATTGCAAGCTTAGATGGAAAGAGCATGTTAAAAAGAAAAAAGAAGAATTGAACATTAAATATAGAAAAATGTATTGGCTATTAGGTAGAAACTCTGAGCTTACAATACATAACAAATTGCTATTATATCAGCAAATACTTAAACCAGTATGGACCTACGGTATTCAACTTTGGGGTTGTACCAAGAAGACAAATGTACAAATGATTCAATGTTTTCAAAACAAAGTGCTGCGTGGCATTGTAAACGCACCATGGTACATTAGAAATGATAACCTCCATAGGGACTTAAACATGGAATATGTAAGTGAAGAAATACAAAATTATGCGAAGAAACACATTCAGCGGATATCTCGGCACCAAAATGCAGACATACGAAGTTTGTTGGATACCACCAATGCAGTAAGAAGACTTCAAAGGCAGAAACCTTTGGAATTGGGCAGTTGTATTTAATTTAGATAGAGAAAAATAATTACTATGTAAATTCAAACGGGAGTAACCATTGGGCTACTGCCCGTCAAATGTGAATCTTCATTTAAGAAAGATAAATTACTAAATGATTTGTAAATCAGTTGTAATATTAAATAAAAGAAAAAAAAAAAAAAAAAAAAAAAAAATTGGTTCAGGGCTCCCGATTCACTTCCATCAAAAGTACAAAGATACCTCCTTAAAAATTGCTTCCTTCATATACCAAACAAAAATGAAAGCAATCACTAAAATTTACTAAAGCCAAGTTTTCGTGAAAACGCATAGCCATATAATTTTTCAAAAAAAATCCATACGTATAAAAGTTTGTACATGTGAACAAAAATACGGTATATTAGGCAAAAACAATTTGGATGAAAAAATCACAACTCGCCTGCACAAGGGTACCCGATCCACTATCTAGCCAAAATTAATCGACCTCCAAAATTTCCTTTATCGAGAACTTTTATTCTATTTAGACCAACTTGGTGGCCTGTATCCTTGAAACGTTGGGCAAGTGCCCAAATTTGATTGTTTCTTCAAAGTGCAGCCAAATGTTTAAACAACAATTTGTTTTCCTAAATAAATGTAACATACCTTTGAAATAATAGTCAAATATTGTCTACTAAGTTCAAGGTGTTGTAACGCCGTTGTTGCATGCAGCACAGACAAAACAATTTTTCGAATAAAGACTTCATAATACAGAAAGAAACAAACAAGCAGACTAGTATAGACCAGACTTCATCAAAACTTGATAAACAATAAAACTTCCGAAAAACATCGACGTTGGAAACGCTATAACTCAAATCATTTGTTCTTCCAAACCATTTCCTTCTCCCCTATTACTATTCCGCTCTATGTGAAAGCTCCCTAGTACAGACACCTTTCGAAAACATAAAGCTTTCAATGCAAAATCACCTTCCTTCATTTGTGTATAAAGGAACAAACTTTGAAAATTGCTCAATAAATAAAAAACAACTTGAAATATTTTTTACGAAAACATTTGCATATTTAGTGATTCTGGTTGGTTCTAAAATTGTTCAAGGCCAAGTATTTCATAAAGTAAATCTAATACTCTAGACAGACTGTGGTTTAACAAATCCGATTTAGCTAAACTAGTTTAAGTATTCTATGCAAAAACAAAGAGATTAGCTAAATCGAGGTTGACACACTGCGACTAATCTCGAAAAATTCTCTAAATCGGTTTTATTAAATCGCAGTGTGTCTAAGGTATAAGGGAAATTAAATAATTCCCTCTGACATACATAAATAGTACAGTAGCATTCCTTTTTCTGAAATCTTTAACTGATTTTTCCAAGGTTTTTAAAATTTGGCGCAATTATTTATTAGAAGCCTATTTTGACCAGTGTTACTAGCGAATTTAGATCAATCCTTCAAACCATCTTGACAGTGGTGTTCATTAACAAATATTAAATTATTATTTTTTAATATAACAAAAATCTTAATATTGTGCAAAAAAATATTTTTAACAAAATTCCTGGGAATCGGGATTATAAAAAATTACCAAATACCAGGATTTCGCAGCCGGGAATTCCCGCGAAGGACCCACTAGTTCGACATATCTTGAAACTACCGCATCAACGAGAACCTCAAATTCCGCCAACATTTAGCGAACTTCACACAGTCAGTATTAATTCCGTTACCTTTTGAGAATGACGTTAATATTGAACGTGTAAGTTGATTAAATGAATAATGACGGCATATAAAGAATAAAACATACATTAAGTTAGAACAAAACATACACAAAAGCAAAAGTTAAAAATAATAATTTTATTTAATTTACCAAACAAGTTAAAAATTATAATTATAAATACCAAAATATAATCGGCTGAAACCTAATGAGTTTCTTCAGAACTTCGTCTTTATTAATTCAACTCCCAAATCAACCCCGACATGAATCTCTGAAGTCAATTTTCAGCTCAACTTCCAACTCAATACACAAATCAACCTCCATAAAAATCGGAACATAATTCTAAACGCAATCACCAAATTAACCGCCAACCAAACCCTCAAATCAATCACCAAATCAACCCCAAATCAACTTTCAAATCAACCCTTAACCTAAATCCAAATCAACTCATAAATAATTTTTCCCATCAACCAACTCACTTAACCCCAATACAGCTAACTAAATCCTAACTCAACTTCAACTGAAATTATCTCGAAGCAAATCTCAACCTCCTGCTCAATACCATCATACCACCATACCATCAAACCATCAAACCATCATACCATCATAACATCATACCTTCATACCATCATACCGTCATCAAAAATCGACTCAATTTTTTAGGTTTTAGAAACTCCTCTGTACTAACTTTATACCTGATTATCTATCATCTCTCACGAAGGAGATGAATGTTTGAGATATTAACAATATTTGTATAAAGTTTGTTTCAAATCGTTCAATGTGTGTAGATTTGTTTAAATATCAAACACATATACTGTACATACATAACTATAAACACCCACTTTTAAATACAGTGAAACCTCATTTCAACGGACACTCAATTTAGCGGAATCCTCACTTCAACGGGCAAACTTTTAAGTCCCGTGCAACTGAAGTTTTTCAACGAAAATCTCCCTTAGATAAGCTGAGACTTTATTAGAGCGGACAGGGATAGATATTTCTGCGATGATACAGGTTTTGCGAGTACACTTCAAATTGAAACTTTTACACTTCAATTTTTTCCTCTTATATTTCAAATTGAACCTTTAACATTTCAAATTGAACTTTTTTACATTTCAAATTGAACCTTTAGCAAATTATATGTATGGCCAATTAGAATGGAACTTAACTATTTCTTAGCCGGTTTAAGTGAAATTTGACATCCATGATTGAAATGCGATTCTTAAATGATTTTTGGGTAAAATTCTGGAATATAAATAATAAATAAATGAAATTTGACATGCGCGTTGGAAATGGAATTCTAAAATGATTTTTAGATGAAATTAAGGAATATGGCAACAACTTTATCTAAAAGTCAGTTTAGAACCCCATTTAAGAAATAGCCAAGTTCCATGTTACTTGGCCATTCCACAATATTACCCAAAAATCACTTTGGAATCCCATTTCCAACGCACATGTCAAATTTCACCATAATCAATTAAGGAATAGCTAAGTTCCATCCTACTTGGCGATAGTCGAGAACTTCATCTTAAAGCATTTGAGAATCCCATTGCCATTGGAAATGCTTGATTTCATCAAAATCAGATAATATATAGAATAAAACTAAAATTTTTATAAAAAAAGAGTCACAAATCCTCAGTTTAACGGACACCTCACTACAACGGATAACGTTTTTGGTCCCGTCGATTTCCGTTGTAGTGAGGTTTCTCTCAAATGCAGCTCAACTGCTCACTAAACCTTAATCCAACCCCAACTTAACCGCAACTAACCCTAATTCAATTCGCAAACGAAACCCAACTTAACCCCCAACTCAACCGCAAACTTTACGCCAAACTCACTCCTCAAACTAGCATATATAAAAAATTGGTCAACAACTCACTATATCCTATCCAACCCCAACTCATCCTCAACTGAACCTGCAAATTGACCCCTAACTTAACCTTCAAATCAACCCCAAATTCAATGCCCAATTCAATAATCAAACCAGCATATATAAAAAAAATTCGTAAATATTTGTAATCCAACCCCAACTCAACTATAACTCAACTTTAACTCAACCGGCAAATTGACCCCTAATTTAACCTTCAAATCAACCCCAAATTCAATGCCCAATTCAATAATCAAACCAGCATATATAAACAAATTCATAAATATTTTTATATAACCAGGTGTTTTGGTTCAATTCGTATGGCAGGTACCTCATCCTCTTGACCTCCAAAAGCTTTTCAAATCTACGCATTGAGCATAGAAACAGATTGGCGAAAAAAATTCCTAATCGGACGGACAAGCTGTTCTCGAAATACCATGGGAACAGACATCCAGGCAGCCGGATGGAAATTTTTTTTTTGCTTTTTCAGAGGGGCTTTCAAAACGCCGAGAAAAATTGTTTTGAACCAACCAAACTTTTGGTCATTTTTGACAGGATTTCAATACTGTTGGTTTGATTCCAACCTGTTAATATATACATAAGGAGGGGGTGGGAGGTAGAAGGGTGCACCATACAATAACAGCATACTCGAGATGTGACCTGACAACTGACACTAACAAATTAATACATGACAAAATATCATGTCCCTCCTTTGTCATTTGAATAATGAAACCTAACATAGAACTGGCTTTAAGCATTAATTTGTTAATATACAGACTGAAAGTTAATTTAATAGATATATACATAATATACGATTTTTTCAGCACTAAAAATGAACAATCAATTGATTTATAATTAATTTAGTAAAGTTATACTTACTATTTCCACTGTGAAATAGTCTTGCTTGGATCAATGGCATTCAATTCGCGTTGATTCACTCCCACGCACTATTTGCTAATTGAGCCTCTTGCGCCGACTAAAACCTTTCATTTATTTAGTCCAAGCTATTTTTTTGACTGAAGGAAATTCTTTCCGTTTTTTATATGCTTGTACGAAAGGTAACTACAAAAAATATTTGAAACAATCATTTAAATAAATAAATAAAAGTAAAATAAGGGAAATGTATCTTACCGATGTCAAACTTAAATTAAGTAAATTTATTTTTAACGTTTTGGTTAAAAACAAAACCTAAGAAACTTCTCGCCTACTTCTCGCCATATTCACATATGGTCGAGAAAAAAAAGCGAGAACAAGTGTCTACTCGCATAATGGAAAATCGCTTTTTCTCGCTTTTAGCTAAAATTCGCTCAAAAATGGCGAGTCGCTGTGTGCAAAATACGGGCACAATAAAACAAAACAATTGCAGCCAGTTTGTATGTAATAATTATGCGATAGAATCAAAAGATTCAGCAAATTCAAAATAAATTGCATCTACCTGGGCTTTTGACTCGATGGATTCAAAGACGAACTTAGCGAACTGCATGAGATTGGTAGTTGTGAATTTTCCACATAATATTCTCTTTACTCTTAATTTGCCTTCTCTTGACGGTAAAATTAATTATAATTGGAGAAAGTAAACTACTACCCTCACTCCTTTTGTAAAATTCGCGAACTAATTTGTTACTTTTATTAGACGTCAAATTTTCAATTACGCGTTAAAGATGTCATTGGTAAATAATCACATCATATAAAGGCGCATACATACACAATAGAAAATAGAAAACATTAATTTTTTAAGTTTTTTGACATACTGATTGAAGCGATCCACCTGCATTTTCCGTGAAGTAGAAGTAAGTTCCAATTATTTATGGGTATTTAGGATAATTGGATATTTGAAATATCCGAGCGACAACCCTTTTTATGAATTGGAACAATATGTGCAATTTTCCAAGCGTTTGGAAAGTATTCTTCGCAGGATACTTTCGTACATCATCAGGTCCACATCCAATATTAAAACCTAAAAATGCCACACAGATGTCTACCTCAGTTATAGACAAATATGGAATGCCATTTCGATAGGGATAACATTGCGTTTATATATCAACTGAACATTACAGGTGCTTGCCTACCCTTGAATTTCCTACAGATGTTTCAAAAATAATCAAAGTTTATTCACATCATAAACAAAGTAGTATACACTTTATACAAATACAAATAATGTTTATCGATTTGGAAAGTAAGTTGGATTTCTTCTAAACCAACAAATCTCACGGACCAATAATGGTTAGTCAAAAACTACCAAAGATCAATGTCGATGACACTAAGGCTTCGGACCAATAGTCGGGAAAATTGTTCTTTAACCTACTTTTGAACACTGTACGAGATAAATTCAAATACCGTACTAAAAATTCAAACACAACATAATTCTTAATTGAAGATCAACAGCAAAACATATAACTGCGACTGGGATCTTTTAGAGGGTAACATGAGTTGCTGACTAGTAAAAGTTTGTCGCCGTTGGGAGATAACCTTTCACGACTCGTTTTATCCAATTTCCTACTGAATTCTTATATATAGTATTTCGGCCTACGTTCTTAAACGTTAAACTTCTCAAACCGATTCGGTGAAACAGGGTCAAACCGAACTCTCTGGTGGCCAATTGACTCGTTACCTCTTTGTAAAATAAGCCGGAATTGTTGAACTTTTCATTAGATAAAGCGATCCGACAAAAAGCCGTATGATTCCTACTTTGCGTAATCGCTGATAATTTATCGGTCGAAATATCTTGTGTGTTTTGTACGTAATGCTCCTAAGAACTGCAGCAATATTTTCAGTATTGTGTTGACATCATACTACTTATTGAGTAACCAGGCGCTTGTCTCTAAATTTCTGCACAATTCGACGAATTTCACCAAGTAGACAAAAATTACTTTCTACGCTTGCCATTAATGTATTAATATTATAGAAAATAAAATAAAGATCGCAATGAAAATTGACGCCACAAAGGTGGAGAAGATAATATTCCAAATGGTGCGAACCGTTCTTTAAGATTATTTGCCTTTATAAAGGAATCGTTCAAACTCTAAAGCGAGAGAAAGGAACAAACATTAAATCGAGTTTGTTCGAACCCGTTTCTTGAACGATGATCTTCAATCCGCACCGACCGCTAATTGATATACTAACTAGTGCATTGAAATTATAATAAAGTGTGAGGAATAATGATGGCTTTTGACCCATTAGGTTAAATATGATTTTTAATATATTTACAAGATTCTGATAATAGGAAACGGACATTTCTTGATATTAGGAAGTTTTTGTCATGCTGAATAATTTATGGTATGCTACGCCTATTTCTGCCAAAATCGCAATTTGAATGTCTTAAAAAAATGTGCACAAGTCGTTTTGGAAATCGATTTTAAGGAAGATTCCAAAACATGAGGCCCCACTCCTTTATAGATAAAAATTTTAATGTTATCTGTAAAAATTCTTTCATTTCACAAAAAAAGAAACAATTTGTTACAAAACCCATTTCATGTAAATTTATGTCATCCCCCCCCTTAGTAACTCACAAAAAATAATAAAACAAAAAAAAAATGTTTTCCGAACAAAACACTTGAGTGTGCGGAAATGACAAAAAACTAGTCAAAATGTAAATCATGTAAATTGAAGAAAAAAAATAATTTCCTTTACGAAAGTATTATTTAAGAATGCTTTAGAACATTTTAGAAGTTAGAACAATGCCTTTTCAGAAATTGTACAAAACATTAAAAATCTCGAGGAATTTTTTCTTTTGTCTACTTCTCTCCGTTAAAATCCGAATAAAAGCAAAATATGAGAATAGGAATGATAAATCGCTTTTCCGAAATACATACAGAGGTATCTCGAAGAAAATGCTGTACATGCAACAACAATAAAATATTTAATCAGGATTAAAATCAGTAGGTTATTGTGTATATATGTACATAACTAGGACATTGGTATTGATTTTTTTGGTTTTTTTGGTTGTCCTTCCTAAATATTTTCCCTTGCTTTATACGAGTATATGCGAATTGGTTTGGCAGTAAACATAATGAATATCGATTACATTCTTACGTAAGATATTGGTTTTGACAAAATTTTTAAATTGTTTTTGACATAATGCAGGGGGGAATATGATGAGTAAATCCAAAAATACCACTTTAGAGTGATTTACGAATTTCCGGTCTCGATACCATAAACTCGTTTTGGATTGACTATGTATAATGTTTTTGGATATATGACAGGTGGAATAAATGGATTTCGATTTTAGTAGACGTAAACAAAAAAATGTTGTCGATATAAAATTACTAATTTTTGTGTTTTTTTTGTTCTTTACAGGTATGTCACAGCGAAAAATCAAATTCCTTAAAAGTGGAAGTTTGGGTATGTATATGTAACGAGACTAAAAAAATGCACCGAATTTAATGCAGGTACACATATACTATACATTAAAATGTTTGTGGAATTTATCGGACAAGATTTTAATCTTAACGTATTTTATTGGTTTTGAATACTTCGTCAAAACTCAAAATGTATACAGTTTTCTTTATACTGTTGATTGTAATGCCCTATTCCAGTTGACCAGCCGCGCACCATGTTGGTTCAAATATCAAGACCTGTAGATTGCTATTTCAAGCCTGAGTTTAGCTCAACCGCTTGATTTTCAGTTTGGATCAAACCTAGGCAAAGTTATCACTTTCTACGAATATATCAACAAATTTATTAGTTCATTGATTAGAACAAAAATACGCAAATATCAACATGATCAGGCTTGACAGTGCTTTTTGAACGATCAAATAAAATAATCAGGCTCGTCCAGTCCCCATTGCGGAATATTCTTATAAGCTAATAGTTAGTACTACAACAGTAAAGCTTGCTATTCGCTTGAAGCGTTTGGAGATCCCTTCCGACAGAAGGGATAAGATAAATACACGTACTCCTCGCCATGGCGATTTTTGGAAATAAAATGGCTATTTTGTAAATTTTACACCAAAATCTTTTATGTGCACACTACTGTATACAGTGTCATAGTTTTTTTCTTGCAAATGGTTTATCTTATATGTAAATCCTTACTGTGCGATAATATCGCAGCAAAATTCTTTATAATCCTTGTTTGGCAACGTAACATTTTTTTCATAAAATTCTTCAAATTTCATATCTTAAACTCATTATTCTCATAAATGGAATTTTTTTCATGACAAACATCAAAAACTGTAAACATGCTCCACAATCACGTTTTTAATGTGTCTATTCACACAAGCCAACACACATTTCACTGATTCTTATCTATTCACCTACAAACAACAAAATATACAAACAAATTATAAACTTTTAACTATAATCCGAACCCTTTCGATCTTTTTTGATTTGAGGCTTGACTAGCAAACTACATATTATTGGATGAGTCGAATATTTGGGCGGGCAGTAGTAACCCAAAATCTTTTATCGGCCGATTGAAGTTACATCTTCCTTGAATACTGTTTGGGAGCTTTTACGCGTTAGTCATCCAGATCAGTTTGAATAAAGTGTGGTATAAGCTTTGAGGTTTAAGTTTTACGGGATTTACCAAATCTGGGGATATATGTAGCTAAAATATCTTTAAAATAAGAAAAACTAATAAGAAAATCTGTTTCTGTTTCAAAATTCGATATTTGAAAAGGGGAAGCATGTTAGTGAACTTAACCTATAAATTCTAAAATTTTGTCTGCTAAATCGCAATTTCTGATTAATCCTGACGTTTTCTGAAGTGATGCTTTCGGAACATATAAATTTAGCAAGATCCTCAAGTTCTCAATTATGTCAACGTTGAAAATATTCTGTAAAGAGTTTTTCGGATTTCTAGAAATACAAAATTCTAACTTTCTCTCTCAAAATTCTAAATTCTAATTCTTCTTTTTTGCCAACTAATTGGGACTATGTATATACTATATAGTTCTGAAATTTTAATCAATGAGGCTGGATTACACAAAAACCGTTTTAAAGGCTGTCTCATGAAAATTAAAAAGTTGAAAATGTGTGATCTCACGAGCTCAAAGCAGTAGTACCAATTCCTTTTTTTTTTGCTCATTCTCCTTTTTGTCGTTTGCTTTTTTGAATTTCTTAAAATTTTTCTAGTGGATGGTTATGTTATCGGTGTAAATTTTTAAGTGTTCTAATTTTGGTTTTTGTGTTTTGATTGTGCTATTTGTGGAATTTCTCTTATTATTTTACCATTTTATTAATAAAACTTGTTTCTTTTTCGTACGATTTAAAGTAATTTTTGATATTTGTATTTTTCCCGCGATTTAAAGCAGTTTCATGTTTTAATTTTTTGACATCTGTGTAATTTGTTTTGTTTTTATTTATATTAAATTTCATTCATTTTTTCGATTTTTTTTTTGTGTTGTAACAAAATGGCAGAATTACCACAAGAACTGTCTTTATATAGCCAACAACAATTATCTTTATCAAGACAACAACAACTTTCTTTTTTAAGACAACATCTGCAAGGTCAGTTGATGTTGTCTAAAAAATACAGTTGTTGTTGCCCTGATAAAGACAATTGTTGTTCTCTTGATAAAGACAGTTCTTGTGGTAATTCTGCCATTTTGTTACAACACAAAAAAAATCGAAAAAATGAATGAAATTTAATTGATTGATTGATTGATTGCGATGTACGATCAAGCATTAAGCAAGTCTCCCGTATTATAAATGCGAATACCACACCACTTTACCCATGTTACACAACACGACACCATTCTTCATGAAGCCAAACCCCGTCAAGAAAGGCGCCACATCGATAACCACATAAGTCTAATAGTTGTGATATCCGCCCCTGGCCAGGGTGCCGTCGTACACCTTTTTACATATAACAAGATCGAGGGGATGGGAAAGGAATGTTAGCAACAAAGACTCAACCCGGTTCCAGACACCTAAGTAGTTGATAGTTAGTAAAATTTGTTAGTAATATATTTTTTAGTAATTTATTTAGCACAAGACAATACAATTTTTAAAGTTCATCTCTACTGCTGCTCCAACCTGTAAGAAGACACAATGACAACACAAATTTCCTGGTACCGCAAACTCTTTTTTCTGAAAAGCTGTAAACAACTATTATTATTCCCCTCCACCATTTTTTCCATCGGCGGTTGTGAGAGGGGGCGAGATTTCGTTCCATCATCATGTTCCCCCATACGGTCACCCAAATTTGTACTAACTGTAGGTAGTGTTGCTTGACGTTGTTGTTGAAATCGTTGTGTCTCTGCTGTCCCTGCTACTCGCCCCCCTGAAAAAATGAATGAAATTGAATACAAATAAAAACAAAACAAATTACACAGATGACAAAAAAACAAAATATGAAACTGCTACTTTAAATCGTATAAAAAAGAAACAAGTTTTATTAATAAAATGACAAAATAATAAGAAAAATTCCACAAATAGCACAATCAAAACACAAAAAAATAAAATTAGAAGATAAACCATCCACTAGAAAAATTTTAAGAAATTCAAAAAAGCAAACGACAAAAAGGAGAATGAGCAAAAAAAAAAGAAAAAAGGAATTGGTACTACTGTTTTGAGCTCGTGAGATCACACATTTTCAACTTTTTAATTTTCATGAGACAGCCTTAAATACAGAAAAAAATCTTCTCACTTCTTGATTAGCCTGCGGAATTCCGTCGAGATCGACCACCTTTTTGTTTTCCAACTTTCTGATGGCGCAAAGTCCTGTGTTCGAAAGGCGGGTTGTGATATGACCGAGAGTCCTGATGAAGCGATAGCACTGTGGTTTTGTGGTTTGAACTTTATAAACAATGTCCTTCAACTCCTCCAAGAATGATTTTTTCATGTCACGGTCAATTTTTTAGAGTCCGTGGTCATTGTTATGAATGCAATAAGTACCGAAGTTTTTGGTCGAGATTTAAACCTTCTTTTGCTTTTGTGAGGAAATAGACAGTTAGTTCGCTGCTAACGAAGGGGTGACAGTAGCAGGGGACTTTCATATCCAAGTTTTGATTAATGGAAAGGTGCCAAACGTTCATACTACGGGAGCTTTCACACTATATCATATTAATTTTTAGTATCACCGTAAATTATTCGTCCTTTCCTCAAATATGAAGGTTAACGATAATAAAATTCTTTCTCTGGCTTAGTAATTTCAACAGTTGAAGCCTGTTTGATAATTTTTATTAGAATATTGAATTATAAGTGTCATTTCCTAAAGTTCAAAATTTAATGTTACAAAAATTTCATATATTACATTATGTAACACTGAATATTAAATTTTAAAATCATAAATTTATGATACAAAATGTCGGTGATAATTCGATTATTAAATTTTATTTATGGCAAATCAATAAAACTTGTAAAATTCGATGATTAGAATTTAATGTCATACTCAATTTTAGCAATAATCACAAAGCACTGAAGCAAAGTTTGATTCAGTCTGTGAATTTAAAGCTAGCATCCGGCATAAAATAGGTGATTTCAGAATTGCATTAAAATAAAATTTCGAAATTTAACAAAAAGACTTATCTTTTAATATCAATAACTTAAAATTAACGTTCATTACCTAAATTTGATCAAAAACAAATTATTCATATTTTGATATTTGAAAAGAAACAATTAGTTTGCAAAATTTTAATTACCTCGAAATTTATTGTAAAGGAAATCAAAAAATTTCACAATTCAAAAAATCGTGGATTAAACTCTTTGAAAACCGATTTTGTGTGTAAATTTCGGGTATTTTCTTCCGCATGCACGATATTGAAGGGTTATTAGAGGTGTACATTATAAGGAAAATAACATACATATATAACATACATATACATATATGGTCGAAAAGTAGCTCTTATACCGTTTCCTGAATATGTAATACTGTAATACTTAAAAACAGTACCTCGTTATAAAATTTGTTCCAAATAACAGCTTTGTCCTAAATAGTTAAGGAGAAAATTAACTGAACATTTATTAAGTTTCCGAAAAAAATTACTTTGTACCCAGAGACTAATAAAATTTCAAATTCACGTTAAAATTTATGTATCTTTCAAAATAACCCTATTAACATGGGCTATTTATTTTTTAATACATTTCTATTGATGACCTTTATGAATTAGTAGAATATTATATGCCTCTGTCTCCAACAGATTCTTTGATATCCATTATCAAAACTTTTTCAATGAGTTTTTATTTCGTTACAAATTGATATAATTCAGGGTTATTATGTGTGGGTGGATATCAAAAAACAGTTCCAGATAGAGGCATACAGAGTTGTAGTAATTTATAAACCATCAATAGAAAGTTATTTAAAAAAAACTAATGAGCGATGTCTATGAGACAAGCAAAACACTATGTAAAGTAACTTTTTGTTTTGCTATGGAGGGCACATAATTTAACATAATTTCATCTTTAGTGAGTCATCTGGTACTGAGATGCTGGATAAAGGCTTAAATTTTTAAATGATTGTAGGAGTCTTATGATATATCAAATGAAAGGTCTTTTCATTAAAACCCAAATTTTTTAATGAATTTGGTCCTTATCCAGGTTCTCAGTATCAGATGACACGTTGAGGATGAATGAAATGTATGTTAAATAAGCCGCACTTTGATGATCTCTGTTGTTTTTAACTTATCCTCGTTTGCCACCTTAAATGGCCCACCGAGTATAAGAGACCGAGAGTGCTTCTAGGCAAGATTTAATCGATTTGTGGTAACTACGAGACGTTTATATTTGACTTAATTCTGTCAAGAATTCGCTGGAAGCCTGCGTTTCTTTTGAGCCGTCCTGGCCTTTAAGTACGGCTATCATTTAATTGTAACAACCATTATATTTTTTACGAAATTTAGTAATTAGTAATTTTTAATTTTTTTTTTAGTTACATACTTTAAATATTTTCGATTTTATTTAATAAAATATTAAAAAAATTTAAATTTCTCGATTTCTAGATTTTTGAATATTTTAAAACATGTTAAAAAGGATAAACACACTGACCCTCTTTAACCAAATTTAGTTTGTTCGCGAAAGAGAACGGCCGAATTAAAAAACGTATTCATAAAAATTCACCTAAAGCGTTGTGCCATCTTTGAGTGAAATCTTGCAATAAAAAAGTGAAGAGTTTGGTTTCTGTTTCGTGTAGGAGGCGAACTTCAAAGATGGCTTATTACCAAACGTTGTCTTTAACCCATTCCCAGCCGGTACCGCAATCCGTTGACATTATTGAAGATCTTTGATATGACAGTGGAATTAGAACATACTTATTGAGAATTCATCAATAAAAAAAAAATCCTACTTACCGTTTTCGAGAAAATGAGTGGTCGAAAAATCGACCAATGGCCGAATGTGATATACAAAATTATATAAAAACACAATCTATTGGAAAATTCATGTTTATTCAAACAATATAGGACAACAAAATAAAAATAATAAATATTTATTTTTCATGATGGTTCTGGAAGCATTTAGTATGCAAATGCATGTTGCACTTTTGGCAAATAAATATAGTGTGTTTATGACATTGTTGACAGCGTCGTGGTTTACCATGTTCCGGTTTAGCTATGACATGGTCTCCGGAGATACGCGGTATGTTGGTAAGGTGTTTTGTATTTCTGGCATGTTTATTAGTATCAGCTGAATCTGGCACTGAATCAGTTGTAAGTAGCAATCCTTCAGTAAGTTCTACTTGGAAATCTTTTTGAGACATTGGCTTACGTTTGAGCTTCTTTGCGATCAAGCAATGAAACTTCCAAGCGTTGACTACTGCACTATTCAATCCACTAATCCAGAGCGGCCACCACCATTTTTTTCCTCGGATTGCAACGCGGTAGTTAGAAACTGCGTTGTCGTGTAAATCGACACAACCCATCCACCGATTATAATTAGCAGTTTAGTTTAGTTTCTAATACTGCACCTCCCAAGCGGTTTATACGAATAGTGCCCGTTGCTAAGAAATCCCGTTCGGAAAGGAGACACATTAGATAATAGGATGTAAAAAAATTATCAAAATATACATCGTGCATGTTTGGATTTTCTACTACTTCAAGAAGTCGTAACACAATATCTGCTCCTAAACCAATCTGCTTATTGTAATGGCCCACGGATCCAATATACGGAATGAACTTATAAAGGTACCCATCGGAAGAGCAGAGACACCATAGTTTGTATCCAAACCGTATTGGTTTCCCTCTCATAAACATTTTGCATGAGTGACGTCCAAAATAGGGAATCATTTGTTCATCTATTGACAGGTGAGGGCTAAACACGCCAAATTTAATAAACTTTTTGTTCAATAGATTAAAATATTGTGTTATTTTAGCGAACTTATCTGATGCGTCCTGAATATTGTTGTTACTTAAATGGAGGTAACGTTTTATTGTTTTAAATTTTGACCTAGATAAAGCCTCCTTTACGATGTTCATTTTCAATGAAGGTCGAGTGCTCCAATAATCATCAATTGATGGTAGAGTGTGGTATCCTGATATCAATAAAACTCCTAGGAACCTTTTCAGTTCAACGACTGAGCACACTTGTTGCACATTTAAATCATTCTCGTATCTGTTTGTTTCTACGCGTATATGTTGAATGACTTCATCGTCAAAAAATTGTTCAAACAATTGCAGTGGGCTTAAATGTTCCAAATCAGTGACCAAACTCGTCACAGTATTGTTCAATGGTGTATGATTAGGTGCCCTATTATATTGTATGGTACTGCCGCGTTTCCATTTTGGATTTCCGAATTCCTTAAGTGATTTGTACACTTTTTCATGTGGGAATGATGATAGAACTGTGCTTGATGTACTAGTCGATGACTGACTAACAAATGATGAACGAGCATCAGGAGCAGCATAGTCATTTTTGGATGATGTCCATTCTAATTCAACACAACCGGCCACCTCATTCAAGGCACTTGGATCAACAGTTGGTATTTCCTCGTCGTCAATAGCTTCTTCATCAGTGACATAATCAACGTTTTCTGGGGGACAACACACCACATTTACGATCTCTTCATCACTATCACTCCACTCATTAATAATTTCACTAGCCTCAGCCAAAGTGTAATAACGCTTCCTCTCCATTTTGATAATGAATGATAATTTTAAACTTGAAATATACTAAAATTTTAATTATAATTACTAGTATTAGTCTTTAAACTCAACAAATATATCGTGTACATACCTTTTTACTTTAATAAACTTACAAAAATATTTAATTATTTATTAAAAACCAATCCCAAATTTTGATGTTTCACGTAGGTATTAAATATTCTCACATAATACTTAAAACTATACCCTCTTCAGCCAATGGTCGATTTTTCGACCACTAATTTTTTAATTTAACTTGGGGTTTCTCGTTTTACTTAAAAAAATTTAAATTTTCGTTTTTATGTTATTTATACCTTTCTTTTTACGATGTAATACACAACGAATAGTAATTTATTTTTTTTATATGTTTATTAACGGTTTTATAATATCTCTATAAAAACGATATTTTTCTACTTGGTAGGGTTGTATAAAATATAAATAATTTTGAATATGCACTAGTGTTTTTTATAAAAAAAATGGTTAAACTTTATTATTATTACAAAAAAATAGAATAAATATACTGTGAATAGTTAGAAAAAATAACAAAGTTGTTGGTCGAAAAATCGACCAGCGGCCGAAAATGGGTTAAATAAATTGATCAGGTATTTTATTTTAAAACATCTCGTAATCTTTAACTGTGTGTTCTAGACTTCTTGCAGTAGATATCAGGGTGTTATGGGGTTCACATTAGTACCACGGTCCTGGAAGAGCCTTGATACTTTTTCGGACTGAAAAAATTTTTAGATAGATTCTTAGTATTTTCTCCAAAGCAAATTCTACGGCTGGCTCTTGAAGGTCGTTCCATGTGTCATTGTGAATGTGTTGAAGTATTAAAAGCAATAAAGAGGTTTAATAACTTCGACGAATTGGTCTTAATTAAGCTTTGATTTATGCTTGTGCAAGATCCTTAGATAGGTTGATTCATCAGCTGCTCTAAAATTTCTGTTCTTCTTCGACTTTGCAAGTGACAGGTTCCGATTCTTCATGAATCGGTGTAGTTCTTAAACGTGGTTGAATAAATGCTCCAATATTACTTTTATTATCTCCATTTTATCAAAAAAGACCTTCCTTTTATTTTGAATCATTACTCTGGTAGTATCATACAAATTACTTCAAAAATTTCTTGCTGGGAAAAATTTTGGTTGACCTCAGAATGTGAATCTTGAATTTTATAGCGCTAATTTTGTGCCATTTTCGAAATTATTCGAGGATTTTGAGATTTTAGAAATGTTGCATAGGTGGGATATTGTAACAACACTTTCAATTCGAATTCGATAGTGTTTGTGTCTCTTGTTTCAAGAATAAAATTCTACTCTATTTTGCTTTCTAATGTGATCTCTTTTTGTTGCGTACTTCTCCTTTCCCCTCACATCGATAAAGTATCAGTAAACAAAAATTTGGGTGAATCATGAATGTACGAGTAATTAGAAATTGAATACGAAGAGCGAAATTATCAAGAATTTGGAAAGTTCAGTTTCGATCTGAATGAGAATTTCGAAAAATTTAAGTTTTTTCCAGTCAATCTCATCAGGCTATAGCGACTGAATGGCTAATTATACTTTTGATTACTTTCTATATATAGAAAGCAACCATGTAGTTAAGTATTAGCGAATTATATAGAAATACATATTAAACGTTTAAACTATGTACAAAGTAATCAAAAGTGTAATCAGCAATTCAGTCGCTTTAAATTTTTCGTTATTCTCATTCAGATCGAAACTGAACTTGCAAAATTCTTGATAATTTCGCCCTCCGTAAACATTTATTTGGTTATGTACCGGGAAGAATCTCATATTTCAAAATAGAAATTGAATGTTGTTTTATTCGAGCAAGCTGAGATAGCAGCAATTATTGAAACAAGAGACATAAACTCTAGGGAATTCGAATCGAAAGTGATGTTACAACATCCCACCCCAGTTTTACGAATAATTCGACTTTTTGCGGAGTATCGAGGTGGTTCAATTTTCTCGTGATTTTCATCTTTTGAGATTTTTCAATATTGTTCGAACATTTTCAAATTAATACATTTTCAAGCTTTATTATACAGATTTTCAATATTTTCCACATTTTTTCTACGGTTTATTTGAAATATTTTGAGGTTAATCGACAATTTGCTTCTAGGAAATTGAACGATGATATCACTCCACCGCAAATTAAAATTTTCAAAAATTGAAAAATTGCAAATAGGATTTAGTCTTTCGTTAGTTTTTTATATAACAAGCAGTGAAATGAAAAATGACCAAAAATTTCGAATTTTGTGGTAATTTTATTGTCTCAAATTTAGTTTACTTTTTTTTAAGGATTCTTGATTTTTTCGCTCATTTTCCCAGAAGCCAGCACAACTTCAGTCTTAAAGCCGAAAATGCCTGCTTGTTTACTTACGTGAAATTTGTCCTAAGTTGCCTTAAGTTGTCCTAAGTATGTCAAAAGTTTTTGTAAATGTGTTGGTGTAAAAGTTTCGTTATTACGAATTTATTTAAATCATATTGAAATAATTAAATTTATGCCTAATATTATTTAGTCTTACAAAACAAATTTAGATTTTTTCAATGGCGCGATATATTCTGATGGTGATTGTATAAAACCAGATCATTTACTAAAAACTGAGGAACTGGCAGAAAACCCGTGTTAATTCGTGTTTGTTTGCGAATTTTCTTCCTAGGATCTTCTCAAGAAAATTCAGAAAATCATTTATACATATATTCGATGTATCATATGAGATTATGTCAAACATGGTTGTCCTAAATACCCTAATCCCCTACTTCTTTCAAAAGTTAAGTATTTTTCGAATCGATTGGACCTTACGACAACTTATAATATAGGGCATTTTGGTGGCCGCTTCCTAGGATTTCTCCCTTAGAACCCTTAGCTGTTAGTAACCGTTCCTTGTTTGTTAATTACCGTTTGTTAATCAGTTTGTCAATTTATAGGTATAGCAGCACAACTAGCTCTCCGTAGTTGGTGAAGAATACCCCCCCCCCCCCCCAACCGCCTTTTACTAGCCGGAAAACGTGCTGCAGTCATCGATATATAGAGCTACTGAGAGATTCTGATAGCGAAGTAGACAAAAATTCAACCAGCTAAGAAATTACCTTTTCGTCGTATCTTGATTGAAATGAAGTCGCTCCGTTACAATATGAGATTATGTCAAACATGGTTGTCTTCTTTAAAAAGTGAAGTATTTTTCGAATAGATAGGACCTTATGACAACTGAGAGTATAGGGCATTTTGGTGGCCGCTTCCTAGGATTTCCACAAGAAAGTTCGCAAACAAACACGATTAAACACGGGTTTTTTGCCAGTTCCTCAGTTTTTAGAGAATGATCTGATTTTATACATTTACCATCAGAATATATAGCACCGTAGAAAAAATCTAAATTTGTTTTGTAAGAGCAAATAATATTAAGCATAAGTTTTATTATTTCAATATGATTTAAATAAATTCGTAATAACGAAACTTTTACACCAACACATTTAAAAAAACTTAGGACATACTTACGACAAATTAGGACAACTTAAGCCAACTTAGGACAAATTTCACGTACGTGCTTGTTTCTATATTTCGTGTGTTAATCGAAATAAATTCTAAAGTATGTGTCAACAAATTTTTTTTCCAACGTTTTAGGCACAGAATGTTGAAATTCTCTCTTTCTCAATTTCTGATATTTTTAACACATTTATTCGAATTATTCAATATTTTCAATTCTTTTCGAGATTATTCAAAATTTTTTGTCATTTGTATGGCAATTAATTGCTTAGCATAAGTTGCTCAGCTCTGAATTGCACGATATAAATGGCTAACTGTTAAAATTTGCTTACATATAAATGGGGCTGGGTGAATGTGACGAAGAAAATTTGTAAAGGAATTTGAGTACACAATGCATTCTATATATATTGAAAGTCCAGTCGCCATGGCCTTATGAGATGATTAATCGATGGCCAGTAAAAACGGCGTGATTTGGGTGGTGTGGAGTTTGTGATGAGTTGACAAAAAACTTCATAATAGCCAAAAAGTGTAGCAGCCAATATTACACTTTCAGTAAAAATTAATAAGAATAATGATACATACAATACATTTTGTCATTTGTTATCTGGATATGCCGTGGTAGGTTGTGACCCTCAGCGGCTGACATTTTTATTTTAACAACTTTCCTACCAAAAAAATGTTTAGGTGAAGTTTGATTACCATTGACAGGTAATCGCAGAGATAGGTACGCACATCTGGCTATGCCATGGTACTCCATAGGATTTCAAATCTATTTGTGCCAAACGATATTTTTGCGCGACCCTCAGTCTGAGGATCGCGTAAAAATATCGTTTGGCACAAACATTCATGGTCGCATAAAAAATCGATTGGCACAAATATTCTTGAATCTTATGTAATACCATGGTATAGACAGATCTGCATACCTATCTCTGCGATTACCTGTCAATGGTAATCAAACTCCACCTACACATTTTTTTGTGACTGGAAATTTGTTAAAATAAAAATTTCAGCCCCTGAGGGTTGCACAAAAATATCGTTTGGCACAGATAATCTTGAAATCCTGTGGAATATCATGGCTTAGTCAGATCTGCGTACCTATCTCTGCGATTATTTATTTATTTTTTTATTACCAGCACTAACAAATAGCTTAGGTTACAATACGAATATTTTTGTATATAAAAAAGTGTTACAAATTATTACTTCGAATACGACCCTTAAAAAGATCCCTTGAAATGATAAAATCGAAAAGTTCTGAATATTGGTTAAAATATTTTGACGTGCGCGCGACCCGGTTCATCAATTCCATAATTCTTACGATGAAAAGCAATACTCAGTCTTAACTGTCGTGGAATAAGAATTCTCTTAGGAACGTAAAATGAATATAAGTCAAGCAATACCGGGCAATCAATCTTAGTACAAATTACATCCCGAGCAAATACTGCATGAATCATCTCTCTTCTGAATTCAAGACTATGAATGTTCAAAAGTGTACAACGACCGGCATAAGAAGGTAAACTAAATCGTGAAGTTGACCTTCGAAGTCTTCGGAGGGCAAATATTAAGAACTTTTTTTGAATCCGCTCAATACGATCACTAAAGATTTTATAATCAGAACTCCAGATAACTACAGCGTATTCCAAAATAGGCCTAACAAAAGCAGTACATAATGTCTTGAGAGTATACGGGTCAGAAAATTGACGAGCATGTCTCTTTATGAAACCAAGCATCGAGCCGGCTCTAGCTACAATCATTTCTATATGTTTAGTAAAACTTAGGTTACCTGTAAACAAAACACCTATTTAAATCAATAAACTGAGTAACTCTATCTAGTTCCACGTTTTGGAAACTATACGGAGCTACAATTAAAATCCGTGCAACCTATCAATGGTAATCAAACTCCACCTGGACATTTTTTGTGGCAGGAAATTTGTTAAAACAAAAGTCTCCGCCCCTGAGGGTCGGGTAAAAATATCGCTTGGCACAAATATTCTTAAAATATTCTGCGATTACCTGTCAATGGCCGTCATCTCCACATTGACATTTTTTGACAAAGGGAAATTTGTTATAATAAAAATCTCAGCCCCTGACGTTCGCGCAAAAATATTGCCTGGCACAAACATTCTTGAAAGCCTACTGAACAGCATGACATAGTCAGATCTGCGTACCTATTTCACCTACACTTTTTAGTGTAATGGTTCTTCTGATGTCAGGTTTTGAATTTTTTCTCATTTCTTTTCTGTCTTTTCACTTTGGTCGTGATTTAGTTGGTTTTGATAAGCACAACATCTAAATTATTTTCGAAATTATTCTAAATCTGCTAGATGATTGTGTTGAGTTATGCCTTCCGTTGAGTTGCTTGGTGTGGATTTTCTTATCATTAGTTACGTTAATTATTCAAAATTTTCGAGGTTTTTTAAGATTGATTTCTTTAAAGAAGCTGAGTTGAGTAGGCTTGCTTGATTGCTCGAACTTAATGAAAATCTATTGTATATCACAGATTAAGATGGTTATGTTACAGATTAATTAAAATGTTCGAAATCGTCGAAATCTTTTTTAATACCTTCAAGATTTTTTTTTCTTTTGGTTGTTATAATTTCTATGAATTTTCTCTGCTAGAAATTGTTCGAAATTTTTAAGATTTTCTTTAAGTTATTTGAGAACTATTGCGATTAACATGCTTTTCGAGATAATATTTGATTTCTGAGGATTTATCCAAATGAAATAAATTTGAAACTTTAAGATCTGCAGTTACCTTTTTGAAACCGCCCAATCTTATTTTCAAAAGCAATTTAAAAATACAAAATTCTAAAACAATTTTAACAAATGAAAAGTTGTATTTTAACCAAATAAGGTTTCGATCACTGTGTGATCATATTCAGTTTTTTGCAACTGCAATATATTAAAAAAAAATGTTTTTTTTTTTTAAATTGTTCTTGAAAAATAAATTGGGTGGTTTCAACAAGGTAGGCAGTTCTTGAACTTTCAAATTTATTTGTTAGCAGAAACCACGACATCTCAATAACATTTCTTATCCGAAATGTTTACAATACGGTCTTTAAAAAATCGGTTTCAAATACGAAGCTTTTTAAATGTGGATTAGATGTTACTGGTACTGCAAGATTATTTCTCATTAAATGCTGTGATAGTAAACAACTAAAGCTGAGCTTGAAGCAGTGTCATTTCCAAAGGTTTCCAAACAGAATTATAAGATTGTCAATTGTTGCTGACTGCCTCTGTTGCTCCTCGAAAATACAAATGACAAATTAATCTATTAAGATCCGCTTCTGTATTGAGATCCTTACACGCTTGTACGGTGGATTGCTCGAAATTATCAATCGTAAAACATCGAAAAATCGATCATTCAATCAATACAAGCTTATTTATGCTGATATGCTACATTTTGAATATAAAATTTAACTTATGACATTTGGAATCGTGTTGAAGTCGGTTTCAATACTGATTAACCTATTAAAGATATTTACTTTAAATTATGCTGTCATTAACCATCCCAACCATTTGACCATCCCTTTGAAACATTCATGGTTCGTTTCGATTACTATCTATAAATTTCATATAAATTATTGTCATTAACAAAATTTACAAATAAACATGTTATTGGTTATTTCTATGAATCGATGACCTAATTATGGAGGAAAGAGGTAATCATTTACGAAGTTAAATATAACTGTATGTACGCCAAAAACAAATATACTCCAGACTTTTGGCTTCATCGACAAATCGATATACAAAAATAAGTAAACCAAAAATATCAGTCTCGACATGATTATTACCCCATCAAATCTCAAATAATATGCCATCCAAAGAAACGACACAATTTTTTTATTCAGTGTACATAGGGACATAGGGACCGTTAATATTTCGAGTTATTTTATGACCTCTGTTGTTTTACCTTTTTTTTACATTTCGATATTTTATCCGCCCCCAATTTTTTTGATGTGCTTCTTAATTACGGGAATTTCCAAACAATACTGGTCATGTAATCCTTATACCTGCGTCAAACTCGCACATTTCTCGTTTAGTTTATTTTAAAATTTTGTGCGTGTAACAACAAGTAAAAGTGATCTTAATAAAACAGAATAAATTAAAAATGCTCGATCACGATCTGCAAAACGCGTCCTTTGTGGTCAACACAAATCAAATTCATAGTTACGATGATTTTTATTTGTTCATCGATGCACTAGAAAAGTCAACGGAATTGAATAAATCACGTTCTAAAATTAATAAATCGTATGGTGATGCCCGCAATAAAAAGCGTCACAAGAAACGAGCCGTATTAAAATCGAACACAAAATTGTCCGAATCATTTTTCGATGGAATCGAATCGTGTGTTAATTCAACGGAGCGGGTGCCACCGCATAATGATACAAATATATCAATATTTAGTGATAAAGAAATTTCGAATTTATTTAAATATTTTACCGAGGACACAACACCTGGATTTACCAACATAGAACACAACTGGTCAAGTGATAGTGATTTTGAGTTTAAAGATAGTTTTTGTCTAGGAAAAAATAAAAAATATTTAAATTTTTATAAAAAATCGAACAACCGTCGTCGTCGAAATGTGCTTAACGATCAATTTAGTATAAAGAAGAAAATCGAATATTTTAATAATATCGAGAATACTCAGCCGGACATTAATTGTAACACGTATCGTGTTATTAAACCGCTTAAAACTAATAAAGTATTGAATACAAATAAATTAGTTGCATTATATTTGCCGGGTCAATTTGGATGGGTCCAATTTAAAAAAAATACAAGTAATCGGTTTTTTAAATCCATAATCGAATTGAATTATCTTTCGATTAGTTTGTGGATGACCGAGGCCCGAATCGATTCGGTGACGAAACCAATTGTAATTAAGAATCCAGATAAATTTATCGATCGCCATTTTGTGAACCTTGTTAATGCGGTGCTCGGGGATAATATTGCAGCGCTCGAGGCACAAATTATTACGTTTAATGAAATTATTGAGCTGATGTCATTTATTTATTATGATAATGAACAGGTCTGTATTTACATTTTTATTTATGGCTCAGTTTTTTTTCTATAAATCTGTTGAGATTTTTTTATATGAGTAATTTTGTGTATAAGTGCATTTAAAAAGTGAGTGCTTTCTGTTTATAAATGAAGTTCAAATTTTCCGAAGCTGTTTTAAATTTAAATTGCATTAATTTCTTAAATTATACAGCAATTTGTTTGTCAGCGTCTTTAACTCGATTTTCCATTTATAATTTATTTTTCTGCAATTCATTGTGATGACGTCTGTTAAATTAATTGTTGATAACTTAATTGTTTATTTGACAGTTTTTGCTTAAAGATTTTACCATGTTTTGAGTATTTAAAATCTTATAATTTTTGTTTAGTTTACTTAATATAAAAATTACCACCGTTTATATCCGATTATACATCGCGTCACTGGTCGCAAATGAAACTGAAAATCAACGTGCATTATTTAGTCAGGTCAGTTTTACATTAATAATGCATCCATTTACCAGCAGCATTTCTATACGAATTTAGGGTTTATGATAAATTGTAATTGAACCAGAATTGTAAACTATTTAGTGCACTAAACCGGATTATCACAGCGGTCAACATTCAATATCTCTAGTTTATTTATATCTTTGTCTCTTAATATTGTCTTTGGCTCAAGAAAAGGTAATAATAATGAATTGATTGAAGAAAATTGATGTATAGTTAGGATAATCACTATAATAATAATGCTAAAGGCTAAATGATCCCAAAATAATTGCCATAAATGAGTTTATGGTTATTTTTGACGGAGTTGCAAGCAATTTGTTTGACATCTGGCGGTAGTTCCCATTATAAATGGTGTTCCAAATTTAAAGGGGAAAATTTCATCAGAAAACTAAGGTCCAGACCCACGTAGCGTTTTTCTCAGTGTAATTACCATGTTTTGTTGTTCCCGATTCGTTTTCAAGTTGATGCAATCTAAAATGTTACCTGTAAATGATTATTTAATTACATTTTGGTATTTTACTTCAAAACAATATTAAAAATTTATTCCAAGTGTTATTCTGCTGCAATTTGCTGTTCCGTGAGCATGCTGATCAAGTTCAGCAAAATTTTCAGTTATTCTTGTCTTGGTGTCTTCCGTAATGAGCTAAACACGTATACAATTGCATCTAAAGATTGAAACGTTAAATTATCGGCTTATAGCCTAAGTAGTCGAAGAGGGTATTTTCTGAAAGCTCGAAGATTAGTTGAGCATTATCGATTTGGTAAAAAATTTAACCCAACCAAACAATTATCTGGAAATTATGATTTGTGCATATCCTTAGTCTGCATCAAATTTGGTGCATAGTTTAGTGATCTCTTAATTCATATAAACATATTGGAGTCACGATTCAAATAAGACACATTACAAATTTTAAAGCTGCAAACAAGAACAGTTCAAATAACATAAAGAAGGTGTAAGAAATAATAAAATGAATTTAAGTGTAAAGTAAAACTAGAAAACTTAATATATTGATAAAAACGCCTATTCATATTGTCATTACCTCTAGAACTTTTAAGACTCAGGTAGAATAAAACTTTGATATCTGCAAGAGTAAGTAAGAAGTCTTTTAGAATTCGCCCAAATTCTCTACGATTATTTGCTTTCTTAATATATGAAACAACTTGAAAAAAAAAAATTCTTAAAATTTTATTCATTACATTGGCACTTATTCAGCACTTTAAATCATACAGATGGTGAAGTGCAATCGAGATAATTGCATTCCGGTTACTGATGTATCACAGTTAAAAAATTATAAATGAATTAATAAAAAAACTAATTAAATTATTTCAATTAAAAATTAAGTAAATTAACATAAATATGATTTAATTTCAAAAAAATATCAAAATTATTATACTGGTGAATGTGTTTTTCGGCGTTTGGTCGGTAGTAAATCTGATATCTGATGTTGAGTTCTTCGATATCTTCGTCGATGGCGACTGCCTCCGCATTTGTCTGATGACATTTTTGGCAAACCCGAATATAATGTTTCGAACAGGTCGGCTTGATGCAAACATCGCATACCGCAGTAGTTTTTGTGTCACCCTTTTGGCCTTTGCGATTCACCTTACAGTCTTCACACCGCTTTGACATTTTATTATTCTCCTGAATTGGTGGATAAATACTGACAGTTTCGACAGTATAACCACTCAATTTTATTATTCTATGCCATTCTTTATATGTCGATCAGCAAGTTCCACCGCTAATTCTTTCAGGAAAATCCTGCATCTGCTTATTTTAGCCTGACACAATGATGGATTTGTCAGATTGAATAAGCGGTGTGCTGCTAAAGCTGCTGTTTCTCTTACACGTGTACGATTTCACCATCTTATCGAATGTGTTAACGCCTCCTTTATTTTTGTTGTAGTCCACAATTATATTTTAGGTTTTTGTTTGTTTTCATCAATCTCTCGTGTGATGCGCTGTTGAAAGTAATAACACATTCTTTTTTGTGCTACTGGTATAGCTAACAAGACAAATTGGCTCTGAGAAGCAAAATATTGAGCTAAATGGGCCTCGTTTTTTTGCTAAATCATCATTTGCGAAACAATGTGGAAGCTGCGGTTTATTTGATCTTATTGTCCCCACCAGAGTTGTATTTTTTGTTACCAGTTCCTCGGCAAGTTCAATGCTGGTGAAAAAATTGTCCATAGGTATATTGTACCCACTATTCAAATAATTCTCTGATAACCGTAAGACCAGGTCCGTCGACCAGCCAAAAAATTGTTAATCCATACTTTCCCGGTTTACTACTAAAAATGATTTGTATGATCCTAGTAAATTGTCTAAGAACTAATTCCATACTTGTCGGAATGCAGCTAGTTTATCATCTTTCAACCGCAATGGTCTTGTGCGTGAGTCATCGAATCTAAGGAAACGTTCTAAAGACATTGTAGCACGGTAGAACGGCATATTTGTTTTATGGAATAAATCTATTGCTGGTACTATCGATGATTTTTCAGAACCGGTATAAAGGAGAACAGCAATGTATACGTATACTTCATCCTCATTTGTGTCATGCCACTTTCTAGCACTCGGAGTGGTACATGTCTGATAGAACCGCCTTGCCTTGCAATTGGTTTCAATCACCACGTTCGATATAATATTTGGTGTTAGTAATTGTTCGAATGCATCGGCTTTTGTATCGAAAGTTTGCGTTACAACAGAATGGCAGTATTGTTTTCGTTTTTATACTGGTCCAATTATCTGATCGGCTGCCACAACATTATCTGCTACCTCTACTTGCTCCTCATTACTCACAGCTTCTTGTAGTCCTTGTAATATATCTACTAAATGTGGGTCCGCGAGGAACCCTCCAACCGTAACCGGATCATCCATATCGGAATTATCATTTGGTTCCTCAAAATCCTCATTACTATCACAATCACTGGTACTATTTTCACGACCGTTACTAATATTTTTATCAACGGTCAACAAATTAGTTAGTTCATTTGATCACCTCATTTATACTGTTTTCCATTATATGAAACTATTATTTTCTAACGAACTCTTTGACCTTATACCTGATATTGATAATATATACCACAAATTTGTATATCGAGTTGCATATCTTTGTGCGCATATTTATAGCGAATTCCATTACAAGAACAGAAACTAAAATTTATTTTCTTGTTTTAGTACCGTTGTCAGAAAAAATAGTGTAAAATCCATGGAAAAAATATAGGGGCGCTACGTGGCCCACAACACGGTTATGATATAAATTGTGTTTACGAGTGTTTTGCCAATACTTAAACAAACAAGAGAATACGTATTATTTCCGTAACGATAAATTGACGACGATGTATTGTTTAAAATTAGTGCTGGATATATCTTTTGTTTTGACTCAAAAATCGTTAGGGGCACTGAGTTAATGCAGACCCGTTGAACTAGATGTTGTAAATACGTTTTAAATAAATGGGGAAACAAACGGTGTTGTGTATTGCACATATTTTGGCTTTTATTTTTAATTGTACTTTTCAAATGGAGTTTTTCCGGAGCAATTGAAAAGGATCCACATCTGGATCCTGATAATTTCTAAAAAATTTGAATAAATAATTAAACCTAGATTGCTGAATTACCTAAACAATTATTGCATTTTTTTTTAATTAAAATAATTTGGTATTACAAATCTTTCAAATTTTTTATTTTTACTATTGACGATTGGACTGTCATGATTTTGCATGCAGATCGTAGGTTTTAATTTGATTCCGATAATTTCACTCTCCATATGTTTTATATGGAGAGAAATGTAATTTCATGCAGAATGTAGGGTTTACATTATTTCCCATTAGAGGGTTGCTTTCCCGATTGTTTTTGAAATCCCTGGAGCCGGCCGAATTTCCCGGGATCCCGAGAAATTAACTAAATTGTTCCCTTCCGAGAATTTTCGTTTTTCTAATGATTCTGTATACACACGATGTTGAACCATTCGTTAATTTGTTTTTTGATTCGACAATGTTCTGGATTAGAATCTAAATCTCCCATTTCAAATTTCGAGTCGTGGAAGAAGTCTCAACCATTACGGTTTCAAACAGACGGAACATTTTTTGTGCTAATTACGATAGAATTTTAAAGTCAATAGAGGTGAAATTGTTTTTTCACAGGATAACCCCAAAACACCCAACAGTTTTAGTTACACTAGTTTTACTTAGGTAGAAAAATCTGAAGTTCTGATCATTGAAATTTCAAATACATTGAAAATTTGAAATTTCAGTAAACTTTTCACATGGGTGGATGCAAAAAATGTATTTTCAGGAGACAACAAAAAAGGCCTTAAAATTAATATAAGGCTTGAAAGTTTACCTATTCCGTTGACCAACGAGCCAAATTTTATTAAACGCAAAGGGAACCCGCGTCCTGCACTACTTGGTTTAAAAAATCTCAGAAAACGTATCCACTGCAATCAAACGAAGGCTGAGGATACTGTGAAGAAACTTTTAATATTATTCTCTAGTGACGTTTCTATAGATATAGTAACTCCGCCAAAAATGGAAACAAGGAACCGTTCACAGTTGGACTCTCAGGAAGCTTTGTAGGAAGATAGGATCAACAACCTCTTTTCGGTGAATTTCACGTGATTTGCATTGATATTGGCGCTGCGTGAAAATTCGCTAAATTAATTTGAAAAAAAAGGCTTTCGGCATCAAACGATAACGTTTTACTTTCAATCCTTAAATTTCAATAAGTTAATAATTCAGCCACTTTGTCGATTGCAAAAGCTATCAATTATTATGCGGCCACTCAGTTTTCCACTTACAATCAATCAGCTCGAAAAGAAATTGTTGGACTTTTCTTCCCATAGAAACATTTAACAGCAAATATGGTTCCAACTTCTTTGCCCTTTTACTAGAAGCGTCCAATTACCTAGAAAATGTAGACAATACTCTAACCCAACTCAACTGCACCAACTTCTCTTTTCAAATCTTACGTGTTTTTTACAATACCGCAATTAGAATTTAGACTGTCGAGTTTAGTAAGTAAAATTATTCGATAGCATTGTAAATATACTCTATAGAGGATACTATGGATGTATTTGGAAATTGTGTGAGTTCCATTAAAACAACTTGCCTTCAAATTTGGGATAAAATAACTTCCTTATTGCGTCTTTGATAGAAAAAGGAAGGATGCATTTTTGAATGATACGAAACTTTTCATTTAACAAAGATGAATTTTCAGATAAAGTTATCATAAATATTTTAAATTAAAATATTCACTTAATGTAAAAAAATTATTCAAATAGAATAAAACCATTTTGAAATATTTGACTGGAAAAATTGAATGAATTTTTAGAAAAATATAAATTAAAAGGGGTTTATACAAATGTACCTATTTTCCCGGGAAATTTGTCCCTATAATCCCAAGGAACAACCCTCTATTTCCGATAGGTATCGCGTTTTGCAGTTTTCCAATCGCCAATTGGCGATTGGACTGTCATGATTTTCCATGCAGAGCGTAGGTTTTAATTTGATTAAGATAATTTCACTCTCCATATGTTTTATATGGAGAGAAATGTCATTTCATGCAGAGCGTAGGGTTTACTGCAAAATGCGATACCTATCGGGAAGACTGCAAAATGCGATACCTATCAGATGACAGTCCAATCGCCAATTACAATTCATGCGACATCACCGCCTACTATCGTATGTTCGTTTTTTTCAGTTTTCTTTTGTCCGTGTTCTCTAATCTCTATATATATTATATACCCTTCCGATGCTCCTTTTATTGACTTTTAACTCCCTATCGTCAATACCTTCAACTAAATAATTTAGGCTTATATAAGCTATGTTTTATTATTTGCTATCGAGAGCCGTAATTTTTCTATACCTAAATTTAAATTTGACGCGCTATTTATTGGTAAACTATTGTTTTAGCGAAAACTTAGTGTAATAAATATTTGGATCCACCTATTTATTCGGAGCGCTATCGGGAGCGAATAAAAAAAACACAGCTATAGTAAAATAGCCAAGAGACAATTTAGTGTACAAAATAAATATTGCAACACAAGGTTGGCTTCCTCGATAAAAGGCAGTTTGGTTTCATGAGAAATTCATCAACTGAGAAAGCCCTTCTCTCATTTTTAACACCTGTGTGTATGATTATTTCGATGACAATTTATAAGTTTCAATGATTAAACAGACAAATTCAAAACAAATTCTTTTAAAAATTTGTTTCAAATTAAACAATTTTTTAAAAGACTGAATAAGCACTATAAGGTTCATCAGCGTCAGGCACAGTTCTCTAAGCGGTTGAATGAAGAGTTTGCCAGAAAAATTCACTTTGGTGCGACCTTCTTTTACAGTATCAGCAGATTTTAAAATTAGCTGGATAATGTTATGATCAGTCACATAAAGTTCCAAATTCTTCAGTTCTAGCGTAACGTGTTAACCATTAACTAATATATTCGGAAAGGACTTGAAAAACACAGTTGTTAGTGCATGGTCTAGTTATAGCCTTCATTATAAATTCTATAACTATAAATAATCATCCCTGATTTGTCAATCATTTAATAAATTAATATCTATATCGCCAAAGATAATTTTATGCTTTGATGTATCATTATTCAAAAGGTAATTGAATTAAAAAATACTGTTGTTGAGGAGTGAAGTGTATAGATAAAAATGAAACAAAATTTAACATTATATAGTTCTACAATTATTTTCATAAAATCAGCGGATGGAAATTTAAAAAAATACACCCAGTGGTTTAACGATGACCTTACAAGTGCACCAGTACCACCAGCGAGCTCTGTGTTGGTCAAACCTTCTAAATTAGAGTTACTAATTGGTTTAAAAATGATCGAAATTTAAGCGCTAGCATTTTAATTGGATGAACATTTTCGTGAAATTAAAATTGCAATTTACCCATTTTCCCATTTTTCATCACACAAAATAAGCAGTAAATATCCAGGAATACGCCCGGGTCCTTTTACAAACAACTAAACTGAAGGATAGGAAATGAAAGTTAGTATTAGGCTGGAAACACACCACATTTATCAAAACGTTTTAGGTCAAGAAAAAACGTTTTGAGTTGACGTTGTTATATTAGTTGTTGCGTCTCTTATTTCTCGTCTACTCGCCCCACCAAAATAATCAGTAAATATCCTAAATAAAAATTGTTGATAGAATTTAAATCATATTTCGTTAAGCTATATTTGTTAAGTGACATAAATGGTCTGCTAACAAAATTGTAAATAGACAACAAAATGTTACGCTGGGTAATTTGGTTAACAGCGTGGTGTCTCTGTAAACAACTTAAGCCTAATTTCTTCACATTTAAATTTAAACAAAGGACACTGAAAAGTAAACTCCAAATGTCAATTGTTTGTTTTGTTTTGAATGAGTTCGGTATTTAATTTTTTTAGTTTCAACCACTTAATACAAAATTATTGTTCATCTAGGTTTTAACATCTGAACTAATGTTTAGATCAAAATTTGTGTTTAATCTGGATTACTATATGGGTTAAAAAACGTAGCTACAGAACTTGTTTTAATTATGTATTTAAAATTTATCGCATCGAAATTTACTTTGTCGACGAAAAGCTGGCCAAAATTCTGAAATTTTCTACTCGGGGGGGTTTTTGGAGTCGTTGATCACGAATTTCTAATCACTCTTACAAAATGTCACCCCTTGCATCCCTTATTGATAGCCCCCATGCGTAAATTGCCGTATATCAAGATGCATGCCATTTTCATGGTTTTTGGGTCGCCGATTACGAATTTAGTCACATTTACGAAATTTCACTCCTTCGAACCTTACCGTCATTTATGAAATTTTGATTTCTTTCTCGTTTTGTTCATTTATTAAGGCCACATATTTTTTATTTTAAAATGCACATAAAAAATCGAGGGGCACCCTAGGAGCAGCTGATTTATTATTATTTTATTTGTAATACTATTAACTACAACTATGCACTTGATGGCAGAACTCTACAGAACTATATAACTTTTTTATTAAAATTATTATATTATACAGACCTCCAGGGGTTGGCTCCATTTTGTTTGATTAAAATTAGTTGTATTTTTAAACTTCTACGTATGTTTTTGCACTAATGTCTTTTATTAAGTAATTTAACACGACTGCAGCTTGAGCGAAGGTACATTGCATTAAAATTCTAGAGCAGGTAAAGGTAGTTCGACTCTCTTATGAGTATTTTAGGTCCCTTGGACCAGGACTATTGTTATCAAAATTTGCCGAGTGTTTCCAATAATTAATTGTTGGGTTTCCTCAGGATTGCCTAACCTAAACTATTGTTTTTTCTACTAATAATATTTTTGGGATAAACGTTTTTTTTCCAACACACCAGTGTTTTGAAATTTGCCGAATGAAAACAATTATCTAATAATTTTAGAATTTTTTCTACAAATAAGATTTCCAAAATTATAAATGTTGAAAGCTTATAAGGAGAATGTAAAATGGACCAGACAACAATACTTACGTTGAAATTCGAAAAGCTAGTATTATTTCGATTCAAACAAAATTGAATGTAATTATTTCGGTCTTGGACATGTTTAGGAAAATTAGATCGCACAAAAGCTACAGAAATTCGAAATTTTAGGTAGTACGCTTTATCGACCACATAAAGAGTTCAATTTTAGGGAATATTGATATTATTTTACTTTCCAAAATAAAGTCTACAATTTTTTTAGAAGATTTTGCAATACTATTTTCTACACACATTGAATTATTGAATTAAAGTTTTTTCCATTTTTTAATATTGCTGATCTGAAGGAGATTTCGAAAACTCAACATCGAGCCACGAATGTATTGTAAAAACACACTTATTTCACTTTATAACCTCCTAAATTAGCATATCCTCTATCCCTATCGCATAAAACCTGATTTCCATTACGAAAGTATTTTTATCAGTAAAAATAAAGCGAGATAAAAATATAGATTTACTTGTGATGTGAGAGGGAAATTTTATTTTCAGTACTGGAAAAATTGTTTTTACTGTACTATGTATCCATAATTTACTGATGTATAACCATAATTTACTGGTGTATAACTATAATTTACTGAAGAAAAATGTGAAGCGAAGTATATTTTTTCAGATTGTGTAAGGATAGAAAATTTTTCTCGAACACTGAAGCAAAACTATAAGAAAAATGAAGTGAACCCCACTTCGGTATTTTTATGGTACAAAGTGACGTTTGGATAAAAACACTCCAAATAAATGTTATATACTCGTATGTTCAGAAAGTTTTGTGACATACATATGTATGTATTGACATACATACATATTATACATATTAAGTAAATTATTAATTAGTAAATATTAAATTATTATTTATATTAAATACCTACTTAGCTATATTGTAATTGAACAAAATTTTACAAAATTTTACAAAATTTTACAAAATTTTACAAAATTTATTATCACAAAAATCTGTCAAAATATGACCATAAAATTTTGATATAAAAAAAAATTACTATCTTTGTCACTCTAATGGAATTTTTGATTGTCTTAACTCCTCTGTCTTTTTCAGTAAAATATGCAAGTCAGTAAGATTTTCTAAAGGAAATAATACGTTATTAAACAAAAATTCATTTCTTCTAGAAAGCGTTAAATCTTCAGAATTATTTTTTACATCAAAGAATCATTATTTTAAATACTCTGAGTGCCCTTCATATAGTCAGTGACCCTATTCTGGCTATTCCCTAAGAATTGAGAATTGGGAAAAATATTGCTATATTTCGAAACTTCAATAATTCCAAACTTTCTATTCCCCAATTCCCAAAAGTGTATTCTGGAGTAATTGGGAATAATTTCAAATGGGAAAAACATTTTTTGGAATTTTTGAGCCGTCATTATTTAAAAATTTTATTTTATACTTACATATAAAATAAAAACTTAACCGATACTACGTTATAAATATAATAATGAAAACACACAAAACATCCAGTTTCTTCTAATTCCCAAAAAAAAAATTTAGCGAAAAATAAACTAAAAAAAAAAAAAACTTAAAAACTAAATAAACTAAATTATTTTTCCCTACATTCAAAAATTCCCAATCGCCAGAATACATTTTTGGAAAAAAATAATTCCCAACTGCTAGAATACTGTTAAAATAGTTCAATTCCAAATTCCCAGGAAATAGCCAAAATAATGCCACAGGCCAAAAATGACTATCCTGAAGAAAGTCTCGAATTCGTTTGAGAAACCAGAACATTTCGACTTAAAAAACAGAACAACTTTTAGGTTTCGAAATTTGTTGGGATTTTGATAAAAAATAAATTGCTACACAAAATTGGTTTGGTGGCGATGATAAATCCAATGGTTACAAAACAGATTCGTAGTGAAATCTTGGCTAGGTAAGTTTCAAACCCGCTAGGTTGGCGAAATTTTATGTCTTGGTTATTACGCCGATTCTGGAAGTATGTACTTTCTAATATAAAATCGAATTATGCCAGAGCACCCTATATTTTATAGAGCCATAATCAAAAAATCTGAGCTTTTATAAGGGAATTAGAAACTAGAAAAAAACGAAATTTTCCATAGTAAAACACACAAAACATATGGGAAATCACTTTTTTTCCTAAGAAAAAGTTTTAAATGAAAACGTTATAAATTCTTAAGTAAATCGTTTTCATTTTCTTGTAATAACAGATTTATTTAAACCAAAATATTAAAAAAATTTCATAACAACAGCATTCTGGTCAAATTGAAATAAAAGCTTACTACGATTCGTTTGGTCATTAAGTAAATATACATTACATAGATGGCAGTGATGGCCGTAAAAATTTGGAAGAATCGTACCAAAAATTACCACCTGGGGAAATTTCAAGTTCAAAAATTTTAGGAAAAGCAAAACAAATTCACAAAATATAGGAACGTGTGATAATTTTACGATTAAATAATTTTTTTTCGTATTTTTTTGTAACCATTTTAGACATCTTACGTACACTAGTAAAACTAAAGATAAATTTAGCAAGTATTATTTTAATTTGTTAGAGCCAACTTTGATGTATTTTTCAAAATGAAAGTTCGAAAAAATATATTTTAGAAATAATTTAATTTTAATGTTTCTGCAATTAATATTTACTTAATACCAATATGGCCTTCTTGTATATTGTTCTTAAAGATATGTAGAAAACTTTTATATAAACATTTTATAATATTTTTGCTTTTTTCATTGAAAAACTTGAAGCTAAAAAACACCATTTTTACTATGAATTCCTATGGAAATCAGTGAAAAGTTATACCACTAAAAAAGCTTCTAAAAATACGTCATTATGATTATGGCTCTATACTCTAGAAGGCTCTGATTATGCCCGCTCTGAATTATATCTGGTATTTTTATTCAAAAAATTGTTTTTTTACATGAACAACCTATACAGGCAGTTTACTACGTTTTCAGCTCCAAATGGAACTACATAGCACGTTTGTTGATGAATTTTAATATAACTTTATATCTGTGATTTGAGATGTGAAGTCGATTCTTTTGAAGTAGTTCCTGATATTGAAAATTGAATCATTCACTGGATTCTTTCGGTCATGTCCTCTGGGATCGGATTTCCTTAAATGAAAAATTATATTTGCCAAGTTTATTTTACACATTGAGCCAATTGAGTCTCCAGCACCAAATGAAACACGCACATTTATTAATGGTTTTTATTGAAGTTTTATGTATATCTGAAATATTTTGTAGATATTATAAATAGTTCCTAATATAAAACCTAAGGAATAGGGCCGAATATCGAAAGCCCGAATTTCGAAAGGCCGAATGTCGAAAGGGTGAAAAGGCCGAATATGGAGAAGCCGAATTTCGAAAGGCCGAATAGGTCGAATAAGTCGAAAGGCCGAATGTCGAAAGGCGGAATGTGTCGAAAGGCAGAATGTCGAAAGGCCGTCTGTGTCGAAATTGATTTTAATTTTTCATCTTTTCATGAATGAAAATTTTCAAAATTTATATTTTTATCAAAATTTTTGTATAAAAATGTTTAATAGTAAATCGGGATCACTACATTTGCCTGAAAAAAAAAATCTAGAAATTATCAGAAAGGCTAGTGATAGTTCTACCACAAATGTTTCAAATTATTTTGTGGTTGGCTCTATGCGTTGGGTTAGTATGGTATCGACGAAGGTATTTTAGCGAATTATAGATTTAATTCTTCGTTAGTGCTTCGTCAACCTTGCAGACACAGATCAAAGAAATTGTATCGCTCGTATCGCTTCTTCTGATAGATGTACCACAAATGTTTCAAGTGACGACAAAAGTCTAAAAATGCCTATAAAATTGATGTTTCATTTATTTTGAACAAAATATTTTTTCTGGATTTTTTTCTGGATTGCCTTTCTGATAATTTCTGGATTTTTTTTTCAGGCAAATGTAGTGATCCCGAAAATTTTGGCCTTTCAACACTTTCGGCCTCTCGACCCAATCGGCCATACGACATTGGGCCTTTCGACACATTCGGCCATTGGACATTCGGCCTCTCGGCGTTCGGCCTCTCGGCGTTCGGCCTATCGGCGTTCGGCCTATCGGCGTTCGGCCTTTCGACATTCGGCCTTTCAACATCGGGCGAAACCTATTACTTTATGGTCTCAAGAATTTTTCTGCCTTAGGGTTTAAAATAAATCATGGCCCAATGGCGAGAAATATTTTGGAACACTTCTCATACTAATGGTATTTTGATCGATACCATAAATCAAAAATTACATTTGCCAATTTTGTTTTTCCTTACACAGACAATCCAGACAATTTTCTCCACCCCCAGCACCAAATGGAACACACAAGGTGTCGATGTATTTTAGCGAAATTTTATATCTGATATATTAAGCCGATTCTATAAATAGTGCCTAATCTAAAATAGTCTTGAAGAATTCCTTAGGCCATATCTTCTGGGCTGGAATACGATTTCTTAAATTAAATATTTAATGTTTATTGAAATTGTTATTTTTTTGGTTCGCAATTCAGCGATCTGAATGAATATTTCCTAAAAAGCCAGTACAATGTAAAGGTCAAGTTACAATGGATTCGTCCCATTCCGTTCCGCTTCTCCGTCCAAATTAGTTTTAGACATTTTCTGTACATTTTGTATGAAGAAACGGAATGGTTAGTTAGAATAAACTGGAGAGAGACGGACGAGCTCATCCGTTTTTTCAAAAAGTTTAGAATTTACGGAAAGACGGAACATCTTAACCAAACAAATCAAATTAATATTTTTTTTTTAACATAATGTGAGAAGTAGGCTTTAATTAAATAGGGATTTTCGATTATTTGAAAACATAAAAAAATAATTAAATTGTTAAAAATTAAATTAAATTAACAAAAATGGATACTGAACGATTTATCGAGGAAATAAAAAAGTTATAGATATCCCTGGTCAAGTAACAATCTATAACAAGTTATAGATATCCTGGATCATTCTAGTTTGGATGAAGAATTCTTCACTATCTAACTCTTTCATTTGGAGAAAGCTAGTCTTAAAATACCCAGATTCGTCCCTATCTAGATTTGATGGACGCTTCTATAATACTTGTATTGCTTTCACCAACAATAAAAAAACTACAACAATCGTACTAGGTAGACCAAAAAATGGCTTAGCTAACCCAAAAAAAATTAGTGGCTAAACAAATCTTAACCAAATTTTTAGTTTCAATACCTTTAGCCACAAGAGTCGAATTGACAAGAAAATATACGAAAAAAATTAGACCAAAATTTGGTTAATTTTTGCTGTTGCTCTGGCCAGTCGTTAACCAAATAAAATACCTAACTCATTTTGGTTGAAAGCAATACACATATTGTTTAATACAAAACGTATAAATCAAAGAGAATTTCTAAAGATTTAAGAGTTTCGTAGTCTTCCATTTTATTTTTTCATTTGTTTTTCAAATATCAGTTTAAACAGACGGGACGGATGCAATGTAACCAACAAACGGAAAAGATGAGACGGAGAATGACGGAACGACAACGAGACGGATTCATTGTAACTCGACCTTAAGGCATTTTTCCGGACACTCGCAGAAGTTTGAAAAATCACATCCGAAGAACACATTTGTTTGGCTTCGGTTCAGCGGAAGCGCTAGAATTTTCGCTTCGGCTTGGCGCCAGCACCAGAATTTTTTTAATTTCAACTTTTGTCGCTTTACAAAATTATTGTTCAACTACATTTTAATAGCTGAACTAAATTTTAGATCACAATTTGTAATCCAAAATCAATGTTGGTTCAAATGTTGTTATTGCTTCACATTGTACATTTTGATCTGATCCGGATCACTATGCGTCCAGAGATGCAGCTAATGATGTGGATACTGGACACATTATTGAAATAATTACTTATATTCCTTTTTTTACTTCTTATTAGTTTTAGTAATTATTAGTTTATTACTTTCCTGCTAACTACTAACCAGGGATATATTAATTGAAAAAATAAATTTGCGAGATATTTCGAAAATAATTTCTTTACACTGCTGCTTTGAAATAATCCAATCCTTATTTGAATTGAAATTTAAAATTAGACTTAGAGTTAAACTTACTCCTGAAATAATAATATATTAAGTTTAGCCACTAGTGCCGAAGATCACCCCCTAACCAAACTCAAGTGCTATTAATTCAACATGAAATTTAAAATTTAATTTTAAGATTTAAATATTTACAAAAGTTAAATATTTACAAAGCCTGGAACAGTCTGTAGGATTACAAACTTATTAATCCAATTCCCGTCCCCCACACTGTAAGGGAATGGGGACGCAACAATGTTCTAAAACCTCTTTAAATGTTAATTATTAATAATTATTTCCCTGCAATTGTACTTCTAATTTATAAAGCGAGGGTTTTGCAGAGACTCACTTTGTAACCTTGCCGTCAAATTTGGTTGACGCATTTGTTCAAATATAGTATACTCATTCTAAAATTAAATGAAATGACGAGACTACTCCATTCAAACTATTTTTTCCATTTTGTATTTCTATTTCTCTTTTCCTTCTTTTTTCCCTGTTTCCTTTTCCTGTTTTTATTTAAACCCCAAAAGCTGGAAAAAATTCCGCTACGGAATTTTTGTCTGGTCCGTCGAGTTTCCGACTTTGGGATCTTTCCTTGTACTTCAAACGACCACCGATAGATGCCATACGAATTCCTTTTATTTCCTTGTGTCTGTATTCGTTTTCATAACCTCAAATACCTTTACTATTTGTGTATGCAGTAATTTCCTCATTGAAGGCATTAAATTTGTGGCTCAGTTATTAGCGCACTAAATGAAAATAAGTTGAAATTACAACAAGTTTGTTAGTACACTGTACACATCTCATTCCTAAACCGATGTAGTTAGCTGATATTCAAAGTGTCTGTCATGCACTGTCGGTCTTAAGCTGGGTTTAAGTGATCAGCAGTTACTCTCCCATAATTTCTTATTGGTTGCTTAAATAATTGTTTATATTTTTTGTTAGTATTATTTTTCTAATATCAGCTTCTTTTTAGGTATCTATCCGACCTTTCAAAGAATGGCTTCTGCTTTAGAATTTCCCCTCATTTACTTCTGCCTTGGTACCTGGAACATTCGAGGTCCTAAAAACTCCCAAAAACGCGACACAATTTGTAGTGTCCAAGAAACAAATATGTGCGGCGGTGCCTGTTCTTCAAAGAACTACATATGGCATCATGCAAACGATTCAGGCATGAAACGTCGGTGTGTGGGTATTGTGGTAAGGAAGCATACTTTCATTCAAACCAAGTGACTCAAAAGTTATTTTGGAGTCATACTTACGCTACATGGCAAAATTGTCGATGGGAAAATGCTTTTCATATCGGTGTATATTCCTCCCCACACCTCACAATTTAATCGCCATCTATCCTTCAAGATATTTTCGAAATTGCTGTCTATAGTTGATCATTGTCCCTCATCATACGATATTGTATTGCTTGGTGACTTCAACGCCCGTCTGAGTCACAAAAATTTACGCCTTGAGAACGAAAATGGCATTGCTCTGCAAACTATTGCGAGCAACGGAGATTTATATTATTCATTCTTGACATTCAAAATTAACTTAAACGCGATTTTATTTATTCCATTCGTTCTTTTCCATTTTTAGTCCCTTCGGTTATTTATTCAGAATAATCAGAACGTATTCTTTTTCCACTACACCGAAAGGTGAAATAAAAAGAATTTCGTTTGATGTTTTGTACTTTGATTGTTTGCCTTACGGTTGCTTTAGACACTAAATTTTTTAGGATGCTAAAATCCGCACTTAAATCTAGGTTTTTGCAATGAAAACTTTCAGCTACACGAGTGCTTTCCAAACATTTTCGTTATTTTGTGGATAATTCCAACCTTGGCTGGGCTCCGGTAATACCAGTCAAAAACATTTCCGTCTAAAACAGAAAGGAGTTTCAATATATATATGGTCTTCGAAAGGCCTCGTTAGATATGGGGCTAATGGTCAATTTCGGACCCAGAACGATAAATAGGGACAAAATGGTGTTGAAATGTATGTCTCATCATCAGTTATAAAATATTCTTCATTTCCTAATTAGTTGCGAAAAGTATAAAGTTTAACAACCAATCGATTCGATTTTGAAAATATTTGGTTTCCTTAATAATTTTTGAGCAGAGTCCAGAACCCTGCTAAATTATTGGTTCGGGGTCCGTTCGAAACCCCATTTTTGACGGTTCTTGTATTGATGAAGTTAAGTCAATTTTCTAGAAAGTTGACAAGTTAAAACTTGTCTACGAAGCCGAGCTTGTAAACAAATCCTCGAGCCACGGCTGAACGCTTAGAATGATTGAATTGAATTAAATCGTATTAACCAAAACACTGCGAGGTAAAAGAAATAGATTCCCGTTGCTTCGAATTGGCCCGAAAACAGCTACAATTACGGTATTCTCCAGGAAGGACTTCCTCTTATGATTTTTTTTAACGTATTTTACAATTTGAATAGGTGCAATCGATGGTGCAAAATCTTTAAACAAGTAGCTAATATAATAGGACAAATTGTGTCTTTGAATAGTTTTCCTTATTCACTTTAGCTTTTAATAAAAACAAAAGCTTCTGATAACCAGCTTTTGATAATTTCAGAGCTGTGCGCTTTCTTATTTGCGAGTATGATTGTTTTTTTTAAAGAATTTTAACCCAGATTCCTTTTTGGCCCTTTGTCGTGCTGACTGCAATCATTAATCGCGAAATTTATGAATTTATTCTACCTAAGAAAGTGCGACGTGAAATTATGATTTGTTATAAGATATCATAGATCACCAAGGTCGCAGACAACACTTGTGTAAGTTATAATAAATAAAATCATCATTTACTTGAAACTGGCATCTTAAGGTTTGAATTACAGTCGAGGTTAAATATAATTATAATACAATCCCCAATTTGAGTATGAGTCATAAAATTAGCTAATTAAGAATATGTCTTGAAACATTAAATGAAAAATATGCACATAGCTCATTGTAATTAGATCGGATATTTTTAAACTGTTTTCTCAAGGCCTTTGGAAATATTTATAAAAATAATTTTCGGTAATAAACAAATGGCAAGGCACTTCGACCTATTCGAACCAAGTTGAATCATATGGTTACCACCACAATATATTTGGATTTTTCATCGTCTCCGTTATGTTCGGTGAGAACTCTTTGGAAAAAATCGGAAATCTTTACTATGCTTAATATATTTGCAACGGGATTTGGTACTCTATATACGAGTACCTAATGAATTGGGCAAACCGAAATGTATGTCTTTTAAAAACAATAAAGACAACAAGAACCTAATTCGCTTTAAATCTCAAAAATGTTTCACATTGAAGTCTTTAAATAAATTAACTAATTTTATTTAAGCCAGTGTTTATGACTCATACTTCTTATACATCTTCTTCTTCGCCTGTCTCGTATATACGTAACATATTTCTACATAGAAACGAGAATCTCAAGATAAATAATTTCCACAAGCATTCACAACACAAAAACGAATTAATTTTAATTATTTCATAAAAATGATTGAAAAACAACAACAACAACAACCATGTTTAATTACAATTTACAGACGTTTTAAATCGGGTTATATATAAGTGAATGAATGAACAGTACACTCGAATTTTTCCTCTTTTTATGGTACGCGTCTCGTCGCGCGCCCATATGATGGTTACATTTGATTTGAGAAAACAAAAAAATTTTGATTGATTACAAAAATTGAAAAATTAATTGAATTTTTTCGTTTTGTTTATTTACAGCCACCAGAAAATGAATTACAAAAATCACACGAATCGAACACATTAAGTGAACATCAGTTACGTGTTCAAGCATCATTGCAACGATTAAATATCCCCGATTGGTTTAAACAGTACAGTAGTAATACGTCAACACCAACGTCAACACAACATCCACACCATCACCATCATCATCATCATCATCATCATGGTAACACTGGTGGTGGTGGTGGGGATGCTGGTGGATATACGGGTAATTTTTATCGTAAACGTAATTCCGATGTTGGAGGTACCGGCGGCGGCCAACAACCACCAACTCGATGGGCTGGGCTAAATTCAAAAACAACATCACTCAGCTCGCTAGGATCACATCGTTCTGATAAATCACCATTAATGTTGTCACCGTCGGCGCATAGTCATCACGGCCAAACGGGTTTTTCACGATGGTCAACGTCGCATTTAAATTCAACCCAAACATCGCCCAGTATTTCAACGCGTGGATCATTTACACGTGGTAATTTAAATGCAAGCACAGTTTCCGGTTATTCAAATACATCGTCGAATACCACGAATAGTTCAATACGGAATTCATTTAGACAGCCGTATTTAGGATGGCGGAGTCAAGAGAAGTTATCCCAACCGAGGACGCCTGCTGAACGGTATGTATCAAAATTTTATTTAAAAATATTTAGGCTCAAATTTTAAAATTATATTTCCCATACAATTTTCATTCGTTGAATTGAAGTGTTTTTAATGCGCGCCTCATTCACAGATGCTTTTGTTTGATATAAGAGACAGAACTAACAATGCGTTCAGCGTGAAGCTTAATTTAAAAAAAAAAAAAAAAATCTTGACAATTTATATTGATATCCATCTCATTTTTGTATATTTTTTGAAGGAATCCATTTGTAGTAGAGTTTGGTAATGCTTCGAGATGTTGTTCCGAACCCACTGGGAGGTAGGTGTAACGCAACTGATTAAATTCAGAATTTGGTTGAAGAAAACGCGTGTGTTGAATTTCATGCTTTGGTGTTTTGTTTATCTAAATATATTGTGCCCGCTACGAATCATCATTGGCGTTTTTGTTGAGCCGTTTGTGCTGATTGACCCAACCCATTTTATTATTGTTTTATCTATTAAATACTCGAACATTACATAGATCCTAATGTCATCAATGCATGTTGTTGTACATTTTTGTAACATGCTTTTCCTTCACTTTTCATCCTACGATATACAGCCCTATTCCCATAATCGCATCACTTCATGTGATGTGATAACTATCACATCACTTCAAGTATAAATTGGTATTCTCTTAGTCGATTCATATGATGTGATACGACAAATGACAGAAACTGTACATATCTGGCAGCAATAAAAATATCCTTACAACTGACGTAATATTTGACATTTATAGATCTATCACTTACAAATTTCAGGTGATGAATATATCATTTCAAGTGATGTTTAACTTTTTATACGACTAAGAGAATATGACTTCAAGTGATAGTTATCACACCAAGCGATAAACATCACTTCAATCGACTAAGAGAATACCAAAATTAAAGTGATGTGATAGTTATCACATCACATGAAGTGATGCGACTATGGGAATAGGGCTGTAAATATGTATTTACATTCAGACATATATTCCGTACAGGCAAGATTTACACTCAAATGACCCAAGCAAGGTTTTTTTCAAAAACACATTTGATAGGGAACTCAATAAGAAAACAGTGACTTCATGCCGTAAATATAATTCAAAGTTTTTTAAATGGAAAATCTGATTAAAAACCTTTAAGCCAAATCGCAATTCTACTCATTGAACCAAACATCCAGAGCTTATAACGAAGCGTTGAATGTACCTGACGTCCATCCCATTGAGATCCGCCAGGTCACTGAGGAGAGAACCTCTGTCCATCTGCTTTGCGCTAGACGGGGACAGGTGCAGAGTAGTTGAAGTACAGTTTCTTCCTCTTCTACATCCTCACAGCTTCTACAGTAATCTTTCGAGGAGACTCCTAGTCTCCGCGCATGCTGACCTATGAGACAGTGTCCTGTAACAACCTCCACGATCATACTAATATGGCGGTGCCGAAGTATTAACAGCTGTCCAGTTCTTACCTGATCTAGTTTTGGCCAAATCGGCTTGGTTATAACACATGAGGTACCATTGGACCATCTGTAGTTAGCTGCTTTCCAAGCTTCTTCCTGAAGCAAGAGTTTGCATGTAGCGGGCGAATTTTCAACATTTGCCTTACTTGGTAAAGTGAGGCCATTTGACCCTGACCGGGGAGTTAATCTGCCTTTTCATTCCCCGCAACACTGAAGTGCCCTGGCACACACTTTAAGTGGATGTTGAACTGATCTGCCATCTCGTTAAGAGATGAGGGAAAACTCTGGGCTACTTTCGACGCAAGGAGGTAAGATCGTAGCGTTTCAATAGCGGCCTGACTGTCTGTAAAAATGCGAATATCCCTTACAGATACTATATTTTACCTCAACCAATCCACGGCCTCCATTATCGCGGAGACGAAAACACCCCACCCAACTCTACCATCCATTTTTGAACCATCCGTGAAGAAGTTCAAACTTCAGGGTTTAACATCTCTTCCCTCAGCCAGTCCTCTCTGGAGGGAATATTAGTAAGCAACCTTTCCTCAAAAGATGGTAATGGAATCATATAATCGGTGGTAGCTGGGATGCCTCTGTTACCCAAAATGGATGAGCATCCTTTATTATTACAGGTCCACATAGAAATGTATTTGAGCCCTTTAGCTGTGCTCGCTGTCATTTGAATGTCCAGAATATCTAGGGGTAAGAACAGAAAAATAACTTCCAGTGCCTCGGTGGGTATGCTCCTGAGTGCACCACTAATTTACAAGGTGGATGTTCTCTGAATTTTCAACAGCAACTTTTGGTTAGCCAAGATGTTTAAGGCTGGCGACATTTAGAAAGAAAACCAAGCGCGGTTTGCACGCGCTCTCTTAAAGTACAAGGATACTTACCATAGACACCAATAGCAACGTCATCGGCATAAGCAACCACCAGTAACATGACAGTAATGACCAAGTTCCAAACTAGATGGGCAAGACTCCACCTTGCGGTGTGCCCATACCTTCTAATCTGCTAATGGAATGCCTTCACGATCCTCTCGCTTAGCATTTGATCTCATCAGACTCGACAACGCCCGAGTTATTGCCACCGGTTTAACGTTGCTGAAGGCTCCCTCTATATCCAGAAAGGTTACCAAGGAGTATTCCTTAAATTCTAGGGATTTCTCAATAGGATAAATCGGGGAGTGTGGAGCAGTTTCTACCCATCTCCCTTTACAGTACACATATTTAGATTTCGACCAACTGACTGGCGCAATAGAGCCGCCAATGTGACCATCTATTTGTCTTTCCACTATATTTAATAGAAAAGATCATAAGATTATAGCTCTAAGCTTTTTCCCGCCATAGATATAAATATTACGTTTACCTCAGTCCATTTAATGGAAATGTGGCAAAGTTTCAAGCTGAAACATAACTTCCTTCCAGGGTAGAGTCGAGTCAATAGCTTGCTGGGCATCCGCAGCAATAATGCAATCAGGTCCAGCGGACTTGTACGGCTTAAAGGTCTTAATTGCCCACACTATCTTCCTTTTACTTATTACTCGACTTTCAACGCCTGAACCGTAATAGCCCTCGTATTTCAGGCGCAAGTTCGAAGCACTCCGGAAAGTGAGTTATCAGTATTAACCCCAAAGATTCAGCACTAGTTGTGGTCCAAGAATCATCCAGTCGCTGGAAAGCTCGGGATGATAGGACTTGAAACCAGTATTTTGCATAGCCTCGCAGCCTCCGAGCACTCCTATATTTTACCACAGTAGAGCCTCCAGGCACTTATTTTGGCACTTATTATTTCATAGTTGTATGTTCTGAGGACTTCCTTATAGCAGTCCCAATTCGCAGTTTTGTTTTCTTGGCTTTTCTAAAAAGTCTTTCGCATTTTTGTCGAGAGCTTTGGAGCTGTTTCGACCACCATGGTAGCTTTTGTTTACCCAAAGGTCTTCTCAGAGTAGACGCTTCCAAAATAGCTACATGAAAAGCATCAGATAGCTTCTCTACTACGTCAGCTCATATTTAGTTGCAGGAGGCTTTGGAACCGGTACTGGCAATGAATTATGTAGAATGGTTCCAAAGCTATCCCAGTTCCTCCTGTTTCTAAAAATAGCTCTATTTGTGGCTTCTGTAACCAATTCATACCGAAGATAGCAATGATCAGAAAAGGTATGGTCAAACTATCCTTAATAAAATCTGAGACAAGCGTAATATCTAGTACCTTTTGTCTGTTCCTAGTTATACCCAAAATTACATATTTGAAGGTTAGTACTAAGAATAAAATCCAGAAGTAGCTCATCTCTCCTGTGCATTGTCTCTAAAACTTAGATTAGTTTTAACCCATATTCCTAAGACAAGTTTAGATTAGTTTTAGCGACAATGCACTGTCAGCGTCAATTTTGAGCAGCAGAGCCACCGAAACTATCATACAGTGGTATAAATTGATCTGCATTAGCCTCAGCATCAATCTACAACATCACCGCCGGGTCAGATTCTCACCAGAAAGCGAGTGTGACACTAAGTCCTCCTGGAATCCAAGTAGTGTTTCCAAGGATCTGACATCTCAGAGTTCAACGAGAGTGTTTCAATAGCGTCTTCGGACACATTGTCACACACCAACGGCCCATCACCACCAGGCAGGATATCACCCGGAGTCATCCCTCCTTCCGGTGAATCCCCAGGCTTGCTCACCACATCTTTTTTGTAAGCTTAGTGTGATGTCTCCGAAACCGAAGCTTATCACACCATTCGTCGTCGACAGAGTCTCTATCGACTCCTCATTTATAATAATTATAGCTGACTTATAATCAGCCTTTGGTTCCTCCAGCTTTGCAATTTTCCAATTGGAAGTTGGAAGATCCGGATTGCCCATTCCAAGCATCTCCAAAACCTCCATCGGATCGCTCGGTTTCGCAGGGATCCAAGCCCGACAAATTCCTTTCTATGAACTGAGTACAAGTACATATTACTGAATTTTCGATCATCTGAAGAAATTTAGTTATTAACTGCCAAACGTAATATGTTTCCTACTGGGCGATCCTTTCTTCGTGTTGGCTTTTCCCAAACTGAACCCGACTATTTCAACTAAGGCTCCAAGAATTTTGATAGAATTGGTGAACAAGTGCATCGTTCAGATTAAGGCCCGTTGAAAAGTTTCCACAAATTCCAATTCGGTCATTTTGAAAGCGCCCGAGTCCGATAAAGAAACATAATGTCTGTCTTTACCAATGGTATCTCGAGAGTGACTTGTCAGATTTGGAAGTTATTTTCGCTGATGCTGATGTCAGGATTGAGTTGGCCGTTGAGTTTGCGGTTGAGTTGTGGGTTGAGTTAGGTGTCATTTGCTGGTTGAGTTCAGGTTCAGTTTGGTTGAGTTGGGATTGTGTAAGGGTTTAGTGAGCAGTTCAGTTGGGAATTTATTTGTCTATTGAATTGACGGTTGAATTAGAGTTAGCTTGAGTTAAGTTATTGTAGGCCTGTAGTTTTTAAGACCATTTTAATTTGGGAGTTGAATTGGGCGTGAGTTTGCAGTTAATTTGTAGGTCGAGTTAAGGTTGAGTTGGGATTGCATTAGAGTTGAGTTGGGGTTGAGTTGGAGTTGAGTTGGGATTGAGTTTAGTAGGAGTCAGCGGTTAACCTAGGAATTTATTTCGGGTTGACCTGAGGGTTGAATTGGAAGTTAGCTTGAGTTGTTAGAGTTCTTATACGAATGTAGTTTTTCGAGTCGCGTTGATTTGAGAATTTAATTGGTAGTTGAGTTTAAGGAAACGTTGAGTAAGAGGTTGAGTTAGATTGAGTTAAATTCTCAGACACATGCGGTTTTCGGACCGTGTTGTTTCAAGGATTGAGTTTGGGGTTGAGGTGAGGGTTGAGTTGGGAATAGTGCTGGATTTGAGTTGAGATTGAGTGTGGGGTTCAGTTGCGAATTTATTTGGGGGAGAGTTTTGGGTTGAGTTGCAAGTTAACTTGAGTTGATTTCATGTACGCATGTATTTTTTCGAACCATTTCCATTTGGAGATTGAGTATGGCGTTCTGTTTAGGGCTCACTTTGCGGTTGAGTTGGGGTGGATTATGTTTGGGTTGGGGTTGAGTTGGAGTTGATCAGCCGTTTGGTTGAGGATTTATTTGGGGGTTGGATTGAGATTTGAGTTGGAAGTTAACTTGATTTGCTCTGAGTTGAGTAAAGTACGCATAGCTTTTCGGACCGTGTAGATTTGAGGATTGAGAAAGGCATCTGGTTGAAGGTTGTGTTGAGGGTTGAGTTGTGGTCTAGTAGGGTGTTCAGTTGGGGTTCAGTTGGAGATTTATTTGGGGATATATTTGGAGGTTGAGTCAGGGGTTGAGATGGAGCTTGATTAAGTCGAGTTCTTGTAAGCGTGTAGTTTTGGCATCATGTTGACTTAGGGTTTGAGTTAATCATTGATTTTGCAGTTGAGTTTAGGGTTTAGTAGGGGTTGAATTGAACATTTAGTTGCGATTGAGTTATGGTTCAGATGGTTGAGTTGGATTTGACTGTGGGGATTATGTTGTGGTCAAGTAGGGAGTTTTGTATTGAGTGGGAAGTTGATTAGAGGGTTGGGATTTCATTCAGCTAAGTTCAGTTATAAATCAGTTTGGGTTGAGTTAGGGTTGAGTGAGGGGTTCCGCTGGGCAATTATTTGGGCATTGATTCGTGGATAGAGTTTGGGGTTTGGTTAAGAGTTATTTTGAAAGTTGATTTTGGATTGAATTGAAAGTTGGATTGATTTGCGATTGAGCCGAAGGTTCAATTGTAAATTGAGTTGCAGGTCGAGCTGAAGATTGAGTCAAGAGATTCAGGGTTAAGAGGTTAAGCGGTGCTTAAACATAATCTTACAATATCTTTGTAATACCAATTGAAGCCAGTGAGGTTAGTTGCTTTAGGTCTGAGCTGACGCTGTCGAACTTGGCATGAGTAAATCATTGTATAATTGGGGATTCTTGCTTATGAAACTGAACGGTACAATATACCAGGTCGCAATTTAGTTCCGCTACTAATTTTAGTCTAGATGTGCTAGTTGTGGTCCATTTTGATGACGTATCGCCTTTTAACGTAAAACGACATGTTGTGTGGTAAATTTTTGTTATTGAATTTAAAACGCCGGTTTTTTACCTAATTTTCCACCTTCTGTCCCATTTTGTTGTATTTCCTATACCTGTTTTTATCCGTGTGTTGATTTGGATTGAGTTTATTTTAGTGTTGATTGTGATTATTGAAGTAGTTTCCTGTTTTATTCCCGAATTTTGGTGGTAACAACGAGCGTTATAAGTTGTTGAATTTTTATCATTGGTGTTTACACTGGCCAATTTTTTCAAATTTATCGTGCTCTGATATTCTCCAAACTATCAGATTTTTACAATTGTTAAGAAGCTTACTCATTTCAGAAAGAAATTGAAGTTTATGTTATCTGTCAAACCTCACGGCAAGGTTGGGAAATGATAAAACAAATTAGTTTTAAGGAAAGTTGATCAAACTATTTTTTATGCATCTGGATAATTTGTACAAATGCAGGAGTCACGCTTTATAAATTTTTTTATATAAAGTAATAAGTATCCTAAATAATTTTAATTTATTTCTATTATTCCATTTTCCAAATAGTCTTGCATCAACCCTAATATCAAAACAACAAGAACAACAACAACAGGAACGCGAACGACAACAAAGAGCCGCATCCGTAGCCGAATCTCAAACACCGGAAAATCAAAAGCATCAGGCAGAAATCCAATCATCAATCAAGGAGGTCACATCAGCAATTGTGCATTACGTAAACGACCAGACAAATCGACAAACAACAACACGTAGCAGATCAGCTAGCCCAAATACTCGGTAAACATTAATTTACAGTATAGCGAAGAGCACAAACGAATCATTTTTTTTTATGTTTATTTATTATAAGTTTCATTTTGTTATTATTATAAAAAAGGTTATATTTAATTATAATTTAGAGTCTTGATTTTAGTAGCCAACCAAAAACAAAAAAAAACCATTAAAACGGAAAAATTTAATTTGTTATTATAATTTAGAAAATGTTGGTTGGAAAGCTCGTTTGTTGGTAATCGTCCATTAGAATCACCACAAACACCGGTAATAGACAATTCAGTACACGAAGGAAATCATTTGGATGGCGGCGGCAAATACAGTCGTGGTGGTGAGTCCGACGATTTATAATAATTTTTTTTTTTTTTTTTTTAATTAATTTAATTTTACAAATATTTTTTGGTTGTTTATTATAATTTAAAATATGTAATTTTCTCGTTTTAAGTTAGTAGGATTATTATCTTTAATTTATAGTTCAAGAATTTATTAATATTCTCAATTAATTATAGTCATGACTAAAACATTAATTAAATTACAACACATATATATAAAAAAAAAATGAAAACTTTTCTCCAGGATTATTATTTTAATGGTCTAAAATAAAAGTTTTCGATTTCATTGTTTTTTGACTAACTTACATTTTTATTTACTAACAAAATCACCATCCTATTTATTTGTTTGTTATAAATAGGTGAGGTTATGATTAATTAAAAAAAACAACAACAACAACAAATTAATATATTATATTTAAAATTAACAAAACTATTTAAATAATCGATTTGGTGCTTACCCTTATTATATTATACCAATCAATTTGTACATGAAATATCCATGACACACATTTAAGCTAAGACACATATTTTTTTTTTTTTTTTAATTATTACATGTTTATAATTATAATATATTCATACAGAAAATTGTTATTTTATTTAATTTTATTCATTAATCACGCAACAAATTAATGTTTTAGTTATGTTTTATGCAATTATATATAAAAAAAAATTGTTTCAAAAATGTATCACAAATTAGTATAGTAATGGTATAAAAATAATATTTATCCGATTATAACGCATTCTGTTGTTGAATAGCGGTAACAACGAATATTAAAAAATTCTTCAGCATTTTTTTATTTTTATTAATTATGTATTTTAAAAATGTTTTATTTATTTTTTATGTTATTGTAATATTTCTTTTGTTTTTTTTTTTTTTTCAATTTAATTTTCAATTATTATTATTATTATATATTCAAATATATATATTTTATATTATTATCCATATATTAATTAATTAATTAATTAAATAAACTAAATAAAATTGATGTATTTTATAATTTTTATTTTATTTTTTATTTATTAATCAATCTATTATATATAAATTTGTTTTGTTTATTTATATAAATATACAAATATTTGGATCGGTGGTGCAGCCCGAATTCAACGGGCACCGATTACTGGATTGAAATTGGTCGCAACAAATTTGATGGTGTGCTTGTAAGGTGGGCAGAAAAACTATTGTTGGCCATAAACCCAAAATTATTCCTTTACTTGCTGTTAAAATAAATAGAAAATTTATTAGGCTAGTAAATTATTGAAATGCGGTGGCGTGCTTAAAGTTTTTGGTTAAACTCACTAGACGAATCAGCGAGTTAAGCATTAAACCATTTTGGTTTTTAATAGAAGCGATTATAATCGTCAGTAAGGTCTACTTAAGCTATACAATACATTATTTTTTGATATAGCTCAAGCCTTTATGTATATACAAATGGATACGTAAACCATAAATTGCCATCCCGGAAGTGTACTACTCTTCCATTAACCTTCTACGAAGACTGGCTATAATCAATTTGTTGGAAGAAGACTCAATGCCAAAAATTATGAAAACAATTATTCAATCAATTCACATGGTTCATTGACAGAAGAGGTCACCGGTAAGGGTTTGGTTTCAAAACTGTAACGTTTTACCGTTACATTTCTCAAATCGTGTACAAAATTGTGAACGACACGAATTTCATTTAAAATAGTCTGACTCATTTGCTCTTTCAATTAAATGTTTATCCTCGCGTCTGCGTAAGCAACAGTCCATAAATTTTGGTCCAAAATTGGAAATTTTGTCAAAGATCTTGAAACCTGAAGTTAGGTATTAGCCCAATTATCGTTTGTATTGTTCCATTGTTTATAATAAAATCTAATCTCGTGGGCTTAAGCCTAAAAATTTTGCTATCCGATTTTTGCGTTACGACTACTAAGGCTGTCTTAGCCAAGAGGTTTTTTGGGAAGACTTTATTTAAGACTTGCATGTTACAATATACTGGTATTCTGATCACAGCTTTCGTGTCAAATACCAATGTTTTTCTTTTTTCGTTAGTTTTTCAGATTTAATTTATATTTTGAGATATTTTCACTATTGGAAAACCTAAACAAACACATTTGAATACATTTAAGCGGATAAATGAAAATTATGACGGTACTTTGTTGTAAAAGCAACATCATTTTGTTGTAAGTGAAATGTCAAATTAAGACAGATAATACTATTTCGTAATACCTATGACAGCTAAGACTACTGGTAGAATACAAAATGGGTCTTAACTAAGCCAAAAGTCTTAACCAACAGACATAGTCTTACCGAAGACTGTTTTTTAGTCAGTGACTGTACGTCAGAATCGGCGAGTTGGCCTACATTTTGAAAATTCGTCAAAGTGATCCAATTACGACAGTTGATAATTCTAACAATTGATGTAGGAACCTGAAATTATTGTCCCAATTATTGTTTGGATTGTTCCATTATTACCGCACTTTAATTGGAGGTCCACGATAATTTACCAAGCGTCACAAAGATTAGATCAGATGAAGCATATTTTAAACCACAGGCTTACAACAATTCAGCGATTTTTAAGGACTATTGATTGGGTCAAATTAGACGAGAATTGAGATATCAGGTCTGCTGCTTCTTGGCTCTATTGCTGAGGTGCTAAATATCTTCTCGAACAGTCCGAAGCGAAATCGGAACTCTACCGGAACAGCTGTGATGGCTGCTAAAAAACCGCCGACTTATGCGCAGGCGGTAGCTAGTGCTGTGGTCAAAAAATTGTTTGTGCGAAACAATAACCCGGAAAACTTTCTGGATACAAATAAGTTGGGAATTTTCCGGATAAGAAGTTGTCCAGATTAGTACCTCGCTTATCAGCTATCGGTACACCAGATGATCATAGTGCCGTAACTACTTACTAGCTTGTCTGTTAAAAACCGGCCGCTAATCGCCAATCCATTGTTCTCTGGGTAGACCTCAACACCTTCGAGTTTATTATTGCTTCCGACCTCTGTCTTCAGTACGTTCTTGTGAGGATCATGTTCAAGATCATCTCTGGACTCAACTTTCTCCTATCATGACTTCCATCCTTGATATAAATCAGATCAACTTGCACCATAGTAAATCAGCTCCTTTTAAGAAACTAAACAAAGTCGTAAGGCGGTGTAAGGATACAAATATCCCGCTTGTAATCCGTTGTGATGCTAATGCACTTGAAATACTTAAAAAGGCTGTGAACTCACTTTTTTTAATTTTGGCGGCGCGAAGTGATTGATATCTTTTTGTGTTTGATGTCTATTGTTCATTTAGTGTTTAACTGGAGGGTGACGAATTACATCCTAACCTCTGATTATATGTGCATTTCTTTTAAAATTGACATTAAAGACCATGGTTTAAACCATGTCATAATCGGAAATTAACCGATTGGGAACCATTCTCTTCTAAGCTTGTTTAAATTCTTGATTCTTCGATTAGTATCCGGTCGGCCAAAGACATTGAATTGCAAGCATCGGCGTTGTCGAAAGCTATCTCTGCACCTTTCGATAGTCTTTGCCCATTTGTTACTAAGCAGAAGACTTGGAACAAACGCTTCTGGTGCTCTGACCTTAAAATATTAAGGAAACAAACTAGAATGTTTAAGAATAGAGCTGAAACAACTAATCTTCAATCTGATTGGGATAGTTTCCTAAAATCCCAAAAGAATTATAAGAAGAGCTTAAGGTCCTCGAATATATTGTAGAAACTTCTGTGAGGAAGTTAACATTATTTTTGCTGTTACTGGACTTTATGAAGCTCCTTCTCTCCTTATTTTCTCCTTTGCCCCATATAAAACTGGTGGACCTGATTGGATTTTTCCTGTTGAACTTCAGCATGGTTTTCCTCTCATTACAGATCAGTTGCTACACCACTTCAGGGATTGTATTGCTTTTGGTTCTGTTCCACCTTCTTCGAATAAGACTAGATTGATATTTATCCCGAAACCTGGAAAGTCAGTCTTTATACTTACCCTAAGGCAATTCGACCCATTACACTATCCTCAATCTTTCTGAAAACATTAGAAAGAATGGTGGACAGATTTATACTTACACAGTTGGTAAGTCTTGTGAAACGTAACTGGTGAAAATCTAAAGATCGTTCAACAGCAAAGAGTTTCTGTGGGTACTTTTCTGGATGTTGCTGGAGCTTTGACAGTACATCATTTCATTCGATTACTGAAGCCTGCAATAATTTTAGTATTGACCATACGATTATCAAATGGATCAAATCTATGCTTAGATCTCCCATCGTTGAGACTGGTTTGGACAGCTTTAGCTTTCCAGTTTCTGTCAGAGTTACCAAAGGTTATCATCAGGGAGGTGTAGCCTAGCCTCTGTTGTGGTTTCTATGCTGACGATCTTATTATTACGGTTGCTGCAACATGCTTTACTTATTTTGGAGGAGTAGTGCGTTGACAAGGGTTTACATGAAAGCGCACCTAAAACTGTTTCTGTTGTTTTTACTAAGCATAGACATATCGACGATGTATATCTATTCCGTCTCTTTGTGTGGTCACAGAATATCAGATTGGACTACGGTAAACATTTTGGTGTTATCCTAGATAGTAAACTTTCATGAAAGAATAACCTGGATGCTAAGTTTCGCTTGAAATGCGTTGGGCCTGGAACTTTTTCAGAAAAGTTGTCAGCCGTAGATTAATTTTTAATAAATATAGCTCTATGGTAGTGAATTGTGGCTAGAATGTACGGTGAATCCAGTTTTGCTTTTTGCCTAATAACAAATTTGAGAAGGGCTAGCTCTAGCCCCTCTGGTAAATTCTGGTAAAATTAAATTGAGGGAGAAACTCTATAGGCTCCGGATATAGCAGCTCGAGGGCTTGTTTTTTTTTCTAAATAACAAATTGGTCTTTAATTGATCATACGGTTCATCACGTTATGGTCATTGTTAATAAGCGAGATTGGGTGGAATTCTATAGGTGTTCGCGCTTTTATATTTTTCGGGATCGAAATTATAACAGCTCTTTTCCACTGATGTGGAAAAGTTCGTTTGGACCATATGGCGCTAAATATGTTGAAAAGATGGATTTTATTGGGAGAAGTTAAATTGTTAAACATTTTGTTTGTGATCAGATTTACGCCTCTTTTGAGAGCTACGCTTTATCAGTGGAGTCGAAATAGCTGTTCTAATTTCGGCCGATAGCAGCTTGTGTTAAAATTGTTAAAATGTTTGAGTATTGCTCTACAATGTCGTTCATGGGCTGGTCTAGCGAAATATTCCTAATATTGGCTAGATCAGAATTTAAATACCAGTCTGCTTTATGTTCCTTCCATTGTTTGCCTTTTCGAATTTTGTGGTGAGAAAGTATTGGTAGTCAATATAACTGGAAAATGGGCTATGAGCATTGAAATCTGCTACCGCGACAGTAGCTCTCGAAAGCGCAGAAACTAACTGCATAAGGGACTGAAGGTTGATGGTGATGGACGGCGAGATGTAAATTGAGCAAATCGTTATTAATGAACCGGCCAAGTCTACAAGATGCAATTTACAAATTTGTAATGATCTGGAGAGGAATGAATGCTAGACAATTTCTAATTAGTAAAGTCGCTCCTCCGGAACCAGAAAGGTCCAGTGGGGTATTTGTAACTACGGTACATCCCATCAGCTTAGGTTTATGTGTCGGTTTAAATTTAGTTTCGTTTAGTGCTAAAACCATAGTTCCAATGGAGCAAGTCGTTACAAGCATTATTCGTAGTTGTCATGGCGCAGTAACTCTACTTTAGCTGGGCTGAGATATGAATAATCCTTGTTACTGTGACTTACTTGGCTTTTGTACAAATAATTTTGTATTGGTTGAAATTTGAATCGTTCGGATTTTCTTAAGTTTGTATTTGTGATGTTGTTTTTGTTGAATGTTTGACTGTCTTTGTTGGTGCGGTTGCAATAGTTCTGATGATTGAAATTGTTGATTTTGTTATAGTGGTAATGTTACGTTCTCTTCTTGTAAATGTTTTTTGAGAAGCTTTCTATGATTTATTGTTTATTGTGTGTTGTTCTTATGTGTATGTGAGTATTTATGTAGGGTTTTGTGTCTTTCTGAGGTAAAAGGGGTTGACATTTTGGTATTTATTTTGGAGATGTTGATTGCTGCTGTTGGTGTTGCTGTGACAGCTGTTGGGGTTGTATCTGTTGCTGTATTTGTGGGTGCTGTTGATTTGGGTGAACACGTGTTGGTTTGGATTGTGACTGATTCTGTACAGTACAATTTCCTTTTAGGATACTGACGTAGGATCCTTATGCCGGACTTGTAAAGCGTGTGTCCTATAATATTGCGTTCTTGCTTCAAAGTATGTGATACGATCTGTTGTTCTAATTTCCTTTATTTCTGCTTCTCTCTCATAATGGAGTTTAACTAAGCAGAGCTGGAAACTTGAAAATAAAATACGGATGATTCCAGATTAATTTTTATTTTAAAAAACCTTTACTTTTGCTTCTTTTAGGTTGTGTCACTTGAAGAAGATATTATTGACTCAAGTGAAGTTAGCTACAATAGTTAAATACAGTGAAACATATGAAATGATTCGAATGCGTTCAATGCTTATTTCCAATACTCCCCCTCATTTGAATCATCAGTTAACTCCACATGCATCCCGAAGAACATTGACACGAGGTCCCGCCAATGGTTTTGTCAACAAATCTGCCACCATAGTTTCCGTAGGGCAATATTGGCATGTAACAATACATTTGTCGATGTAATCCTTGATAAATGCCTCTCGAACATCAATATGTTTGGTACGTGGCGACAATTTCTACTCCTTAATGAATTTCAAACAACTTTGATTGTCTTCGAAAATTGTTGTCGGTTTTTCAATGCGTTGATCGAAATCATTGAGTAAACGGCGAATCCAATTCGCCTCTTGACATGCTTCAGGCAACGCAACAAATTCTGCTTCCGTTGATGATAACGCAATGCAATCCTGTCTTCGACTGCACCAACTGAGAATACCGTTACAATACTTGAATATGTAACCAGATTGTGACTTTCTGCTTGCACGATCATCAGCCCAACTTGCATCTGCATATCCGATTAACTGATCCGTACCATCACTTTTGCCAAGTGACAATTGCAAACCGGCAGTACCCTTGAGATACTTTAATAGTCGTTTCAATTCGTTCCAATTCTCCTGGTTTGGACTGGACATATTTTGTGCTAGAATTGAAACTGCTTCCGATATGTCAGGTATCCGTATCTCCTCCTTCACCATATCCAACTGATAATGGAACTGAGGACTCCTTTGCATCAGACATTTGGAAACCCTTTAGTAATTTTCCAATGTAAGCAGTCTGATTCAACGTGTAATAGCCATCTGCTTCCTTCTTGACTTGAAGACTCAAGCAATCCTTAATCTCTCCCAAGTTCTTAATCTTGAATTTCGAACTTAAAAACGTTTCGCACTTGGAGATTATCTCGTTGTTTTCACCAGCAATGACCACATCGTCAACGTAGATTAATACGTAGCATATTTTTCCATCAAGTTTGTAGGTGTACAAGCATGGATCATTATTGCTTTGAACAAAACCGAAATCGATGAGAATTTGATGAATTTTTTTGTTTTAATTACGCGCTGATTGCTTTAGACCATATAAACTCCGTTTTAGTAGACACACTAAATCTTCGCCGCCTTCAACTTTGAATCCTGGAGGTTGTCTCATGTAAATTGTTTCAGACAATTCACTGTTGAGAAAAGCCGTTTTCACATCTAGATGATAAACCTTCATGTCCTTGTTTGCTGCCACTGTAAGCAATGTTCGAAAAGTAGTTTGACGAACAACTGGAGCAAACACCTGATCATAGTCAGTACCGTATTTTTGCGAAAAACCTTGAGCAACAAGCCTTGCCTTGTGTCTGAATACTTTTCCATCTGAATTGCACTTTAGCTTGTAAATCCACTTGCAGCCAATGACTTCTCCATCAATGACTTCATCTCATCTGTCATTGCTTGAATCCACAGCCTCTTTTGATCACCCTTGATAGCTTCTACGTAGCACTTTGGTTCTTGAATGACTGAACTCACCACGTTCATTTCTTCAATAAGTTTCTTTGGTGGAATTTCTTTGTTAGCACGTTGTGATTGTCTAACAGTTTGCTCTTCATCTTCATTCTGAACGTGATCTTGTATTGGATTCTCTTCCTGAATTTCCTCATCGACTAATTCCTTTTGCACCTGATCATTTTCTGCATCTTCAAAGTTGTTCAACTCTGAATTGTCGATAATTTGTTCCTGTTGATAATCTTCGCTGGACTTGATAGGTAACAAATGGCCCCTTTCGACGAACTGAACATCTCAACTAACTGTGACTCGATCGGTTTCCGGACTGTAACAACGATATGCCTTTGATTCGTAATCATAACCGACCAGCACTGCTTTCACACCCTTTGAATCGAATTTGCGCCTTCTTTGTTTTGGTACATGCATATAACATTCTGATCCGAATTTTCTGAAGTATTGCACATTCGGACTTTTCTGGAACCAGCCTTCATATGGCGTTGTTTCTCTACCCTTTGTTGGCAAACGATTCTGGACTTAGTTAGCCATCCTTACAGTTTCGCCCCAAAACTTTTTCTCTAGACTTGGGTCAATTAGCATGCAGTGAGCCATTTCTACCAACGTTCTGTTTTTGCGTTCCGTTGTTCCGTTTTGTTGAGGTGTGTACGTAGTAGTTCTCTGGATTTGAATTCCGCTCGACTTTAAATAATTCACGAATTCATTACTGATGTACACTCCTCCTCGATCTGTACGGATGTATTTAGGTTTCTTTCCGAATTGAACCTTTACCATCGCAATATATTCCTTGAATTTGCTGAAAACTGATGATTTATTTGCGATTATGTAGCTGACTGTAAATTTTGAGTAATCATCTATGAATGTCACAATGTAACGATTACCTGATCGTGTGGTCGTTTGCATCGGACCACAAACATCCAAATGAATCAGATCCATGACTACAACTGCTTTATTACTCGACTTGACCGGAAACTTGATTCGAGTAATTTTTCCTTCGAGACACACTCTGCACTTGGAGTTGATTTCGCAATCCGCTGTACACTCGCTAAAGTTGATGCCTTAAACCAAATTTCGTTTCGCCAATGATTTCACAACTTTGATGTCTCTATGGCCTAGAACCTTATGCCAATAATGTATGCAGCCATTGGATTCCTTTTCGACCGAGTAAACTTTGTGAGGTTCCTTTAGTCTGTAAAGTTTACCGCTGATTTCGCAAACTGCAATTTGCCGACTGTTTTCCCTTATTTCACACTTGTTGCCCTTGAAATTTACTTGAAAACCTTTTTCCGTTAGCTTTTTGACTGAAAGTAAATTTCCCTTGATATCTGGCATTAACAAAACGTCTGTGATTCTTACTGGAACACTTTGATTTTCCTCATTCAGAAAATCAACTTTAATTGTGCTGTTAATTGTTGACCACTTGCAACGCTTACTTTATCACTACAATTCATGTCGATATTGACGAAAATATCCTTAGAACTGGCAATGTGACATGTGGCACCTGAATCGACAATCGAGCCATCACCTACTTGATGTGTCACAAACAGTTTTTCTGTTTCATCTTTCGCTAGATTCGCCTTCTGATTACTACCTTCCTTTTTGTTGAGCCAGGCTTTGTATTTTCGACAATCCTTTTTGATGTGACCGCTTCTTTTGCAAAAATAGCACTCAAACTTTTTATTTTCACCTTTTTGCCCTTTCGTTGCTCTGTGATGTGTCAACTTTTAATGCAGTGTCATCCGTTGTTCCGCCTCGATCCATTCTTCTTTTGAATTCCGCGAGAACCTTTGATTTAACCAACGTGAGTGTCAATTCACTCTCTTCTTTACCTTCGAGCGCCGTTACCAAACCATCGTAGCTTGGTGGCAAAGAAGCCAACAACGTATCACTCATAAAAAATTCCGGACCAAAATCTGCACCAAGCGCCAATAATTTTCGAAACAGCTCGTTAATGGAATTCACGTATTTTTCCGCATCTCTGCCTTCTTCAAGCCGCTGTTGCATGAATAACTTCAAAATGTGCACACGATTGCTTGATGTGTTTGATTCATACGTTTCCTAAAGAATTCTCCATGTATTTCTTGCTGAATCTGCACCGATGATGTGACGAATTTGATCGTCTTCTACATTCAATGCAATTGTTGAATGTTCCTTTTCATCATTTGCTGTCCATGCTGCTGTAACTAGTGCTGGTTGTACCTCATTGATAACTGCCCAGAAACCTTATTCCTTAAGACGCATTTCCATTTTGTATTTCCATACAAAATAATTTGTTCCGTTTAGCTTTGAAATGCTGTATCTTGATTCAGCTGACGCCATCCTTTTCCGTATGTGAATTTCACAACACCGAAAAATCAATTTCACTTTATCCAATTAATCTGCCTTATTTTTTCGAAATATCCGTATTCTTCATCCACTGGGCCAATAACCAACGGATGATTCCAGATTAATTTTTATTTTAAAAAACCTTAACTTTTGCTTCTTTTAGGTTGTGTCACATGAAGAAGATATTACTGACTCAAGTGAAGTTAGCTACAATAGTTAAATAAGGTGAAACATATGAAGTGATTCGAATGTGTTCAATGCGTATTTCCAATACTTCCAACTCGCCCTCAATCTTCTTTTAAAACCACACCCTTTGAGTTATTTAGATAGGAATGTTCTGAAAACAACACTGGTGCTAGACAGATTGTGTTTTGGTTAATAACAGCAACTCTCCAGTTTTAGTGTGTATTACTTACCACAGCCAAGTCGAGAGCTTTCTGGATTACAAAAGGAGAAAATCCATAAAGATTAGTCTGTATTATACTCGCATTATAGATATTCATAATATTCAAAATTTCTTTTCTGATTTGTGTCATTGTTCAATTCATTAGGTCTCATCAAAGAGGAAGCCACGTATGATGCGAATAAATCACGAGATCCGAAAGGATATGGCTTTATGTTATCGAAGATGGTTGGAAGCCGTCGTCCCAAACATATCTCAGAGGGAGCTTTGCCCGTTGTACTATGTGATGTGTTGAGCTGAGCATCGAGGTCTTCGTTATCCTTCTCGCTTGACTTCGTTCGTCGTTTAAATGTTTGAATGAATCTGGGTGGTATGGCGAGAACGTAATATGTTTCATTCCCTCCTTCTCACCAAATATTTTGAATTCGTGAGACGTGAACGAGGGTCTATTGTCACTAATGATTACTTGAGGGGCTCCATAACGAGCGAACAAACTGGTAAGCACTTTCTAGTAGTATAGAGTTCTACCCATTTCGAAAGTGCGTCCACTACAACCAGAAACTGTTTGTTTTTAAAAGGTTCCGCGAAATCGATGTGAATCCGTTCCCAGACGCGTGCTGGAACGTTCCCTATGAGTATAATGGCACTTCTTGTTAACGGTTTCGGTTCTCTTGACAACTTTGGCATCGTTTAACGAAGTTGTCAATGTCCTCATCGAGTTTTGGCCACCATATGTAATACCGAGTCATTGCACGCATAGCTACAATACCTGGATGGCCGCTATGTAGTCGTTGGAGTGCGGCTATACGTAATGATGCAGGTAGCACCATTCTTCCTTGCCACATGAGGATATTGTTTTCTACAGACAGTTCGTCTTTGCGCTGTAGAAACGATTGGAATTGTGATTGTTGGCACATCTGTTGTATCCATCCTTGTTTCACTGCACTAATAATGCGAGAAACCTCCTTGTCTTTATTGGACTCGACTGAGATGCTTTTCTCGCAGAACTGGAGGTCATCCATCTTTGCTTTGCCAATGTAGTTGACGTCGTCTTCAATCTTTTGCCTGTCGGAGTGTGGTTCTTCTGTTGTAGTCGGCATAAGTGATGAAAAATCGGCAAAAATGTTTAATTTTTCCATGCCCGGCAATGCTCATCGAATTAAACGATTATTAACGAGTTTAGGCAAATTGCGATTCCTGCCAAATATGTGCGTCAACGGTTCGTGGTCTGTGACTATTGTAAAATGTGTACCCTCTAGGAATCTGTCGAACTTTTGTACCGCAAAAATGATTGCAAGTGCTTCTTTGTCAATTGTGCCGTAATGTAACTGAGCACCTGATAATTTTCTTAATGCAAACACAATCGGTAAGTCAATTCCGTCGCTGTTGCGATGACTAAGGACAGCACCAATTCCTTTGTCGTCCATTTGAAACGTTGATTTTGCCCTGATAGTGTGTGTAAATCAGATGCTGTGCCGTGCAATTTCGGTATAAATCGCTCGTAGAAATTTACAAGCCTCATAAATGAGCGTAACTCTCGGGTGTTCGTTGGTGGACTGGCTTTGATTATGGCGTCCAGTTTGTCTTTTGTTGGGAAAATTCCCTCTTTGTCGAAGCGATGTCCTAAGTACAACACTTCGTTCTGGAAGAAAATGCACTCTTGTTTGATCGGGAAACCCGGTTGTTGTAATCGTGTGAGTACTTCTTTTTAATTGTGCATGTGCTCGGCGTCGGTTTTTCCTGTGATAGCAATATCATCGAAGTATATCGCCACTGAGTCAATATTTGATAATAATTTTTCCATGTGTCGTTGGAAAATAGCTGGAGCGTTTGCTAGTCCAAACGGTAATCGATTGTACCTGTAGTATCCCATGTGCGTTGAGATTGTGACTAAATGTTGTGACTCTGGATGTACTTCGAACTGTAGATACGCATCCTTTAAATCGATTTTGGAGAATAGTTCTCCACTAGCAAGTGTGCGCCGTAAATTATCAAATAATGGTACTGGATGTTTTTCCAATAGCAAGCAGGGGTTTATCGTAACGCTGAAATCCCCACAGATTCGTATGTCTCCGTTGCGTTTTGGTACGTTTACAGTTGGTGTAGCCCATTCTACCGGTGTTTCATTTGGATCGACTGGTGTCAAAACGCCTTTGCTGACTAATCTGTTGATTTCCCTTTCGACATTGTTCTGTATCCCGAATTTGACTTATCGGGGATCGAAGCGTTTGGGTTTTGCATCGTGTTTCAAGTGTATTTTGACTTTGTAGTCTTTGATGTGCCCCATTGTATCACTGAATAATTTGTCGTAATTTACAAACATATTTGCCAACCCTGTGTGTGTTTGGGGTGCCGGTATCATTGTATGTGATTCTGCGTTTGTGAATGTTGAAAGCTTCGCACCATGGTAAATTAAACAAAAACGGGTTTGCCTGTTTCATGACAATTACTGGTAATTTGAGTGTTTCGTTGTTGCAGGTTACGTGTATATCTGCCTGACCCAGAGTTTGTAATTGATGACTGCCGTAAGCCATCAGTTTAGGTGCCTGTATTAGCGTTGGTTGATCTATTTGTTTCCAGAGATGTTCATCGATGATGGAATGTGATGCACCAGAGTCGTAATCAAATGTAGCTTTAATTCCATTGACGTGAATGTCAATGCGCTTACTTGTTTTAGTAATATGATTTATAGTGTAAATGAAAACACTGCCATCATCACTGTTATTGCTGTTACTGTCAGCTGTGGTCGTTGCCGCCATTTTGTGAATGTTTCCCGACTTATGTGGATCACCTTTGATGGGTGTTGCAGTTGTGGTATATCCACTGTTCTTTTGTAGTTGATAAATTTGTGCTCTGCCCGTTTTAATGCAACATGACGCATAGTGACCACTTCGCCTTTGTTTGTGTGTCCATGTTTCGATGTTTTTTTTCCGTGTACTTTATTAACACTTTCTTGATTTCCGCTTGTGGCATTGGGTTTTAATGCGTCGTTTTCTGTTCGTTCTCGTGACTGCACCACTTCGAAAACTTCTTTAAATGTCACTTCGCCCATCGTCTTCATTTCTTCATTTACAGCGTTTCTGACTGTACATGTTGTTTTCAGATCCGGCCATCTCTGTCGAAGTTCGATTTCGGCATGTTGATGACGAATGCCAGTTGCGAAACGATCGCGTAATTGACGATCGAGATTCTCAAAATCACAGTCACGGCTAATTGCACGTAATTCGTTTGCATATTGTTCGAAGGTTTGTGTTTCTTTGCGCGTACAATGCCTTAAATCGAGTCGTTTTGTGTGTATACAAATTAATGAAACGATCGATTATTGTTTTATATGTGTTTTGTTCGAACGGTGTGGTGGTATCCGTAAAAGACACTTTAAGTTCATGATGAGTGTCCGGTGACAATGAACACAGGAATAAATCGCGTTTTGCGTTCACGTATAGTTCTGTGTTAGAACTATTAAGTCCTCTCATGCGACATTGCGCCTCGAAGGCATCCACAAAATTTTCTGCCGATGATGTTGAAGATGCGACATATTTCCTTTTCATTTAAGTTTTGCGGAGTTTGTTGTTGGGTATCTGTATCTCGATTTTGTCCCCGTATCACTTGTCCTACTGTTTCCATAAGCGTGGCGTTATTCCGGCTGATCAATTCCCCAAATTGTTCAAATTGCTCTTTATCCATTTTGTTAATGGAGGAAATAATTCGTGAATATAAATCCTCGTCGCCAGTATGTTATGTTTAGTGTTTCTAAACAAGATATTGTTCGTAGATTAGAATAATAAGTGTGGATTAATATTCTTTATTAATATTTAGAATTACATGTGTCTGTTCGTGTACAGGAAAAACTCAGAATACCTTTTATACTTTTAAAGCTGGCTTCACATGACTCTATTGAGCTTCAGTCCATAAGTTTTGACCAAAATTGCAATAGTTGATATCTCTTACAATCGCTCTAGAAACCTGAAACTATTGTCCTAATTATCGTTTGGATTGTTTCATTATTTCTACACTTTTCTAACAAAATTGATTCTAATGGAAATTCCATGAGGTTTAGGCCCGTAAGTTTTAGCCCAAAATTGGAAAATGCACCAAAGTGATCCGAATGTCACGGTTGATATCTCTAACAATCGATCAAGCAACCTGAAATTATTGGTTCGTTATGAAACGTTCGTTGTCAAACTTTTGACACAAAATTGATTTTATTGGAAATCTCATGAGCTCTAGCCCAAAAATATTGGCCCAAATTTGGAAACCTCGTCAAAGTAATCCGATTACTTTGGTTGATATTCCTAACAATCGATCTTTTTTGGATTGCTCCATTATTTCTACACTGTTCACTTAAAATTTTATTGGTAACTTCATTAGCTTTTGCCCATAAGTGTTGGCCCAAATTTGGAAATTTCGTCAAAATGATCCGATTGCGATAGTTGTTATCTTTATCAATCGATCAAAAACCTGATATTATTGTCCCAACTATCGTTTTGGTTGTTGCATTATTTCTGCACTTTTCAAACAAAATTGATGATATTGGAAATCTTATGAGCTTCAGCCCATATGTTAGGTTAGGTTAGGTTTGGTTTGTTTTGGGTGGCGGTCCACTAGGATCAGGCATAGACACAAAAAATGGTCCGTAACCATACCACGAATAATTGTTCCCTCCAACTCATTGGAACCAATTTGAGCTGTTAACAAAGGGCTGGATACTCCTGACGACCATCCTACAGAGGTCCATCAGGTCTTTGAAGAGGGGTGCCCCTAGAAACTTTAGTCTGTTTCGTGCCAGACGAGGGCAGGTGCAAAGAAGATGAAGTACTGTCTCTTCCTCCTCTTCGTCCTCGCAACTACGACAGTAGTCATGTGAGAAGACACCAAGTCTACCCGCAGGCCTCCCTATGAGACAGTGCCCCGTAATCACTCCAACAACCACACTGATCTGACTTCGTTGAAGTGACATCAGCTGTTTGGATCTCGTCAAGTTCAACTTTGGGCAGACCTGCCGAGTTATTACGGAAGAAGTGATACTTGACCATCTGTCATTCATCAGCTTGCTAGCTTCTTCCTGAAGTAGCAGTTTGTGTACCGCAAGAGGCATTTCAATATCCTTTCTGCTTTCTGAGAAGCGGTCCATTGTACCACGTCGAGCCAGTTCATCGGCGTTTATATTCCCTGTACTTATGAAATGTCCTGGCACCCATAAAATGTGGATGTTGAACTGATCTGCCATCTCGTTAAGAGATGAGAGACAATTCTGGACTACTTTCGACGTGAGGTGGTGTGATTGAAGCGCTTTAATGGCAGCCTGACTGTCCATATATATGCGAATATCACAAACTGATATTACATTATATCTCAACCAGCCTACGACTTCCTTTATGGCAGTTACTTCAGCTTGAAAAATGTTACAGTAGTCGGGGAGACGGAAGGAGAGATTTAACAGAAGTTCCTCGCAGTACACTCCAGCCCCGACTTTCTCATCCCGTTTTGAACCATCAGTGAAGAAGTTCGGTGGCCGAGATTTACCCCTAGGACTAGAGCCCAGTATCGCTTCATTAAAAGCGCTGGACAACTCGTCCACCAAGCGAGTGGTCGTACTCTCCAGTTTAATAAACTAATCGCCAGAAAGCTTGAGACAAGAGTAATATCCAATACTTCCTGTCTATTACTAGTTATAAAGGTCGGCTTATTGCCTATGTTACATATATGAAGGTTAGTACTTAAAATGTAATCAAGGAGTAACTCACCTCGTTCATTTGTGTCCGTACTTCCCCAGATTGTGTGATGAGCATTTGCATCACTCCCAAGGATGACTCCAACCTTGTGCTTCTGAGCCTCCAAGATTAGCTCACCTAGAATGATTGGTGGAGTATCTACTTCATCATAAGCTATACTAGCCAGAGGTTTCGTTTATCGACCTGAAATTTGATAACAGAAAGCAACTTATATTATTTTTAATGAGAATGCACGACCGAAGCTTTCCTTCTTTTTTCGCGTGCATTAATCTATAATAGGGAGTCTTGAGCCCAAGTACCCGATTTTTAGTGATCCAAGGTTCCTGGATCAAGACGACATCTGCTGCTTCTTTCCCAATTTTTAAAATTAGAGCAGCTGATGCTGCCTTAGAGTGGTGAAGGCTGACTTGAAGAAATGTCAGTGTCATCTCTACAGCCTCTTCTCCACCACAGTAAAATTAGAGTCATCCCCTGATGAGAAGTCCTCTGAGAGCCTCTTTAAAGACTCCATGGACGTTGACATCTCCGTGTCCGTGGAGAGAATTTTCGCTTGGCTCGCTACCTCCGCGCACGCAGATGAACTATCAAGCACCGCGGTAGTTTCTGAAGATGATTTCGGAGCCTCCGGCTTGTCCGCGTCCTTCTTGTACACCTTGAGTGTGACTGCACTGAAACCATAGTTGATTAAACCGTTGGTTTTTTCCAGTGCAGTCAGTGACTCCCTGTTTGAGATGATAACAGCTGCCCTATAGTTAGCCTTTGTCTCCTCGAGCTTAGCAACTTTCCAGTTGTACGTTGGCAACTTCGGGTTGCCAACCTGCAACAACTGGAGTATCACCTTTGGATCACTAGGCTCCGAAGGGATGTTCATCCTAGCTCTTGGTCTGCAGGGGATCTCCTCCCTATCAATCACAGCAAGGCTGGCTCCGGGCCATACCTCGCCAAGTCCCCCCACTGCCTTCTTATAAAGCAGCAGGGACCTCTGATCTCCACAGGCAGTCAGTTTCACCTGATTCCTGTGCCAGCCTGCATCCCGATAAGTCGGAGCAGGTCCTGGATTTTCCGACAGGACTTTCAGGTTGGTGGTGGCTAAGGCCCCTTCCACCTTCCCTTAATTGGCGGGCGTGATACTGCCATCCTCTTGGGATTTGTCAATAACTGCCACAACCAGCTGATTCTTGAGGACCTCATTAAAAGGCCTCATAGCGGAAGCATGGAGTTTTGTTCGCTTTGTGATCTTAGGACTTTCCTCCTGAGATTTATTTCTTTTAAGCTGTGAGCCAGCTGAAGGGCCTTCCGACTTTTTCTCGGTGATTGTTTTTGCCCACGCAAGCGTGGATTTGTCCTTATCCGTTCTATCTTCTGGCGAGATGTTATTTATCTTAATCAGGGCCCTCCAGGCCTTCGTAACCAGCTTCGTTCGTGCTTTGGTTCTGCTTTGTATTTCTATACTCAGATTTGGTGATCCGAGTGGAGGGACCAGCCTCGCTTGAGCTTATGTCCCGTTGTTTATTTGTAGACTTAGAGTCAGGCCTACAGACCCAAGTCTCGTTGTCCACATCTTCCGCTTTTTTTAGAGAGCCGGATTCTTTTTGTTGTTTTTCGTTATTATGAAGATCCATAATTGTTCCCACGAGTAGCGGAGAAAGAAGTGTCCATCTGTGCAGAGATCCGCAGTAAATAGATAAGGCTACTTAATCCGGAGGGCGCCAAGTATCCGGATCCACCGTTAGCGACTGAGCTAGTTTTAAAGCTGGGCCTCCAGTCTGGTCGATTATCGGCACGGTAGGATTAACACCTTAACCCAGCCCAGCGATTTGTTTAAGGTTGACTCCTTAAGCGCCGTTTTTTAGCATAGAAGCCAAAGAATCAGCAATCTAGTTACCAGCGGTCATCACGTAGAGGTAACACGAGTACTTGTGGAAGTTGCAAGTTACGGAGCTGACCGCAAGTCCCAACTTGAATCCCCCGAGCAACTTCCACCTGTCCACAAGCCCATAAGTTTTGCCCTAAATTTGGAAAATTCGTTAAAGTGATCCGAATGTGATGGTTGATATATCTAAGAATCGATCTAGAAACTTAATTTAATGTCTCAATAATCATTTGCTTATTGCTTCACTAATTTTACACTTTTCACACTAAATTGGTTTATTGAAAATCTCGTGAGCTTTTGCCCACAAGCTTTAGTCCAAAATTGCAAAATTCGTTATGATCCAATTGCGGTTGATGTCTCTTACAATCGAAATTGGATTTTGAAATTATGTTCCAACTTTTGTTCAGATTCTGTCACTATTTGTTCACTTCTGAAACAAAATTCATTTTTTAAAAATCTCACGAGTTTAGGACCTCAAATAATTGTACCATTAACGTTTGGAGTATTTGGTTATTTCTACACTTTTTAAATAAAATTAGATTTCTTGAAAATTTCATGAACTTGCACATTCGTTCAAAATTAAAAATTCGTTAAAGGATCAATCACGTTTTGTCAAAATTATCACATGGAACCATGTTTGTTTGAAGCAAACGTAAATAAGCAAGTACGCCACCGCATAGTCTATTAAATTGTATTTTGATTACCCATCTGGCTAATTCTGCACCACTGATTCATTATAATAATTTTCAGAAATGCTACAAAAATTGCAAAACAAAAAAAAAAAAAAACGTTTTCACCCCTAAAATTACATCCCAGTATATAGCAAGGCAATAAGAAAAACAAAAAAACAATCTCTAATAATATTATTCCAAGTTTCTCCTATTCCTGCATTTTCTATACAACCGGAGAGACCATCACCTGGATCAGCAACATTGGAAGATGTTTTAGCATCATTGCTAGGATTACCATTAGATTCTCACAGGTCCTCAGGTATGAACCTGTAAGTTATGTTCCAACGAGTTTAATTATTTTAACAACAACAAAAAAAAAACAAAACAAAAAAATGTTAATACAAAAAATTAAAATTAAAGTAAACTATTAAATTAATTAGATTAAAATTAAATGAATTTATGATTGCGAGACAACAACAACAAAAAAAAAAAAAAATAACGAAAAACTAAAAATGATTCACTCAAAATTATTTTGTGTACAAAATCTCTCTCTCTCTCTCTCTCTGTTGCTCTCTAAAATATACTCTTACATTAATTTTTTAAATGTTTAATTTTTTTTTTGTATTTTATTATTTTTAATTAATTTAATTTTATTCATTAAATATTATGGGCTCTAAGTGTACAACTCCGCTTAAACAATTATTAATTTTAATTAATTCTTTATAATTATGTTGCTTTAAATAATAAATAAATACCGTTGATGCTTTGTTTAATACTAATTTGAGTTAAAAAAAAAAAAATTCTAGAACTTAATTAAAAAAAAAAAACGCTCAAATCAAGCCATACTGACCAGGTTATGGTTTTATCCCATTTATCCTTTTTCTCTGTATACATACTAATAATATAACCACATCCAAATTGTTATGCTTTATTAAATTAGCATATAAATACGCAATATTGTAGTACCCTATGAACCAACCTACTCTATATTACATACATACATATATACTAAATGTGCAATGTAGAATTTCTTTCTACTCTACCAACTCTCTGTTTTTAAATAATAATTTTTTCCCATTCATAAATCATTTGTTTTTTATTTAAATTAATTTTGTTGGCTTTAATTTTTAAATTTTTGGTTATCTATTTTTTTTTTTGTTTTTTTTTTTAATAATTTCCCCACTTTGTATAAATTAATTTTCACGTAATTATATTTTTGAACTACTATGGTATACTGTCTTTTATATACTTTAATCTCGTTGAGAAGAAAACAAAATTTTTTTGAAATATTAATTATTGGTATATTATAGAACTAATTTTTGTGTTAATTAAAATAATTTTTAATTAATTTTTGTATATATATATATTTTTTTTTTTTATATTGATTTGTTAATTAACATGTTGACTGAATTGGCAGAAAATATGTTGTTTAATTTTAGTTTTGTGTATTGTGTGAATTTAATTTTATATTACATTGAGTACTACTTACTAGATATCGTTAGTTGTGATGATTAAAAGCGGTATAAATGGATTTTTAACATAATTTAATTGATTGTGGATCAAGGTAAACAATTTTAATTACTAATTAAAAATAATTGAAAATCAATGTAAATATTTTGTAACTTTCTTGAAAATAATAATTTAAAATTCTAAAATTTCACTTTGTAAAGGTGTGGCGTCGATTGGCAAAATAGACTAGCTCTGAGAAGTTTTCCAGCTCTTACAAGTTCCAGTGTTAAAACGTTTGCGCTATAGTCACAAATGAAATTTTAACGTATATGTAGATAGATTACAAACTCTCGTTTAGACAAAAAATTATTTTATTTAAAATAGTTCAGTTTTGTACATGATATGTATGTTCATAATTTACATATTTTGTTCATTTACATACTTATATACTTAGACGAACTTCAATCACAAAATTAAATAAATATGTATTTCTTCAACATAAATTACAAATAATTATCGATAAATTAAAGAAAAATTAATAAACTTGTAAAGCTTAATTTTTATTAAAAAAGTCATTCAACGTAGATTGTTTAAGCTTGGAAGTTGAAGGTTTGGAAATGACTTGCAATTTGGCCTCTAATGCAAAGTTTAATAATTTTGGGTCATTTTCATTCAGAGCGTATCGTTGAATCTCTTCGAGGTGCTGTATAACAACACACCCAGTTGGTATAGCAGTGCTTATCTCATTGATTGAATCTGAGTCGCTATCACTGTTATTTGCCTCTGTTTGATTTGATGTTGAAGCAACATATATTATCAATTCAGTTAAAATTTGATCATTTTCAGATAGTGCTTCTTGGTCGATAGCTAAATGGTCCAGTGTACTATTTAAATGATCCCCATAAATCGCCCCTATCATATTTGGCAGCTTTGTTGTATGAATTGGGTCTTCATCATTTGTGTCTGAAATATTGGTAGTGTTTGTCCATGAAAAGCCTCACTTTCGAAAACATTTCGTTATGGTATTCGACTTGATATTCTCTACGGAATTTTTGATAAAATATATCGTATCCAATATATTTAATCGTTTAGATAGTTCAGACGCCTTTGTTGCGGTATCCATAACAGCCAGTAGTTTTTGAAGGAAAAGCTTCTGATCATGAAATTTAAAGTTGGCGAGGTTGCAAAGATGCAGTAGTATTTGGTGGAAAGAATATTAGCTTAACGTTAGAATAATCATTCTTTGGGTGGCATGTAGCATTGTCTAAAAATAAGAGGATCTGCTTTTCAGCTTTAGACATTTCATTATTTAGATCACGTAGAATTTCTTCAAAAATGCTGGATGTCATCCAAGCTTTCCTATTAGCATAATATTTTATCGGAAATGTTTTTAAGTCGATGTTTTTGAATGCTTTTGGTTTGGTGGCATTTCCTATAATGATTGGTTTTTTAATTGCCCCATCCATAAATACAACCAAAGCGACAGTGAGCCTGTCCTTGGCTTTTTTGCCCCCAAAGCATTTCTCCCCTTTAAGTGATAAGGTTTTGTCTGGAAGTGCTCGATAAAATAAAGCTGTTGTATCCATATTCGCAACATTTGACATATCGTAATCATTTATTATGTGCAGTTTAGTGTGCCACGAACTAACGCTTTCAGGATCAACGTCCTTAGCTTCACCTGAAATTTGTTGAATCGTAATGTTGTACCGATGTTTAAAACTGTCCAGCCATCCTGTGGACGCCTTGAATTCATGGTGGAATAGATATTTGTGCGATTTGTATTGCTTTTTCCTTTAAAATAGGCCCCGAAATAGGGACATTTTTGTTTCTTGCGGCACAAAACCATTCATACACATGTTCCCCAATTTTATCATATTTTATCACCTGTTTTATTTTAAATAATTTTTTCGGATTCACGTGAATTTAAATAACGTTGTTGAAGGTTCGTTTTATTTTGAATCGCATTATAAATTTGTGATTTTCCACATTTGAAATGAGCAGCAATATCTGCAACGGTCGAACCAGATTCTTTCATTTGGATTGCCTTATATTTTTGCTCGAGTGATATATTATTTACAGAGACTTTTTTCATTTCGAAGCTGCAATAGTCAATAAAAACATAATTAAAAAGGGCTTTCACTTCATATAAAGCAATTTAATCATTACATACATATCTTGATTTTCTAATTATGTTTGCTAAAAATCAAATCACCAGGATCATAAATTAAAAAATACTGGACAATTAAACTAAATTGTGAACTAACAAATCTATAATGATTGTCTGTATGAATTTACGTTTTTACTACATACTCATATAATTTGTGCTTCCCCCGTTTATAAAAAAACGTTTATTACTTTTGAAGAATAAAATCAACTAAAAATCATTTCATAAGGTTTGACAGCTTTTGTTTGTTTGTTATGATTTTGTTTGATTTTCTTTTAGTGTTTTCGTATTCAGTTTAATTTTTTAGTGTTCCCATATGAAAATTTAAATGGTTCATATACTATATTAGAGTTGTCATTGCAAACAATAAATCTTTAAATGTAAAATAGTGAACCTTTTGTTACTATGTTTACACCTTAAGGTATCTTAATAGGTATTTTTTTGGCTTGAAATTTTATTCCGGGTTTCTCAAGTTGAATTTATACTATTTCATGTTATTTGGATCGAAAAATCGCTCCGCCTTCCGGGTTTAACAAGTTTCCGGCAAGACCAAGTTTTATTCAGTGTAAAAATTGATGTTGGGCGAAAAAATTCCGCCTTAAACAAGTTTCCGGCATATCCAAGTTCCAGCTTTGGCAAGTTTGACTGTATTATGAAATTAAAGAGTCTAGCTGAAGAATGGTAAATATAAGATTATGCAACTCAAAATACGTTGTTTTCTTATTTTTGTATAAAAAATAAAGCATAGGAACCAGCCTCTATCTGTCTTTTTTTTCTCTAATTATTTAAATTTTGTTTCATTCACTCTTGGTTAATTCCTCAATTATGTTGGATTTTTTTGTTTTGCTCTACAGTAAAAGTCAAAAGGATCACGCTTGTACCACATGTGAAGGAAAACATTTTTGTTATTTTAAAATTAATATAAAATAAATATTGCAGAACATATTAGATATTGTCAACAGTGAAGTTTGGCCAAATAAACTCCACTAGTACTTGCTCAAGTATGTGAAGTTGGGTTGTAATTTATTGAGTTGCGCAATAAATTAGTTTAAGATAAGGGGGATCTGTTAGTTTGACGAGAAAAAAATTATATCTAAAATAAATAAAAATTAATAATATAAATAGGGACAATTTAAACGGACATACAAGAAAATATTTTTGGCGACAAACATTACCATGAAAAATAATAGACTGTCAAAAATGCACGATGTTTTTCGACACGCATTCTACACTAAAAAGATACATTTTTTCCATCTCTCTTGTGTTATATTCTAAAAAATTACTAAACATAATACAAAAACAAAAAAAAATTAGTAACTTTTAGAAAATAAATACACAATATAAATTTATCTTTTTAGATTGTTTTCCAAACGATACTTTATTTACTTACTTATTTGTGGAACGTTACTTATTCAGCGTAATTTCTAATGGAATAAGTTAAGTTCTACAAATAATTATTCGTGTCGAAAAACCTGAAGTCTTTTGGAATGCGCCTACCTTCACATGCACTATAATTAGCATTCATATATATGTCTTTTCACACGTATCGAAGATTGGTAATTTGACTGAAGCGCAACTAGTTTTATTTTGAATTTTACAAATTGGTTGTCAAAAATGTACGTATTTGCTAAAAATCAATTACACATTTTTAAAATATGAATTTAATTGAACAAAATAAATAATTTTCGATAAACTTATCAAATTTAACTAAAAAAATATAGGACAATTTAAACGGGCACACAAGAAAAAAATTTTGGCGACAATCATTAGCATTAAAAATAATAAATTGGCAACAAATATAATATTTTGGAACAAAACAATGAATATACAAACAAATAATTTTCAGCGTCAAAAAAAAAAGTTTAGCGACAAAGAGTAGCATCAAAAATTAGAAATAAGCAGCAAATATAATATGTGATTAAATTATTAAGATTATACAAAAAAATATATTTCAGCAGCAAACAAAAAATTTTGCCGATAATAAAAAACAGAAAAATTCAAAAATTCAAATTTTCTTTATTTTTTTATTCTTATGCGTGATTTACACGTTCCAACAATTTTTTCCCAACTTTTTTGTTGAGACTTACCCGGCTACTTTACCTGACATACATTATACCATTACAATTACCATATCTGTATCAAAAATATAAAAAATGGCGTCGGGTGAGGAGCACATACAATAAATTTGAAGATTAGAAATCATTTGAGTTTTGATATTTTAAAGAAATTGTGCAAAAATTGTTGCAACTAAATCGTCACACGTTTACGTATTTTAATGGTTCTTTTTTGGTTGTCAGATTTTTAAGTATGTATTTAAAAATATCTCAACAACATTTTTTTTTTGTATTTTTGTAAAAAAAGTTTCTAACTAGAAATTAGAAAACTTCCATTCGAAACCGTGTACCGAAACCGCGAGATTTCGTTATCAGATCATAGTGACAGAGGTCTGGTGCGGTATCATTAGCCGACTAAAACTCAGGGTTGGCGTGGGGGTTTCCAGACATGACTACTATGCTTGAATAACCGCATATTTAAAAACTCAAAAACTAGATACTTGAACGACGACTGCCACATCTTCAGGAGCAAATAAAATTATAAACCGGGTGCAGGTGTTCGGAATGACAGCTCCGTCGCGCCAAATCCCCGCACGTCCTGCCCCGAAGGCCCCCTTATCATCGGCCCGCCTACTGGAATTGCCTTTCCGGTCACAGCGGTCACCGATACCTTGGGTAATACGGAAGGACGCCTTCGTGACAGACAACGCGACGACTCCTCGCGGCGAACGCCGTCACCCCTAAGAAACGCCTAACACAAGTGTCGTGCCACCTCCCACAACAGCCTGCTATGGGAGAACGAACGGCACGACCGGGAGATTATGGAAGGACCGACTCAGCACGATAAAACCCTACCCCGTACGTCCATCCAAACCCATTCGCCTCACTCTACTCACTCATACTCTAGAAAGGGAAAGAAAAAAATTTCGGCAAAGAAAAGCAAGAAACTCGAAACTGCCAGCGTGAGTATGAAAAAAAACGAGAAAAATAGACAAGGACAGAAAAAAGGCTTCGCCACTTGGCGCTGATTGATCCCGTGATTGCAAAATTTAGTAAAGGCTGAAAAAACGTTATATAGGTGAATAATATATATATAAAAAAAAACAAAAAAAAAAAAAAAAAAACACGCGTTAATCAGCCAAGGCCGGCTCACATAAAAATTTACGGTTAAAATTAAAGACACTTTTTGCTTTCAATAAAAAAAAAATTAAAAAAAAACACCATACCTCAAGGTTCTTACCCGGGACGACCCTTAACTGTTGTGGTGATGAGTTGCTCCCACGTCGCAGGTACCCCCTCTCAATGGTTGCCCTGGCCCCACGGCCGGGAATACTTCCTCAATATCACAGCCAAACGCCCTCCGGTTACCGAAATAAAAACTCAGACGGCACAACCGCTTTACCCGTTAAGAGATGCACTATCTCGTATACCGTAAATCAGTATCACGACACTTGCGAGCAATAAGATTTACTCGATACTTGTTTTTTTATATAATTTTTTATGTACGTTTTAAACCATACATTCACTCACTCACAACCAATGAGTAGAAGAAGACAAAAATAACATCCAGAGCCACTCAAATTAAAAAACTCATAAAATCCAAATTATTGATTACACTGTGTGGTGATTTTATTTATTTATATTTATATTTATCTAGTTTATTTTTATTTACAAAACTTTTCCCCAACAACGAAAACCCTGTCATACTTAAACATTTGTAGACATTGGTTCCCTTTTAATTATAATTAGGGGTTTTATTTTTTTATGCACCAAAATGCAAAAGTTTTATTTTTCTTAACCAATTTATTTACTGACTATTATATATTTTTTTTTTTTCGAAACATATACTTTCAACTCATGCGTGACATATCATGATTATAAAAAAAAACAAAATAAAGCCTAACGGCATCAATTATAGTCCATAAAAAAAAATAAAGGCGCACGGCACTAAAATATAACTATAAAAACAACCAATGGCCACACGGCACTAAATATATACTTAATGTTAACTATTAAATAACTTTATTTTATTAAAAATAAAAACACAATTTTAAAGTTTTAGCTAGTACACGGTTGATAACGCAACCAAAATTTTAGCCACCGTGCACCATCAAAATCCAAACTTGACTGATCACATTATCTCTTCTCCAAAAAAAATGTTACGTTTTTTTTTTTTTTCTTTGATGACGCGGAATTATTAATATTATTCCCCTACACGAACTTTCTCCAACCTCACAACGATGCAATCTCGTATATCCACAGCACCAATACATGGCCCACGAAATAGTACCAGCGCATACTCTCTTCAAACTACATGGTCAAAAGTCACCTCAGATTTTTGTTGCACCAATGATTATGCGTTATACTATATTGTACCAATCAGATTTTTACATCGAATCATCATCCGCTCAATTAACAACATTATCTGTTGACTTTCTCAACTCACACAACTAATAAGCCAAAACCAATTCACAATCGGTGTTAGCTAGTCGATGAGGAGAAACATAAAAATCAATAATAATGCGGGGTAATCTAAATCAATAATGACTCAAAATTGTTAATACAAAATACCAAAGATATGACGCATTAAACCATTCATGATTAGCAATGGAACAGACATCATCACTGAAGCGCGACACAAACGGTGCGCAACAACCGGTAGCCATGTTTTTGAATCCAGCCAAGAAATGTAAAATTTTGGTATACAATCAAGTTATGCCTTCTTGGCAACAAATGATTGTATGACATATGGCAAGTGGTTGCAATTTCGTGTCTCCACTATTATTATTATTATTATTGGAGGGCCATGCGGGCGATCAGCCACTTCGCACTGCGACCCAAAAGATCTATTGTGCTGGACCCTGCTTAATTATCCGTCCAGTCAATATTCAGGTTCTTATTGAATCGGACAGTACTGCCTCCCGGTAAGTGATATATACTATCTGGGCTTATTGCTCTCCCTCCTAGATGTTTACTACAGCATGTAGTTCTGCTAGAAAGACGGTAGCATTGGAGCGCAAGGACCACGGGAGGGTTGTCCCACTCCCGTATATTCCTACTCCTGCCCCGTATTCCGTTTCATTTTAATCTTACGAGTTACTGGGAATTACAAATCGCCAATAGGTCACCAGCTTTACTACAGGAAGGCTAAATAAAACTGGAGGGTGCCTGGTATCCAGAGTCCGTATATTTTGGACTGATTAACCTATCAGCCATTCATCCATCGGCATATGCTGTTCCACCTTAGATTAGGGTTTTTTGTCTAGGTTTTCTCCTTTAGCGCCGTACTTTAGCCTGTGCCAAGTGACCAAAAATGTGCCAAATTGCCTTAGTTACCAGTGATTGCCACGAGGAGGCAGTACGTACACTTGCGAATTGTGAATAGGTTACCTCTTACACAATTGTACCCATCACGCAGCTGCCTAATGACAAGACCAGAACAGCTCACGGGATGCGCACCCTACTGGAAGGTTACGGAGCTGGTAGAGTAATCTACTCAACTTTGGTCCCCCCTCCAATAGTCGCCAAACCACCGTGTCTCCACTAGTAACTGTTCGAATTTTAATGGTTTAACTCGATGCTAATGGCAGGTAGATAGTAGGTGTTAAGGACACTGCTATTCTCAACATAATACGATTATATCACTAACGCTTGATAAAACAATTAGAGTATTGAATTTTGATAACCTCTAAATAAAAGAATTCATTTTCTACTTCAGTGTTCGTCAAAAGCAAATTTGAAATTTTTCGGTATCACGCTACCTTAGAAAAATATTCGTAAGCAAAATAACAAGCAATTTAGTTTTTTTTGTAAGAAAGGGATAGAAAATAAAGGCAAAAAAAATCGTTTAAAGCAAAACCAACAAAAATGTTTATACAAGCCGTCTCGTTCGCTCCTTACGCAGATTCTATCAAAAAAATGTACACTATATTTATTATGAATCTATCACCTATACTTGTTTGTTTTGTGTATATATACTTTCTGATTTATTTATATGCATCACTAATACTACGCCTTAACGTACTTTTTTATATCTTGAGTGTTTGTACTGTTTGGCTTGTATAAACATTTTTGTTGGTTTTGTTTAAAGTAAAAAAATACAGCGCACTGATATGTCAATAAATGGCCATCTTGAAAACCTTTAAGGCAAAAATAAAAAATCGGACGTTGTTAAATTTTTTATACGGGGAATTTTTTGTCGTATGGCATATTTACATATCCTTAAAAAAGTTGCTTTCACTTTTTTAATGTTATGTAAATTTACCATATGACAAATTTGTTTGTTTTTATTTTTTTTTTAATTGTGCTCATCAAAAACCGGAATGAAACCTCAAACAGTGAGAACTATAAATTTATGACCAGTAAAATGTTAAATCTATTAAATGTCATAGTATAAAAAAATTCGTACGGGAAAAGTTTACATATATTCTCGATATACGACATTTTTTTGTGTCGTATAAGGTAATACAAATCAACCAATCAGCGCGCTGTATTTTCTTACCTTTAAGAATTTTTTATAGCACGTATTACTGCCTTAATTCACCTCGATAAGATACATATTTAAATAAGTTAGGTTCCACAAATAAGCCGAATTACACTTTATATGGTATAATATTTACTTTTATGTTTCGCCGTGATAAAAATACTGCTGTTGTTTGTAGGTGTTTATAAGTTTGAACGTTTTGGGCTGTGAAAATGTTTAATTTGTTTCTGGAGAACTGAACTTTCAAAACCTCCAGCAACCAACAGTAAGTAAACTGGTGGAACAATTTTTAAGTGCGATGACTTCCAGAACTAATAAGGAGTTCCTATAATTTCCCCATTTCACTCAAACACTAGTCAAGCGGGATTTTTATAAAAAATATAGGTTTCCAAATGTTGTTGAGTACATCGAAGGGACCCATATTGCAATAAAAAAAACTCATAGTAGACATTTTATTTATATTTTTCGGTAAATGTTCAAGCGGTACTTTATTTTAATGATACACCAAATACGAAATTTTTAAAATTATGTGGATTTATTTTAAGTTTGTGACTCTAATTATATATTTACACATGATACGCATATTTTTAAAAATTCGGGACTTTGTAGTTTCTACATTCGCAAGATTTCCCTGAAAATACGTGGCTTTTAGGCGATAGTGGAGTCAGTCCATCTGCTATCCATTTCGGCTATCCATTTTTGTGTCGTTAAGTCGTTGAGCAAAACTCTTTTGTCAAAATTTAATTCAGCATCGCGCTGAACAGAAATACTATGGCGGATATTGCTAGATGCATCGAGAATGTAATTTCTTATTTCTAAAATTGTCACTAGCAATTTCGTCATTTTTGCTAATAGCAACAGTTTGTCTTGCTAGATATACGAGAATGTAGCGGTATGGCTCTTTCAGAAAGTTATACTTATTTGTAGAACCTAACTTATTCAATGTAATTTCCTATGTAATAAATTAGATTTCACAAATAAGTATAACTTTCGGAAAGGGCCTAAGGCTGTTTTCGAAACGAATTCTTATTTGTGGAATCTAACTTATTCAAATAAGTATCCTATCGAGGTGACTTATTTTCTATCCCTTTCTTACAAAAAAAATCTAAATTGCTTGTCATTTTGCCTATGAATATTTTTCTAAGGCAGCGTGATACGTACGTGTTTTGACCAACACTGAAGTAAAAAATGAATTTTTTTATTTAGAGGTCATCAAAATTCAATACTCTCATTGTTTTATCAAGCGTTAGTGTTATAAACGTATTATGTTGCAATTAGCAGTGTCCTGAACTCAAAAAAATGGAAAATAAATAAATTTTTGTTGTTGCTGTCAAAATAACTAACTGAAATCAATTCGAATGATTTTACTTAATCATTTAAGATGGCGTCGAATAAGTAAATAAGTATGAAATAAGTATCGGTTTCGAAAATAGCCTAAATGTAGCATGCGTGTCGAGAAACCTGAAGTCTTTTGGCACGCGCCTACCTTCACGCTTATGCTTCACTCTTTGTTGATGAAAATCGCCAATAAACAACAAAGAACAAACATAGTTTTGTATTGTAAACGAACCGCTTTGTTCAAAGGGTAATAAACAACTAAACTCAAGAATCAAATGCCGTCTTACCTTGGTCACTGGAACAGTTATTGGTATAAAAATAAAAATGCAAATTACGCTCAAAATAAAAACCGAAAATCATTTTTTTTTTACTTTTATCAGTTGACATTTAAAATTAAATAAAAAACCAAAAAAAAAATTAAAAATTATTTGTAAAATAATTCTATACCAAAGAAAACTTGGGTTGAAACTATTCATTCCGGAATGAAAATACACGTCATTGTTGTTGTAAAATTCCCAAAGTAAGAACAAGTACATATGACAATTTCACAGCTAAAGACTTTTAAATGTATGTTTAATGTATGTAATTAACTTTAAAGAATAAAATTAATTGGATGCTAGTCAAACAAAATGACGAACAAAATGATTCAAATGATATTTTCACTGTAAAAAGAAAATGAAAGTAGGAATTACTCCATTCTAAAAAATAAAGCAAACCTTAAATTTCGTAGCACATTTCGAAAAGTTTCATTTCAGTAACAAATTGAAGAGATTCGAAAATTTAAAATACCCAATTTGATATAACGCAAAACGAGGTCGTATTACTTAATTTTTCCGAAAACCTCATAAAATTTTCTTTACAAAAAAAAAAATCGTTTGCCCATAAATTTGCCCTATATTAATTTGTTGGCAATAAATTAATTTTGATGATAATTTTTGTCCCCACTTTATTTTATTTGGTTCCTTAAAGAACATGTTTTGTATAGACATTTGTAATCAGCCAAATATTTTATTTGATACCTATTTATTATTTTTATTTCTAAAGTAATTTCCATACCAGGCGCCCCCGCCTCGAAAAATTTAGCTACTACAAATGCGAAGCTGAGACCCTTTCATACCGGTGGCGTTGGCTTTGAACATTCGGTTGCTATCAAATATTTTATTTAGGTCTATTTTACACGTGAATTATAGCAAGAACTGATATATTCTAAATTTGTAATGTACATATGAGCTAGATTTTTTGGTACGTATGAAATATTTGTGCAAAAAATGTGATTTGTAGGTTATGTTTAGAAATCACTTCGCTTTGTACTACTTTAAAATGTCGCAGTCGAGTGTGGAACGCATTGCCTTGGCTTTGTAGATAACTTCATAGTAATATATTTTGTTTTTTCTAAATTATCACTTAAAAATAAATTATTTTTCAACAAATTGAATTTATTACTATAAAATTAAACGGTAACAATCGAATAAGACTAATTTACATAATTAAGAAACGAAATAAAAAATTTTTATTAACGAAGCTCAAAGCCGGCTCGGCTGGTATGAAAAATACTTAATGGTTGACTCTCAAAACCTTTAATTCAATGCCCAAAAATAATTTTTTGTGTTCCCTTTAAATAATGCCAAAAAATAATAAATGTTGCCAAATTATTATATTTTGTTCCAAAAAATTAATTTTATGATGCCAAGAATTTTTTGTTGCTCATAAATTTGTGCCACTTTATTAATTTTTTGTATCTCAAATATTTATTTTTTGTGTGCCGCTTTATTACCAGAGTAAAAAAAATTTCCTAATTGTCAGCAACAGGTAATTATTTTTGAAACCAAATTATATTGGTTATATCCAATTCGTGAACGAGACCACAATTAAATTGATTGATGTCGATGTTCAGAAACATTAGACAAATTCAGCGATGGAAGTTTGAGGAAAATCATTTTTCCAACATTTTTATTCGTGATATACTACATTAATAGTTACTGAAGAAACCTGTCAATGGTTTATACCTAAATCATTTTTTTAAATTTATGTTTTAATTATTTTTAAAGAATTTTTGAAATTAAAATTTTCCGATACACATTTATTTAGGAAATTGTAACTTTTAGTTCCTATTTCAAACCGGCCCAATTTTTTTATTCCTTAACTAAAATTTGAATTTTTTCTCTATTTTAAACGCAATTTGAAAGATATTAGTAAGCTTTTAAATTTTCAGATACAAGCTCACTATAAATATGAAAATTTCAACTTAAATATTAGCAAAAAAAATCACAACTAACGACCATCTAACGTACTGTAATGTTTCTCTCCTAAATTGACATGAAACGTTTTAATTTTTTTGTATTTTTTTCTACTTCACACGCTTTTTGCAGAGAGTATAGCTAATGAAAACTTTAACTACACAAATTACAATAATAATGACAACATTTCATCTACATCCCGCCTAAATGTGGATCAACAAAGTTCAATCCGCCGCCACAGTGAGGGTGACGCTCAACAACAGCAGAAAGCTGTTCACCAGCACCATCATCATCATCATACTTGCAATAATCACGGTAAATCACCAAGAACAAATCCACAATCCGGTTCCATATCATCAACATCATCATCGATTGTTGTTAATCAACCCGTTATCGTGGTACCACGTCGTGTAAGTTTGGATTCATGTGAACACACAATGAAGCAACAACAGCAACAAAAACAACAAGCTCATATGCAGCAACATCAACTTCAATCACAACAATTCGTACCATCAAATCATGGCGATTATTTAACGAAATGTCGATATCCAAAATGTGATGCGGTTGCGAATGCGGTCGATGCAAAGAAATTTTATAAAAGTTGTCATAATTGTTCAAATTTATATTGTTCGCGTGAATGTCGTCGCGCTCACTGGGAGAAACATCGAAAAGCTTGTTTACACTCACGTGTCTCATCGTTATGCCGTCAAGTTTTGTCCACGTGTAAAGATGATGCGGATTCGTTGCGCCATTTAAGCTTAATAGCACGAAAAGGTTATTTATCACAAGGACGAGGTGTTGTCCGTATATTATTTCGGAGTCCGGAAAATGCTGACTCATTTATTAAACAAGGTTTTCAGTGTATCGGTGAGGCTGGATACGTACGATGGGCGGATTTATTGCCCTCAGAAATGGGACCAGAATTATATTCAGAATTATTACGTTTAAGTACTGAGTATAAGCCTGATTCAAAAATGTTAGTTTATGTTGCAATTTGTGTTGTAAGTGAAGCGCCTGGAAGTGGTGCCGCCCCCGTTAAATGGGAACGACAATTAGTGTCGCGGTGTGCTAAATTAAAATTATGTAAAACGATATTGGCCAATGAACAGCTGAACGCATTAAATCATTTGACCAATGAACAGCATATACAACAACAAAGTACCGATGTGTTGATCTTAACATTTTCGACGGTAAAAAAATCACAAAAAGCACGGGAATTAATATCGCGCAATATTCAGGTTATTCTAAAGGAGCGCGGCATTAATTTGCGTAAAAATTTTCCCGAAGTCTTCCAACGTTTAAATACCTATGTCGATGGTTTAACTGAACGTTTTTTACCTGTGACAATACATCCCCGTGACAATCAAACGGGCAAATCATTTATATGCATCATAATGCCAAATAGTTTAGAGAATGGTAGTAACATTAAGATGCCAGCATCTGATAATGGCAATAGCGTCCAAACGATTGATGTTAGCCTAGAAAATTTAGCAGCAGCGTCATCGATGTTATCATAAATGAAATTTTTGTTTATTTTAAAGACTGAATATTGTGACAGTTATACACACATATATTAATAATATGATCGTACTTAGGCCTATATTTAATTAGCCACTGTACTTTAGTTGTCAACAAATATGTATTTTCAAAATTAATTTAAAGGAACCAACCCAAATTGTATCAGTGTGTCAAATTTTTACCTTTACAAACAAAACAAAATCAAAGTACATAACGCATAAATTTTCTTCCAATTTTTGATCTACAATAAGATATGTTTGATTTTACAAATTTTTATGTTTCTCTTTTTTGTGCTTACATTTAAATCCAACAACAGTGTCCACCATGAAAACTTCCGCATCCGTTCTAACCCACTCGAGAAATTTTTATATTTTTTAATATTAATCTAATTACTTCAAATAATAAAACATAATATTAAAAAGACAGTAAGTTGTTGTTGTAACATATTTAATTATTTTATAAATAAATAACAAACCCGTATATAAGACAAATTTGCCAATCATATACAGAACCCATATAGAACTAAACTAAGTGATTTGCCTACAATACAATAAACATTTATTGCGTACTATATACCATAAAAATACCTTTAGATCACTTTGTATTTTTATTTAATGTCCTATACAATCTAAATAAAATACAAAAATTTAAAAGGAGCTATGTATTCGTATGTGTTCCTTAATTATATATCTAAATATATAAATATCATTAAAACAATAATTTTAATTAATAAAAAAAAAAAAACTTCCGCCACTTTACCTATAAAGCTATATAAACTAACAATTTACTTACGCTAATCTCTAACCTACAAAACAATTTTTTGTTTAATTAATTAATTTATATAATTTTGTTGCTTCTTTATAAAACTATTAAATTATTTATGTTGTTAATTTAGTTTATATTAAATAAATATTTATATATATACATAATAAAATATATATTTTTTAGATAAATAAATTTAACAATTTTTATTGATAATTAATATGTAATAAATAAATGATACAATAATTAATAAATTTTTTGATTTAATTTTTTTTTATTATTTAATTTATCAAATTAATTAATAATATATATTATATACTACGAACAAAAAAAAATGTTTTTAATGTTGTTATTTAATTAATTTAATTAAACAAAATTATATATATATTATACATATATTTAAAATTTATATAAAAAGTAAATTTCTTTTGATTATTAATTATTTATAAAAATAATTATTAAAATAAAATTTTTTTATTTGTAAAAATTTATTAAGAATAAATTTTTAATTTTTTTTTTTTGAAAAATTTAATTGTATTGTATATTAATTGTTTTTGATATTTAATTTTGGGTAAGATAACAACTTACATATGCTAAGCAGCGAGTCCAAATTAAATTATTTAATTTTCTTTCTGTACGCCAATCAACAGCGCTGATTAAGTACGACGAAGAATTTGTGTGTACGACGAAGCAATAAGCAGCGTCTCCCGCTAACTATTGAATTATTGACATCGAGCCCACCGTACACCCATTTTACAAAAACTTAGAAGGATTGGACAGGATGGTTGAATATGGTATTGAGATCGACCCGGTTACAGGCACCTTGGCAGTCAATAGTTGGTAGGATGGCTCTTGTTTCATCATATTAATAAACTTTTGTATTTATTAAATTAAAATTAAACCTGTTTCCAATACTTGGCAATTAAAATTGGGTAATAAATTAATTAGGAATGACTTCCAGGAGATACTTCTAAGAATCTAAATAATAAAGTTACTAAAACCTTAAAAATCAGCCAACTCAGTTTCCTTAATTAGTGACTAAATATCTGATTGCACACCACTTAACAAAGCTACCTTACAATAATACCAGTAGTGTACGGATTATAAATCGAAGACTAATTTATAAAATAATCAGTTAGGGGAACATTACACTTTCTCGAAATTTTTTAAAATGATTTTTTATAGGGTTTTTTTGCAGCCTTATGGTAGTCGTTTCGAAAATTTTGATCTGTTGGCGTGCACGATTGTGGCTCACAGCGACGTCCGAAAAAAACTCAAAATATATAGACTACGATAATTTTTTTAAGGAAAAATTCACAAAATAGTGAACCTTCAAAGTTTGTGGTCTCAAAAATAGCATTTTTTCGTAAAAACACGTTAAAAGTTGGGCCAAGGTTAAATAATAAAATATATATTATAACATAATACAATTATGTCAGTTTTATGTAATAAAAATTATTCGACCAAGTTACAAAGCATGTATCGAATATAAACTTTAAAAGATGACTAAACAATTTTGAATTGTATCTAGATTTGGATGATTGGCAGCAATAATTCGGCTGCTGATTTTCCTTTCCAATTTCCTGAAAAAATATTGTTAAAGATGATTCCAATATGTACCGAAAAAAAGTAAGGCTCACTGATTCCTTATTGGATATGGGCACCGGAGGAAATATATCACCAAGTAATTCAATAAACTATCACTTTAAATTTTTTACAATATGGATTTTTATTTTAATTTTTATAATATTAATTAAATATCGTGTTGATTGCTCAAGATCCCAATTGTAAGTAAAAAACAAATTAATTTACAAAAAAAATGATTAGCCATCGCCAATTACAGGGTATTAAAAAAAATATTAAAATAGTCCGCTTAAATACTATATTTTGAAATATTCGGACTTGCTACTTTATCATTATTCGGATTTAATTTCAATGCTCCGTCAACTAAATTATCATTGCACTGCCATTATCGATCATGGTACACTGCTAATTCTACAAAACGATCAAATTTATTCAATACTGAAATCTCACTAATTGACAAACAACAATAACAATTGAAATGTGTCAAAGTAGTGAGATGAAATGAGAAAGAAAGAAATATTTTGTGAAAATGGTAAGCTAAACTATTAATTAAGATGAATCAGATGCGAACGAATTAAATTTATTAGGCACTATGCGAAATCATCTGATTTTTCTTTCACATCTGTTGTGTTTTAAATTCTAATGTACATTTTGTTTTAGATTGGATTGTTTACATTGGTGGTAATGACAGAAGATAAGTATTTTGAATTGAATTGAATTGTTAACAATTTTAAGTAATTTGATTATTTGCTTTTAGCTGATCAGCTGGATCTAAACAGTGACATTGTTGGGTTGCGCAGAAAATAAAAGATTTTATATACACCAAGAATGAAACACGTTTAGTTTTATTAATGATCAAACCGGAAGTCGGTTAAACAAAAAAACTACTTTCATTTTACAATTGACAATACAAAACAAATAGTGTTGCCAGAATATAAATTTAAGTTTTCATTCCAACATCCCCCCTAGAACTAAATTTCAATTAAACCCATTAATTTTGAAAAATCAAAATATTTGACAGAAGGAAGCGGCTTGGTCATAATATCTGCAATCATATTATCTGTTGTTACATGCTTTAGCTTTATAGAACCGTCTTGGATAACTTTCCTGCTTGGTTTTGGGATGATAACACTCATTTGATGCAAGATGAATCGCACTTTGATTATCACATAACAACAATGTAGTTGGCGATTCATTCATTATCTCTCTTTGAAATCCCCTAAGCCATATTGCTTCTTGAACTGCAAACCCGACTGATACATATTCCGATTCTGTTGTCGACAATGCAACTGTTGCTGGTTTCCTTGAAGCCCAAGAAATTGCTCCATTTTGCGAAACAAAAATGTAACCACTTACTGATTTTCGTTCATCTAAATCATTTGCATAATCGGCATCACAATAACCAATTATATCAGAATTTCCTTTTTTTTTGTAAGTAGATTTTACATTAATCGTACCTTTCAAATATCTCAATACTCTTTTTGCAGCTAACCAATGCTGCATACCGGGATTGTTATTGAATCGACTTAAGAAATTTACGGCATAACATATATCAGGCCTACTTATTTGTGCTGCGTATAATAAACTTCCAATTAATTCTTGATACGGCACATTCATCATTTCATTTGTTTCTTCTTTTGATTTTGGACTCTGTTCTTTACTAAGTTTAATATTCATATTCATTGGGGTTTTAACAGGATTACATTCCGCCATTCCAAAACGGTTCAAAATTGCGGAAATATACCGTTGTTGATCTATACTTAACGTTCCAATTTCTTTATCATAATTTAGATTCAATCCTAAAAACGACTTCGTTTCTCCAAGCTCATCGAAATGTGTTTTTAAAAAACATTTCAATTCACCAGATACATACACATGGTAATATACACATGGATCATAATCAGATTGCTTTAAACCGAATTTCTTTAAAGTCTCACTCAACTTCATATTCCATGTTCTCGAAGATTGCTTCAAACCATATATAGATTTTTTTAACCGAAGTACTTTGTTATGTGATATGTTCATTCCCTCAGGCGGGACTATAAATATCTCTTCAGATAGTCCACCCTGAAGAAAGGCCGTTACCGCATCCAATTGTTCGATGTATATAGGTCAAACTTTACAGCCAATGACAGCAAGTACCGTAGAGAATTGTATCTTATAACAGGAGAGTAAGTATCTTCAAAATCAACTCCTTTTCGTTGAATGCAGTTGTGTAGCTTGTGCACAATTTTGCATTTTAGTAAATTGATTTTTTTCCTCAAACATCGTCAGGCTTCTTGTTTCTTCAAAAAAATTCATTTCATAGATGACTAGATTAGCATCATCATATCCTAAATTTCTTTCCACAAACACTGCGTTAAAAGCCTTGCGGTCACTATCAAAGGCGCCAACAAACCTAAAGTCTCGCAATTGCTGGCAGCATCTTTCGATTGATTAGTATCACTTCGTTTTCAGTTTCTGACATGTTAAATATAAAATAATCTTCTTGTGGTTGCCAAAGCAGACCAAGTGTTTTAATATATTCATACTTCATATAACTGGATTCATTAATATTAATAGTCTCACGATTCTTTTCGGGAATTTCCTTTAACAGACGACTATCGTCGGAATTTTCTCTGAAATTTTGATCTGCTTCCACTTTAAGTAATGTCTGTAGTACTGGTGGTTAGTCTTCATAGGTATCATCTGTTGCTTCTTCAGACATCTTCAGGTTCGGATCGCAAGATCCTGATAAATATCGCTCTTGGAATTTATTTTCATTATGCGAACGTCGATTTCCTGGAGATAGATCTTAAGTAGTTAAATGATTCGAATTTTTTCTTGTCGTTAATTCCGGCTGGTTATGCCACCGGCTAGTGCCTAAACACTACGTTATGTGCCCCTTTCTCCACGTGTGACTCCTCACAGAGTAATCTTTTGCAAAAACGCTATCATTTATTCGATATTTAGATGATACAGCTGCACTGTCTTGAAGATTATTTCGTAAAATCGAAGTGAATAGCGTTCTCGGTTGACGCCCATGAAGGAATTCAGCGGGAGATTTGTTGATTGTTGGGAGTGGGGTATGGGGTTGCTCGATATGTAGAGAGATATTTAATCAGCGCCACATCACGTTCGGTATTATCATAGTAAATTTTTTTCATCGCAGTTTTGAAAGTTCGGAAAGTTGGTCCTGCAAAATTCCTTAAATTCCTTTGAAGTAAATTGCGGTTCATTATTGCTTACGAACGATAGACACTGGGAGTTCTTCAATTGCGAATAGTTGTTCGAGAGCACGAATAAGGCTATTTGGTGTTGTTTTGCAGCATTCATGCTTATTAGCCACATTTTCCCCATAAATGGTCTCGCATAGTCCAAATAAATACGTTGCCAAGCTTCTTCCGGTAAAAGACAAAGGAGGGAGGGAAGATGCTGATCTATGTCGCGATCTAATGTTGATAACCAGCAATGTCGTCGAGCTAACTGCTTCATTCAACAACACGAGTATTTTGATCTGTCTGCAAAAGAATTAAATTATTAAAACATGTTAAATTTTCTCACCTTCTGTAAAACAGTAAGTATGACATTCCGTTCGATGTAAATATATTAGCCCAATCGCTTATACAAATTGATATACTATATTTTGCAAAGTTTTGGATCTGTTTGGGTACATTTTGCGATTATTTCTGAATCGATTGTATAATTTTTGATTATTGTCTGATATATTTGATCAACAGAGTGGCAGGCTTCTTCACTCGTATCAAATTTTGAATCTGGGCCGAACAGAAGACGTGATAATGCATCTAATTTCCATGTAAATTTGTCGTAAATTTGTGTAGATGGGAAGTTGTTTGTTAGGATTCAACAAAGAAATAAGCAGTTTATAATCCGTTACCAAGCGTAATTTCCGCCCTTGCAAATATTGATTGAACTTAGTTACTCCGTATATTATCGAAATTACTTCTTTTTCGATCTGGCTGTAATTTATTTGGGTCTTATTTAACGTCTTGGATGCAAAAGCTACAGGATGTTCTGATCCGTCTAGGTATCGGTGCGGCAAGACAGCGGCTCTTCCGTATAGGATGAGGCATCGGTCGCCAATATGATTGGGTAATCGTCTCGAAGATAAACTAATTGGGTTGCCTTGATGATTTCGGGCTTCAGTTTTTCGAATGCGATGTGGTTCACTTAAAAATTTTGAATAAATTTATAAAAATAATTTATTTTCCCAATAAAAGATTCGACTTTTTTTAAATTCGTTGAACAAGACAAATTCTGTATAGTTTCTAGACCAGAGTGTGATGGTTGAATTCCCTCTTTACTGATTATGTGCCCTAAATATTCAACTGATAATTTAGCAAACTCACATTTTTAAATGCAGCAACGAAAACCATTTTCCTCCAGCCCCATCAATGTTAGCTATCAGTTGTTCCATTAGGCTTTGAAACATTCCAGGAGCACTGGAAATACCAAACGGTCACAATTTATACTCATTTAATCCGTAAGGAGTATTGATTACCATACATTTTTTAGATTTTTCCGATAATTCTACTTGCAAATATGGATCTTTTAAGTTAATTTTTGTGTAAACTGTTTGAATATCTTCCAACCTTGGTATCGGATATCTATCAGGATAAATTTGGCGATTCAGCGACATTTTGACATCTGTACAAATTCGAATTCCCCCATTTGTCTTCTGCAGTGGTACGATTGGTGTAGCTTACTGGGACGTATGTACTGGTTTTCAAACTTTTTCGTCCACTAATCGTAACAATATATCTTTAACGAGTCCTTGAATAGCAAATGGCACTACTCTTGGTTTAAAATATTTTGGCTGTGCTTCGGATTTTAGATTTATGTCAGAAACAATTTTTTTTTTTTCATATAACTTGTTAATGTTAATTCTTAAATCTTCCATCGTTTGATTTGAATCCATTTAAGTAACGTAAATAAATCTAATCCCATTATATTAGAACAATCGCTTAAATTAACCACAACTAGTTCTACTTGTCTGTTAATATTCTTAAAGGAGACCGTAACATCGGAATAATTGGAATAATATTTACAATTCTGGGTGTAGGTTTGCGTCTTGGTTGACCTAGTATGTCGTTTGTATCCAACCCTATCATGGAGCACATGGCTCCTGTGTCCATTTGAAACATAATTGAATGTCCATTTAATTTTAATCCAATTAACATTTTCTTGTTGGCGCTATCTATTGTGAATATATGTATATAGATGACGAATATATGTGTATGTAAATGATGTCTAATTGGTGATATAGATGCTGATGATGAGGAACGATGTCGTTAATGATGTTTACTGTAACGGCGATAATTGCCGGAGCTCCGATGTCGTGAACGGCTATATCTGCGAGAGATACAGACAGCAGAAATATTACCTGTCTGTTTACAACTATTACACGTAGCGTTCTTAAGAAAACATTTGGAACGTTCATGCTGATCTATACATTTCGGGTATGATTTATAAAAATTATTTGAATTTGCGGATTTTTGGACGATTTGACCTTCGTGTTACAAAAATTGTATTTATCTCAGTTGATGTTGTTTCACCCGTTAACGTTTGTAGCGGTTCACCACTACAAACTTGGCGGCACACATTCCAAATCAAATGCGTGTTGGGTTGGTTTCTCCTTCGTGCTTGGCTTAAATTAATTAGTCTCGTCTCGGATTTGAAGAAGCCAACAAGCTGCGTTCGATTAAGTGCCAATTTACGCTGGCAACAAGATGTCGAAAATATGTGTCGGTATCTCTAATATGTTTATGAAACGCGGTATCGCGCACCAAAAATATGTATTTTTGGACGTAAAATAATTGGCTAATCCTCCCGTCAACTCTTTATACATACTATATGTCCTACTTACCGGATCATCGTTAAATAATTTTCCAAGGATTTCTATTTTGTAGGTTGCGACATTCGACAGAAAAAAATGCTCGTTTTTGGTTGTCATCCATTACACTGTTAGTCTCAAAACGTTGATTCAATTTAGTTTCATATGATTTCCATTGATCTTAAATACTGAAACTTTGGCTATTTTATTGAATTCGCCGGAAGCTTAATTATAATATGTCAGATTGAACTTCTCCTCATCGCTTAAATCATCTTATTGATCAATCGTGAAGCAGAAACATCAACCAGTTGGGGCCTCTAGCGGGCTTGGCCAATTGTGAAGATAACAGTTCCCCTGATGATGTCATCAACCACTTCATCAAATGAAGAGTCCAGAATTTAGGCGCTGTAAACTGCACATAACAAATCGAAAAGCAGGCGGAGCAGGAGTAATTGACAGGAATAGCCTCATTTCAATTAGAAATTTATAACAACAACTGCATTAAATAATCCCGCCGCTTAAGCTTTGAATTTATTTAAATCTATTGCTAAATACCTTTTGAACTATAGGGGCAAAATTGTTCTTAGGATATTCAGTCAAAACTGTTTTAGTTTAAACACGAAAGGAATTTCGGTAATAAAATTTCCCATAAAAATTTTGTGACTAAAATTCGTTTAAAAAATGGAGATGCGGCCGTCACGCGACTTTCTTTTACGAACAGGGAATTTTGAGAAACTTAATATGCAAATTTTTTACAAATTGATTCTTTGGTATTTTTATTTTATTATAATGGCTACTTCCGGTTGGCCAATTTTCACTAAAATTCACTGGAACCTTTCAATTTATGAAAAATTCTCTACTATAAATTTTCAGTACGATGGGTTAAATCATCTGGGCAGTAGAGAGGACACAGGCAGACAGACAGACAAACACCACTTCGAAAACTACTTTTTCGGAGTCAAAGGGCCTTAAAACCGATAAATCTCCAAAAATCTCTTGGTCGAAAATTTGCATGGTTGCTATACTTTATTTGAATATCGTAAAAGATAATAAAAGGAACTTCAGCCCAAAATGTTTTTCAGACAGAAAACAATGTATTCCACTCAAATGCTTTTGGAGTACTTGGATTAAATAACCTTGTTGAAAGGTATTTCAGTCACAAATTCTTAGACTGGAATAGCTTTTGGTTGGTTTGTTTTTTTGACGGAAATCCAGTGATCCAGTCAAAAGCAAAGGAATTTCGGTCAGAAGTTAAAAGGTGGCCCGCAGTCAAAATATTTTCAGTCTGCAATGCCTTTTCAGAATGTAGTTAAATCAAAAATCTAAAAAGGCTTTCAAAGCAAAATTTTTTTGACAGGAACTTTTTTTGGCCTTTTGACTGAAATTCTTTTTGAAAAGGAAATACAGTCAAACAATTTAAATTGAATTCTAGGCTAAATTGGTGTAAAAAGTGAATTAATTGGAATGGTGCGTCCGAAGCGAGTTTAAAAATAATTTAATTCCGAAAAATTAAAGTTTCCATTCTAATTTTAAAATTGAATTTCCATTTCAGTTTGGGTTCCGAAGCAAACATGGTAACACAGAGCAAGTACATAGAATTGCAAATGCAATCAAATTGTGGCAACATTTCCAAAAAATTGACTCTCACGTCAAAAGCATTGTTTAAAAAGGTAAATAAACCACATGTAACCTATAAGATTAAGTTTAAACCCGAACAGGTTCCGCAGAATATTACCGAAAATTGTCAAAATTAATTAATTGAATGTAAGATCTTTGTTGATTTTATTCGAATATGTTCAAGGTGATTGACCAAATAATCAACCCCTAGCTGAAGTGCCCAGTGCATTAGGCCATATAAGAAACAAACAACAATATTCAAAGATATAACATGTTCCATTTCAATCGTATATCAAAACATCTGTTCAAAAAACAATCGGACCGTCAAATCAAATAATAACAATAAAAAAATCGGAACCCTACAGATCCTAGAACATCCCACCCTCTTAAAAATGAAAAATTCAAATTTAAAACATTTGGCCCCCTATAATATTTGCATATACAGCCACCGTCAAACACCACACTATACGTACTTTGATTTTTCGGATGGATTTCGCCAAAAAATGTTATTAAATTCACGATAAAATATTCAAAAAAAAAAAAAAAAAGGACCGACCGAGATTTTAACAAAAGGAATTTAATAAATATTTTTTTAGAGGGTGCTTGGTGCTGACCCATTTTAATTTTTATTTTATTTTACGCATTTGTATATGGATTTTGGAGGGTAACATGATATCTTTTTGAAAATATTGGTCCATTTTTTGTTTTTTTTTTGTTAAGACAACCGTTAGTAGCTGTTTCTAATCAAATGAAGATGATTTTGCATTAGATATGAGTAGTTAGGGTTTGCATTTTATTTAATAGGGTGCACGAAGCACCAAATTTCGCAGACCCAAAAAATTAGTGTTCTTAGATAATTTTTAGACAATTGTAACTTTTTCAAATTAAACTAGACTACCAACTCCCTTCTCCACCTCACACTTTATTAAATAAAACCTTAGTTTTATATTTTTAACTAATATCGTAGAACACAAATTACCTTTTTAGATTTTAACAAGTTGAACCATTTAAATTGGGTAACCACTCTTTTGTAATAGCATGTGACTAAGAAAATTGATACCCCACCTCCAACTATCACAGAAAATCCAAATTAAACAATTAACAAAATTAATTGAAATTCTTTACAATAAACAAAAGTTAATTACCATTGTTGTTGTCACAGTCCGAAACGTTAACCATTTTGAACGTCAAACTGCATATCTCTGTACTATCTGAAAAAAATTCAGATCGAGAAACATCAATTTGTGATTGTTCGTAAATGAGCGAAAAATAAATTATCGGATCGATCTTAGAAACTATAAAAGCCCAAAACACTTTTTTTATTTCTGGTCTCTTCTGTTTCTCTTGGAGATACCCGACGAGTCCAGTTCTTTTATCAAAAGAAATTTTATTTCCTACAACATAGAATTGCACAATATTGTAATATCTGTTAGAATTCTTCTGGAAGTTACCTCTTTTCCTTTCCATGTTTTGTAAGTCTAATTGACTTACGCCTATTTTCCTATTGGTGTCAAATACAAATTTGAGGACTGGGCATTGTGCTGTACTGTTTAACAGTGAAGAACAAAAATCGCTGTACTAATGTACTCTGCCAATGTACTTTTCACAATATTTATAACGAATTATATAAACTCACTGAGACCATCATTCTCTTTGAAGTCGTCTCGTCTGTTTTCCTTTTTTTACATTGACGAAAACATTTTATATTTCAATTTCAAAAAGTGAACCTGATCTTAGTCAGTGATGAAATACTACTAGAAGTGACCAATCAATCTTCTTGCACCTCTTCATCGTCCGATTCATCGTCTGTTCATGGTAATTCAACTCCAACGGAGATTGTGATGATCTCGTTGACGAGACATACAAAACAGAAGATGGTGAAGAAAGCGGCAATGTTGAAGAAGACCCGAAAACTCTGGTATTAGCACGATAAATTCTATAAACTTCAACAGTGTTTACGTAAACCAAACCAGCTATTAAATTCTAATTATTATCACACAGGGTACTCCTAATTTTACAAGCCCCCTTATAAAAGGCTTTAACTGAAAAATGCAAAATGATGAACGGAAAAGAATATCGTTAAGATGTTGAGGAAAAGCGGTAAAGCTTTTCAATCGAAGACACAAACTAAAAAAAATTCGAAATGAGCGAAAAGTGAAACCTGGTCGTGAGGTTTTCTCCACAGGGGTGCGATTCTGGTTCAGTGATAAAATGAAATGATAAATTTCTTTCGGTGTAAACAAAGCAAAAAGCAAAATTCATTGTTTTTCGTATTATGTCTACTAAATTTAAATGTTTAAATTCTATCAAGAAGTAAAGCGAAGGCAAAAATAATTATTCATTGTGCTAGGTTTACAACGGCACAAGAAACTACTACTGTATGAAGTATTCTACAAGTATTTTACACTAAAAGGTGCAGTTGCTATATTTATACGATTCAATAGTTGCGCGGAATTTCAGACATTGCTTCTAGAAATCTATTTACGATACTTTATCTCTTTACCAATATGTTACAAAGTAAAAAAAAGTTGATAAAAGCTTAATAAAGGTATTTATATTGATACCCACTTATTGCGCTAGTGATACATACGTTGTGAACGATTTTGAATATAAAGGGTCATCCACTGTATAATCTTTACAAGTGACGCCTTTTCAAATGACATAAGCCATTTTGTTTTGGTAGAAGGTAGTACAATTTCAAGCATGATTCGTATTTTCGCTAGTTGCATTATTGAACAACGAACGGGAGATCCATTGTTTTCAAGCAAAATTTTGTTTAGCGATGAAGCTCATTTCAAAATGGATGGATTTGTCAATAAGCAAAATTGTCGTATCTGGGGTGATAAAAATACTCGTGTTAGTCAGGAAAGATGTCTATACCCAAAAAAAAGTTAGTGTTTGGTGTGCGTTTTGGGCAAATGAAATCATTGGGCCAATCAATGTTGAGTGACTTTTTATGGCCACAATTGAATCATATTGATGTGTTTGATGTCTATTTCCAGCAAGACGGAGCTTCATGTCACATAACTCGAGGAATCTTTACGTTTTTGCGATAGAAATTTCCGCCACTTGTAATTTCACGAAATGAAGATTTCAATTGGCCTCTAAGATCGTGTGATCTAACACCATTAGATTATTTTTGTGGGGTTTTGTGAAAAGTCGAGTGTACGCAAACAAGCCACAAACAATTAATGATCTAAAGAGCAACATTCAAGTTGCAATTCGTGAAATAACTCCAGCAACATTTCGAAAAGTCATTGAAAGAAAATGATATTTTTTTCTTGTGTTATCATTCGATTTGTAGTGGACATTAAGTTCGATTTAAATTAGACAAATCGATACTTTGAAATTTCTTATCTAAATAAGGGTTATTAAAAAATCCCAATATTCTTTAAATTTTTCAGAAAGCATTTTAGAAAATAATGATGGTGATACCACAGAACCAGTAATTATAAGCGATATTGCGTCGGCCAAAACATTTTTGCCCTTACCTTTCATTTTTCGTGTCGAAGGAGAATTTTTTTTGGAATTTGCGTCCACTTACACGTCCACACTTTACCAATCTAACTTGAAAACATTAAGTCGACATTTTGCAAACAAAAACCCGGTATGTACTCACAGTGCTCCGGAAGGTGGTTTAGGTTTCCATACGATAACGAAAAAAACTGAAATGGCAAAACTATGCAGTAGCTGGCCAGGAAACAGGAAAATTTTGCCCCGAAATCGTAACGGTTCATGTGCTCGAATTATTCATTATTTTTGGTCCGTTTTTTTATAACTAATATTTCGTGCACTGATTATCACAACGCTTAGCAGAATCGAGTGTGTATACATATGTATATAGGTATACATGTGTGGAAAGTCGTATATAGGTATACATGTGTAACAAATCGTATATGGGTGCGCAATTATGTGCATGTACATGTGTGAATGTGTGTCTTTACAGGTGTGCGACTATGAGTGCTCAAGGCCCCGTGATTCTTAAAATCTACGGTTCATTTTCAATTCTTCTATATCTCGAAACCAACTTATCGCCCAATTTTGATTTTAATAAGTCGATGGTTGCGGTCGCCGTATGGCACGAAGCACCATCCTGTTGAAACCACATCTCGTCCGGATCAATGTCATTCATATTTTCAAACAAAACATCATTGATCATGGTGGATTTCTGCGAACGACGACGAATCGATAAATTTGAATCTTCTTCCACACTTTCCTTTCAGTACGCACATTCCTTCGGCGTGTTGATGTTATTGCATCCTCTAGAGAGTATGTGGTACGAAATCTATCTACAGTTCGACGGATGGCTTGCTCAGATGGACGATTATATGCGCCATAAAAATCACGAAGTCGTCTATAAGTTACGCGAATCGACGACTGATTTTCAAAGTAAATTTTAATAATTTCAAACGTTGTTCAAGCGTGAGTCTATTCATGTTCATATGCCAGAGTATACTGAGATCTGCCAGAGTATATTTTTCATAAAAATTTAATTTTTTGTTATAGTTTTTACAATTTCAAGTTCTATTAGGCTTAAAAACACCCTTTATATGTACAAATTTTATCATCGGGGACAAAAATTTTTACCGACAAAAACCACTTTGATAAATTTATTGAATTTGTTTAAAATTCGTCGTAAATTTATCATTCGTCGCTTACTTGGAATGGCAAAATATAGTGTATAACAATGATACTTTTATCAGTTTTCATTATCATCGAACCAGAATCGCATCCTAATGTGGTAAGGGATGCATAATTTTGTTTTGTGCAATGAAAAAAATTAAAACGGATGACTAGATGGGAATGAAAAGTTTTTTTATCATTTCAATTTATCACTGAACCAGAATCGAATCTCAGGCCGATTATAATGGTTCATCAAAATTAAGCGACGATTAAAGATAACAGCTGTTTTCTGATTATTGGAATTTATGTAATACTATTAGTATTGAAAAGTAAAGGCAATAACAAATTCTATGTAGTCATTCAACCTAAATATTAGGTTCAACCTAAAATTCTATGCCGTTAAACCCAATCTCAATGCCTAACTTAATCCTCAAATTAACACTCTTCACTCGACCCATCACTCAACTTGAAACTTAACGCGCAACTTAATCCTCAAATCTCGAACGGTCTCAGAAAACTACATACTCGTATGTACGAACACATATTCTTCTGCAAAGCCATGATTGGCTTGGTAAATAAATCAATAAAAATGCAGAAGGGTCAAACCAAAAGTATTTGTAAAATTAGAAAAGGAACGAGAATCAGAAAACAGTAAACTGTATTACATATAAATTCTATAATAAATGTCATTTGTATGGAAACAAATTATCTATACATGAACTCAACTCAATCAAACGTCAAAATGAATTTTTTACCAAATTGCGTCATTTGCAATATTAAAATTGATTTATTTTAATTGAAAAAGCTGCAATTTCATGTTTTAACGGAAGGATTTTAGCTGTCATGCCTTGTAACCCAAATTATTAGCGGAAAAATATCCTGTGGGCGATAAATAGTTTTAAACCATATAAGTGACGGGAAAGCTTTCTAAATCTCAACATGATTATTGCAAGGGGAGATCTGTAGAGACTGCTCTTCATTCTCTTATATATTTTATTGAAAAATCTTTCGAGTATATAGACTACGCAATGGTAACCTTTTTGGACATTGAGGGAGCCTTTAATAACCTGCTAATAACTTTCGAATCTAGGAGTGGATAATTCACTCAAGGACTGGATAGGTGAAATGCTAAGAGGCAGGATCATAAATACCAGTTGGGGGGAATCCTCCACCAGAAGATTTGCAAGCAGAGGTACGCCGCAGGGTGGTGTACTGTCCCGCCAGCTTTTGAACTTGGTCATACTGGAGGATACGGGCCTCAAGATGGTTGCCTATGCGGATGATGTTGCTATTGGTGTCCGTGGCAAAATTCACTCGGCATTCCTTCATTATGGGCCAAAGGCTGTGGGTTGAATTTGAACCCACACCAAACCGAATTGATTCTCTTCTCTAGGAAATATAAACTTCCTCACATCGATCCTCTCACTTTAAATGGATTCAGCTTGACTTTTACAGATGAAGCAAAGTTTCTGGGTCTCGTTTTCGATAGCAAATTAATTGGAAACCAAGTATTCTGGAAAAGGTAAAGAAAGCTACGATAATGCTATACTCAGGCACAGGATACTCTGCTATTTTTGACTCCTCTAGTTGGCAGCTTGTGCTGCCATACGACTGAAATCCACCTTAATGTGGACCTGCAACAATACAGGGCACTCATCTGTACTGTGTATCAAAGAGATTTCCAAGACCACCGACTATACTATCCCGTCATTTTCTTTTGACACAACTAGGATCCCATTTAGAGAGGACTAGAGGATGGATGCAGTTTTGGAACCAGGAGTTATAAACTTCTTAACTGATGGGTCAAAACGAAATGGAGAAGTCGAGGCTAGGGTGTTCTGCGAGGAACTAATGGTAAACCTCTCTTTTTGTCTTCCCGACTACTGTACCATATTTCAAGTTGAAGTAACTGCCTTAAAGGCAGTCGCGGACTGATTGAGGTTTAATTTACAATAATGTCGACTTGTGATATTCGCATATATAAGAACAGTCAGGCTGCCATTAAAGCGCTTCAATCACACCTCCTCACGTCGAAAGTAGTCCAGAACTGTCTCTCATCTCTTTGTGAGATGACAGATCAGTTCAACATCCATATCATATGGGTGCCAGTACATTTCATTAGCACAGCGAATATAAAAGCCGATGAACTGGCTCGACGTGGTAAAACGGACCACATTTCAAAAAGCGGAAAGGGTATTGAAATACCTCTTGCGTCAGGCAAACTGCTGCTACAGGAAGAAGCTATTAAGTTGGCGAACGACAGATAGTCAAGTAGCACGTCATGCGTAATAACTCGGCAGGTCTGGCCAAAGTTTGACTTGGCGAGGTCCAAACAGTTGATCTGACTTCAGTGGAGTTAAATCAATGTGGTTGTTGTCTCATAGGCAGGCACGCGAGTAGAGTTGATTTTTTCTCAAATGACTACTGTCGTAGTTGCGAGGACGAAGAGGACCCCTCTTCTGGGACGAAACAGACTAAAGTTTCTAGGAGCACCCCTCTTTAATGACCTGACGGACCTTAGGACGTAAGGAGTATCCAGCGTTTCGTTAGCAGCTCAAAATGGTTTTAATGAGTTGGAGGATAAATAAGTAAATCGTGGTACGGCTACGGACAATTTTATGTCTATGCCTGGTCCTGGTGGACTGCCGCCTAAGCTTAACCTATAACCTTATATTTTTTGCTACATGAAGCAGTCAGTGTCGCAAACTGAACTATTTAAAGAATACACATATAAATTTATAAATTTTTAAATTGAGTGAAATGGTCTTGTATCTACTCAAAGAAATATCTTACTAAATAGATGAAAAAGGGTAGGTACTTATTACTGATATTACTGCGAAATTGTACACGAAATTAGTGGTTTAAGTATGTAAATTTTGTCTATAATCTGTCCTGAAACTAAAAAAAACATACTATCTGTGCATGTATTAGTAAAAAATCAGAATGTCTCATTATTACCAATTTTATTTTTGGGTAATAAACGTTGAAATTTTTTAAAAGAAGTTTAAATAAGATGGTAAAGATCACAAGATAAAAAAAATTAATTCAAATATTTCATTCTTTCCGAGAAATATTTCTTGGAAAAATAGTGGTTTAGGGTGGTTAGGACAACCAAGTTTAATATGATCTTACCCAGTATATACCAAATATTATGAAAACATGATTTTTCCAATTTTCTTTTGAAAATTCTGGGAAACTGACACCAAAGTGACCTAAATGTAAAGTTAGAATCGGACCTAGGCTATCCGAAACTAGTTTCAGTTATTAAAAAAAATAGGGGATTAGGGTGTTTAGGACAACCATGTTTGATACGATCTCACCCAATAAATATACCAAATATTATGAAAAAATGATTTTCCAAAGTATCTTGAGAAAATCATAGGAAGCTGACACCAAAGTGACCTAAATTTGAAGTTGGCATAGGACCTAGGGTATCCGAAACCAGTTTCGGTTTTGAAAAAAATAGGGGATTAGGGTGTTCAAAAGAAATAAGTTTGATACCATGTTTGATTTTCTTTAAAAAATTGGGAAACTCATTTTTTGATAACATTTGGTAAATTTATTGGGTGAGATCATGCCAATCTTAAGCCAATTTTTCATATATGGCAGATTGATGTCAGTTTCCTAGGATTTTCCCAAGAAAATTCGGAATTTCATTTATTCATATTATTCGCTATATTAATTTATAAAGGAAATATAAAAGGTAACATCGTATTTATGTATTACTAAATAATTTTTATTATTCTTCTCAAAGAAATTCGTTATAACGAGTGTTTCTTCTTTAAAACTAATATATGTAAATAATAATTTTTATTGACGATTTTTAGAACATACACTCCGTATCACTAGCTTAAGAACACTTATTTTTTTTAAACATCAGATTGTTTCTCCAATACTATGGTCGGTCATTGACGATCGAAGAGGAAAGACGTATTTTCGTCGTCCTCTTCGAAAGTTTTAATTAATTTTTTACTTTGTGCAAAGTTTGTATTTTGTGAAACTACTTTGTGGGTGAAAATTTAAATTAATCGCGTCGGATTTGTGTATCTATTGTATGTATGTATGTGTTAACTAAAAATAATAAATTTAATTAGATTTCCGTCTACCGATTTACCTTTAAAAGACTACAAACGTAGCAAAGGTAAAAAGAGTGTTGTAATAACGTGTGCGCTCGCGAGTTACATTGAAAGTGAATAGTGTGTGAAAGTTTCAATTACAGTGTGTAGTGAACGTGATTATCGGGGATATTTTGTTTAGTAATGTAGTGTTGCTGGCCATACTGTTTATGGATACATAAATTAACGGTGTGATCGTATATGTATGTATAAATTTCAGATCAACAATACATGTTTATGTTTGTATGTGTGTGTTTATAAATTTAACATCAAAAATAACTGCGACGTGGAAGCGCCTATGCAAGTTTCGTTTTATGCCGTAATTTCGATATACCAAATATCCATCTCGTTCCAAACAAATTCTAAAATTAAAAATCGATATGAAAATTAAAAAAGTTAGAGAAAAATCAATTTTGTGATTTACAAACGTAATAAAAAAGGTCCCGTTATTTTGACCCTTTGCACACACATTCAAATTAACTAATGTGTACATAAATATAGATTCATGTTTCTTTTTGTTAGCTGCATTTCTTGACGCATAGTGATCCGGATCAGATCAAAATTTACATGTGAAGCAACAACAACATTTGATCCAACATTCGTTTTGGATCACAAATGGTGATCTAAAAATAGTTGAACAATATTTTGTAGTTGAACAATATTTTGTAAAGACAAAGAATATAATGAATATAGTACGAGTATGAAGAGGCATTCAAAACGAAACGAGACAAAAAAATTGAATTTTGGTGTTTGTTTGTTTTACGCATTTTTGTGTCGTTTCATGAGACATGATCTGATCCGAATCAGATCAAACGTCAAGAAATGCGGCTGTTGTTGTTGTGGTTTGTGTACTACGGAACCTGTTTATGCGATTCTTCTTTCTCTTTAGATTTACGACACAGCATCACCGGGGATGATATTCATCCTTAATATCTCTGCTCAGGCCTCTGTAGAACACGAAATACACAGTGATAAATGATAATTTTTATATATGGAGTAGGATTGTATTGCTTGCTACTTTTTTGTATTTTCCTCGCTCGTATACATACTACATATGTACAACACACAAGACTAAGAACTTAATTTCCTTTTTCAGTTTTTTTTTTCTTTTTTTTTCAAAAAAATTTAAATTTCTTATAATTCGACACTATACACCGAGAGAATAAATTCGGTTGTCACAATCAAAAAAGTGCCCAACCGTGATCTGTCGGTTGTCATTGTATTTGTTAAATTTGATAGTGACAACCTAATGAATAAGTAAGACTAAACGATATCAAGTTGTAGCCACTTCATTGAACATTGAAACAATCTCATTTATTAACAACAGGAACAGCAACTATAAATAAGTTACAGCAATCCGTTAATCTGTTAACTCAAGTCTGAAAAAGATTGTGATAATCACTAATTTGATCTGATTTACTAACTGTCAATTGTAACGATCGGGTAATTTGGTATCATAACTGGCCATTCAGTTTGCACAAAGGGTTGCTTTAACCAGAAACATTGTTATCATGAATGTAAATATGATTGGTCTGATCGAGTGGTAATAATTAACATTTTGAGGGAATCGCTATTTCAGTTAATAAAATCGAGTAAACAATCAATCGATTGCCGTGCCTGAAATGTTCGGTTCACAGAATCATTTTATTCAAATTATTACAGTTGTGAGAAATTCCTATTCGGTTAATTTGACTAAACAAATATTCATATTTTATTTAATTACTTATTTCTTTTAATTTTAATAATCCCAAATCACAAATTTTTGATTTGTGGCAGTTTTACATATATAAGAGGTGTAGTTACATACAATACTTTTTAAATCTTTTACAATATTTAAATCAGATACTTCTACTTTAAAAGCAAAAAAAAATGTTTATTAAAAAATAAAGTGTTATTTTCACATATTAATATTGATAATATAAGTGCCAAAATAGGTTTTTCATTAATGTCTGAGCTAATACATACAACCATAACTTTTTTGGTAGTGTACCGTAGAAATATATCCAGGGTATTTCTGAAAAAATGCGTTTTTCGATGTCACTAAGTTGGAAGCTTATTTCTGTCAAACTTTTATTATCTATCTTTTTACTTGCGATTGGATGATAATCGGGTCTATCACAAATTTCTTTGTAGTTCAAGATTATATTTGCAATTTGGAATTGATTTTTTTGTGTAATGTTTTCAAAATATTGATGCGGTTGCATGAGTTGTAATTAAATTTTTTAAAGGATTGACGCTTACCTTCGAAACGCATAGAATTTATTAAAACAACTGGTCCAATATTTTCTATTATTCTTGCATAGTGCAACAAAAAATGAAATTTAGGTTTCAAGGAGCTTTTACTTACTTTGTGGATGTTTTGGGATGCACTTTTCTAAATAATAATAACAATACTTCCCTTAAACAAATTAATAGTTGCCATTCCATTACCTCTAAAGGGACCAAATCTCCTATAATTAAATGTAAAAAGGTTGTAACTGTTTTCATTTCGGAAGAGAAAATTTGAACTTACCTACTTTAACTTTATTGAATAGTGGTGGTCTTTTAGTGTATGGCCCGAAATTAAATAATTCTTTTCTATCGAGATATATTTATTTTTTGTAATAGTCCTTCTAAAATATCGTACGTACAGTCAACACTAAAATTTTCTATTACGTGAAAGTTTTTTATGGAATTCCAAATATAAAATTCGTGAACTTCAATTTCCTTTGGAAACTACCTATTTAAACTTAACCAGTTTTAACTTGATATTTTGTTCATAAGTTATTATATTTCTGAGATTATCGCTATTGACCTTAACCAAGTATTTCATAACGGTTTTATGGCAATTACAGAACATACAATAATGCAAAGAATTAAAAGATTCTGTAAATCCTAATATGGAATTAACTCCCAAATTGTCCCCAATAATTATACAAGTAGTTATTTTGACAACGGAATAATTTTTGTGATCTTCAATGATTCCATTACTTTGCAAACTATTCAGTTGCTCTATTAATGGATTAAACACTGCAGTATTCCCAAACTGTTTCCTGTCCTCAGTAAAACAAAAGCATTGCCAAAAATATATGTGATAATTTTGATGAAATATAATCCGGTATATATAATATTTTAAGATAAACTGCACCAAGCTTTTGAATACAATTATGAGAACCCAAAGGATTAAGTTATTCAAAATTGTCGAAATATGGTAAATTGAAATTGGTAATAATGAAATATTTTTAAAAATTTTACAAATAAAGCAGAAAATAAACTATTCAGATTTACAATTATTGAAATGAAAAGTCGAATATTTTGTTTACAATTCAATTCGAATTAGAATACACTAAAGTACCTTTCGATCCTAATTTCACATTTTTGATTTTGATTAAAATATTCATATTTTCCAATTGTTTCAATATCAAATATTCAGAAATACAATATTTCTGAGCTACTAGCAGTTCTTAAATTGAAGATATTTGTGGGTTTTGATTTTTTACATCATGAGTTTAACGCAAATTTGATGTGTTTTTCGTAAATAGAAAATAAATCACGAAATATTTTCATTGAGTCAATCTTAAAAGAAGCAATTTCCGTTTAAAACAAATTTTCTTCATTTGAAGAGGCAGTAATAGTAGAATTTTTATTTTTTTTAGTTTTACTAAAACAACAAATCAACAAATACTTTTTGACACTTAATATTAGCACAAACAAAACGTTTAATTTCAGAATGAAAATGTTTGAAATGATCTGAATATAATTTAATTGAAATAAAAGTATTTTTACAGTGAACGCAGATTAAATTCATTTTTGTTTAATTAAAAAATTAAAGGTTATTAAATTAACAAATATTCTTTAAATTATAGCACATAAGTTAAATTATTTATTTATATGTCGATATATAGATTATAAATATGTACCTAATTTTCTTTCAATCTTTGATAAACGGCCTTAATTAACTTCGATTAAAGGCAAATGGTAAGGTTGTGGATGAACAAGGGCTTTATATAGCAAATATTTACTGTTTAAGATTTTTGATGGTAGGTATAACAACTAACAAATTTCATCAATATATAGATAGTGTACTTATGGTTCAAAATTTTATTTCAGATGGGGTATGCTGGAGGAAGAAGAATTTAATATAATTGATCCTTAATGTAATTAATGGCTTAAGGCTTAAAATTGAATTATGATTAATAAATGGTAATGTTATTTTTAGGGATAGGAACATCTTTCCATTTGAATTTAGATTATATTATATTTATTGTTGTTTTAATATTTCTCTTAATTGTTGAAAGCTAATACTTAAATATTTGAAATAATAGAGCGGTTGGACTAAGTGAGAGTAGAAATAAATAACTAATTTGTTTTTTGGTTTCAGAAGCACATCGAAATATATTTTATCATCAATTTTGTTAATCGGAAGTTTAGAGTATTATATAAATATAAATTCTAGTTTAAGATATTATTTCAGATCAATTTCAATATATAATTGTGTTATCATTGTTCTGTCATAAAACACTAACTATCGGCTTTATTAGGCGTCTGTAACCGGGCCGAGTCTGTCCTCACTAACATTCCTTTCCCATCCCTCGATTTTGGTACATGTAAAAAGGTGTACGATGGCTGCCTGGCCAGGGGCGGATATCACACTATTAGACTTATGTGGTTATCGATGTGGCGCCTTTCTTCACGAAGTGAATATTGCTATGTTTGGCTTTATGAAAAGCTGAGTATGGTGGTACATATTTCCTTGGTGAGGGAGAGTTATAGTGTCGTGTTGTAACATGGGTATAGTGGTGTGGTATTCGCATTTATAATACGGAAGACTTGCTTAATGCTTGATCGTACATTGAAATCAATCAATGAATCAATCAATCAGATTGTTTCTCCAATACTATGTATAATTAAACAAATTCTAATTGTTATATCGGAAGAGGGCTCTATTAAGAAAATATCCCATATAGTAATTTGCAGGTACTTTAGAGAACCGCTACTTTTTTTAAATAAAACGGAGTGCACCTTTAAAAATTGCATATTTATTTGTCTCACTTGTTTAAGAACAGCTGTAAAATCAATTAAAATGAACAGTTTTCGTATCTTTGTTTTTTGTGTTTGTAAATTTTATATAATTTCAATTATTATTTAATCATTTAGTAATGAATATTTCCACCCTGATGTTTAATAACTTCAAGAAGTCTATTGTGTGTAGAGTTGTAAAGTGACCCTAAATAGCGAATGGAAATTTCGGCCCAGGCTGATTTTATGGCTTCAATTAATTCGTCCTTATTCTCGAACTACCTTCCCCCTTCGTAGACTTTCCGTGATAGCGATCCCCAAACCGTTTTCCATTATGTTTAAGTCGGGTGAATAAGGCCGCCAAGGCAATAGTTCTACATATTGCTCCGGAATCCATGCTCTGACTATCCTGGCAGTATAATCGGAGCATTATCCTGCTGGAAAATCCAACGCTGTCCATTAAAATATTCGTTATATTTTGGAAAAGCTCTTTCCAAAACGGTTTTATAGATATTTGCTGTCATTTTTACTATCTGAAAATTTAAACCAATTATTGCAAAAACAATTATTGCAAAAAACACACTGATCCCCGCACCATTATAACACCGCCTTTACTGTGCCTTTTGCTAAAAATAATTTCCTTTTTTCTGAGGTTATGTAAATAATAATTGTATCCATCTGGCCCGTCTAAATTACATTTTTTTTCATCAGAATAGACAACCTTATGCCACTCTCTGTCCCATCTAATGTGTTGCCTTGCAAAGCAAAGGGTAGAATTTGAAGCTTCTCTAAGAATGGCCCGTCGATCTTGAATTGTTGTAGCCATGTTCACACGTCCTTTACTATTTTTTCCATAGCTTTGGAAGTTACTTAGGTAATTATGCATAACGGTTGAACTTCTTCCATTTTTAGCATCAATTTTCCGGTTACTATGGCCGTCCTCCTTGAAAGCCCGAATTTGGGCTTTTTCTTCTATATTCAAGAACTTTCCTTTAGGCATAGTTGCTCCCACGTCAAGGTTTAATGACTAACTGATACCCTACACTCTTTATTTTTATGTTTTAGCCTTAGAAACGAGATATTTCAGTTGTTCTTAAACAAGTGAGACAAACAAATATGCAATTTTTAAAGGTGCACTCCGTTTTATTTAAACAAAGTAGCGGTTCTCTAAAGTACCTGCAAATTACTATATGGGATATTTTCTTAATATAGCCCTCTTCCGATATAACAATTAGAATTTGTTTAATTATACTTAGTATTGGAGAAACAATCTGATGTTTAAAAAAAAATAGGTGTTCTTAAACAAGTGAGACGGAGTGTACTTAGGACAAATTTCACTTACGCATTTAGATTCGTGAAGTTTGTTCTATAAAAAAAATCCTATATTTTTTTTATTTTTTAGAACAGATTTAGGATAAAGTTCACGCGAATAGTCGTTTAACTCAGCCGACCTTTTGGCTGTACAATAAAGAACCATTTGGTGGTAGTTTGATTATTTAATGTTAAGAATTGTATTTCACAGGCGGAAAAATATATTTAAATCGTATTACTGAAAAGTAGTAAAAACCTAGTTATCACGTTTTATATATCCGCTCGAAACGCGAAATTTCAAATCGGAATATGAAGAACCGAGATAAAGTACAAAACACGATATTTGAAAACGCGATATGGTACAAAATACGATATTATAAAACGTGATATTTCAAAACGCAATATGGTACAAAACGCGGTATTTTAAAATTATTAATTTTCCTTCATTTCACGTTTAAAATTTTCCTTCACTTTATGATGAAATTGAACATGTACGTTGGAGCTAGGATATTCGTTTTGAAATATCGCGTAGTGTACATCGCGTTTTGTAACGCATCGCGTTTTGAAATATCGCGTCTTGATCCCCACTCTTTGAGTTTTGCGTTATAATTACTCCCGGTTAAAGTGGTGACCCAAATGACAATAAAAATGTTAGCCAATCTTCTATTACAACAATAGTTGCTTGTAGATGCTCTTTCTTATATTGTACTTTTCTACTTCATGGTGTTGAACTATGTTTTTGACAATAAGTGCAGGATCACCATGAGCTGTTCCATCAAGATGATTTGTGTCATAGATGGGGTATCCGGTTTCGGATATTAACATGACATTGAATGATTTGGAGTCACTCATGGTTAGAAGATTAAGGATATTATCCACTTTGGCCATTATTTTGTAGAATACTGCTCGGGCAGTTTTTCATGATTTTTGAATCTTTGAGTTTCTGCGCTTATGTTGTCCCAGTAACTAACTGATAAGATGGATTCGGTTTTGTAGCGGGCTGTGACTTCTCCGCTGTTTTTTTTTCTGACGTGGAAATCTGCGTGTTTGAACTTATTTATATGCAATGCGACCTCAATGGTTGGCTGGATGGCTACCATTACAGAGCATGCATTTCACATCGGTACCCAACGTTTTCTTTTCACATTGATTTGTGAGCTGTTCACCTATACATTTAACACATCTGCGTTTGTAATTGCAATAAGATTTGGTATGTCCGTGTCTTTGTCAAGTGGCTTTTCAACTTGTACAACGCAATGCATTAGTCTACTTATCGAAGTATGTCTTTATTTGATTCACTTTGATTCACACGTAGCCCAGGTTAATTAACTCACTTTTCAAATCTTCAATCTTAGTTGATGGATTGAAGTTTTTTATAACCATCTGGTAGGTTTTGCTCACTTTCTGTTGGAACGAATGGTATTCAGTATTTCGCTCCGGCTCTAATCACCAATGAGTTCACATAGCACCATCTTTTAACTGGATTTTAACTTGGTTTGTTCCAATTATTTTTAAATCGAAGTTGACTTCAGCGAGTTCCTTTAACAAAACAGCTACAGGATTGATTGTTTCTACACGCCTCACAAATATTGGTGGTGCCATTATTTTTTGGGGTTGGGACGGTTCTTCGACTTCCTCGGCCAAACTAGCGCTAAGCAGCAATCATTTATCTTCATTTGTATGCATTTGGCGTTATGTGTTATTGGACTTGTATCTCTACCCATTTTGTTGGCCGTGGTCAGTTGGATCGGTCAACTCTTTAGTCGCGGACCTAACGAAACTATATGTTTGGGCGACATCGGAGAATAATATACTTCTTTAGATGGCATGTTTTCTGATGAATTTTATTTCATTCGTGTCATTTGAAGCGAACCTAGTGGAGTTCGTGGAGTTTTTCATGTTTTTGAAAATAAATCGGACTCAGACATCATCTAGGTCATTAACACCTTACAACACACTTAATCACTTTTATTTGAATTAATTTTTTTTTAAATTTTATTGGAATTAATATTTGCAATAGCAAATTGCACTTTTATTTTAGTTCCTGGAAACTAAATAAAACCTGTTTACACAAAATTTTTGTTAATACTGCACTTTTTAATTTTATTATGTTTAATTGCACAATAGAATAAATTTGAGTGTTGGCTGGAATGTATCTGAATAATTAAAACAATAAAATTCTTCTAAATGATAATTTTGGTTTTGTTCAATTTATTCAAAAAAATTATTTTTTTTTTTAATTAATTTTGTTGTTTGTAATTTTTGTTCTTCTGCATAAAATTAATAATAATACATAATAATAATTATAATAATAATTTTTCGCCATGTTTGTGTTATACTGTTGTCATCAAAGAATTTTTTTTTTGTTTTTTAAATTAATTATTTTTAATTATTAAATATTTTGTAATTTTTTTTTGTTTTATTTATTTTAACACTAAGAGGACATGTCAATTTTTTTTTTCAATAATATATAATATAATATATCTATTTTATTTTTACTTTTTTTTTTTTTTTTGTTATATAATTTCAATTTAAATTTTTTTTATTATATTTAATGATATATATAGATATATATAATAAATATATATATTTATAAATAAATAAAATAAATTTTCTATTTTTGTATCTCAAAATTAAATGATAAAAATAAAATACGAAACTATGTAAAATTGTGTATGTGTGTAGTTTTTCATCTCCCAAAATGCGAAAGATACAACAAAATAAAAGTTTTTTTATTAATTAATAATTAATATATTAAATATATATATTTATTTATGTAGACTTATATTTTATATAAACGATAAAAATTATATTTTCTCCTTTTTTTTTGTTATGCGAACAGTTTTGTGGTTTTTTATCTTATATAATTAAACGTTTGTTTGTTTGTTTTTTATTTTTTGTTAAATATATCTAGGTTTCTTTTATATTTGGTTTAGTGGAACTTAAACGTAATGTACACAAAAATATAAATCAAAAGTGGTTCGTTTCTTTAATATATAAGCACAAAAAAAATTTATTTATTTAATTTTTCTTTTTAATTTAAATTCAACAAACAATTATAGATAAATTTATAATTTTTTTTTTTAAATATTTCTTTATCACCCTGTTTTTTTTATAATTTTAGTTTTTTTTATTTAATTTTAAATTTTTTTAAAAATAATATTTTAATTTTTTTTTTTTTTTTGTAATAATACAAATAATTAAAAATCAAAAACATAAAAAATACAAAACTGTTATAATTTTGAGTTGAGTTGAATTGTGTGTTTGTGTGGAATGGATTAATAATAATAATTAATTACATATATTGTATAATACTATTGTTTATGATAAATGGCTGGATAATTTAATAAAAGTAGTTTAATTAATTAATTAATTAGCTGAAAATTAAATGTATTTTGTGAATTGGTATTTTTGTATTTTTAAAAGACAGAGAGAGAGAGTATGTTGAACATCTATTTTATTGTTTTTTTTTGTTTTTTTTTGGTTTATTTATTGAGATTACTATTTTGTTTGCGGTATCTGTTTTAATAATTATAATTATAATTAATTAAGGGAATAAACTGATTACTATTGCATACTATTGATTGATTATGGATTAAAAACTTAAAACCTATTGCATATTATGTTTATTGTATTGTAGTTAAATTTTTAAATATTGTTTCTTTTTTTGGTTAATTAAACAATTTTGTATTTATATACGAGACAAATATTAAATTAAAGTAAAACCATAAACCTCGTTATAACGAAGTTTTAAAATTAGAAATAATTAAATTTTTAATAATAATTAATAAAAAATAATATTCACCTTGATTTTTGTTGTAATTAATTTATTAATTAATCATTATTGTATTTTTTTCATATACTTAAAGCTAACGAGGTATTTCAAATTATATCAAATATAAATTAAATTTGTTTATAAAGAAAAAAACTTAGTAATTAAAAATTAAATTACTGCTGCTGCGATAACAGCAGCTGTTCCAACTCGTCGGCAGACCGTAATAAAAATGCAGCGCTTTCTCGATATCCGGTCACCAATTGCCGGACCGCATCGAGCTCAGACGCATTCAACTTGTGCGCTAATAGTGGTGGCTTTAACTGTTTCATCGATAAATCGGTGGGACCTATTAAATAATTGTAATTTAATAATATAGACTAATTAAAAAAAAAAAATTAATTATTTTTATTACCATTTGTTGAGCTTTTATTTGGATTAATGTTATTGTTGTTGTTACTATTATTTCCACTATTATTATTATTATTGTTACTGACATTGTTGTTTGTAGCGCTGTGTGAAATAAAAGTTGGGTACGTCGGTTGCGTTGGAGTCGTGGATGGAGGCGGCATACTCGAGTTTGATCGGCCACTTGAATTATTTGTATTCATATTCACCCCAGTACTTCCACCCTGTCCATTATTATTGTTATTACTGTTATTATTATTAATATTTCCACCCCCACCACCACTACTCGAACCACTTCCACTCAGATAATTCGTATTATTCGGCTTACTAAACTCGTTTCGGTACAATGCATTCGGTGGCGGTATCAATTTATTATTATTATTATTATTATTAGGAATTTTATTATTATTGTTACTAATGCTGCTGCTGCTAATGTTATTACTATTGATGTTATTTATATTATTGTTGCTGCTTAAAATCGATTGGCTTGTAATTGGCCCGCCGCCACCAATCAAATTATTATTATTTACCGATGTACTGGATGTAATTGTGGCGGATATAGTTTTTGCGTCACTTAAATTATTTATTGATATTGATGACGAGGATGAAGATGATGATGGCGATGGTTTACCGAGTGTTGATAATGAAGGCATTGTTAAGGTATCTGTATTGGATTTTAAAATTGAACTCATATAGCTAGACGGTGTAACTGTCGTTTCGATTGGCTGGAAATAAAAATAAAACAAAATATTAGCTAAAATTCTAATGCCATCGCGACGTAAACACTTCGGCTTACAATAATTAATGATGGTGAAACAGCCTGACTGATTGGTTCCATGCCCATTCTCATTCGTTTTGCGTTCATGCTTTCGTTATCACAAGCTGATGCTAAAATTTGTTCGGCTTGAACAGATGTTAAGTGTGCTGGAGTTGGGCGAGACTGAAATATATAAGAAAATTGGATATTATTATAGGATTTGGAACTACAAATGAGAACTAGTACAAATTTAGATCGAACATTTAGCAGCTCCTTTGCCAAACATATAACAAAAGCAGTGGCGGATTAAGGAAAATCCGGGCCCTAGGCAGTTTTGTTTTCGGGCCCCGCGAAATAATAGGAGAATCCGAGCCATACCCACCATAGTTTAGACAACACAACACTACTTCATTGAAAGATAGCAACTAGAAACTTCTATAGGGAACATGAAAACAAAATAACGTTCTATTCGAAATCGTGCAAATCATGTTAAATTAGGGAACTGGTAAAAAAAAGGGAAACTAAGACAATTATAATTTATTTATTTTTGATCAACTTCATTCGGTATCCCTTCAGATTAGACAGAAATTTCGTAATAAAAAAAACGAAGCGGAACACGCTTGAATTTTATTTTGTTGGTTAGATTCAATGCAAATAAACACGTTAGATAACTTTTTTTTCAAAAATCTGGTCGACTGCCTCTTTAAAAAGGCTCTTATTTGTACATTATAACCAAAAATGTAAAAACAATATCGAAAAGGTTCGGGCCTGAACTCCAGAAACATTTTTGTTGTTCACAGAACTAAAAGAGAAATAAAATAATCTTGATACCAGTAAAAAGTTTTTAATTTGTGTGTTTACAGAGTGTCAAAAATGTAGGATGATAGGGGAGGTCATTTCTAACCAATAAAACCAAAAAAACTTTTATAGTTTTGTTGATGGTTCAAAAACTATTCGGCTTTTAGTATTTTTTGGTGAAATCGCATGCGCACCAACAAAAAAAGAAAAACAAGAGACGTTTTGTATATGTTTCTTTTTAAATACGACCTTGAGGAGTATACCTTTCCAATAAAATCATTTTTATAAACTCTATTATCTTTTGCGACAAAATAATTTGATATTCAAAACATAAAGTTTTTTATCAATTGTTTTACAAAGTAAGTCGTGCTTACTAAAAAATACATTTAACAAAATTTCTAGTAGTAAAAAAGCTGCTTTATCAGAAATAAAACAAAATGATTAAAAAATCAGATAGGCAAGGTACAATAGAAAGGTTGGTCAACAAAATCCTTCATACTTCCTACCACCTCAGACAGAGGTAAAATCCAAATCAACAGGGTTCTTCGCCTTGGATTGCTCGAACTTTTGAGCTGAAAGAACACCAATTTAGTAAACACGTTTTATTGCCTTACTTACTATGAAGCAAGGTATTCCATATCTTCCCTTTTATTTGTGAAATTATTTTGTCTGCTTCAATATAAATAGACTGGTTTACTAGAATGTGCTTTTGGCCGGCTGAAGCTATACGTCAAGAAAAAAACGTTTTGACTAATTTGGTGTGTTTCCAGCTTTAGTGTAGAAATTTAGTTGATATATCCATTTGTTGTCAGTTTTTTATGGACACTGACAGACGAACTCCAAACCGAAACTATCTATTTTACTTTCTTCTAACTAATCTTGTCAAATATCTCTTGAAATTTTCAATTTAGTTGTGTAAATAAAATTAGTTGGACTATTTCGTATAAACTGGAATATACATTGATTTATTATACTATACGGCTTAATTATATAATTAAAAGTTTAGGTTCACCTTTATCTCTGCAAAATTATAGGAAATTCTATTAAAGACTTTGATGTTCTTAGTATTAAAAACTGAAAATCTCAATTTATTGGTAGGCCCAAAAAATAAAATTATATGATGTAGTTGCATATCATATAAATTAAAGAATAAATTAAATTACGTTGCTAGTTAGGCAACAGGTAGAATTGATTCTCTGCGTTATTCAATGACTTTGCTAATCTATTGATCGCCATAATTGGTGAAATGATATAGAATATCGCGCCAAAAATCGGTGATTACGCAATGTCATGTCTGGAACAATTTTATATTCTTTGCACCTTGTTGAATAAGGTAGTAAGCGAGCCACATTTTGATAGAAAGGTACGTTATAGTCATATTCTCAGTCAGTTTTTTTAGACAGGAATATCAAAAACATTTTTGTATGATTTCAGTTCTTTTCATGTGCACAAGCTAGTAGAGATTCTAGACGACTATAGCATATTCCATACTTGAGATTTAATATAAGCGAAATATTGTGAACATAAAGTTTGTGTATCCCTGAAGCCAAACCTAGAGTTCACATGATACAATACAGTTATCGATATACCTGTTAAAACTAAAGATTTCGGCGAAATCTACATTGTCATTGATGTGGCGGCGATATAACATTAAATAACATGGCATTGCCTCGTTTCTAGTGCAATAAATTCATTTTATGTTATTATATTTGAAAAATAAAAATACCATAAAATTTTAAATAACGGAATATGGCCTAATACTCTTTGTTTGTTCAATTTTTACCAACGATACTTCCACGAGCTGCCTTGTCCTTCGTTGGAAATTACGAACGCTTGGAACGCGTATTAGTGGGAATCACTGAAATCTTCGTAATGAAGGTGCGTTCTCTTTTAGGTAGCCATATACTTAAAAGACCCAATGAGAAAAACAGAGCACTACCACCCTGTTTGATAGAGTATTGTATAATGCTCCGTTGTCAGTATTAATTGCTAATTTATTTGTATGAGGTTGCGTCCCCAAGAAGTATATATTGAATGTAAGCTTGTAAGAGAGACCCACATGATTCAGATTATTGAGTTTAATGTTTCTAAAAATGTTTCCCTTAAGTTCTTCTTTGTCTTTATCTTCTTGCTCTACATTATGGAGGTAGTTAGTGCGTAAAAACTCTCTCGATGAGGCGTGTATTTGCAGATGAACTACTTTGTTGTTACTGACATTTGTTTGACATACTTCCAAAGGCGGATTTTACGAATGATACCTTTAACAACAATAATCATACATTCCATCAGAGATTTAATCGTATCACTCTTCCATAACACCATTAGACTATCATACCATCATTCGACCATACCATAAAACAGTCATGCCATCACACCACCATATCATCATACAATAATAACATCATACCGGCATACCAGCATACCATCAAACCTGTGATTTGTAACATGTTATCATCATACATTCCTACCATCATAATGTCATACCACCATACCTTCATACTATCATGCCATCAATCATCAAAACCATCACACTTGTAGCGGCTCACTCATGATAATTCAAATATTTGTCTCACCACCACGATATATCAACCACATATATCAGCACTTGTAATAATAATGTGAACGAATCTTAAGTTCTCATGTGAAATTTGTAAAGTGAGATACTGTAACAAATATCATTGACAGTTCAGTGGAGCATCAACGATCATACAACCAACATGCACAAGTTAAAGTTGAATAAAGAACATCATTATTAACGTTAAACTAGTTGTGTTGTATTATTTCTACATTCTATTACAGGGTGTCAGAAGTAAACGAAGCTAATTAAATAATTAAAAAAGTGAATTCAAAAAGAATTTTCAAAGCAAAAGTCAAAAAAGCAACGAACAGTAAAATCGAACGCAGAATTTCGTCATCGAAACATTGGATTGCAACGTGCTGTTCATCGGGAAATATCATCAATAAAATCGAATCATCGGGCAGCAGAAAGTAATCATCGGACTAATTTGAAGCCTAAACAACACGTTTTTTCGGTCATATTTTTGAAAATTAAAGTCATGATCATTGGAAATTAAGCGAAATGGCCGACACACGAAAACAATTGCGAGAGCTGGTTTGCGCAGACTTGGCGACCGACTGGGAAGAATTTAAAACGTGATTTTTTAGTGTACATGATCGCGAACGATAAAAATGGTCAGGCGGAGGCAACGAAAATCGCAATTTTACTGTGGTTAATTGGAACAAGGGGCGCCAATATTTACAATACTTTGTTTCCAAATGATGGATCCGAACAGTCACTGCTTGGAACAGTAATCACAACACAAGAAATTCCAGCGACATCAACGGCAGCAGCACGCACCGAAACGGTAACAACACAGCGAACATTGGCTGATGTGTTAAAGGCATTTGATAATCATTGTCTGCCACAGAAAAACGTGACTATGGAGTCATTCAAATTCAACAATCTGAACCAAAAGGAACGTCAGCCATTCAGCGAATTTTTGACCGAGCTCCGTGCGCAAATTGAACGTTGTGAATTTAATTGTTCGTGCGGATTGTCGTATGAAAACCGAATGTTGCGTGATCGAATCATTACTGGGGTGCTTGACAAGAAGCTTTAGTTAAAGTTGCTCGACGGTCGTGATGGAAAATTGGATCGCGTGGTTGAAATTTGCAAGACATTCGAAGCAGCAAATGTCAACAAAGGGATTTTGGCATCAAAACAATCGATTGCAACGGTAGCATTGTCGGAAAACACAGACACCGACTCAATTAATGCGATTAAAACAAACAACAAGAAAAACATCTGTTTCAACTGTGGTGGCGAATGGAACCGAGAGCACAGAAGCAAGTGCCCAGCGCAGGATAACACGTACGAATGTGGAAGAAAGGGACATTTTCGCCAGATGTGTCGCAAGAAGATGAGCAAATCCAACGCCAGCGCATCGCAACCGAAATCAAATGGGGAAAAACGTGTTGACAATCTCCATTGGGACGATGTATCATCATCAGGTAATTCAACGAATAAAAAGCGGAAATTGGAAACAATTCTTAGTGGGAAAAATTTTGTTTTTAGAATAAATTCAATCGGATCAAAAAGAAAACGATGGACCAAGGCATACCGAGTAGGAAATAAACTAGTTAAGTTCAAAGTCGATACTGGAGCAGACGTCAATTGTATACCGTTGAGAATCATTAAAAAATTAAAAATTAAATTAAAACATGAGCAAAATGACTTCCCTGTATTTGAATATAGTAACAATAAAATTAAAGTTTATGGTATTGCCGAGATTAAATTATGGGATTCTAAATTAAATATTGAACAAATAACAGAATTCATTGTTGTTGACGACACATTTGAACTGATACTTGGGCTTGAAACCTGCACAGACTTTGAATTGATTGAGCCAATCAATATTGTGTCGATTATGTGCTCAAATGCAGGAGAAAGGTTTGTAAGTGAAAATATCGATGTTTTCTCTGGTCTTGGAAAGATTCCCGGAAAAATCACCATACATCTACAAGAAAATGCCAAACCAGTGGTGCATTATAGAAAACAATTTCCGGATACAATCGTTAAGAAGCCTAAGCGAAAACTTGATGACATGGTTGAGTCGGGAATCATAACGCCAGTGACTCATCCAACGGATTGGGTGAATAATTTGCAAGTGGTTGGGAAATCAAGCGGTGATTTGCGAGTTTGCTTGGATCCCAAACCTCTCAATAAGTGCCTCAGGCGTGAACATTATTTGATACCCACAGTGGATGAATTGACCTCAGAATTGGTTGATAAGAAAGTATTCACAGTATTGGACTGCTCAAATGGATTTTGGCAATTGGAATTGGATGAAACGAGTTCAGAATTGACAACATTCATGACACCCATAAATTCAATAGACTTGCGTTTGGCTTAAATATTTCGCCAGAGATTTTACAGAGACGCATGGCACAGACATTTTGCAATAGTAGCCTGTAACGAAGAGGAACATGACAGAATCTTGAAAATCGTTCTTAAGCGTGGTCGCTCGAACAATGTCAAGTTCAACCCGTGCAAGGTTCAATAGTGCAATTCAGAGGTCAAATTCATGGGTCTTATTATGTCGGATGGAAAAATTAGACCGGCCTGAATGAACTTGGGTGACTTGGGTGACTTGGTGATATTTAAGAAAAATGGAAAAGAATGGCATTATGGAAAAATAATTGGAATAGTTAATGAACGTTCAAAGAATGAAGATTTTAGTGCTAGTGAATTGTTATTCGAAGATAATGTTAAATCGGGTCAAATAGTTAATTTGCCAGAAATCCAAATTGTAACACCGACACAAGAAACAGTTAATAACGATGAAAATCAGATGTGAACACCTCCGCTGTAAATGTGAGTGCGGACGAATTAGATCTTTCAGTGAACATCAAAAATAACTTCTCATCGGAATATGATACAGCTGAAGGTGAAAATTCAGAAGCAAGTTCGGGTAGTGATAGTGAGGTAGCTCCTCAACCTGCCATTCAAGCTCCAAATAATCTAGGAGAAGTCAGAACGCACAGTGGTCGTAGTTCAAGACCGCCGGGTAGGTATGGCTGGTGAAAATTGTAACAGTCATAGGGGTTTGCCTGCTCCAGATCATGACTGTTAATAATTTAAAATTTGAAATAAAAAGAAAAATGCGTGTAATAATAATGTGAACGAATCTTAAGTTCTCATGTAACATTTGTAAAGTGAGCTACTGTAACAAATGTCATTGACAGTTCAGTGGATCATACAACCAACATGCACAAGTTATAGTTGAATAAAGAACATCATTATTAACGTTAAACTAGTTGTGTTGTATTATTTCTACATGCCATTACAGCACAACACAACCGCATCCGCTATCCGACTATCTGCTACTGGTGGCTGCCCTTAAACAATTCAACAATTTAGTTTTCTTTATGCAGTCAGCTTTCATATTTGACACGCTAAGTACGAAGCGTTGTTAAATTATATTTTATGTTCAAAAGATTTTTACAATTAATAATTTATAAAATTTTTTTTAAAAATATTTCGGCGAGTTTACGTGGGTCTACATTTCGTAAATACGTGAGTGTTTTTTTCTCAAGTTGCTCAGTACCCCGTTGCATACATTGCAACGGGCACAAAAAGTGTAGTAGAGATGTTGAAAATTGAATTTATTTTCTTTAATAAATCTTACCGATATAAAGTGTTGTGTCAATTATTTGTACAAAAATAATAGATGTAAATATAAAGTGCAATTATACAAACAATAAATAACTGCGAATTAAATTCGTAGTTTTAATTAAACATTTAAATTATTAAACCCCAAACTGTTATACACTATATCATTCCATCAAACCATTTACCATCTCACCATTATACCTATGTCATACCATCATACCATCACATAATCATAATTATACTATCACACCATCATACCACCTTATAATTAAACTATCATACTATCACACCATCATAACAGCATACCATTATACCATTATTATTATGATGGAATGATTCATAGTAATATTCCATCAAACCATCATACCATCGTAACATCATACCACCGTACCATCGTACCATCTCATCATCTTACCATCATAACATCATACCACTATTACATCAATTCATCATCAATCAACATCTCCAACACCATCCCCATCACCACCATCACCACCGTTAAGAAAACAATGATACACGTGTCAATTTATTTTTAATTATGTATTCGGTGAAGAATTAGAAATTCATCTATGGTAACTTTGTACCTGATTATCACCCCACAAGAGGGTAGTTGAGACGTGAGATATTGACAGTGACCGCCCTTAGGTCTTAAACAATAATTGTGTGTAGTTTGGTTCAAATCGGTCAACGCGTATGGATTTGTATAACAATCACACATACAAACAATCACTTTTATACATATACATACATATATAGATAGATACAACTAAATGACCAATTTTCACTTCAAATATCCTAAGAGTTGCAATACCCGAATTCAAGTATAATTTACAAGAAAAAGAAGTTTTTTTGATTATGTATTTGTAAAATCTGTTTTAGTCATTGTTATCCAATGATACGGGTGAAGATAGTCGCCCTAGGTGGTACAGTGGGTAGTGCTTTGCATTGCAACTTTGCAAATCAATATGTATTGATATGTACACTTTGAATCAATATGTATTGATTCCATTTTGTCATTTGGTCTCGTTCAGATAAATACCGTTTCTAACTATAATGGTAAATTTCTGGACTTGTTTTTTGCTAACTCTGCCAATCTATTTATGATAAAGTTGGTACCAGTTCCGTATATCATCAACGATGTCAACCACAAATCTATGGAAATCAATTTAAACGTATCAGAGTTTTTGGTGTCTAATTTTAATACTAATAATTGTAATTCTATTAAATCTTATGATTTTAGGCGTGCTGATAATGATGGTCTGATTTCTTATTTCAAATCAGTAGAGTGGGATTCGTGTTTTTCGTTGGTGGATATTGACCGCGACGTGCAAATTTTCTATGACATTTTAGTCATTGGCTTCGACCGGTTTGTACCGGTTTCTAATAAAAAAATTAATCGTAATAATCCTCCGGGATTTAACAATGATCTAATAAACCTACGTAATCGTAAGAAAAAATTATATCGAAGATGGATTGCATTATATTGCCTATAAAAATGTTATTATTAAGGCTTAAAATAATATGACTTCAAATCCAAAATCATTTTGGAATTTCGTTGACTCCAAAAGGCAAAAGGAAAACTTTTAGATTTCCATCAACTATGCGGTTCAATGTTGTTACTAGTAATAATTCTGGGGATATTGCTGACTTATTTGCTTCATTTTTTCAAAATATATATATTGTCGGACTGATATTGATAGTGACAATTTGTTTGAGGATGGATGTGGCCCAGATGGTATTCCTTCATACTTTCTTAAAAATTTTAGTAAAGAAATGGCTCTGCCTTTGTCGATTTTATTTAATGATTCACTTTTAAAAGGTGTTTTTCCGGTTGCCTGGAAATCGTCTCATATTGTACCGATATTTAAATCTGGTAATAGGAGTGATGTTTCTAACTATAGGGGTATTTCGTTATTGTCAGCCTCTCCTAAATTATTTGAGTCAATTGTGTGTGATTATATGTTTTTTGGACTAAAGTCGTTTATTGTAGATGAGCAACATGGTTTTTTCCGTGGGCGTTCTACTGTGTCAAATTTAGTGGAGTTTACGAAACATGCCACGGAGGTGATTGAGAGTAATGCTCAACTGGATGTCATTTACACTGACTTCAGTAAGGCTTTGACTCAATCAATCACTTTATTATTTTGCAAAAATTAAAATCCTTCGGGATTAATGACAATTTTATCAAATGGCTTGAGTCGTACCTCACTGGGCGGGTATAGTCTGTAGCAATTAACAACAGTTTTTCTAAACCAATTTATGTTTATTCTGGAGTACCTTAGGGCTCACATCTTGGTCCAGTTATTTTCATATTATTTGTAAACGATATCACAAAAAGCATAAAATTTTCCCGATGTCTAATATATGCTGATGACCTAAAAATATTTTTTCCTATTCGTAGTCTACCTGATGCAGTTAAATTACAAATGTATATAGACGGGGTAAGCTGTTGGTGTAAGAATGATTTATTACATTTGAATGTAGCTAAGTGCAAAATGGTGACGTTTACACTTTCATCTTCGCATCTTATTTATAATTACAACATTGCAAATAACACTTTGAATCGTGTTAACGAAATAAGCGATCTTGGAATTATATTCACTTCTACATTATCATTTAATCGTCATTTTGACATGATGTCTGCCAAAGCCAATTCTATATTGGGATTTTTAAAACGTAGTTTGAAAGAGTTTAATAATCCTAGAGTTTTTGTTTGCTTGTATCAACCTCTTGTACGCTTACAGTTCGAATATGCATCATGCGTATGGTCTCTACGTTATAGTGATCACATAAGCAGAATTGAATCAATACAAAATTTTTTTCTCATTTTTTATGCATATAAAGCTGGGGAGTTTGACCGTCGATTACCTTGGTGGGAAAATGTTAGGAATCTACCTTCATATGTAGATAGATGTAATTCTTTGAAAATTGGGCCACTTGAAATTCGTCGTCAGCATGCTGGAGCTATTTTTATTTCCGATTTACTTAACGATAATATTTTGAGTGCGTACTTGTTAATGAACCTAAAATTGTACTCCTATTAAAAACCTATGTACCCGCACACTCTTGAAAATTGATTTTCACCGAACGAATTATGGAAGCGACGAGCCTTTCAATTCTATGTCGAAACTTTATAACGGAACTTTGCATATTTTGCGACTTTAACATGACGAAAGTGGAAATCAGACAATCATTGAAAAAAAATTATTTCAGTTGAATTATTTATTTGTGCTTTTAATATTTTAATTTTTTGAGAAAATTGTATTTTTTGTTATTATTAGTCAAAATTATACTGGAGTTTATCGTTCCGAATAAATTTTCCTTTTTTAAAATAAAATAAAACTTTCGGGGTACCGAGTTCCATTCCTGATGGTGGAAAGAAGTCATTTGTCAGGATTTAAAAACATTTAGGCTGAAGAATTTACGTACTAAAAATGAATGGCATAGAGAGCGACTATTTTAGTGAAATTACAATAAACTATGTGAAGTGATGTACATTTCAAATTACCTAAGTTGTTTGCGGAAAGTAATTATTTTAATTTAAAATTTACTATCTTGGTTTAAAAATACAATAATAGTTAATAAAGAAAATTTGATATTAAATAAAAGCGAAGAATTATGAATGCTTTTAGAATTCCAAACATTTAGTCAAAGTCAAGTTTCTGCAAGTGATATAATACGAATTTAGAGTGATAAAGGTCAAGTCATTAATGAATCTAAGGTAAAGCGATGAAAATTTAAGGTATATGTTTATTATTTCTAAAGATAGTTCACAATGACAGTGAGCTACTCACTCTATACCTTTTCGTTTTCGAATTGGAAATAATCATTTTTAATAGGTAATGTGGGGCTTCTTCATCACGAAGTAAGAAGAGGAGCATTTAAAACCCCGCAAGCGAATGAGTTCATATTCAATTGTTTACGCAATGCTCTAACCAAATATTAATCCCCAGTTGTAAAGATAATTGATAATGCTCTGTGTAATGCGTCTATTGAAGCTGTGTTTCTTGAAAGTGAATTTATCAATCATCGGTTATTAAGACTAGGCCCATATAGTCCAATGTTAAACCCCATAGAATTTGCTTGGTCGGCTCTTAAGCCCTCTATTAAACGAGATTTAACAACTGAAATGCCACAGATTTCAGCAGGTGAAAATAGGATAGATTTGACCCAAACCGAATTTCGTTTACAAAGGCTGGAAAATATTATACAACGGAATTTGCCAAATTTATCTGTTGCAAATTGTGCTAAATTTGTTGTTTATATTCAAAAATTCACACCAAGGGCCCTATTCTCGAATTCCACATCCATTTTCCACATGTGGACATCTGTCAAAGTTCACACAACAAGGTTCGAAAATTGTAATTCGTATATAAAACACATGCGGCATGGACATTTTCCTATATGTGGAGTTTTTTCCACCTGCTTATTACCCATTCGGAAATATTTCCTTAGTACCGAAAAAATTCAATTTTTATGAATTTTGACAGATGTCCACATGTGGAAAATGGATCTGGAATTCGAGAATAGGGTCCCAGATGTTTTAAATTTAGTCGATATGATTTCTTAATTTACTGTATACTGTATATATTAATAAAGTATGGATCATAAATATTGTTGTACCTGTTAGATTTTTATTTTTAAATTTAAAAATGATTATTTCCATTTTGAAAATGATTATTTCCAATTTGAAAATGATAACTTCCAATTTGAAGTTGAAAAGGTATAGTCTGACAATGGTGATCCGATAGAATGCTAATTGTTGCAAATATTTGAATCTGGTTTTACCAACCGAGGATTTACCTACTTCACGTTGAATTCATTGTTACCATATGATTTTCTTATTTTTTCTGTTTTCTAATTGTTTGAACAAAAAAATCACAGCGTGACTAAACGATATCACAGATGTTAAACAAATGCATATAACTGCTAAGATCAGAATAACGTAAACACAACATCAAATCAATGTTAATTGCTGCACACAATGTGCATGTTCGTCAGTAATTAAAATAAATAAAAAGCAGCACAACCGATTGTGACCATGAATAACGAATTGATTGGTTATTGTGAAAATGATTATCGGCAATGTAATGTAAGAGAACAAAAGGTTTTGCTGTCCTTTGAAAAAATTTTATGACGAAACTATAGTCTTGAAATTTGTTGTGTGCAATGAGGCAGTTAATTAGTATTGATGAACGTTCTCAGAGTTGTGTAAAAACTGGATAATATGATGCGATTTGCTTGGTAGCAAATAACGTGATACCTGGTTACTTGCCGGACGAAGGTTCTTATTTTTCAGTTTTTTTTTTTATGAAACCTGTTAATTTCATTTCCTGTGTAATACATTGCACTTGCTTGCAATGAATTCCTTCAAACATCCGTTTTTGTACTGTCACTTCTATCATGATCGATCCACATGTCCGAAATACAAAAATAAAACCCACAAAACAAATTCATTTGCGTTCATTCATCGGTTGGTGAGGGAATGGAGAATGGACAAGTGGCCAACTCACACGAATAGTAATTCGGTTGAACATGCAGGACAACTTCTCTCATATGAACTAGCCTTAGTTGTGGATAACCAAAACTTAGAGTTCAGCCAAAGGCAAATCGATGACATAATATCGTGTTTTATCATCAAACAATTTGAAATGACTAATCCGGAATCTATTGAACTGGAAATCTACAATGACGTAAACACTTCAAATGCGGTGGCTAGGCGATCTTTTATCTTTATTAGAGGAGAACCTTTGTATGTAACAAGGAGGTATATTATGAGGCCTTAGTTCTTAGCTTGTGAAGTAAAGTATTGGCTTAACCAACTTTTAACATGTGAATTGCTTGTAAAAATAATAATTTTGAACGAAACCTTTTAGTTTTAACATGTTAAGCAAAACGAATGAATAATGTCCGAACCAAACAAAAAAAATCTGTTCAGCCAAAAAAATAAAAAATTTAATATAAAAAAACCAAAATAATCTACAAATACTCACACTTGTCTCCCAACCATCGCGTGCCTTTTTATTTCGTCGACACGATTTCAAATACGTTCGGATCCGTTTCCTTGATCGTTCAGCAAATTCTGGAAATTGTCGCGTACACGAATCGATAATTGCTTGTATTTTTTCTTTCGGCTGTTTCGATATTGGGACCATACGATCCAAATTTTCATCCACAAATAATCGTACAAACATATTAAACGCTTTCAAACGCTCCGGATCATGTGGTGTCAGATCCATACGATCGTCCATATCATCATCCGATAAATCATCATCATCCTTTTGACCCGACGAATTTGTTTCATCCTGCATCTCAATCGGTGAATCAAGTTTAATAGGTGGTGATGTTGGTGGTTTAACAGCCGCCGCTTGCATTGCTAACGCATTTTGATATTGTGCCCATAATCCACTGACGGCGGCCAAATCTGGTCCCTCTGTGCCATTACGTACGGCCGCCGAATTTTGATAATTCCATGCGAGCAACATAAGTTTTAATTTATCAGCATCTTTCATAACACCTGAAATTATATACAACACAAACAGGTTCGATTATAATAATATGTTAGGCCATACACATTACACAAAGGGTAAATTTTATTGTTGTAGGTACGCTTTCAATCACGATATCTTCACACTTAATAGTTAAATAATTAATGTGTAACAATCGTAAATTGGTATATAAAAAGGAGGTAGTCGACAAAGGGGGGGGGGGGGGTGAAAGTTTATGATCGCTTTATAAAAACTTTAACTTTTAAAACATTATTTTGAATACTTATGGGAACGCAACTATTCAATTAACTATAATAAACCAAAACAAAAATAATTTTAATGATTAGTGTGTGTACTCGTATCGTAATAAATTTTTAATACGCATACAAAGAAATTCTGTTATTTCTAATATAATTTAAAAATTTTAAGAGTTGTGTTCCGCCTTACAATTTTACATACAAGTACATATAGCACCAAATAAAAATATTTTGGTTATTAAATTATTGATTAAAAAAAAAAATAATAATAAAAAAACGAAAAATTGTACACTAAATTAGTTTATAGTACGTATTAAAAATTCCGATTAATAATCATCGAATAAATTATAGGTTATGTAGTTTCATACATGTATAGTTTTGTGTAAACATAATTGTTTGTTTGCTTTAAAAAAGTATATAATTCGAATATTGGTTTTACACGAGGGGTGAGCAGACCCACCTAAAATATTTTTGGAAGTGTGTTGGACGAAATGTGTCGAAAATATGTATATGTATATATGGTAAGGGGCGATTGTACAAATAATTCTAAATTTAGGTTTTTTTGGGGGGTGAAAAAAAAAAATTATAATAAATTGGACGATGGACGGTCCCTAATAATTTTTTATTTTTCGAAAAAAAAAAAAATTATCGTCTAATGCATATTTGAATTTATAATGATCGATTTTTTATTTTAATTTTCCATGTAGGGCACCACGTTTTATTGAAAGGGTCAAACATCTGCTTTAATTTTAAAAATACAAAAATCTCAGTATTTTTATGCAATTTAATTAAAAATATTAAATGTAATTGGATTTTGCTGTGATTTACATAGATTTGAAGGATTTTCTACAGTCAGGTTTAACTAGATAGTTTTCGGTTAGGGAATGCAAATTTATCAAATTATTAATCGAAAACTGGAATTTTTTTATCACCAATTTAGCGTTAAGTTTAATTTTAAAGATAAACTTAAGAGCCAACCAGCGGTAAGAAATGTAACAGAATTTAACGAAAGTTTTTTCTTACGGAAAATGTGACAGGCTAGCGACACTGTAACACAACTTGTCAATTGCATTGAAGGTGACGGTAGCTCGCATTAATATTTTAAAAAATGTTTGTACAATTTTAGACTGGCTGGAATTTGTGGAACTTCAAAATTTATTTCAATTATTAAAAAGCCTTAAATTCTTAAATGACTTAAACATAAATAATAAAAGACACAGAGATCTTGTGGGATAATAAAACTAAATCGAAAATAAAAAATTTGATGTTACAATTTATAAAATCTTTAATAATTCGGTTATCAATTAACCTACAAGAACATAAATAAATAATTTTGAATTAAACCTTAAAATGTACAATAAACTCCCAAAAGACGATTTGCAAATATTGAAGTCAAACTACCAAAAATTAGTATAGCTCTAGTATAGCTCTCTATTAGATTTTTGAGAGAAGAAGCCGCTAACCTTTTAAAACACCTTCCCATTTTCGACGGAAATTACATTGAGGCGTTAAACAAGCTGAAGAATCGATACGATAGAAAAAGGTACACCGTACAATCATTCATTAAAAGTTTTATAGATTTACCATCGATCAACTCAACATCACAGCATATTCGGAAGTTGATGGACACAGCAGACGAAGTTAGCCGTGGACTAAAGGCTATCGGTCCTGAAGCAGAATCAAGAGACCCGTGGCTAGTTTTCATATTGATTCAAAAACTAGATGAAGATACGAGAGACAAATGGGTTACCGAGACATCGGACATTGAGTTTCCAACTTGTCAATCACTAATAGATTTTTTGATGAAAAGAGCTGATGCTTTGGATTCAGTCAAGGAATACACGCGAAAAACAGTGGTCCAAACGAAATCAATTTCAAAAACGTTAACCAATGCCGCGATGTCGTGTTCCTTATGCCAGAAAAATTGTCATCCTCTATTCATGTGCCCAAAATTTAAGGAATGGACCGTTGAGAAACGCAGAGAGTTAGTGAAGATCGAAAATCGTTGTTTCAACTGTTTCGGTGAGTCACATACCGTATTCCAGTGCAAATCTAGAGGAAGATGTCATTATTGCCGAAGAAGACACAATTCGCTGCTACACCAATCCACTGATGCGGTAGGTTCCACCAGTAAGCAGTCACTACCAGCCAAGAGCCTAATTGTAACCAATACGCCTTCGTTAGCAGACACTCAATCGCAGACATCATCATGTCTTCACTCCAGCAATATAATAAATCCAGCGGTTTTACCAATAGCGACCGTGAGAGTTCGAGATGTAAGTGGTCAGTCGCCACTATGTCGAGTTTTACTCGATTCAGGGTCGCAGAGCTCCTTCATAACGGAAGCACTGATACAGAAACTAGGTCTGAAACGAACATATGGAAAATCAACATTCAAGGCATTGCTAATCAAAAGCTCGTTACTACCCGAGGAATTGTAAGGGTCGTAGTATCGCCACATTTCGAATCCAACTTCACAGCTCAGATCTCTGCATATGTAGTACCATATATTACCAAAGTTAACCCTGTGCGAAAAAGTGATTGGTTAGCGTATCAATGTGTTTCGTCTCTAACATTAGCTGATGTAAGTCCGCAGTCAAAATCCAAAATCGACTTACTTATCGGAGCTGATATTTTTTTTGACGTCCTAAAACCAGAGCAGCTTAAAGACCACAACAATAAAATTTTTGCTCATAATACACATCTCGGATGGATATTGACGGGGAATATATCACAAGCACAACACTCGAATCAATGCAATACCATAATCGTTGATAATAACATGCTAGATAACACCTTGAGAAGTTTCTGGGAATCCGAAGAGGTTTTTAAGTCGATTCCATTATTACCTGAACATCAGATCTGCGAAGAGCTTTTTAAAATGACTACCACGAAATTAGAAGACAATCACTACCTGCTGAAGCTGCCTTTTAGACCAGATTCCAATCCATTAAATGAATCATTGAGTATCGCTATCAAACGATTACACGGTATGGAGCGGACATTTATGAAAAATCCTAATTTGCAGAAGCAATACGTTGATTTCATGGAGGAGTGTAGACGACTGGGGCATATGGAAGAAGTGGATCCACCAAAACATCCATTGGATTATCTGTACCTACCACATCACGGAGTTTGGAAAGAAACTTCTACAATGACAAAATTGCGTGTTGTGTTTGATGCGTCGGCCAAAACCAGCTCGGGTTATTCGCTTAACTATAATCTGCTCAAGGGCCAATAGTGCAAAATTTATTAGTAGATATCCTGCTACGTTTTCGTGTGTACAAAATTGTCTTTACCGCAGATGCTGAAAAAATGTATCGGCAGATATGGATACATCCAAGCGATCGCCGATTTCAACGAATAGTACGGCGCCGAACACCGACCGCACCAATAAGGCATTTTGAATTAGATACATTAACATATGGCATGTCTTCAGCACCATATTTAGCAACACGAGTTATCCATCACATCGCCGAGGATAATCGTAACCAATATCCGGAAGCATCACAGATTTTACAGAGACACACATATATTGACGATTTATTAACTGGAACACATTCAATACCTGAAGCAACCCAATTAGCAGAAAAACTTTCACATATAATGAGGCAATCTGGATTTAATCTCCGGAAATGGTCATCGAATTCGTGCGAAGTGTTAGCCAAGATGAATGTAGCTGAATTTTTTCCACCACAACCAAAGATAATTTCTGAAGATATCAATGAAATCAAGGTGTTGGGGTTGCAGTGGCAGCCAACAGCAGATAAATTCACTTACCACGTCACTTTAGAAGGGAGCACGCCTACCACGAAGCGTGCAATACTATCCGAAGCCAGTCGGATTTTTGATCCTTTGGGCCTCTTATCACCATACGTAATAAAAATAAAGAGTTTTTTTCAAACATTGTGGCTGCTAGATGTGCAATGGGACGACAAACTACCAGGCAACATTCAAAACCATTGGAAAACTATTAGAGAGGAAGCTCACCAAATCTCAATCCTGACGATACCTAGGTGGCTTTTTATGACCAATGGAGAAGAACATCAATTGCATGGATTTTGCGACTCCAGTGAGATGGCATTTGCAGCGACCGTGTACTTACGCACATACTACAATGGCAGTTTCCAGTCTTATAGCGGCAAAAGCAAAGATTGCGCCTATTAAAAATATATCTTTACCCCGGTTAGAATTGAATGGTGCTTTGCTGTTGGCTCGCCTAATAAAACATGTCCAAGCAGTTTTGTGTATTCCAGATTCCCAGTTATTCGGATGGACTGATTCCACTATCGTTTTGGATTGGCTTTCCGAACCACCACGCAGATGGAAAACATACGTTACGAATAGAACGAGCGAAATTTTAGAGATCCTTCCGAGAAGAAAGTGGCGGCACATTGCATCCAAACTTAATCCAGCAGATTGCGCTACAACAGGTTTGAGTGCGAAGGAATTAAAGGGCTATACACTCTGGTGGAATGGACCAGAATTTTGAAGCCAAGACGCTGAGAACTGACCTAATATTCGAAAAACAGAAACTGCAAATCAGCCAGAACGAAGAGATATAATACAAGTTATGACCACCACCTGTTTAGATGAATCCAAGCCACTAATTCAAGACCTATGCAGCGCGTATTCTATTTATGATAAGGTCATACGTATATTGATGAACATCCGAAAATTTTATTATTTATGTTGCAAGGAAAAAACAAAACCAATCAACCAAACTCAATATGATTGGCAAGCCGCAGAAACTGAAATTTTAAGCTATTCACAACTACAAAATTATAAGGAAGAAATCAGAGATGTGAATAAAGGCAACGCAGTTTCGAGTAAGAGGACAACCAAATCATTAAATTCATTTGTTGATAAAAGAGGAATTTTGCGATTGGGTGGTCGAATTGACAAATCGATTGTACCTTACGACGAGGGTAATTTGAAGTTTTGCGCAATAATTTTCGCTCTGTTTAGTTGACACTTCAATTTAACGACACTGAACGATCATTTCTTAAAGGTTCGCTGGGCCGTGACATGTTACCTACATATACCGATCGATTTTCATTGTCTTATTTACTGTCTCAACTCTGCGCTCACACTTTTGTTACTCGTATAATATGTATACATACTTTTGTTCTATAAGCTGCTATTTCTAGAGGTGATTTTGTATTTCTGGCGATTTTCTGGAGTTTTATACATTAATTAATGCACTCACAGAGCAATCATACAGCGTTCCTTAATGGAAAATAATGAACGAAATGAAAGGGTTCAAACAAATTTTTTAATTTCCTTCCTCTATTTGAATACCATAACGTAAAGTTACTGATGGTATGTTAGTGGTTGCTTATAATTGAGAGAACGAAGAGGTCAGAGCAAAGGGACCGTGATGCTTAGTCACAAAAAAAAATACCTCGAGACTAAACAATTGTGCCATAACGTGCCGACAAAATTTGAAATTTAGGACAATATACCTAGGCGAAAATAACGAAAAACGAAGAATGAATGTCGGAAGAAAATCTAGAAATATTGTTCATTCATTTTAGCGCAAACGTTAGCTAAACATTAAGGTCCCCCTTTATTTCCGAACTTATTTTATTTAATTTAGAAGCAAAGTGAAACTTACCGAAAAATGGGTTTTCAAATTGCTACCTACAAAAATCATAGCGGCCTTTGGTTGTCTTGTTTCTCCGGAAAAGATTCCAGCTGATCATGAACCATAGCCAATATCAAACTTAAATTAACATAAAGTTAACGCTAAAGTGAATAGTCCAAGAATAACGACCTATGATCATTAAAACAATGCAGTGTCAACAAACTTGATTGAAATACAAAAATTCCAATCAAAAAGTGGCAGCTCATGAAACATTGCAATGCCTGAAAATGAAAGTTATATGAGTGACTCAAATAATAAAATTGTGTTAGAAAAAACCTTAAGAATCCTAAGAAACCTTGTCTCAAACCTTAAAAGCGTAAAGCTAAATCTAGAAGTTCTACAAGTGGAAGGTGAAAACAAATATGAGGAGGAAACCTCTAAAGAGAGACCACCACCAATCTACTTATAAGAGAGGCACCATCGAAACTATTATTAACAACGCTAAAAGCAGAGGAAAATGAGAAGTGATTGCCCACATTAAAGGTGGTAATATCGGCGAAACCAGGATTCAAACCAAAAAGTTATGACGGATTCATTAAAATTGTAGTCGCTCTTGAAAAAAAGTGGGAAATACTTTTACACATACTATTTAAAGAGTGCAAAAGGAATTACGGTGGGTATAAAAGAGATCGAGTCCCGAGTTATAAATTGCGATAGAAAACCTCAACCAATGCTTAATCCTTTGCAATCAAAGGCTCCTGAACAGAGCCAGGGAAAGTTTTGTTTATGTAACTGTCAAAAAAACAAACTGTTACTTTTCGCTTGAGTTAGGAAAACTAATACATATTTTAGAACGTATCTATGATTAAACATGTATAATATGATTCCCTTGAAGTTATCTCCGACTTTCATCCCAGGAAAATTTGAAATTACCTCTGACAACGCGAGCGTAAAAATTCATCCCAACTTTTTTCTACGCTGTTTAAAGTGTACAAACTTTAAAGTCCATCCCAGACTCTTTACTCGAGCGAAAAAATCCATCCGAGAATTCGAATTTATTATCATATATTTTTCTCGTAGCTAAGAATGAAAAGAAAAGGATTTTTAAGATCAAGATTAAGGCTAGCCTAAAAATTTGTTCTGACAATATATATAGTAGAAAATTTAAGTAGGTGCTTCTGGGCCAATGCTAAACCTGGTTTGCTTGTTAGAAATTTTGTTACGTCAATAAACGTATTACCTTTCTTTTGTTAGAAATGCTTATGCTCAGGATTATGGTGACCCTTCAATTTTGTTATATCGTCTTAGTAGAGATTCCTATTGGCTATCTCTTGGCCAATTCTGAACGCGATTCGCTTGTTAGAATTTTGACTACATCAATAAATGTGTTGCCTTCTCAAAATTAAAAATAAATAAAAAGTAAAAGAATAAAAACAAATTTTTCTGCTCAGGATTATGGGGGCCCTGAAAATTTGTTATGTCCATTTAGTAGAGGGTCCTATTGGCTACATCTTAGCTAATTCTGAATATAGTTCGCTTCTTAGAATAAATGTGTCGCCTTCCTATAGTTAAAAATGAATAAAAATTAAATTAAAATTTTCTGCTCATGATTATGGTGGCCCTGCAAATTTGTTATGACCATTTAGTAGAAGAACCTGTTGGCTATCACTTGGCTAATTCTGAACGTGGTTCACTTACTAGGATTTATGCTACATCAATAAATGTGTTGCATTCCCATAGTAAAAAGAAATAAAAAAATCAAAAAAATTCTTCTGCTCAGGATTATGGTGGTCCTGCAAATTGTGATAATGGTTTAGCATAGGATCCTATGGGCTACCTCTGCAGAAAAATTTTATTAAATTTTTTTGTAATTCATTGTTAACTATGGGAAGCCAACACATTTATTGATGTAGCCAAAATTCTAACAAGCGAACCGCGTTCAAAATTGGCCAAGAGGTAGCCAATAGGACCCTCTACTCAGACGATATAACAAATTTGTAGGCACACTCTAATCCTGAGCAGTTTTTAATTTTTTATTCATTTTTAAATATGGGAAGGCAACGCATTTATTGATTTAGCAAAAATTCTAATAGGCGAACTGCGTTCAGGATTAGCCAAGAGGTAGCCAATAGGACCCTCTACTAAGCGGATATAACAAATTAGCAGGGTCACTGTAATCCTGAACAGAACATTTTAACTACGGAAAAGCAACACATTTATTGATGTAGCAAAAATTCTAACAAGCTAACTGCATTCAGAATTGGCCAAGAGATAGCCAATAGGATCCTCTACTAAACCGATATAACGATTTTGCAGGCCACCATGATCCTGAGCAAAAGATTTTTTTTAATTTTTTCTTTATTTTTTTCATATTTAACTACGAGAAAAATGTCTTATAATAAATTAAAATCCTGTGGTGGATTTTTTCGCTCGAGTAAAACTGCGAAACATTTAAAGTTCGTACACTTTAAATAGTGTAGAAAAAAAGTCTGGTATGAATTTTTACGCTCAGGTTGTCACAGGTAATTTCAAACTTTCCTGGGATGAAACTCTGGAATAACTTCAAGGGAGTGTGTTTACATATGTATACACTTTTTGAGAATTCTTACATGTATGAGTTTGTTTTCTGCCTAAAATAATTGTACAGTTGCTACATCAGTCTTGTTTGTACTAATAATTACATTTCAACTTACTCCTCATCTGTTATTCATAGTAGAACGTGATATATTCGAATTTATTAGTTCTTTTTATATGCTATTGAAATTTTTTCGTGTTGCCAGTAGTATGAATGAAAAAAGCTTCTAGTGCAAATGGTTAAAGCTGAGCTGGAACCTGAAGTAACAAAAACTAAAGGTAAGTACCCGATCTATGATAGCAGGTATTTTATGTCTAGAAAAGTCGTAGTGGCAGAGCATTATGAACGTACATCGGTTTTTCAATGTACCAACTGTCATATGAACATTCGCGAGACTACTGCAGACTCCCGGCTGTTTGTATAATATGTGGCAAACTGCATAACAGCAGCAAGTGTGAACTGGATAAAAGCAAACCAGAGGTGGGAAAATGCAGTAATTATGGTGAAAATTATACCGCAAAGAGAGTTAAGAAAAAAATGACTCCAAGTTAAAAAGCGGAACAGCAAGTACTAAACCATATTTTTAAAGGTCAAATCAATGCGTGTCCTGCTACGATCAATCCAAAAATATTGTACGCGGAATCTGTCAGATGTAATTCTCTTAATCCAACCCCAAACGAAGATCAGAGAGGGAGCATAGCATCTTTATATTTATGAAAGTATAGAATTGATAGAGTATACTAAGAGATGTCAAACGGAAATGGAAATAACACACAAGACGTACAAACTTTGATGTATAAAATACTCTTTAAAATTTATTATAATTTGTAATAATTAATGTAATTCAAAATGTAATGTCTGTATGATTGAAATCCTAATTTATTGTGTAAATTCCGTTTCGTATATATCTCTTGAAAGCCGCAAGCCGGTAGGATTGTGTAATTAATTTATTCTGCATTATTAGGTTAGATCATAACCGCATGGTGCAGCCAAAGGAACGATTCAACACATCCAAGCCACTTTGTCTTGATGGTGATCTGCAGAAGAATTGGAAAAAAATGTTTTTGCATTTTTCTATATACATATCGAAAGCCTCCAAACTAACCGAAGAAAGTGAAGAGGTTTAAGTCGCACAATTGTTGCATATTTCAGGTGAGGAAGCGATTGACGTATTCTTGAAATTTAAAGTAATCGATGCAGAAAAAAATAATGAAAAAGTTGTCTAAATTCGAAAAGATTGTCATCCTCGTAAAAATTTAGTCTACGAGCGGTATTTGTTTTATACAAGAAATCAGTGATCCGTCCGTTGAGCGTGACTTTCGAGACTATCATCGGTATCCACAACAACCTCTCGTCACCCTCTCGGAATAGCAACCAAGTCATTCCTGAGAATCAAGCATAGCGACCGCATTCATAACGACAGTGCTTCAAGGATGAATAGTGGCACGCTATTTCAACATTGGGTATAGTTGATTCCTTCTAGTTGGTTCTCACTTCCAAGTAGAAGCCAACAATTTAAAATTTATCGGGAGTTATATAAACTATTGTACGTGTTGAACAGTACTGATTCTTAATGGATCATTTGAAAGAAGTTCGGGGTGATCCGCCGCCATTATTTCAGGCATCAGCAAAAAACTTGCTTTACAAATATCACGATTGAATAGCGATCACCATGTGGTTTGTCAAGCTCGATCTTTTCATCACCAAGCCAAGCAACTCAAATTGGTAAGCTTGAGTATTCAGCTTGAAACTAAACGTTTTTTCGTGAATTTCATCGACATCACATTTAATCCGTTAGGCAAATAACAATGTTTTATGCCAGAAAGAAACATAATCGATAGATCTAAGTATTGTAAATAATTTTTTTTCAAACTCTAGACTACGGTTAGTTTTAAAATGTTTTTAATTTTGTTGAAAATAAATCAAATATGTCTAGTTCTATTTGAAAAAAAAAATAATAAACATTTTTTTTAAAATTTCGTCCAATTCCATTTGCAAAACACAACGACAACTGTTTGTATAAAGTGTAATATGTTTTGTAGAGTGATTACAATGATTTGTAAAAATTGAAAAGCAATTCAAAATAGTATATCATTATAATAAATTCATGTTCAATTAGCTAAGATTGTTTTAAAGTTGAATTTGTTAATGAAAATGATTATCTTGGACTAATGAACGGCAAATTCAAGTATAAAAAGCATATCATTGAATTAAAACCAATTTCTGTGGCATATTGAGAAAAATGTTTCTCTTGGGGGAACTGTTGGCGTAAAACTATTTTAGAGTTTACTACGAATTATTTAATTCAAACGAACAATAAATTCGGTTACAATACTGAAGATAAAGCAACAGAAGACAGGGGCGGCCCTGATTTTTAATTATAAGTTTTACTAACAATGACTGTGGTAGAAAGTTTGTAATCCAGCTGACCCATCGGCAACTTCATTTTGAGACCATTAGGCCAGTACCCCCCTTACGTAATAATATGGGTAAACCATTTATTTTTAATGAGCTCGACGTAAAAAAGCTCTGCTGCCATGGCCTGAAAATAGTTTATCTATGCACGCAGTTCATAGATCCAGTAATACTGTCGGCAAAACTTTCGTCCAGTCTGGTCGATCGTGGCATATTATCGCAGCTTTTAAGGTTCGATGCTACCTCTCGATAAAACCATTAGTTTGCGGATTGTATGCCGTTGCTCGTTTTCTCTTAAAAGCCATTCACCTCGAAAGTTCTCCGAATAAGTCACAGAGTCTGATCTAATGTTGGCCAAGGGAATTGCTTTTGTCTTCCCGCCAGATCCGCCTAATCAAGTCTAAATGTATTTCATCAAATCAACAACGATGACTTGACGTGTCTACCAATCTTTCACTGCTGACACGATACATAAGATTACGCCCAAAGTAACATTCTTCTTAATATATGGCCAAACACAGTTTCGCATTACTAACTTAATTTTAGCTCTGACACCCGGATGCGAAAAATCATGCATATTATGGAAAACCTGCTTGCGAAGCTTATCAGAAATGAAAGAAAGTCCTGGTCTGTTTACTCCGGTCTATGTGTCACAATATGTTTATCAGATCCCAAAATAGGTATCTCAACGAGCCACAAACTTGTTCTGGATGCATGCGCGTTTGATGCTGTTGCATATCCGATACTTTATGGAATCTCTACCGCAACAATATGCGATAAAGCGTTAACCACAATCTTCTCCTTCCTGTTGTATTGAGTATGTATTGAGTGTGTATTGAGTTGTATTGTTTGTTTGAATATATTACCATTGTATTGAGTGTGTTCAGATGTGAGCTTAACTGAAAAAAATCCCAGTGGCTATTACAGCGAGTAATACGTTGCAAGACGGATGCGTTAGCGTTGTCGCGTCAGACAGTGGCTATTTTGCCATATATTGAATTCCGTAATGGAGTTTTCCTGCCACTCGATTTTCCACCTAGCATTCTTCTTGGAGCCCTTGATGAACTGGTTGAGTAATATTTGGTTAACTGCTGCGTTTGGTATAAACCAACAAGGAGCCGTCTCAAGTCTCTGCCTCTCTCCGACAGTTTGTGTTCTTTGATGTGAATATAGACCCTAAAGATCACTAAACGATAAAGCTTAAGAAAATGCCAACAGGAAAGTAACTATTTTTTCAATTCTCCAGGATGTAAAAGTTGCAAAACAAAACTTAAGAGTCGCTAGACAAAATTCATAATAAGGCGTATTCCATATAAGTAAAGGGTACAACCACACAATTCTTCACTTCAGACATTTGGATTGCATAATTGAGCTAATCTGATTATGTTTAAAATAAACGTTTTGAAGAGAATTACTTCAGCTACAGACAGCCACTACGACAGTTAATTCAGTCCAATCGAATAGGCCAAAAATCTTGTGTTTTAAAAATTTTTCATGAATAAAAATTCCGCAATCCAACAGTTTTGAAGTAGCCGAATATTTTTTTTGGACCTCCCAAGTCAAGGTTAAAATCAGTATCATAAATTATCATTCTTGAAAGTCCTTTAATGTTATTCAATCGAACGCACTTTAATGTTATTTTAAACTTGGCTATGCCGCGGTAATATCGACAATGAGACCCAATTTTACAATAGAGGTATTGTGGTTTCAAAATTTTGAACTATATGTTTCGAATTCTAATGACTTTATATAATTTTGTGAGCTTTAGCAAATCAAGCCAATTGGCCACCTTGATAAGAATTTTACGGGAAGGTATATAGTAATAATTGTTTACTATGCAGGTACAGACTTTAAAAATAATTTTAATTTTTAATGCAAGCATTGCATTATAACTCATGTATTGCAAGTTATTATTAAATTGTAAAGTAATGTAATTATATTTTTAATAAAACTATTAAACATTTTAAAGCAACCTGCTCAAATTGAAAAATTATATTACCAGCATAAAATTCGCTAAAATAAGCGGACTTAAATTTATGTACAATACATATGAATAATAATCACGCACGTGTTTTGCTTTACTGATATAAAATTCGCTAAGTCAAACCGACTAAATGAAAAATAAAATAATTTGTTTTTCTGAATTCGAAAATGTCTATTATGTTAAAGGTAACCCTTTAAGTTCTTAATTTATAATTTATTGCCTTAGTGACTCAGCTCAGGCGTAAGTGAAGTACCGCGCCAATGGAAAGATGAATGTTTGGTTTTTTAAAGTAAATTGCTCTCTTAGATTTCGACCCTCAAGACATCAACAACAAAAAGAAAATGGGCAAACCCGATTATTAGCTCTAACAAAATTTATTAATGCAGTCTTGATAAATTTTACTGAAGTTGATTTGTATCAACAAATTGGTATTACAAATTAATGCAAATTGTATTAAATCCTTTTTATTGCAAGCTTTCTATTATTTTTTATTACAGTCTTCCACTGCACCTGTATGTAATGCAATTTACATTACGTAAGCAATATTTTTTAAGTAGGTACTAATAACCAACCCCGCATTCTAGTATTTCGAAACAACATTGTCCACGGATTCGTGCTTCTCGTACAGCTTAATATATATTGGATATGACAATAAAATCTTAAAATAAAAACACTGATCGAAGTTAAAATCAAAATTACCAATTTCTAAGCTTAAATATAGGCAATGCTTTGAAATATTTTAAATTACACACTAAACTTGTCAAAAATAGTATATTGGTATCCCCCAACAAAATATCAAAATATAAAAATTGATCAAATACAAATTACTACTAAAAAAAAATGGTTTTCCATATATTACGTGACGCAAAATTTCAAGGTATCGCGTGCTGCCACGGCAAAAAAACTACACACAAATAGATTTTAAACTAATACATTTTTTGAACATACATCTCATAAAATTTTACATAATCATTTTTATGGCCTCCTCCTATCACATTCCCACAAAAAATAAAAAGTTCATTCGTCTGATGCTAAATTATTAGTTGGCTCTTTTATTCCTCAAACTAGACCGCGGACAATATTTCCAATTTATTGATTTACATAATATAAAAGCAACCTTTTCACTTATTTTTAGAAAAATTTCCCATTTACAAAATTTATTTTTATTATAGCACCAGCACCTACATACATACAATGTACGGTGAAACTATAAGTATATTATGTACTCAGTATAAAACAACAACAGTATATTGTAAAAAAACGAAACTTTACTAAAGTACTTATTAGCGTTAAATAAAATAAAAAAGGAAAACTTTAAAAACAAAACTAAACAACTTTTACAGTGAAAGTTTATTTTCTCCTCGAAAACTTTCAGTTTCCATAAAGTTACAACTAAACAGCTCATTCCACCTCTTATGAACGAGTAAAATTACTTTTTAATTTCATTATTAGAATTTTTTTTTTGTTTGTTAGTTTTTCATTACAAAAAAATACAAAACTTAAATTAAAATATGCGTGCGCCCATTTAAAAATAAATAAAATATTTATTTTTATGGTCCTACCTAATTAAATATAATTAATATGCGATTTTTTAAGATTTGACTTTAATCTGAAATTCTTTCACAACATTTGTGTATATACATAGTATATATAAATAACCATTTGAATTAATTAAATGATGTTTTTATGCAAATTACGTCGTTCCTAAAATTAATAACTTAATTTATTGAATTGCCGCGCAAATCAAGAAAACTACGAGTATGTTTACATGTGCGATTAGATTTAGATTAAATAATTAAATAGGTGTAAATATATAAATAAAAAGCAAAAATAATCGATTTACCTGCATACGGATCATCTACATGGTTATCCGAGACATCTGATACGGTCGTCACAGTTTCCTAGAAAAAAAGAGATAAAAAGAAATTAATTCATTTTTTGTTTGTAAAGGATTTAATAAGGTTTAATAAAATAAATATTCATTGCGGTCCGGCTTCATCAAATATACAAAAGTTGTTTGCTTTTGAGGGGGGGGGGGGGGGGGGAATAGTACAATACTGGCTGCTTTTTAAATGATGGATGCCTTGAAGGTTATTTCAAGGTTAACTTCCTTAATAAGATTATGGCCAATATTTTACTTTATACTGGCGGAATCTTATTCTGTGTAAACAAATAAACTTGTTGTGGGAAGTTTTCAAGTGATCACGTGGTACTACATATGAAAACTTTGATCCACAGGTTAGGTAGAACCGAAAATTGTGCAATCTCTGATACATAATTATTCTTGCAGTCCACGAAATATATCTTGGAGCAAGGCATTGATCATGTTTAGTAATCATGTTCAGTCACTAATCCCCCGTCACTATACTCTAAAATTGCACCAATCGCGTGAATTTTCTACTTTGATAATATTTTTTACAGATTGTAGTTCCTCTATATTTCTCAAAAAATTCTTCTTTTTTGTTTTTCTTTGAATCAAAATCTTCTAGTTCGTCTAGTTAGTGTATAAAATGTAAATCAATAGAGGTAAACAAAACTATGTAAATTTCAATTAAATTAATTAAATTAATTTTAATTGATTATTACAGATTAAGGTGCTTAATTACTGAACTGTGTTTATTTTTATATATAAAGTGATTCTAATTTAAGTTAATTTCTTGTTTCGTTTTAGGTTATTACGTAGAAGTCATCGATTGGTTTGGTGTAATTGTAGACGATTTTCGGTCTCCAACACCATCTCTTTGACATCATTCTTGGCACCTACGAAATTTCCAGCGTTATCACTATAAATGAGTGAACTCTGTCCTTGTCACGGCCTTACTTAAAAAGCAAACGAATATGCAAATGTATACTTTGTCTTGTGTATACTTTCGTTGTCCTTGATGTTTGACTAGAAAAGGACCACAGAAATCAACACCGACTATATTATATGGTCTAGCAGCATTGAAACGAACCATCACTATTCTTGCAACGAAACACTCTTCCAACTTTTCCAAAAAATATTCGTACTTAAAATTACTGGCTCCAATAGCCCTAATGGATCAAACAAACTACTAATAACAGACTGTCATCTAATGGCTGAATAAAAATATAAATTCGTCAAATAAGAGTGACCATTATATGGTTTATAGAATCTTTTATTAAAATTACAGCAGTAGTCAAAACTACCCGTTTGTGTAGACTTTCCCCTGAACAAATATGTAGAGCTATTTCGACCAGAATTTGGATTTGTATTTTCGGGATTTGGTTTTATTCTCTTTACTATCATTACTTTTTCCATGTGACGTGTTGTAATTTCCATTGTACATTTTCATGTGAAGCAAGGTGTAATGTTTATAACCACAGTTTTCACAATGTTTTGCCTGATAATTTCAAACTAAATGATTGTCACTTAAACAATTCACGATACCCCTCCTCAGTTGGAGGCAAATTTATAAATTGAGCACAGTTTTCTAATGAATGACTTCCACTACCCATCAAACAAGCTATTTTGAATTTATTTCATTGAACTTTGACAACGGTACGAAGATTTTAGAACTTTTGGACATTTGTCCTTGATATGTCCAACTTTGTTTTGGTTTAATTTACTACGTTTAAAACTCTACAACGAGTTTGCAAAAATCCAGAAAGTTCTTTCCAAGTAGGAAACCTCTTTTTATCGCATTGATCTCCACTTTGTTTCAATTTCTATTAGGCACCGAAATCGAGTTCAGTCCTATCAATCAGATTATGTATTTCTTTACTAGATGATTTATTGACGTAGTGTAATTTAAATCATTCACTAATGTGTTTTATTATTAAATCATGAGTATCGTCGAACCTATCTATTAAACCTTGTCAAGCGCTATCATCAGAAAAATTGATCTTATTAATAATTTAAGAATCGTGAAATCTTAATCAATCAACTAGTTTTCCATCGAGCACGGGTATTCTAATTTCTGGAAATTTTGTCTTATAGAAAGAATATTATTTGCACCGCTACTCTCTTTTGAAGATACATTGTTACCCAGATGCAGTTTATCATTATCATCACAAACTATTTTGTTAATGTTCAAAATGCCCTCAAATTTATCCTTTACATCATAAAAGCTGTCTTCGAGTTCCTCGAAATCTGTGTTAAACTCCTCTCAATGAACAAATATCAGAATAAACTTCATCTGACAAAAGTTTTAAATTGTCATGTCTAGCAATAACTTTATTTAAATTTCCTGTTTCATTAGGCTTAATTGTCGCTCTTTTTTTTTAATAAATCAATTAATGCCATTTTTTTCAACTTATATTAACCATTAACACAGACAAATTCGTTATTTATCTCAAAATTTAAATAAGTTCATTTTAGCTGCCAACATATATTGAAATCCAAGAATCCAAAGTACTTGTTTTAAATTCCAACTATCTCTCCCACGATGATCAAATATGGCGGCTTTCTTAGTTGAGTTTTTCCATCCAAACCAAAAGCAAATCGCCAATTTTACCAAATTACTTCCATAAATATCTGGCTGGAGCTGGACCATTAATTTTCTTAACGGTTCTTCCGCTATATATATTTCTCATAAAATACTTCTTTTTTGCTTTTTCTTTGAATAAAAATCGTCTAGTTCAGTCAAATATTCAAAGAGTTCTGTTTGAACATGTTATTTTTGCAAAATTAAGCTTCACAACTCACATTAGGTAAATATTTTTAAAAAAATTTTAATAAAATATTTTGTGAAACATCAATTTCAGGCGCACAGACAAGAGGGTGGGGCTTTCGCACCCCTCCCTAAAGCCAGAAGAAAGACTGAAAGAGAAAATAAATCTAGAAAGATCTATTGTTTTGTTGTATAAAATGTCCTCAATCTTGAAAATATCTGTTAATTTTGTAGAAACAAAATTTGACTGCTCGTTTTTTTAATTCAGGCCTGAAATCAAGACCTGTAGGTCTACTGTGTATTCCGATCCGAAAGTAAAACCGATCTGAAAGTTCATTTTGACTATGAAACAAATTTGATTTTCTTTTCTTTCTCCATACAAAATTTCTGAATTCGGGAAAAATTACTTTCAGATCGGAATACACAGTAGACCCACTGAATGTTGAAATCTCTGTTATACTAACTGGCCAGAAAAATATTTCATGCTCCAACTCAGAAAATAAAAAACTTCTTTCCGATAGAAGATGAACAAGTTATTGAGTGGAGTGAATAAAAAAAGTAAGTACTGATAGGGGTTATATTTTCCGTGAAAGGTACTACTTTTAAGTGCAAGTTTTCTCTTATCTTCTGCTTACAAGTATTTACCGGAAAAAATTTAAGTAATACATTTAAGTTTTTACTTATTCCTAAGGCAGTACCTCTGATAATTTAATTCTATTTATCTAAATAATTCGGTTCAACTCTTATTTGTTGGTCTCGAATTCGTAGCTCCATCAATATTTTTTTGTTAGCCTCGAATTCATAACTTCATATCCATTCTCGTCTTCTCCATCGATAGCCTAAACCTGATTGCTTCAATTGAAAATCATTTAAATGCTGTCCCCTGTTATGCAGAGCTGTACAACAAATAACGGCCTTTGAATCTTTTGCGGTATAGCCAAACGGCAATATCTGGTACGCTTCTTTATGGAGTTAATAACATATCCACTGCTTCCAAGAAGAGAAGCAGAACCTCTAAGCTGCGCTAATTTTGGTTGTATATTTATGTTTGGGTAACCTGTTCTATTAACATAATTGTCAATATTGTCACGTGCGAAGAAAACGGTAGTTCTATCTATTCCCATATCCTTAGCCGCACAAATTTTTTACTCATCCAGTGGATTTTATGTCCTTTGAAGGAAATGCTACTAACACTACATTTAGATCAACAATCAGTGTGATAAATTTTTTCTTGCCACCACCGGGATCCATCGGAAATAAAAAATAAGAAAAATAGAGCACGAGACTCATAAGTTGCCAAGCGAAGCTTTACTTACTGTATCACTATATGAACCCAGCGCCCCACCAGTACGGTCTATTTTTTCAATCACAAAATGCCCCTTATATTGAACAAAAATATAGCCACAGTTAAAAACTTTTCATTTTCAACGATAAACCTCCAAATTTGTGTACTTTTGGTTGGATCTACATATTTCCTGACGTTCACGATAATTCTTAAATTTTTAAATATTAATAAATCCGGCCATTCTGATCAAAATATATTTCGAAACTAAACTCAAGTCTCCTTGTAACCAACCTTCATCAAGTAAGTACTGAAGAAGTACAAGAATTTACTTTTTTTTATTGAGTTTTTTAAGTAGGTGCTGGAAAATTTTGAAGTGTTTGCTTCTAGAGAAAGCATTTACTTAAACTTGAAGTATCCACTACTCCATCAAGAATATACTTAAAAATTTTATTCACCTGCTTAAGTTAAAGAACTTACTTGGTTTTATTCACTACATCCATTGTGTTAATTGCACTGCACAACTACGAATCAAAATTTGAGAATAAATGATCCGCATATTTTGAGGCTTTGAAATAAGATATTAAGCTTGATGTACAAAATTTGAATGGCTAAAAAATATCGGCAGACTTTGATCCGTTTGCTTTGGATTTAATTTGATAAAAACCTTGTCCCCAAAGACACTTGCCCATAATTGTTTCGTCCATCATTTCAAACCGTCATTTTATCAAACTTATTCATCGTATCACCTGTTTAAAAAAAAGCAACAATGCCTTAACTGTGCTTGGGAAATTTCATTTGAATTCTTTAATAAATATCTTAAATTGGAATTTTATACAATAAAAAAATTGAACAGTTTGAACTGCCTTCTCACAAGTTATCAATGCGTGATTACTTTTTAAAAACATCAATTGAAAGAACAAAAAATAACATAACTTTTAACTTATTTCCTAATAATGGTCAACTGGAAATACTGATGTCCAATTAAATGAATTTACTGAACATACATAAAAACCAATTCGCTGAAAAATTCAAATATTTAATTTTAAATGGGATTCGTTTATTACGGCAGGCGTGTTTCCATTTATTTGTTTTGGTTCAGTATGGCATATTAACAAATGGTGCCACTTTCACAATACATAATCTAGATTTAAATTAACACTTAAGTCAATCTAAAAAAGTCGGGCAACACTTAGCTCCCAAAACTCTAGAATTAAGCATTTATAATTCTAGAGTTTTGGGAACTAAGTAATAAAGTAAAAGAAAATTATTAAATGGAATGCAATGGAATGAGTAGTGAAGTTGTTACGTGAAGTGTTAAATAATATTCTTAAACTGGTATTGCGTCTAGGCCAACTTGATGTAGAATTTCACAGGAGATATCGTTTTTCAAAGGAAAATGATTTGCAAATAACCGAAATTTGTAATCCAAATGAATGCACCAACAGAAGATAACATTTTTTATGCAGCAAGTGGTTTTGGCTTTCAAATAATTAAATAAGGCCCGTGTCTGTAATTTTTTTTCTTTTTCTAGGTATAGCTTGCAAATTTTTGACAAAAAACCTCGTAACGCTAGAAATGAACTTGGCGTTACAATGATGTCCCAATTATTGGAGTTAGTTGTCCGTAGGAGCGGTACACGACCAAACCGTATTTTCCGCTTATTTATAAACAGTTCTAATCATTTTAATGCTAATTCAGTTTAATTATAATGAAATAATTATTGAAAAAGTGTTAACTTAAAATATTTTTAATTTTTTTCATCACCCAGGGATTTCATTCCATTATTAATGTTCGTGAGTGATGTTATACCTTTTAATATGTTGAAGCTAAATTTTTGGAAAAAACAATTTTGCTTGTATTCTGTATGTGCAATTTCTTTGGAGATCTTACAATGCTTGTTAACATCTTTGAAGCAATGTAAATCGAACCATTTAAATTGCGTGACCAACAGTTGGTATCTGTTTTTACCGTGTCGCGGCTGGATGTAAAATAAAAAATCTGCAAAATTCTTTTAACCTTAAGCAGAACATTTCAGAAGTAATGAAACTACGAAGCTTAATATATTAGATATACTGTTCAGCGTCTTACATGGATCGAACGAATGTGACTGATCAACAGATACAATGAAACCGAAAATATTTCATGAAATTTAAATTTTTTTATCTGACACCGAAACAATTTTAGTAAACAAAAATCTTTCTATCAATATATGTATATCTAACTATTAATAAATCGAATGTTTTGATAAAATTGATAAAATGTTATCTTGGCAGATAAAGATCCATCGAATTTATGTGTCAGAAAATAGTTTGAAAAATTCAATAATGTGTTAGGCTTAGTATCGTTTACTCATAAAATGTAATGATATTTTATAGACAAATTAGACTAATTTTCTTACTTTTTGTATGGTTCCAGATTAAATTTAAACCAGAACGAATTTGGAAAACAAATTTTACTTGGGAAAGTGGTGGGTATATGCACTCAAAAAATATCATCTAATTTCACCACTTGTGGTTTTAAAATGGGCTTTCCTCTGCTTTATGCTCAAGAAGGACGAACTAAAAACTATGTTGAACGAACATATTGCCAACAAAATCTGGCTACAATTAGTTAATTAATTAAGGAATTTATTCGTGAATGAAACTCACATTAAATTTATTTCATTTAATATTTGGGGGTTTACCCAATCGAACTGAACCTTCATATTAAAGGTTTTTTCATAAATTGGTGGGTCGCAGTGAATTTTAGTGCAAATCTGCCAATCGAAAGTGGCAATTCCCTTGGGCCAGATTTTTATAAAGCATCAGGTTTACGGGAAAACTAATAAGTACAAACAAAAAAAAAGCAAAAAAAAAAAACTTTGTAACATAGTTTTCATAAATTGGACGTTCCAGTGAATTTTAGGAAATCGGCTAACCGGAAATGACCACCCATCCCAAACGCGACAACATTGATTTTGCAAATACATATCTAAAAAAGTGTAAGGTTTACAGAAAAACTATTAAATACAAAAAGGTCCAAAAAAAAAAATTAAAAAAAAAAATTTAAAAATAAAAAAATTGTCATGTTAACTGGTGGTCGTTGGTCGTTGGTATTTGTTGGTCTATATGTCTCTCAGTTTATACCCCAGATGGTATGCCAATCAAGCTGCAACTTCATGTTTAAACTTTTTTCATAAATTTTGAGGTCCCAGCTCCCAGCTTCCGTGAACGAGAAAATTTATTTTGCAATTAACTCAAAAATATACAATTTACAGCAAGCGATTTGCATAATAAGTTTCTCAAAATTCGCTGTTCGTAAAAGAAAATCATGTGTTGGCCACACCTCAATTTTTTTATTTACGACGAAGTCTTTACAAAACGAGTTGAAAATATTCCCAAATCAAAGAATTAGACCAAATTATAATTGTTTTCTAACTCTTCACTCACATGCAAAAGAAGGATATAAAAGACCCAAAAACAAACATTGTCAAAACTTTTGAAAATTCTCTTTGCAGACGGCCCAACCTTTGTATTTATTGCATTTGGATACAATTTTTTGGTCTATCTGGATACATTTCCATTGTCCCGAGTCATAACGCTGCATTCAAAACTGTAAAACTTAGTTTTTCACAAAATTGTCTCAATTGCAATACGAAAGTTAATGGAAAATGGTTCAAACCTATAAGGTACAGAAAGCTGCAATTTTATATTTTGACGGACGAATTTTAGCTTGACGAGGTTTGAAGTATTTTTTTAATAATTTCGATATCGCAAATGGAACCATTTTGTCAAAAATTGGATTTTTCGGTTTGAAATGCCGGTTTGTTGACAATGCCTTTAATATATTTTATTGAATTATCCATAAAATATAAAGCCTCGACACTATGATCATATTATTCAACGCTTAGAAGTACGATCAACAACATTGTAGAATAAATATAGAAAATTATATTAAATTGTGAATATCGTTTAATTGAAGAACTGGAGGATTTTAATAATTACCAATCGAACAAAGCCTAAAAACTTAAAAAATTCTGAAAGAAAACTACAAATGTATATAAATTAATAACGTTATACTTCGTAAAACAAAACTTAAAAATGAATAAATTCTAAACTGCTAACTAGAATTTCTGATCTTTTGGAACTTTGTCCTGTAAGTGCAAATTAAATGTGTGCAAATTGACATGCAAACAAAAAACGGAAATCCGCACATTTTTAACAAAAGTTGGTTGTCGTTCGAGTTCTAGTAACATTATTTAAATAATCTTTCCGTAAGGTCATCGAGGGGATTGATTACCCAATGCCAGAACAAACTTCTGGATAAATATACATATAATTATTTGAAATAGTTATTGTTATTAACTATACATTTTAAAAGTGGCATGAATGAGGTTTTGTCCAGTTCAGTATGCAATTTTATTTCTTCCTCTACAGGGGAACTTGATACAGGATATTTGAACTGTCAAATTCAAAAATTTTTAAAAATTATTCTAAGTTGTAGTATTCTGTGAAACATATGCGAAACCATTTTATTTATCGGTAACCAGGTCCTTTTTAGGGGAAACACGGATGCAACTCTCTTAATCTAATTCACTATGGATTATTTGTACCTTCTAAGAGGAATAATTACCAAGATGATTTGAACGAATTTTTCGAAAGTGTCTACGAAATCGATAGCGATTATGGAAGTTATTTAACACTTATAAAGAGGAAGATGTTTTGATTGCAAGTAGAGGACGAAAGTAAGAGTGACATTGGTGACGGATTCTGAAGGCGATAGTGATGAAAGCAATGAACAGCAAAATATACTGAAATTGGTGTTGATGGAACAGTTTGGAAAAAATCGAAACAAGTTCTTCTCCTGGCGGTAGACCACTCATTTATACTATTTTCAAAGATGTATCTTGCTTTGGCTAAAGTAACCACCGCATTTTATTTACTGTTTACCAAAAAATAACTCATAATAATATGTACAGATTTGGAAGCAAGTAAAGTTCTGGGAAAAGAATGGATTTCACCTCGAGATAAATTGTAGCAATTATTAGGTATTTTATATGTACCTAGTGTTTATGAACAGAGAAATGTTAACTCATTAGTTTTATATTGTAGAATAAAAAATGGGGTCCTTCATTTTTTTCAAATGTCATGAGCCAAAATTGCTTCTTGGAAATATTAAGATTTTTAAGCCAACGTTTGGGAAAGGATAAATTCGGTTTGATATCAAAAGATGCATTCATTAACAACAGTCAAAACTGTTGTTAATCTAACAAATATTGTGCTAAGGTTGTAAGGCTAAGATGGTGGGGTTTATGGAGAATTAAAAACTGCACTTTTGGTGATTAAGTTTATTCTGCCTTATTATACATTTTTAGAAACTGCTTAATAGTAAGTTTTTAATATGTTTTTTTTTATAATGTTGAGTTTATTTTTACATACTAAAATATTTTGCATAGTTAACAAATAGTATGTATGCATACTTCCGTTTTTAATATTTCGCTTTATGCAATCTATGCGATTTTTCTGGAAACAATTTATTTGTTTATTACTTAAAATTAAAATGAATACTTGACAAATAAGCCCTGTTCACAGGTGAAGTGAACACTGTTATAAGCCAGCAGCAATTATTACAGTTGATGACTTTTGTTGACATCTGATCTCAAAAGTAAATATATTGTAAATGAAAGATGAAATGTGGCTTAAATCAGTTTCATTGGTAACTCAATCATTTTGAAGTTCATTGAACCATTTACAGGCAGCAGCAGAACCGTTCCTACCGATAATTTTTTGACAAGTTCTTCCCTAGCAACCAATCTTTTGCAAAAAAAACAAAACTTCTTAGTTGGAACCATCCGCCAAAATAAGAGAAATCTAAAATGGAACGTTTTTCAATGCAACTTTACGCATCGAACATCTATGCTCTAACTATCTACAAAAGTAAACCGAACAAAATATTACTTCTGCTAAGTTCAAGGCATACATCTGTAACAGTGGAAAAAATAATAAACGTCTTCCTGAAACAATTAAATTGTATATTTCTATAAAATTTGGAGTCGATATGACTGGCATACAAAGTAGCGATAGGTGAAAATATTTACGTAAAGATTTTTTATTCCAATTAAGAGAAGAACTTGCAGCGGAATTTCAAGAACGTCCAGAACGCTCATCAGCCTCAAGAAAAATCACACAAAAAAAGTACCAAATAAAGTATTGCTCATGTAATAGAGCAACTATGGAACCTGGTACCAGTGTAAAAAATTACATTATTATTAAAATGTTAAAACTCTGACATGGAAACAACGGGGGTCTATTCTTTGGGAAAAACGTCCACTTGATTGCCACTTGATTGGAATTTGAAGGATTTTTTTTGACAAAGCAACACAATATTTCAAAACTGTCAAAACTTCAGAAATGGATTCAAAAATTATTATAATCCTAACATCCTCCACACGTTAAACTGCAGAATTGATGGGCGGCACTATCTTTTTTGTTAGAACGAAAGGTTGGCTTGGAGCTAATATACCATATGTAAAACAGCGCGAGTTACTACGTAAGAGAGGTATGTATAAACATGTACATATATGTTTATAAACTGTGGAGATATTGCTATCGAAAAATCCGAGATTATAAAATGGCGGGAATTTTCCGATTTCTATTTTTCGAAAGCGATTTGCAATGGCGAAATTTCATTGTAAGACTAGCGCATTGTTCCATAAAAATTTAACAATTGGGTTTTGGTTTCTTGCAACGTAGTGTGCGACTCCGTAAAAAATCTTAACATAGAGTAATATAATGTGGAGTATCAAAGGAAATTAATTCGCTTACTCGGTGAAAGAGACGTGTGATACATTACATATCTGGAGAAGCCTCATTAAGACATCCGAGAACCAAATCCGAGTTCCACAAGTTGTTAAGTTCAATTTCCGTGCACTGTATCACTGAAGATTTCATGAAAATAAAATATCGACAAAGGTTTCAGGAGGCCTAAGATTTTCGGTGAATAAAGGGCCTAGTATAGCGGAAAAACCATTTTATTAGTATACTTATTTCAACTGAGGCAATATTGATTTAATTTTAATTTGGGAAATAGAACGTTTAAAATTATCGATCAGCAACTGTTATGATACATTTTTGAAACTATATTGCTTTACGCTTAAAATCAACTGATATAAACTTCAACTGATACTGTATGTAACATGATGATTAGTGAAAATCCATCATTAAATGTTATTTCTCAACAAGAATAAAATCGAATTTACATAATACGCAAGTAGATAAAACCATAACACCGATATCGCTGAGACGAAAACGTTATTGACCCCATCGAATTCATATTTTCGTTTAACTAAAAAAAAACTTTTTTAGCTTATTACTAATCCTAATCTATTTTAAAATTATACCACCCCTAATTTTCCATATAACTATGAATCAGCACAATTTAGACAAAAATAACAAAAAATGTAAAAGCATCACATTTTCTCCGAATCCATTCCATTATTCACCCAGCACATAACAGTAGAGAACTTTAAAAAAATTCCAATTTGTATTGCTTTTATGTCTTATAGAGAACAAACGAAACAAACAAGAAAAATGTTTGGCACTCCCAAAAGCACACAACAAAAAATATTAAATTAAAAAATATATATAAAATACTAGAAACCAACCACTCTTGGTACAAAAAAAAAAAACAATTTATTTTCCTATTTTTAATCCATGGCGGAATGATGCAACATGAGGCGAGAACGAAAAAAAAAATGCTAAGACATTTTTCCTTTTTCAATTCGATCCGCTTCAAACAACACACACACACACATACACATACATATGATAATCATACCTAATGATAGTCGTCAAAAAATAAAAATACCGCAATTTATTTTAAGTAAGAAGTCTCATGTCTATTCAAATTAGATAATAGAATGAGAAATCTTATAAGACGTGTACCTTACATAACAGCAAGAATCATTCGTCTACTTCAAACTCACTTGAATTTTATTTTTTTCGTTACACCAACAACATCATTCTTATCCATACCCAACCATCCTTTTTTGTGTGCTCTTTATTTCAAAAAAATCACCTTCCAGTTTTTCGTTTTTCTTTTTTCTTTTTCTTTTTCAATCTTCTCTGGAAAACTCAAACTATTATCTACGAAAAGTACAAAAAAAAAAAAAAAAATATTTTGTGCTGTTGTAACACACCCGTCATCATTTTTATCCATTTCCTCATTCCACTGCACGTTTTTTGTATAAAAAAAAATTGCCAACATAACATCCAAAAACGAAAACAAATATAAAAGGAAAATACCACCCATTAAAAAATATTTCATCATTCCAAAACAGGAAAAAAAAAATTTTTTGTTTTTATTTAATTTTTTTTTTTTTTTTTTTGGGTGGAAAATCCGAATGAACATAAAACAAAAACAACAATAACACATACACATCAGAGTATGCAGAGAAAAACGAAATAAAATGAAAAAGCTCTCACACCAGCTTTCAACTACTCGTACAACAAACAACTCGCCAGTCTCCTACTCAAAGTTTTTTTCATCTTCTTTATACATTGCCGCGCCATGAAAAACTGGAAAACCATATCCTACCATACTCCTACAGCGTTCAGAAACCGCCACACAAAAATGGAATACATAATAACACAGAGGGTCATAGGTTTTTGCCTCTTCTTGCGTGTGTGTGTGTGTGTTGTTGTATTGCTGCCGATGTAGTTATTGTTTTTGTTGCTAGCATTATTATTTTCCATTTTCTCATTCTATTTGTGTCCTATATTGGATGAGCTTTTTATACGAATTTTTTTTGTATTTTTTATTATTATTCGGATGGATAGATGGATGAATGGATATAATACTTGTACACATACACTTTTATGTAGTGTGTGAATTTTATTTTTTGTTTGTGAAATTTAACGAAAAAAAACAAAAAAAAAACATAAAATAAATGAAAATTGGAAAAAGGATGAGAAAAAGAATGGAAAAAATAATAAGCAAAAAAAAAAAAATTCACTGAGTGAAGGGTAAAAGTTTTTTTTTTTTAATGTGTTGTTGTGAAAAAGGAAATGTGGGATGATAATATTTACGGAATAGTGTGAGAAGTATTTTTCTTTTGCTTTTCTTTCGATTTTCATTTTTAATTTTATTATTTTTTTGGATAGTAGTGATGGATAAGTTTTTTCTCAAGTTTTAAAAAAATAAGTAAATGGGTGAAGTAGGTGGCATACATAGTTTGTGTATATTTAGGTGGGCGCGAGTGTTTTACGATTTAGTTTGAATTTTCGTTCGTTTTTATCTTGTTCCATGCTCTTTTTTGTAGCTGCACTATATCTTCTTGACACAACGTGAACAAATGGTATAGTTAAAGGTATGCATATATACGAGTACTTTTACAGTGTATACGCGGAGCTTACACAAGCAAAAAATAAAAATGCATGTGTTTCGCAAATATTGAAATTACATATTCTGAAAAAATCAATAAATTTACAGTATATGCGGATTAAAATGTGTGTACCAATTTTTGCCAGTTTTTTTTATTTTTTTATTCGCAAGGTGTTGGCGGTAACCGATATTAAAATAAATGTTGCAACATGCAATGAACGTAAATCAAACAAATATTATATAGTTGGAGGGTTATGAAAATATTGGTTCTGTCTGTTAGCTCGTATGTATGAGATTTTAAGAGCAGACTGGCAAATGTATGTGGTTTTGCTGAACAAAACTAAATAGAGATTTTAAATTTTCTTGAATTTGAAAAATTTTGGTGGTTTGTATCTGAAGTATCACAAAAATCGAAAGCAGAACCAATTAAAACTAATTTTCTGTGTTTTTAAATCAAATATTTCAGTTTTGAAATAAATTTTCAAAAAACATTAAAAAGTTTTAAAGTCGTATAGTTCCATATTTTGTTGAAATGAGCTCAAAAGAACAAAACTAGTAAGTATTGCAGGGGTCTCATCGACATATTTGCTTTAAAACAAAAAGTTTACCAATTAAGAATCTGTGTACAAATAATATTACCGCATTAAACTCAAGCTTTGGAGTTCTGATTTTGTTTCTTCACATGCTGATTAGTTGTGTAAGTAATAAATTAACCAGGATCTATAAACTTTCTAATTTCGATTGACTGAGATACACTAATTGCACTGTAAATACACGTTAAGAGGGAGAATTTTAAAGTGTCATATTGACTTATTAAGGTAAGTGATATTAGTTAGACTGATTTGTACATTCCTATAATGATACAGCACAACCGAGGAAGTTGTTTCTTGCAAGATTACATGAACATAAATTTCATTTAATTTTTGAGGTATGCAGAACACAGGTTATGTACAAATTTAACAGGGACAAACAAACGAAAAAGAAATGAAACCTCAGGATTTAAAAAACTATGAAATATTGTAAAAGCCAATAGAAAGATGATATTTAGCACCCTGAGAGTTGCTACGGTTTAGTGAAATAGTTTGCTAAATTCTCTACAGAACTTAAAACGAGAGCAGATGGCCAAAGATAAAACTTGACTAAAAGTCTTAATTGACCACAGAGAGCATTAACAATAGTTTCGACGATATCCAATCAATAAATTATTTAAAAACTGTTTTAGTAAAAATCAAAATCAAGGAACAACTTGTAAAATAGCAACGCGAGCGCTTTAATATCGAAGAAGGAAGCATTTGCTTGCTTTCGGATTATTATTTAGCATTTGCTTGCTATCGGATTATTATAGAGCAGTGAGATGTAGCATTCAAACAGCTTACGTAAGTTTAGTATAATTTCGAGAAGTTCACGAAACATTTGAAACATTCTCGAATAATCTCATGCCGAACTCAAATAACATCGATATCTTAAAACGATGTCGCATAATATCATGAAAATTCTTGCAAATTCGATAAGATCAAGAAGCCAAAATATACTAAAATAATCTCGAATATTCCCGAACAATTCGAATAATCTAAGAATTGCATAATAATCTCGAATATCTGCACAATGCTGAGCAAATAGGAATCTCAAAATTTCAATAGTGTCGATAATCACACTTATCTCTCTATAAAGCTCTTGGTAAATCGATACCAAGCAATCTTGAAGTTTGAAAAATCTGGAATAATGCCAGGTTCTTAGAAAACCAAGAAACCACCAAAAATCGCCGTATAAACAACAGTAGCAATGTGGCTATAGCAATGTGCACGTGAGATATGGATGTACTGTAATAATAAGTCTAAGATACAACTAGATCTTCCATCTTGCAAAAAATTGGGAAAATACCTGAAGAAGCAACTCTTGGCCTTATGTTGAATGTATAATCCCAAATTATCATAATAAAATGACAATAGAACATTAAAAATTGGGTATCATTGTGCTATTTACACCATTGAAAAATTGGTCTGATTTCCTCTCCGATAATCGAATCTATATATTCGGTAAAGCATCTTTAAGGTGGACCCTGTTATAAATTCAAAGAAGTAAAGCTCTATCTTTTTCCTTAAAGTTTTGGCTAACGCTGACAACTGCAACTTCATTTTGAATATAACAATGAAACCACGTCTACTGTCAGCAGCGAAATTATTTTTAATTCGTTTTCTTTGTGAATTATCAAAGGCTAATCAAAATATTTAAACAATAAACATAACATACGTAAAGAAAAGTGATATAAAAAAGCAAACCTAAAAGTGTTGCTTTAGTTTTTTTAGAAAATAAATTACCAGCTTTTATAAATTGTACCAAATCTCTGAACCTTCCTAACCAATTTTAAAGAGATAGCTTAAAACCTCTCCAGAGACGAAACCCTATCCAGCAGTAAAAGTTCCTTCACGATCGGTTTGATAGTGTTAAGATTATTCCGTACAAGTATAAATAAAGAGAAGAGAAAGCGAACTTTGAAATACTATATATCAGTGGTGGGTATAAAAATTTCAATAAAGTATTGTTTTACGTATGTTCCCAATTTGAATATTTATCGCTCGCTGATACAAGATCGAGTTCACACCTTAAGTAAAGTAAGAGAATGTATATGATTTTACGGAGATTATAAGCTCTCAAGTTAGATAAAACATTATAAACATTACAGTGAAAAATACGCCGTCATTATTAGTAAAAACCAAAAATAATTCTTATTTGGTTATTTTTACAAGAGCACCCTGTATAAAATGATATGAATAAATTCACCAAAGTTTAAGTTATAGGAAAAAAGCCTGAAACTTGATTTTCCAACTGAAATTTTATTTTCCGGATCACAATTTTGAATTTTGTTGGACTGCATCTCATGTGGAAAAATGAACTACCTTGTTTTTGATTTCGGACATTCTGGATTTTGCAGACATTTTCTAGTAAAAATCACTTGATTCCCCTAATTGCTTCACAATCAACCAAAATCAATTTGAAAATTAAACTAATTAGGTTTTTTGTAAGCAAACTTTGGAAACAGACTAAATCAAACACTTAAAATTTCCTAACTGAAAATTAACTAATTAAATTAATTTAAAATAATTTTGTAATTCGGTAAACACGTAACAGTTTTGTAATTCGGTGAAAACCAGGAATTTTCATTTGCCTTCTTAATTCTTAATCTAGTTTAGAAATTCTTATTTATTCCTTCTTAAAATTTTAAAATTTTTATTAATAATTAGTATTTCGAATAAGAAAAATTGTTATCCAAATGCTCAACATTTGCTAAATTTTAAAGCTAAAATTTACTAAAATATTCAAGAAAATGGCAGGAGCTGTTCGAAAAGTTGTAAAACACGTACAAGCATACGTACAGCGTTCCAAAACTGAAGCGCGATTCTTAGAGAATAGCTCCCAAAACTGGTTTTCGGTTAGTAAAATCGGGCTTAAATAGTCGATCAAATTACCGTATTTGGGTTTTCAAGAAAGTGCCAAAATGTTACTTGATAATCGGTATTGAAGTCTGTTCTTTCGAACCACAAAAGACTGATGTGATTACCTTTGCAGCAGATGCCACGACTTTCAATTTCTTTCGGGCTAGATTACCCTTTGTTAATGCCACTTCATGGAATCTAGTTTCAATTCTAGTATTAATGATAAACCCTAGTTTCATCTGTGAAATTCTATCAACAGAATTGTCACTTAAGATGAAACTAGAGTGTTTGGATTATCGCCGCACAGAGCCAATAACTATTTTGCACTGATATTCCATGTATCTAGACGACCATCGATAATGTAGAAGGGTTGTTTCGGATATCTTCATCGTACGTTCTGACCTCATCTTCAACTTTTGTGAAAAATTCATGTGTTATAACGTCTAATGCTCTGCTACAGCCGGCATCATCTTCTAATGCCTCTCTACCTGGCAATAATAACCTTTTCACTTTGAGTGTTTTGAACACTATTTTCTTGTTTAGTAAGAAGTTTAATAATTCGACTTGTTTGTAGTGGTTGTTTCATGCAACTGACCGACTAAACATAACGGCACCAAATTTTCAGTTTTTTATACCATTCTAAGGAAGAAAAAAAAAACTAAAGTGTGTAGCCCCTACGCGCGGCAGAAGTGAAACTTTTAAAGCAGTAAATTTGTAGTGATTATCATTTATCATTCACAGCTTTTACTGGCATATGCAAATATATGCAGAGTTACCACAACAAGGTTTGAAGAAAAATTCAAATGATCCTTAAAATTTTATTGTGAATTGTGTTTCGGATAAAGCAGAGACCTAACACATTTTCAATACTTGGGCAGTGAAAATACCTTACCTACAAAAGAGAATTAAAATATGAAATTTAATCTTAATTTATCAACTCTCCTCGCTCGATCCTTTAAAATTTTACTATAAATTTAAATTTTAAAAAGTTCACTTCTGTCGCGCGTCATACGCTTTGAGTTCTCAATAAGGGCTATATTTTTCCATTTCCTATAAGTTATTTAAAATAATAACGGCCAATGGGTGCATTCAACTCCGCCAACTGATGGCAACACTTTGAGTAAAAAACGTGTTGTGTTGTGAACGCTGATGATACATTACAAATTGCATGACATTGTGGTAGTTTAAATGCCATTTTTCCCATCAGTAGATTTGTGCTGCCTGCATGTTGAGAGACCTGAATACTCTCAATGTCTTAATAGCACAAATACCTTCTTAGTAGTACAATGATGTTGGCGGTTTGGTGACTTGTGTTCATGTATTAGGCAAGAGGTCACGAGAAGGCCAGAGTAATATTGTAAGTTAATTATTTACAAGCAAGCTTACACCTGTTGTATTGTCTGTGAAAGTGTGTAGATGTAAGTATTTTCCGTTTATATTGCAACCAAACCTTTAATATAAATCTAAGAGGTATTAATCGAATGCTCATAGAACAATGTTATTGTTTTTTTTGTTCGAGGCTTGGTTGGCCATGACTTTTGAGTCAAACGGTTGTATTTTCTCCTTAGAATCTATTTTTATTAAAAATAATTATTTTATTGTGAATTTGTGAACTGGGTGAGTAAATTGTGTGAGAATCAGTCATTGTCCATCGTTTCGTGTACCGTTATTTGTGGGGTCAAGAAGTAGTTCAATATTTAGGGAACAACATCACAATATGTAATGATATGCTCATTGATTTAACCACACAGAACGCAGGTACAGGTAATGGGGTTTATAGTATACGTTAATAATATTACTAATATAATTTTAAGAATTACAGGTAAACGTACATTAAATACACATATTTAAATTTATTAGGAAATTTATGGGTTAATTTGTTTGACCGGAAGAAATTGCTTGAAGGGAAGGAAGTCTCTGAATGGAAATGAAATAAAAATTTAATTCTGAACTTATACCGTAGAATTTAGACTTAACGTACTTTGCTTTCAGAATGCAGCTTTATGTTATATGTTTAATGTAGCTAGATTCGAACTGTGTTGTGCTACTAACCATCGACTACTTAGGTGTCTATAAACGGGTCCATTCCCTCCGTATAATACCATATGTCTCTTTCTGGCCCATTCCGCGAGTATAATAATTTTCTCTCGTATATTTATGAAAGAACTGGATATGTAGTGATGGATGAATGGATAAATACTGATGTGAAAATAGTTATGGAAGACATATAGTATATATTGTTTTGAGTCGTCACTGCCAATCTTCTGTTGATTACTTGTTGATATCCTGAATGAAAAATTGAGATAACTCGCAATTTTAGGGTTAAACTTAGTTTAATTTTTTAACTATATATCCTATACTACATTAAAAAGTACACTTGGAAGCTCCAAAAAAATTTGGCATCACAATTTTTGACAGTTTTTGTCCATGGGGTGCATATGATCCCTGCGTGCCGAGTATGTCGCCACAGAAGTATGCCGAATAAGGTTTAAATAAATCGTATTATTAAGTAATTATCCGTTAACTGACTGATAGTATTATTTAGATTTTTTTTTTTTGTAACATTCACTTATTCTATCCAAAAACTTCTATTTTTTTATTTTTTTGCGGTGAATTCTAAGCTGTCGTTTCGACAAAGAATTCTCCTACTTTCTTTTAATTTTCTTTTCTTTTATTTTGTATATGAATAAAATAAAATAAAAATAAAATAAATAAATAAATATTACGCGGGGCAGCGACCCAACGGGGATTTAATTCCTCTATAGGTTACGATATTTAGATTATTGGTAAACGAATATAACCGATAACAGTAATATGAAATAGAAGTTTTATTAAATTGGGGAAGACAACCGTAAGCACAAACATATTCCAAAATTTCGTACGATCACTAATTCAAATTTAGAACCAGAGAACGTTATCAAATAGCAACGTGTTGCTCAAGTTTATAAAATAATTAAAAATTTAGCATACAAACTAATTTTGACAAACTTAGGTTTTTATTGGAAGGATAAATTCGGAGGGAAGCAATTAACAGAAGTGTCATAAATTATTAAACTGCAAATTGCTATGTATGTAAAGTTAGGGTTGCACTTCCCTGTATGGTTGCACTTCCGAGTCGAGTTCATTTCCGATCTTGGTGTGATTTTTGCAGCTGACGCTACATTTACCTGACAAGTTAACACCATTATTTCAAAGTCGTATGTTATGTTGGGCTTTATTAAACGAAACTATAGGGATTTTAGGGACCCGATAACGTTAACATCACTGTATGCCTCGTTTGTTCGGTTTATTTTGAAGTATGCATCTCCAGTTTGGGCACCATCCTACCACTGTCATTCCGGGAGGATTGAGAGTGTTCAGAAGCAATTTGTTCTGTTCGTGCCGATCTATGCCGTCCACGCGTGCTGTAGAATATGTCCTCCCACCTTATCAAGATCGATGTAATCTTTTGAAAAACTGCAACGTCTAGACTATCGCCGGAACGTGGCTTCCACGCTGTACGTACGCGATATCATCATATCATCTTTGCCGTCCACGCGTGCTGTAGAATATGTCCTCCCACCTTATCAAGGTCGATGCAATCTTTTGAAAAACTGCAACGTCTAGACTATCGCCGGAACGTGGCTTCCGCGCTGTACGTACGCGATATCATTAATTCCCGTGTCGATTGTACCGAGTTACTCGCACGTCTTAAAATCTATGCTCCCGAACGCCGAATGCGTCAACGTGATGGGCTTTTATGCATTGACCTGGTGCCAACACACTATGGTCTTTCGGAACCGATCCTGAGAATATCACGGGTGTTCAATTCAGTTTCTCAAGTTTTCGATTTTCACTTGTCGAGAGATTTGTTCAAAAATGTTTTATTTAAGTTTTTTAACAATTGTATTAGTTAGCCGTAATTGTTTGTACCGATTGTAGTCACTGTAGGTATCAAATAAATAAATAAAATAAATACAAATGTTAAAGTCAAATTATGTTTAAAATTTTAATATTGGAAAACTGAAAATAAAATTTTGGAAGAGTCTCTTTAAATCTACAACCATAGAATAGAACACATCAGTATTATTGTTCTATAAATATTATTAAAAGGAATAACTTGTGTTTTGATTAGATTTAATCGAATCAGCGCTACAATGGTAAATATTTTGTTACAAATTTATGGATAAATGTTTGATTTTGTGAAATGTTTCTGTGATATAAAAATAAAAACTTGGTGAATAGTATTATTTGCGTAAATTCATTCGTCATTTTCTGTAACTGGATTTTTTTTATATTTATGAGAGATAATATACCGTTAATTGGTACAATAGCAAATTTTATTCCCGGTGGAGATTTTGAAGAATATTTGATGCGAATGAATGAAATGCAATGATACCAAGGTAAATCTAAAAGTTTCATTAGCTATGTTTTTTTATTCGCTCCCGATAGCTCCTATCGAGAGCCGTCCTTTTTCTATGCCTAAATTTAAATTTGACGTGCTATTTGTTGGTAAACTAAACTTATTTAACATCAAACTATCATTTTTAATTCAATTGTTTAACGAAAACTTGATATAAAAAATATTTGGCTCTACCTATTTATACGGAGCGCTATCGGGAGCCAATTTTTATATGACGGCTCCAGATAGCTGGTATCCGGATTAATACTTTAATTGGAGGGAAAACTTTTAGTATATTAAGAAAATTAATGTATCCGGATAATCCTACGTATAAAACGTTTGATGAAATTGTTACCGTACTCAAAACACATTTCAAACCGCAAACAAATATAATTGCGGAAAGTTTCAAGTTTGTAAAAAGAGATCAATTACCAAACGAAACTATCTCAAAAAAATATCATAGAATTGAAAACACTCGCCACCACGTGTAATTATAAAACTTTTTTATACCGTATGCTACGTGATAAATTTGTAACTGGCCTTAAAAATCATAATACCCAAGGAATTTTATTGAATAAAAGCGATGAAATTACTACCTTTTAGAAAAGCTAGTGCCAATGCTTAACATTTGGAATTGACCGTGAAAAAGTAACGCAAAATACGGGAAGATACGACGATGGGGGTTAATTTAATTCAATCAGCTGATACGTCACCAAAGTTCCATGCCACGTGGACGATGAAAATTTCGCAATTCAAGTCGAAGAAGAAATTCATCCAAATATAGTACCTATCGTACAAATTTACGCTCCAGTTCGAGAAAATCATCACAATATTCCAGATGTCGTATAATCATTCGTTTGAGATTCTTTAACTGTGGAATTTTTGGCCATCATGCAGAAGAGGTGCTCTAAAAGGGACGTAAATATTTTAAATTTTAATAATTTAAGCATAAATTCATTTAATTTGGAAATGGTTATAAAACCGCCGGTTTATGTTAATTTAAAAGTAGAAAATTTTAAAATTGAATTTGAATCTGATTCCGGTACATGCCTCTACAAGGAAGATATATTAACGTATAATAAATATTTTCCTGATTATCGTATTAAGCAATATTCTCATATTAATTTTGTAAAACTACTTTCAGGAGGTAATATTGAGGTCGTTGGTGGTTTTGCAGTGATGGTACAGGCAAGAAAAATAGAATTTTAACAGTTGTGAGAACCGATAAACCGTGTCATCCAATAATGGGTCGAAACTGGATGGATCTGATATATCCTAACTGGCGAGAATTTTTTGAAATAAGTGATGATGATGAAGATGTCAAAAATGGTGCATTTCTTAATACAGTTATTCAAGGTAATTCGGATAAAGTAAATCAAGTATGAAATTTATTTCGTAATGTTTTTGAAATGGTGATACACATCCTATTTTTCACCGCGCATATAATTTACCCTTTAGATTACGCGATCAAGTTGAAAAAGAGCTTGAATTGATGGTATGTAAACCTATTTTAAAACCTGTTACATCTAGTGATTGGGCTTCACCCATAGTTGTAGTGGCCAAACCAAATGGAAAATTAGAATTTGTTGCCATTTTAAAGTTACAATAAATAGATATTTAACCACTGAACACTATCCCCTTCCCATTATTGATGAAGTTTTGCTTCATTAGCAAATTATTCTTATTTTTGTGTACTTGATCTGGAGGGAGCCTATATCAACAACTTTCGGTTTCGGAAAGATCAAAACCTTTGTTAACTATCAATACCCATAAGGAATTATTTTAATTCCAGCGTCTCCCATTTGGGGTCAGTTCAGCCCGGAGGAGTCGGTATTTAGGGATGTTGATGGTATAGAGATCTATCAAAAGGAGTCGCTTTTAGTTTTTGACCCAATTTTTTAAAATAATTCTTTTTTTATAAAATTTTAAATATGGCACCTAATGGAGAACACCCCTAGAACCTGTACAAAATGATTGGTGGTGCAACAAAATGCTATAAATATTTATCCTACACACTGCGTTGGTGCGTCATCTGTTTCTCAAATCCGAATTTCATTACGTGTGCTGCGCAATAAAGGTTTCCAAATCAAGCTGCCTCGTAGGCAAAGATGCGGTAAATTCGTGAAATCACCGGAGTGAAAGTTCTAACGTTAATTTAAAGTGTAGTTTGCCACTAAAAATAGTGTAAGAAATAAGTGGTAGAGAGGTTTGAAAAAAGTTACTAACGTTAAAAAATGTAGATACACAAAAGGGCGTTAAATGAGAAATTAAAAAAACATTATTTTCTCGTATTTCGATTTAAAATTAATAATGCAAAAAGGTTATACAAAATTGCCAATACTAACCAAATTTGGAATTAATCAAAACGTTATATGTTATATCAATTAATTAAACAAAAATCTATATACAACTGATCTATAATATAATAAGCTGGCTAGGAGTGAATATGCCATTCACAAGATTTTGTTAATTGACTTAGTGTAGTACCGCTTTCAAATCATTTTTGGGAAAATGTCTTAATTTTTGAAAATATGTCATTCGAGCTCAACCCATTATAAGTGAATGGCACATGCACTCCTAGCCAGCTCATTATATTACCGATCCGTTGTATATAGTCAGTACATGAGCACATCTCTGAGATTTTTGTTAATTGACTTAGTGTAGTACCGCTTTTAAATCATTCTTGAGAAAATTTCTTAAATTTTGAAAATTTGTCATTCGAGCCCAACCTATCATAAGTGAATTTTTATTTTATTTTATTTTATTTTATTTATTCCAAAATAGGACAGACAAAAGTCCAATTACACGCTGCCTCTAAATAGTATACAAAAGAACAAAATTTTGACTAAAAATACAATAGTACTACTAATAACAATAATAATAATAATAATAATAATAATTTTTTTTTTTTTTTTTTTTTTTGCTAGGGAAGGGGGGAATGCTCTTTACGCACCGTGTGTCGGACTCGCATTGCTGCCCTACCGACTAAAACCACCTACCCTCCTCCTGGCCTAGCCTGGAACCGTTTTGCACATTACTTCGGGCTAGGCCTCCCACTGCTCCCTCCGAGCCTCCTCTTACATTATGGGAATCTGTCTAGATCCCCTTTCTTCGCTTTCAGGATCTCCTCCACAAAGTGGGCTACTAGGTTCCACTCATTCTCTCCTCGGAGCATGATTTCCACCGCCGTTTCTGGGGACCATATATCCACTTCTGCTTCCAGCGTCGCTCTCTGCTCCTCCCATTCGTCACACGAGAAGAAAGTGTGCTCCGCGTCATCGGTACTCCCTGGGCAGTATAGGCATTCTGCCGACGTTACCTTCCTCATCCTCCACAGGTATGCTCTGAAGTACCCGTGGTCGCTCAAAAACTGGGTCAGGTAATAACCGACCTCTCCGTGACTCCTTTCGGTCCAGGGGCCCACCAGAGCAATAACTCTGGCTGTCCATCTCCCTTTTGTCTCATTTTCCCATGCCCTCTGCCAGGTTTGCATGGTTCGGGACCTTTCCTCCATACTCGCTACCTTCCGGCCGACTTCCAGTTTCCTGTGGTATATAGCTTTCCGCTCCTGCGCTACAAGATGTATGGGGATATATCCCGCTATAACCAAGATGGCGGCCTCCGACACCGTCCGATATCCCGACGCCACACGCAGCGCGCTTCGCCTCTGTACCTGTAGAAGCCGCTTCCGATACATTTGTTTGTGCATGGGGTCTGCCCAAACCTCTGCCCCATATAGCAGAACCGATTGAACCGCTGCCATAAGTAGTCGCCTCTTACTAGCCCTTGGGCCGCTGGTGTTGGCCATGAGCCTACTTAGGGCGGTCACTCCCTTTGCCGCCTTATCTGCTGTCAGCCGGATCTGCTCGAAAAAGCTCAGTTTCGAGTCTATAAATATTCCTAAATATTTTAAATGCGGCTTTGTTTCGATCACCTCATTGCCAACCCATATCGGGAGAGATGGTTGGATTCTCTTTTTCGTTAGTACCGTAATCTCAGTTTTGCTGAGAGCTAAGGCCAGTCCGTGTTCCTCCATCCAGCCATTTATGGCCCGCATAGCCTGGTTCAACTTCAGCTGGGCCTGTTTGGTGTCCCGCGCAGCAACGAGTACTGCAACGTCATCCGCATAGCCCACAAGATGGGTTTCATCGGGCATCTCCTCTCGAAGTAGCTCGTCATAAAAGGCATTCCAGAGATCGGGTCCTAGGATCGACCCCTGAACTGCTCCAGCTGTGACCTGCATTTCTCGCTGTCCCTCCTCCGTTTCGTATGTGAGGGTGCGATTCCAGAAGTAATCTTCCAGCATCCTTTGGAGGTATCGTGGTATGCGGAATTGGTGCTCCAATGCGTCTAGCATATCACACCATCTTGCGGTGTTGAACGCATTTCTCACGTCCAGCGTTACTAGGAGGACAATGCGACGCGAGAAGTGGTTATAGTTCTCCGCTCTCCTAACGGCTTCCGTGATCTCTTGGACTGCGTCTATCGTAGATAGGCCCGCCTGAATCCGTACTGCCTAGGTGAAAGGTCTCCCGCAGATCTAATCGCGGCCGTGAGTCTCTCCCTAATTAATGTCTCAATAATAATAATAATAATAATAATAATAATAATAATAATAATAATAATAATAATAACAATAATAATAATAATAATAATAATAATAATAATAATAATAATAATAATAATAATAATAATAAAACAATAATAATAATAATAAAATTAAGAAATTCAAATTCAAAATATAGATAGCAAATAATTCAATACTTAAATAACCACTATGAAATAGTGTTCAATAATAAACAGATAAAATTAAAAACTAAGTAGACAACACAATGTTGAGTAAATATCAGCTTACACATAAGATTAAAATTAAAATGGCTGAGTATACAATAGCAAAAAAAAAAAAACAAATACGGCGATTCTTGCTTAAGTATATACACCCACAATTACAAAAAAGGACATCAACTACCAAATTCAATCAAGCACTAAGCGATTGAATAGAACAAAGCACCATAGATCTAAAACTTTTAAAAGAACATAGGAATAAATCACCTTCAAGAAAAAAAAAACATTATGATTTGACTGCAACCTGGATAATGGGTTTGCAAAGCCAAGATTAGTCCTTGAGAAGGAAGGAAGAAACAACATTGCATTTCTAACTCTGCGAAATGGTGCATAAAAATTAAGACAAGATAAAGAAGATGCCTCACACAGGTTATTAATTAATTTATAAAGAAATATTTCATCAAACAGCAATCTTCTGGAATCAAGCGACTGTAATTCAAATATTTTGAGCCTGACTTTGTAACTAATACGACTACTAAACGGTATACACTTGTACATTAAAAAAATGGTAAACTTCCTCTGCACCCTCTCAATTTGGGATTTATAAGTTTCATAATAGGGACACTAAATCTGACTACAGTATTCCAAAGAACTACGAACTAAACTTTTATATAATGTGATAAAAACATGAGGATCACGAAACTCTTTCCCACGTCGAAAGATAAAGCCAAGCAACTTAAGTGCTTTAGCACAAGTGACAGATATATGCATATCAAACTTAAGATTTGAATCAAATAAAACACCTAAATCAGAGACCTCATGAACCCTTTGACAAACCATTAAATTTTACTTGCTGTACACGTTCAGAGAGGTATGAACACAGCCATTTCAAAATTTGCTCAGAGAGTCCCATTTTAACACATTTATCTAATAAAATATTATGGGATACTTTATCAAATGCTTTCTCAAAGTCAGTATAAACACAGTCAACTTGCCCACCCATATCGACACTGCTGAAAATACAATTAGAGAAATCAATCAAATTGGTGGTTGTGGAACGTTTAGGAAAAAAACCATGTTGGGACGTATTAATTATATGTTTAACTTCATTGAAGATTATTGCATATATGTATCAGTTTCTCAAAAATTTTGCTAAAACTATTTAAAATTGAGATGGACCTATAATTTTTTATATTACTCGCATTAAGTTTTTTGAAAACTGGAACTAAATACGCTTTTTTCCACTGATGGGGAAATACACCATTTTTTAACGATAAGTTAAATAACATAGATAACGGTTTGGTTAGCTGAGATTTGAGTTGGTAAATAAAATAATTAGAGATATTATCTGAGCCAACACCTTTCTTCGTATTCAATGTTGATAGAACTTTGAATATACATCTTGCTCGGATATTAAATCAACAGAATAATTTATATTATAATTATTATAAACAACATCACAAAATTAATCAGTTGAGTCATACACCGATTCAAAATGATCAGCAAATAAATTACAAATTTGACGGGGACTAGTAGATTCAACATCACCTAGTTTCATACATGATGGGTATAGTGATTTATTTGTAAGAGCCTGAAAATAGATCCAAATTAACTTGGGATCTTTCTTTATGTGACTTTCGATATACTTTGTGTAATTAAAATAACATTTAAGGATTTCCAATTTTACATTCTTACGCAGTTTGGAAAATATCGCATAGTCATTGGGAAACTTAAATTTACGATACCGATTGTGATAGTTTTGCTTTAACTTAACTAACTTAATTAATTTATTTGAGTACCACACTGGAAATTTAGCACGTACCTTAAGCTGATTGGTAGGCCTGATAAAACTATAAAGAACATCATAGAATTTCTCAACAGCTAGATCAACACTTCTATTTGAAAACAGGTGGTTCCAGTCAACCAGTTCCAAATCACTTCGGATAGCGTTATAGTTAAGTATTTTATAATTAGGCTTAGGTAACTGTTGGTATGGCAAATTCGTCAATAAACACTTTTCATATCTAATAATCAGAGGGGGATAGTGCTCATCTATTCTTAACAGTGAATGACGACTTTGATAGACATTAACAATACTACGATCAAGGTTAGACAATACAAGGTCAAGGATTCTATCATTATTATTTTTGACTTGATTATGTTACTTTAATTCAGTAAATATCATTGTTTCCAGTAATTGATTAACTATCTGACCAAAGGAATGGCATATGCACTCCTAGCCAGCTCATTATATTCCCGATCCATTGTATATAGTTAGTACACGAGCACATCTCTGAAATTCATCTTTGAAAATTTGCCATTCGAGCCCAACCCATCATTCGAGCCCAACACATCTTATTCTAACCAGGGGGGCTATTATGAAATTTTCGACGCGCGCTTTTTTTTCGACAACGTCGAAAATTAGCTATTATGAAATTATTCGACACGCTTTGTTTGCGATCATATCGAAAATTTTCCTATTATGAAACTTTGTTTTCGATAAAGTCGAACAATATGCGACTGCTCTTGAGGTGACGAATGCATACGCGTGTTAAATAATAAATCGTGAGGTAAAAAAATTTCAGTTCGTCACGTATATTTTAATTTTTATTTTTTTTATTTTCCGGCAATTAATAAATTTATATTAATTATTTTTTTTTTCGATATTGTCGAATAATTCATAATAGCTATTTTCGACCTTGTCGAGTTGGTCGACAACGTCGAAAATTTGCGATGTCGAAAATTTCATAATAGACCCCCAGCTTAGTATATTCTCAATCCGAGGAATATATCCCCTACATAAGCATATCTATTAAATTTGTGTTATTTTATTTAATGCGACTCTTTCGCCCTCATTTTAGTATTCAAAACTTTTTAATGGTTTATTTAATTAATTGATATAACATATAACGTTTTGATTAATTCCAAATTTGGTTAGTATTGGCAATTTTGTATAACCTTTTTGCATTATTAATATATAAATCGAAATACGAGAAAATAATGTTTTTTTAATTTCTCATTTAACGTTTTTTTGTGTAGCTACATCTTTTAACGTTAGTAACTTTTTTGAACACTTTTTCTACCACATATTTCTTACACTATTTTTAGTGGCAAACTAGACTTTAAATTAACGTTAGAAACTTCACTCCGGTCGTGAAATCATCTTAAAGAGACGACATTTCTGAGCCTGCTAAATGTAACCTATAATGCATAGCAACCATTGCATACTTTTTGCAGGTGGAATGATCCAAGCCGCGTTGTGTCTCGAACAAAGTCAATTGGATGTGCTATAACATTTTCCTAAATCAACAGTTATTTTGCATTATTATCATATTTTGACCACTTTTTTATATTCTATTAAGAATGAGCTTTAGCTCAAAATAGAGTATCCAAATTAATGTAAATAAATAAAAATAAAAATAAAAAATAAATATCTTGATGATATTTTAATGGGTGCTAAGAACCAAGAAGAACTTTACGAAAAAATTATGTTAGTTCTAAATAAACTAAATCTGCATAGGTTAAACATTTAGGTCATATTATTTCTGCTGATGATGGTAAAGAACGCCCAGTTTTATTTGCGTCTTCCACATTAAGTGCATATTAGACAGGAAATTTTATATTACAATAAAAATTTATTTTAGTGAAAATAATTAAACGTATCTCCAAATTTGTCTATTTAATAACAGTTAATGGGAACACTAGGAATGCCTATAGAAATCAATTGAAAATATTCCACAGAAGACGAAATTTTATACGACATTTACCAAATTGTCCAATATCAAAGGATATTCTTCCAAAACCGCTTGAGGAGGTAAATCATAATAAAAGAAGACGTGAGGAAATTTATGCGTGGCAGGTCTAAAAGAACCAAATATTTATTAAGAGATTATCCCAAAAATCGGATTCAAGTTTGATTATTTTTATAAATTTTTTTTTTATATTTAGTTGTGTTAAGGTTTAGTAATAAGTTATTGATTTATATAATACTTAAGTAATTAATGTTAATAAGGATTTTTTTTCCTCTTTATTTTTCTTTTTTGTTTTAAAGAGGGGAAGAGTGCTTTGTATGTAGAGTTAGGGTTGCACTTCCCTGTATAAAATAATTACAAATGTTAAAGTCAAATCATGTTTAACTGTTATCTAGTTTTTATTGTTATATTATTTGTAAATTTTAATATTGGAAAAATGAAAATAAAATTTGGAAGAGTTTCTCTTGATCTCCAACTGTAGAATAGAACACATCAGTATTATTACAAAGTACAAATTAAATCTAACAACATATTGTTAAAGATTACCTGTCCTGTAACTAGTAAACTAAATTTTATATATAGAAATATGGTATGTACTTACGTCGCAAAACATCTTGACACCCTGCAAAAAAATAGAAGAAAAATTAGTTTGGTACGATCAACAAGTAAAATATATTATTTTTTATTATAAAAAAAAAGTACCAAATAAAAAATTCTGGCACATTGAAGCTAAATAAATTGTAAAACTACAAAAATAAAAATTAATAAAATAAAAACCACCAAGTACTATTACAATCGCTACCAACCACACCTGTATTATTTTATGTCAGTTTCATACAAAAAACCAATTACACATCTTCGGTCCACACACCACAGACGCACACAGAAATATATATACTCGTATATATATATATATATATATATATATATATATATATATATATATATATATATATATATATATATATATATATATATATATATATATATATATATATATATTTATATATATATATATATATATATATATATATATATATATATATATATATATATATATATACGAGTTCATATAGATATAAATTATTATACAATATAAAAAAACTGATAAAATAAATATTTTACTGAGCAAAAAATAAACTTCCTCATGCTTAAAAACAAAACAGTACAATTATATCCAATTTTAGTTTGTTTGAAATAAAATAAAAAGCTTCAAACTGAAAAGCAAAAAGCTTCAAACTCGAACTATGTATACATTTGTACATATATACCAAAGAAACTTTTTTATTTGTTTTTTTTATGTATGATATTTTCCATATACATACCTACTCATGGTTGTACGAGTATGTTCCAATAACACACAAGTTTAGGTATAAAGGGAAAAACGGGTGATCGTAGGAATCATTATAACGATGATGATTATGTGGGCGACTAGTTTGTAATGCTCTCGCTCTCCACATATAGTTTTTGCGGCATTTAGTATGTTGTACGTTAAGTATATAAGTTCACCGGAAGAATGAGGAACATAAAATCATTTTTGTTTTTAAACTTGATATAGGTATCGGAATCGGCTTAGTTTGATGTAGGCGATGGCTATGTTATATATACTCTCGAATATATGAAAATAAGGCTGGTAAATTAGTGTAATACATATTACAGAAAATAAAAATTAAGGTTTATTTAAACCAATTTCTACTCGATTTTCACTTTACGATTTTTTTTTATGATTAAAATGTACATATACACAATTTCAGGTTGGGTTCGATTTATTAAATGAAAAATATGGAAATAAAATTGTATCCCCCGTTTACATGGTGTTTAATAAATAGCAATAGGGGGAGGCATCTCGTGGGAGAGGTGAAAAAACAATTTTAATTTTTTTGTATAAATAACGCACCCCTTCGTGTGTTTTTGTTGTTGTTTATAATCATTTTCAGTTTTTTATTTTATTTTGATATTTCTGTATTGTTGTAATTTACTTTTTGTTTTTAATTACAAAAAATATTTATGTCCGATTTAGAATGTATGTAAATACGTGTACAATATTGTACATTTACTGAATAATTATAATGAAAATACAAACACATTTTTTTTTTAGGTTTTTCCTTCATCGAATTTTTTTAGCTGTGAGGCTTTTTTATAATGTACTCGTGCACAGTGATTAGTATACAGTGCGTATATTGGAAAATTGGAAATTCTCTTTTATTTGTTGTATTGTGTATATAATATAATGTTGGTTCATTAATCTAGGTTAAATCAGTTTTTGATAATTAGCTCAATAATTTTGAAACTAACACTAACAGGTGTTTCAAACAATATTTGTATGACAGTGTAATTTAATCACACACATTTTTCGATTATAAATTTTGAGATTTTTAATTTTTTCGTGTGGAGCCCATTTACCATTTTTTTAGCCAGCTAAATTTTACGCCAAATTTATGGGCTGCATTTACTCATATTTAGCTTATTTAAACGTGTCGAAACTTTTTGAGTATGTGGCATAAGTTTAGAAATGAGACAAAAGAAAACAATGAACAATGGAGGGAGGATGGCGATCACAAATTTATACGTAAACATTTATTTCATTTAAGCTAAGTATTAGGTCTTTGTTTAAATGTTACATACATCGCACATGACATAGAAAAGTGACACAACTCAAAAAATTGAGTTTTTGAGATAATTCGTCAAAAAAAGATGCGCAATGATCAATTTCATAACCTGACATAGTGGCGTTTTAATATTTAGTTTACAAAGCCAGAGACGGCTCAATCTTCCCATCTTCCTTCAGTTATCCAAAAAATGCAATATCCACTAGCTTCAAAATTATGATATCCAAGTTGTTACACAAGTTTTTGTTTACAAAAAGGTTGAAACATGTATTCTTGTGAAAGATGTTATGTAGGGCAGACGTAATAGTGTTTTAAAAAACGACTGTACCAACATATTCACGATTCAATTTTTGACTTTTCAAAATTCGCATAGTACCGTTACAAATCATTGACCTTTAGGGGATGCTACAGTTTTAAGACAAAGAAGAATATCTTGATAAATGTTTAATTTTAGAAAGTATTTATATAAAAAAAACGGATTTCAAACACAAATTCATTAAATGTTCAAGAAGTTTCCCAATTTTTGTTACACTGCATTCTTCTAAATTAAATTAATCCTCGTTCTCATTAGTCAAGGTACTTGATTTCAAGTACTTAAATTGAATTAACTTGAATTCAAGTTTGCGCTCATATATATTCAAGTTAATTTAATCAAGTAGTTGTTTAAAATGTCGTTCAATAAGTTGGAAAAGTGAAATTTAAATAGAAAACTTTTGGTAAAGTACTTTCCACACTACTAAATTTCATAATGCGGCTCATCTCAGACGACTCAAATTGAATACAAAAGTTGAAAGGCCCTCTACATTACTTGAAGTTTGAAGTCAAGTAAAATTAAACGTTCGTATTGGTCAAGTAGGTTCAAGTTACTTGAATTCAGCAACTGACTAATGAAAACCAGGCTTTACGCTCAATTTTTGGTAGTTCAAGTATAAAATATTTTGTTTCGAATCCAGTGTACATTTAAAAAAGCAAAGGTGGTGCAGTTTTGAAACTTGGGACACATCTTTTTCAGCCCTCAATAGAACACAAAAAAAAGTTTAGCACCTAATCTTTGGCCAGGCACATCCGGGAGGGAGGATGTTAAATGTTATAAAAAATGTATTACATAAAAATTTGAAGAAGCTATCAACAAAGCCCTTAAACAGCTATGGAAATTACAATCATGTTGGTGGCTTTTTTATTGGTTTACTGATGATGATGGAATAAAGCCATCGAAACGTTGTTGTATAATTAAAATATCGTAAGTTAAAACCATCAAATAAATTATATTTAGTGTCTTGAGAAATGTATGATTTCGGCACTTTACATACGAGCGTAATAGGAGCTCTATTCAAAGAAAACAACAACAACAAAAATACAATTTTATTTGACCACCAATTTTCTACATTGTCTAATTGTCTTGTAGACAATTTCCATATAGTTACAGACGCACAACACTGCGATGTACAGCAAAGGAACCCTTTATAAAGAAATGGTGGGGGGGGGGGGGAGGGGAAGGGTTTTTCCTAGTTTTTTTATACTTTTTGTACTGAATTTAACAACATAGGGTTGCGTTTTTGTTTGTATATTTCTATCTCCTTCATTCTATTTAGCTTTCGCCTTTTGGTATTTTGTAGCATCGTACCTACCTAGTTTGTGTGTGTTTCATTTGAGTAAGGCGTTGAACATAATTCACCTTACATTATCCTCTCAAACTCTTGAATGTGGTCTTTGTACCTCAGCTGAAAATTTTTTACGGTTTGACCAATATATTTTTAACGTAAAGTTGATGTGTTATTTGTAAGTTGGTTGATGAGTCTTGAGAATTTTGTTTACGTAATCTTCTCATTTTGCTACTGATTGTTTTCCTTTTTATTTTCATATCAGGCCAGATCGGTTTGTTGTTGTGTTTTGTGAATTATATGTTCACATTCAATTGTAAGGAGTATTTTAGATATATCCAACTGGGTGTGATACGCTTCTAATGTTACCATATTCAGTTTAGTATACAGTTGTTGAATTACTTGTTTTAACCATGATCTTGCCACATTTTTCTTTATTCTAATGTTTACGTTTATATATACCAGTGTTATGTTGTATTTGTAGCAGATCTTGTTAAAATCTAGGTACATACAATTTCTTTTTAATTTGTGATTTGAATTATAGTATCTTAGCACTATTTTGGTCGATTCCCCATTTCTATTAAATTTTGGGAAATTTTCAAAATTTTTAGGGCTTGTGAGCGGAAGTGGAACTAACATTAGGTGTCTACTACTTTGAAACGAATTTCTTAATTCCTTGTATAAATAGCATATGGGTACTAGGGAATTGGGTTTAAGTGCGAGACAGTATTGCTCTGTCTCTCAATGTGATTCGTGTTTTTTAAGTAAAAACTGCTGGTTTTTCATTTATTTATTTTGTTTAAAACCGTTTGTACACATGGCGTTGAATATTGATGTAGCGAAAGTATGCAAATGCGTGATTAGAAATGGGTTAAAGATTGTAATGGTGGTGGTTTTATGAGATAAACTTTAGTTGGGTTGTATACTTCGGTGTTTTTGGTAATATTTTGAGAAATATCGTTGAGTGGAGGTTTGATAAGTGCGGCGATATGGGTGATGGTATACTTTGAGCGCTTCGCCTTCTACTTAGAGGTGGGAGTTTATGGGTGTCATTCTCTATTAATATTTAGTGATAATTGATTAATATTTCGATTTTCAAAAACTTTTCAGAACCTTCGAGCATTCAGCACATATGAAGTTTAGAAATTGTATCGTCTTGTGCTAACTATTTTAACATATAAATTACTAACAAAAAACTACTGGCAAGAAAAATAGGAAAGGAAGTGGGGAGCAATTTAATCATCGAAAAAATAATAATCAATTTCTTAATTTAGAAGCATTTTAGTTCGGATTTCATACTTTAGGAAGTAATCATTAAGTTAACATTTTAATATTGGTTACTGGCAACACTAGTTATAATTCATTACAGCATACAACACAGATTAAATTTTGTGTATATAATCAAAAGTGGCATAATTATAATAACAATTTTATCTAATTTATAGGTGGAGAGTTGCGACGGATGCCAGTAAGGTAAACGAATTGAATAAGCAGTTAAAGCTAATTATATTTAATATTTTAGGTCACCTCTGATATTTTATAAGCTGTAAGTAAAATTTAGTTAATTTTGTTTGCGATTTTCAGAAGTACTCCGGAAATCTGATTCGGCAAACTAATAAATCAAAAATCAATTTCTGTCATTACTAACTAAAACTATCCAAACCCTCTTTATGTTGTGTGTAACAAAGTATTCTGTGAGGCTCGGCCATATCCGGGAGATAATTTTAGAATGCCCACAATCTTTCGGTAGTTTTAAATATCTAGCCACTAATGCAGTTTGCCTCAGGTCGATTTCCTTCACTGAATTTTCCACTTTTCATTGAAATTACTACATTACTCTCTTCACCGCTCGGTCATCGATAACTCATCTCGTGAGGTTACTTTTCAATTTATGGTGCGTTTTTTTATTCCTGTGCGGTAGATGCTTTATTAAACAGTCAATTTTATATACCTAACTTTAAATTTGCCGTGCTATTTATTGGTAAACTCAATTTATTTGGCTGTGAAAAGTTGATATTCAAAATATTTAGCTATACTTATTTATATGGACCGCTATCGAGAGCCACTCTTTTATGACAGCTCTTGATAGCTTGCTCTGAATAGTGAATAAAAAACGAACTATTAGTTGTTATAATTAAAGAGAGTGCTTGGATTAATATGCATTGTGTAAAATTTAAATTTGCGTTATTTGGATTACATTTATTGGTAATTATATTTTTAATCACATATTACGAATATTACAAGCCTGCTATTTCAAAACGTTTTTAGAATATTTATCTGCAACTTGAGAAATCATCGGACCAGGAAACATTTAATTCTTGAGAACGACCTATAATTTACAATTTTAGTTATTCTCTAAAACGTGGCACGTTTCTTTCCACTATATTGTATAGAGAACAATCAGTTTCAAATTTAATTTATTTTACAATTCGACGAATAAAACTTTCAATTGGTCGATAATATTTAAATCACGATCTCCACCGAACACTGATTTTGATAGTAAATTTTTTTTTATTTGTAAACGTTGTTGAAGCATCAGCCTTTTTAAGCTTTGAAACGATAAACTAATTGAATAAAAATTCTAAAGTAAGTAACAGAAATTATTTCAGAGATGGCAGCACGGAACAAAACCGAACGATACCAACTTAGCTTAAATACCCGGTGGAGAAACAAAAAGAGGAAATTAAAGACCAAATTGCAGACCTATCTTCCACATGTTGAAGAAAAACTACTAACGGAGGTTCAACAGGTTGAAGAGAAATCACCAATTTTCGACGGAACAACATCTTTCGGCACTTTCAAATTTCAATTTGAAATGGCGGCCAATCAAAATCATTGGAATAATGAACATGGTGTTGCGGCACTGATATTGACCCTTAAAGATGAAGCAGCGGATGCTTTATTATGAAAACGCTGGTTCGGAAGTACGGCAGTAATCACAAGTGGAAATCTATCAGAAGAGAGTCGCGACATGAATTTTCATCGTCAATCGAGCGATTAGTGCAACTAGCATATACAAGTAGATTACATGGAAAGGCTTAGTAATTAAAATTCGACGCATTCATTGATGGTAGGCAACTTTTGCAGAAACCGTTGCTTTTGCGATAACGACCGAGGCTGTGTACACCATCACCAGACCGTTATTATTTAGGCGCGAAACGGATGTATTTACCTAAGTGAACGTCGAGCGGACGATACCAAGATTCGAAACTGATATGCTTAGGTGTTGGGAATGTGAAAAGATGGGTCACACTCAAAGGAATGTCGGAAAACCATACAAGGGCGGAAAAGATCGCCGCCTTTTATGCAGCGAAGATCAGGCAGGGAACAGGCGAACGCCGATCGCTCGAAACAAAAATCCAGATGCAGAAGCATCAAGCTCAGATGTTGGGTATGTAACAAGATTCGCAACATCTCTCGGGATTGCTGGGAAATAAAAGAGGGGAACGACGAATGATAACAGTCGGTAAGATGGAAAGTTGGCAAGTCAGTTTGGAGAAACGAAAACGGCTTCGCCAACCTTCTGATTGCCCCATAAGCCAAGGTGGCAGCGAACAATCAAGGGTTATGTTGATGGAAGATAGTGTGTCATTATGCAGGACACCGGAGCAACGGAGAATCTATACAATTACGAATGGCAAATGAAGATAGTGCAGTTGTAACAAGTAAAAAGATCGTAAAGATGAGAGAGAGAAACAATTGCGGAAGAAGCCAATGAACATCAGGTTAAACGGATATTTGATAAGAAGTGCCGGGTTGTGGAAAGAGAAGTGCGAGTATCGGCATCGGATGAGGGCTCGGTATGACAAACGAGCTAATGGCGGAAGATTTGCGTAAAGGCTCTTGGAGTGGAACAATGGAAGGAAGATTCAACGTCGAAACTGCAGCTATTGTACATCGAACAGGATTAGGTGAGGGGTAGTGTTACGCTGACTGGTTAGAATAGAATAAGTTAAATAATGTCGTAAAATTTACTACTAGTGACACCTAGGTTAGGGTATTTAGTTAATTGTATTAAAATGGAAATTTTCCATGCTGAAACTGTTATACATTGTGTACTAGCCTAATTTTACTGGAAAACTCATGATAGTTCTAGAGATATAGTTTAAGTATATAAGAAGGCGAAGGAGATCGAATTGGATTATTCATATTTGGAACGTAATAGTGTAAAGATTAATCCGGGTATTTAAAAAGTGATTTAGTGCGATATAAAATTCTAGTTACTATAATAAAAAATAGTGCGAATATTATAATAATGTGAATTATTGTTAATAATTGTGATAAATAAAATAGTTTGTGAAAAATTGAAATGGTTTGTTTTATTCACAATCCAGTGATTCAAACCTTGATTGACAGGGCAATATGTTTACAAATGTTGACAACCGAAATTCAAAGACAGAATTGTATTGACTAACATCAAGATTGTAGGGCTTGTTTTTGCCCACTACTAGATTGTTATTTTTGGAAATGCTTAATTGTTGATTGTATGTAAATCGTAAAACATAAATAAAACCTTCCTACATGTTATCCTATACCACTTCCATTCCACAAAGGTGGCCTTGGTGTATAAATGATCTCCATTCGCGCTTAATAAAAAAATGCTTTTCAAGCATTTTCAAGCTTTAGAATAATTTTATCCCATTATTGTCTTCAACAGAGAATGCCTTTTGTGTTTCTAATACCGTCCAGGAGAATCAAAAATTTACTGAAATTTCGAATTTTCAGTATTTTTATAATATTGGGCGCTGCCTTTCAGTGATCAGAAATTCGTTTTACTTTACACAAAATATGTACTAGTGAAACAAATGTAAGAGGAGGGGATTTTCATAATCACCCTACTCCCATCATTAAGTTTTATTAGGGCATAACAAGTTAAATGGTTTGCACCCGGGTCCATTTACAGATAAAGCGGTCCTAAGCATAAATAAATAAATATCCGGTGCTAGTGCTAAATACCATAAATCTACCTATAAGCAATCAAGTAACTGATGCGACAGAAGTATAGAACTCTCCCATACTTGGTCTTGGATGAAAAAATGGCGAATTAAAGTTAACGAAATTATAGCTTCAATAAAAATGAATAACCAAGTTATACATAAATATATACTTTAACCTGATAAAATCAACTAGACCAACACTCTATTATAGCATAAATATACATGGGAACGCTTATAAGTCGAACGTAAATATTCTTAAGCGGATCCAGTCTAAATTTCAAAGAATCGTAACAATTGCACCATATTTCATATCAAACGATATAATTCATGAGGACTTAAAGGTATGAACAATAAGGTGAGGACTTAAAGGTATGAACAAAAATATGAAATGTTTGTAAGGAGATAGATTGTAAAACAAAAGGAAACAAAAAAAAAATATTATTTTAAAAATAAATTTTAAAATTGTAAACGCGAACATTTGGGACCACTAGTAATTAGGATACAGTTAGTACCAGGTACTGCAGCCGATATTCCGTCAGTGCAGTTGGAATATAAAGATGGTATAAACTGCATTATGATAAATTACATTTTTTAACGTCGAATTTTAAAATTTACCATTCCAACTAGAGCAATATATTTGAAATACCCTTCTTCTTCCTAATGGTTCAGCAAGCGTCTTTTTAATATTCATTTTTTTAAACTGGAGTAAATGATATCATTACGGGGTACTTTGTACCCGGGGAAGGTGCAAATTTTAATCGAAAATATTAGAAGTCGAAAACGGTTGTCTGGGTTGCCAATGTTGTTAAAACTTTATCAATTTGAAATATCCCCCATTTTATTTGTACTAGACTAACGCTGAAATACTTCAGTTACCCTATACCCTATCGGTATCATTCTGACCTTAAAAATAATTACATTTAGTCGACTTTAGAAAGTTTAGAATCATAAATTTTGAAGACTAGTTCAAGCCTCCATCACGCTATGGTTAAGGTACAAAAATAATGAATGCCTAATTAACCAACTCAAGTGGTACATTGGTTAATACTTGAGGCTAATTGTGGATGGAGTCCAGTGATTTTCAGGGTGATTGTAAATTAAATTGAAAACTAATTCAAATAAGCCAAGAGACAGGAAGCAACTATTTCGACACTAAATAAGGTTAGTGAATGTGCAGAAGCAACGAAAAGCAAGTTTCTCTCCGCTGTAGCGAATCCCATAGGTAGCAGATACTTTACAATTATTGTGTAGTGTAGACACATAACAAAAATAGACAAAATTTATCTGGTGACGCACAAGTTATCGTTCACTTATTAGGATATGAGCGGGAAGATAAAACTAGTTTTTGGCAAACTTTTTCGATAGTCCAAACGTTTAGTCAGTCGGGTGCACCGAACTACCAACATATTGGAAGATGAAGAAAATAACCAACGAAATTTTTTTGGAGAATGAGCCTTAATTGCATATACATTTTTCCAATCAAAATTTTCATTATCGATATTCATTCTCTTCGCTATTCTCATTAGTTTCGAAAAACTAAGGCTGATGCTCCATAACATTCTTGAATACAAATAAGAAGATATTTTTCGATGAAACATATACCTATCTACCAAGAACCATTCCTCCAATTCCAGTGGTCGCGAAAGTTGATTAAGTTGATTAACCGACATACGGTGAAAAATATCTTCTTTGAAATCAATGTGGTTACTTCGGGCTGAAGCAGTGTAGCAGTCTAGGAAATATATAAACATCAAGCCAGTCCCGTACTTCTCAATAAATTCGTCTAGCTTTTCGATCATTAACCGTAAGTAGAAGAGCTGTAAGAGGTATGGAGCCAAAACCAACGCATTTAAGAGTTTATGTATATCTGGAAACGGTAAATATCTGAATTCTGCCAAAAATTTGCGTTTCTGTGGGCATTTGCTCTCAACGACGAAATGTCGGTCAAGATACCAAACTGGATTTGCTGGCATTGATACATGAGTTCGGTATTGATAACTTTAAATGGGGTCGTCTTCTAAAATAAAACTTAAACCAAACCCAAAAATATTGTTTGAAAAATGTTTCTCATTTATATTTCGATTTTGAAACACTACAATAGTTAAAATTTCGCCATTGAATATTCCGTTAGTTTAAGATTGACAGACCGAAATAAAAAAGCAAGTGGCGAAAATATGTTTTCAGTTAATTTTCATCAAAACAAAAATGGGGAAAAATTCATCTGATGTAAATAAAGGTAATATTTAGATTTGCCCAACCACATGTTACTGTTACATAGGGTAATTTTGGAAGCCAGCATGATTACCTTCTTTCTGATGTCTTCTTTCGTTGTAGAAAATACGAGTAAGTATTGTAATAGAAAAAGCAAATAGGTAGCTAAACCAAATATTTATTTAAAAAAACTAAATTTATTTTTTCAAGATATGCATCGAGAGAGACACTGTCACAAAATGACAATGGGTAATTCATTTACGCGTTTCAATGTTTGAAGAATTTAACCGACAAATGAAAGTTGGATGGAATGGAGTCAAGTTTTATTCGCGATAAATTAAATATTCCTTTCCAATTTCCCTATACCCTCCTTTTTATGAAGATTAACGATGAGAAAGGGAATAATGACTAACGCTAACAGTAACAATGCCATAATTAATAATTGCAGAACCTATGCGCTGTTCAGATGATTTGTAATGTACGTAATGTTTGATTTAATTTACATAATATTTTTGCCAAGGTAGGGTTTGTAAAATATAAGTCGATGATACGATGCTTCCATCGAGGTTAGAAAGGTTATTTCGAACTAAGGCGATAGCGTCACAAGCACGAGTCAATAGTATAGAGAGTTTAATTTTACACCAAGATGGTGGGAATCGAGAAATACCCCATGGTCCGGTACAACGAACATCTTACTAAATTCCATAATTTGGAGTTTTAAGTTTTATGCACTTTCGAGACTGGATTGTATTGAAACCAAAGAAAAACGTTTTAGCACCAGTAGTTTAAGCACTTACCATAATTCGCTTAGTCTTAAGATGGGTTCGCTTATGGCAAAAATGTGTAGAAGATCGTACTGGACTGTTATAAGCCGGTGTGCCAGAAATTTCCAATCGTAGATTACATTACAATCTACCTATATATATATATATATATATATATATATATATATATATATATATATATATATATATATATATATATATATATATATATATATATATATATATATATATATATATATATATTGAGGAACTTAAGCCACATGGTAATGCAATTAAGGCCGTAAGGAACTTTCTAAAAGCCATACCTTTGTTTATATTTGGGCTAAATAGTTGAACGGATATTTCAGTGTAATGACGATTGGCGTTGATGTTGATCTAGTGTAACCTATGGCAAAATATAAAGTTCTAAGACTGCCTTCAGTGACTTAGAGATTATGTTAATTTGAACTGAGTCTCGGCAGCAACAACTCGACAGCGGTAAAGTTCTATCTCGACAATGTAACGGAAATGTTTGTTTGTCAGAGGTTTCCCACCTCCAATAACCATTGTAGAATTCTTGTAGGACCGCCCTTACGGCGATTTATGTTAGAACAGTGGTTAGAATTAGTGAATTTGACTGCGTCCGAATGGAAAATGCGCATTTAGCGAAGACCCATTTCAAAAATTATATGTGATGTAGTTTTGCTTTATAAAAACATCTTGTTTTATGTAAATTTCAATTAATCATATTTAATGTTTGTTGTCCAAATTTATTTTAATCGAAAAATATGCTTTTTGGAAAATGTGATTTAAAATGCAATTTCGGACCCACCGGCGATTGTCACATGTTTTTACTACAGAAAAAGCTGTTGAATTACTGTGAAGTTTAGCCGGTGGAAGCCGGATACTTGAGACTAGATCTTGGTAAAAGCTATCACAGTTGATCGTTTCTAATATCGAGGTAATACAAAAGACATTCTGGAAAAATTTAAGGTGAAAGTGACATTCGCAAGTATTATGTGGAGAAATAGTTTCAGAAATATAATATGTACCTATGCCATGCGATCCAACTACTTGAGAGCTAATAAACATAATTGCATGGAATAGGGCGAAAGGTAGCATGCCGATTGCGAAAATCGAATATCGGATGAATTCCCATCCTTCTAAATGTGGGGTTCAAACTCTAGTTGCTGATTGCCGGCATGTACAGTGTTTTTTGTGAAAGGAATCTGAACAGCTTCACTTTCGAGTCGAGTAACTTTATGAAACGAGCGACCGGCAATATTGGATTCATTTTTTTATAGCAAAATTCACTTAGACTCTGTTTATATTGCTTGAAGAGTTTACACAGTGAAATGTATTTGGAAGAAGATTATGAATGAAGATTTCTCACTTGCTTAGAGTCCTTTCGCGCTTAGGTTTTTTTTTAATCACTGAGGTTGTAAGTAATGGAAAAACGTTTCCAGTATCTAAGCAGTCCATTTCACAATTTACCGATTCTTAATTAAAACATTGATCTAAGATTATTAGTTGGTCCAAAAAATTAAAACAAGGATGACAATTTGAGATATTGCTTAAGTGGTGGGAGTAATGCTTCTGAACATTGCCAATAGTTGTATTTGGAGAAGATGTACAAAGAAAGAAATTTCCGTCTATGATATAATGAATTCATACGAAGTGATCCTGTACATATGTAGGTGAATTGTACTCCAAGCAAGGTGGTATTGTTGCTTATTGTAGGAAACCTCAATAATAAATTTCGATCTTTAAGACACGAATTGTTAATCACTGCAAATGTTACAGCTTAAAGGTCGATTTATATTATCAGTTCCATTCAGTTCCTACTCGTATCGTGTCAGACAAAAAAAATATTGTTACATATATTTTCTATAGGAGTATTTATATTATCCTTTCCTATCCGTTCCTACTCGTACCGACACAGACACATATTGTTGAAAAGAATGTTTTGTCTGATATTTGAAAACGAAAAAATACGAAAGAATAACGAAACAAACAAAAATTGTAAATTGCTACTAAAACATTTTTGTATTTTTGTGTGTTATCTTTTACTCTAGACGTAACCAAAAGATACGAAGAAAACGCCTGAATCAAAAGATACGGATAGTATAAATTGATGATGTCTGACACGATACGAGTAGGAACTGAATGGAACTGATAATATAAATCGACCTTTAGTCGGCTTTCGTACAGAAAGACGCATTCGAGAACATTCAAATAACTCAAACTGATGGTTGTAAATAATGATGGTAATTTCAGTTTGTGCTGAAATTTTGACATTGCCTTGTGGTATGTTGGGTTTAATGTCGAAGCCCAATATGCACCTGTAGGAGTTTTGTTGGATATGATATGATAACAGTTTCATTAGCTACCGAATCACTGAGAGGTTTTCTGTCTGCCGTTTGGATAGCTAGATTTTAAGTTTTTTTTTGTATCTTTCATAATTCATCTCACGTATCTAAACAGATTCCTTTTACGCACAATCAAATAGTTTGAACATCACCATCCATCGGCCTTTAGTGCACCAGTACCTTCATATCGTATCTAAACTATAAACACTTCGATTAACCAATTCTCCCCTTCCCCACACACATTCTCTATTTATACCATTTTCATACCAAATGTAAAACTATAAAACCGATGCACCCTTTTTCGCCATTTCCTCATTTCCTTTTCATTTTAACAAAAAGGAAAACTGGCAAAATAAAAAAAATAAAAATTCGTCTAATCCATCGTACGGCTTTTCTTCTTCTTTTCAGTTTTCCTTATCCTACTCGTCGAATACACAATTTTTTTTCCACATACACATATTATGTTGTTGATGTTAGGTTGGTTCGAGAATTTCAAAAAGTTTCAAATAAAAAAAAAAAAAAAAAATGAGATGAGACAAGGAGTGAACGTTGGTGGAGCGCGGCGTGGGTGAAAATATATTGGGTGGTGAAATATTTTATTTTTTTTTTTTATTATGCTGTCTTGGAGAGGGGTGGTAAATAGTGTTTTTCTACACGAATTTAGTTTTAGAGTTTTCGTTTTATTTTTTTTTTTTTAAATTTTTATTTTTGTGATGCGAACAACTACTGTACTCTGTGCACTATATAATATGGTTGTTGTTTTTGTTGGTGGACGGATACAGAACACAGAAGAATGGCTATAGATGGACGGACATTTATATGTATGTATGTAAGTAAGTATGTACACTAAAAAAAAAAAAAGTTTAGATAGGGAGGCTATCATTTTTTCGAGGGTGTGAGAAATAAACATTTTCAGAAAATTATTTTGAAAAGGTTTCTTTTTTGTTGTTCTGTTGTTGTTGTGATGAATTTTTATATATATTTTGAGAATATGTACATAAGTGGTTAGGGTAGAATGGTGGTAGTGATGGACGTTTGGAAATAATAATATAATGTTTGTTTTTGATGTTCTATCTCTATGTACGAGTATATGTGTATTTGCGGTGGTTGGGTGGCACATTAGTTTTTATTTCAAATTTTTTATTTTTTTTTTTATTAGGACGAATAAGGAAGGACCAACAACAATTGGGACATAAAAAAAAAAGATGATGATGGTAATAATGAAATATCATATATGAGGGCGAGATATTCAATTGTAGTTTTTTGGAATAGAAAAAATTGTCCGACATATATTCCGTCTTATGTTGCTTCTTATTGTTAAAATGACAAAAAAAAATTTAGAGTTTTTCAGTCCGGATGCCTACTGAAAATCGAATGATTCATATAGAATTGAGGCGCCTTAATACATTTTTTTTGGCAAAGCAATACACAACCATGGTATATGTGTTACTATGCAGCATGAATTTTAAAATATGTGTGTGTGTGTGTATTGTAATAAATCAGGTAGGAGCCTTTTCCTGTGTACTGCTGCATATTTTTACATTTTTTTGTTTTCAGCATGACATTGGATAAAGCGTGTTCATTACTCTAGGGATGAGGTGTGCGGTGGATTTAGCAAATTTAAAAATGCTGAATTAAAACAAAAACAATAACAACATATCGATATGTATGTATGTATATATGTATAAAAAGGGAAGCTGCGTTTTAACCGGAAATAATTTTATTAGGTGGAGTTCAGGGTAGACAAATAACTGGGGTCGCGATAAATTCGTCCGAAAAACGTTAAACCACGATCACGGTTATGAAACAAGGTTTAAATTAACTTGACAGCCATTGATGTGATATCGTTTAAAATCATAATTAAGTTAAAATTTTCATGTTAATCTACTGCTATATAGTTAAAATAATACTTAGGCCCCTCACACCAATTTCCCATTTTTCCAATAATACAATTTAATACTTGATATCAGGTAAAATTCTAATGAAAACATGATAATACTTTTGCCAATTTTTGTTTTTTAATCTAAAAATGTTTTTTTATTTTGTATAATTGATAAGAAAAATTTCAAATTTTAATTTTTGTTTGGAAAACAGTACATATGGTTTTTCCGTGAGAGCTTATCAATAAACATATTCGATATTTTGTAAAGTCAGTTGCGGCACCGATTTTTATTCCATACCATTCAATCTCCCCGTATATATGTTTTAATAAAACCATATGTTTTAATTTATGATCTATATAGACTAATTTAGAGAGTTGACTTAAATTAAAAAAAAAAAAACAAAATAAAATAAAATAAAATTCGTCAAAAATTTTTTTGTTATCCATAAATGAATAAATCAATAAAAAAAATTAATTTGATTAACGAAAAATAAAAAATTAGAATATTATTTTTGAAAAGCCAGCATATAAACATAAATTAATCATAACACTGTATGTGGAAAAACTAATGTGGGTTATTAAACTTGTCAAGGTTACCATCACAACCGTGTTAATATATGTACACAAATTTGAATATTATGAGTAGGAAAGGGTGCCTCTTTTTCTTTAGATGGGGAGGGTAACCAATGTAATTTCTGTTTTTAAAACCATCACTGATAACAATAATCAAAATTGTTGTAAATTACCTTGTGGTATAGTATTGATGCTTTACGTTTAGCTGCCATAATTCGTTATAAATATTTTGGTTTAAACAAATTTTTAATTTTTAAAAACTTTTTGATCAATCACTAAATATTTTTTTTTTTTGTATATTATTATGTAATTAAATCCATAATAACGATAAATATATTTATATATAAATTTTTAAATATTTTCACTATTTACTAAATTTTTTTTTTGTAAAATTTTGATTTTCAAATTTCCATTAATTAATTTATTAATTAATTAACAACACATTTTCACCTAACAATATATTTATTTATTATATAAAAAAAAATTATTTATTACAAATAAATAAAATTAAATAAATTAATTAAAAAAACAGTAAATTCACGATTATATCACTATGAGGAACAATTTTCAACTGACCAAAATAGAAACGTGTACTGTCGTTTTTATTTGAAGAATAATAAAAAAAAGGAAAATATATATTTTTTACACAAAAAAGCAAAAAAAAAAAAAAAAAAAAAAACAACCCCCTATTTTTTATGTATACACATTTTTTCATTTTCATTTTATACACAGTACAGTACAGTTGTTGTACTTTATATTTCGGAAAAAGGGGAGAAAAAAAATTTGTTCACATTTAATATCTCTATAGATATGTTTATATATATATATATATATATATATATATATATATATATATATATATATATATATATATATATATATATATATATATATATATATATATATATATATATATATATATATATATATATATATATATACATATACACACATATAGGAGGAGAAAATGAAATTCATCAAAAAGAGATAAATATAATTTTTAAAAAGGATATGGGAACAAATATATCTATATAAACATACAAGGATAGATGGATATGTATATATCCAGATCCACTATTTATGTTTTTGATGATTATAATGATGACGGAAAATTATTAAAAAAAAATAAAATATGAATTTTCCATTGAAATTTATCAATGCTCCTCTCATCTTTCCATTTTTCGATTTATTTATTTATTTTTTTGCACCACACACGATTTTATACATACAGCTCCTGCGATATGTGTGTGCCCCCCAGTTTGTTCGCATCCCACACACTTTCTCATATAAATAAATATATAGACGAGCAAATGTATATATATATATATATATATATATATATATATATATATATATATATATATATCCACACATATATAGTACACCATTAGAAATATGTCAAAAATTTTCTTTTTCCATTTTCATGTGTTCACTCATTTCCGTTTTTTCTTATATTTGATTCTCTTATTATTTTTAATCTTCGAAAGGACTCATACCACCGTGCCGAAAATATACTCTTCGTTATACATATGTATATAAGGATACGTATGTGTATATATATATTCATATAATATTTTCTTAGAAGGGAAAATGAGATGTTTGGTGGAAATTCTGATTTTTTTTTTTTCGTTTCGATTTTCTTTTGTGTAAAATTTTTCAAACTAAAGTCACATGGTATATGATATATTAGTTTTTCGCTATATTATATGTACATACATATATGTACGTACACGTATCCGTACAGTTGGTATAACAAATTTTTTTTGTTGGATGGTTTTCCGGGAAAATTTTATATACATTTTTTGAGCGGGTGTTGAATAGAAATTACATAATTTTACACCAAGTTCTTGGGAAATACGAGTTGGTTAATTAATGAGATATTTTATGGGAAGGAGTTTGGAATGCAGTTGAATTTGGAACGCAAACCTTAAATGGTTAATAATGGAAATTTAATTCGAATAAAATCCGAGAAGTTGAAATTGTTACATTTCAAACACCTTTAAAAATTTTTTAAAAACAAAAATGGCTCTGGCTTTCTCCTCGGTTTCGATTCAGTTATTCTAAACAGGAAAATCCTAACCAATTTTTTGTGTAATTTTGCTGATGGTTTATATTGCCGTTTGGAAGCGAAGGATGACCCACAGCTAAAAATCACATTAACCCACTTTATAAAAAAAATGACTGTCCGTTTATATGCTTATGTTAGACAGTAAAGTTTGGCTAAACAATTCTTAAATTAACCACCGGATGAACCTTCAAAGCTGTGCTACCAAAAAACTTAAAAAAAAAACCCATGTGGCGTGGCATGTCTAGTTCTCTAACGAACATTACACACACATTTCTCAAGAGATATTGGGGATTAAACCATTGGTAGTAGGTTAACTTGACGCCAAACACCACCGTGTTTGGCCACCAATATATACAGAGATAGTATGAATAATTAAATTTACATTTAATTACGACCTCGTTCAGCAATAGAAAGCTTCAACGGCTAAAACGGTTAAGAAACGTTAGTAATACAGTTATCAATAATCTATTCATCACTAATCAGTTATCGATATTAATTTTATTAAATTAATTACAATTCTTCATCATTCGTCAATATTGAACATCACCATTAGTTGATTTTTCACATCATCATTCATCGATATTCAAAATCATAATTTACCGATCATCGAAATCCAGTAAACAACATTATCTAGTTATCAAATCAAATATTTATTAATATTGAGGGCATCAAACATTGTAGCAACTTCTAAAATATAACATGGTTCAACATTAATTAAAGTTATGTACATACAATTAATGTTGGAATAAGCTTAATCCATAGCGTGTTTACCCTCATCAACTTCAACTGTAAATACTAATATCACTTATTATTTTTATGTATTACTGAAGGACCATGTGGGCGTTCAAGCCACCTCGTACTGCGAATATTACTTAACAACAAATAACTTTAAATCTGGTCGATTATGTTGGCTATACTTGCATGCGTTTATAGCCTGCTATAATACAGTTTACGATCCGATTGATCAGGAATACCCGACAAAGAATTATTTCTAAACTTTCTTAAATCGAAACTTCCTGGACATGCTTATGATTCAATCAAATGTAATGATTATGGATATTGACCAAAGTTAAAACAATAAAAAAAGACATTTTATTGATTTTTTCTGATACACGATCTATTCAATATTTTCAAGTGGAATTGGTTTCAGCCAAACAATTAAAATCGGAAAGTGTAAGAAATTTTGCTACTAGAGAAATTATTTTCTCCAATCTTAATTATGTACAGTGCTGGGAAAAAAAATTGGGCAAACATATTTTATTACAAATTGAAGTCTTTTTTTGCTAAAATTACAAAACTTTTGAAAGCAATTGGCTTATTGTTTCATTTTAAATACATGTATGACCTAATTTTTGGAGAAAAAAATTGACCTGCAATTTATAGGGAAAACCCGAAAAATGGAATAAATTAAACACTGATTATTTAATTTTTTTTATGTTTTTTACTGATTTATAGAAATTGTATCTTTAATATTAATATTTTGTTTGACCGCCATTTGCTTTTATTACAGCGATACACCTCTGATTCATTGAATTTGATAAATTTTTAGAGATTTTAGAATTTTTTATGTTACAATGTCGTCGGAACCGTTTTAAAACTTCATCGGACATAAGAGGGGATCTTGAGCAAGCAACGGGAAAACCAAATTTCACCCAGCTTAGTGAGAAAAAGACTTTTTAAAGCTGGTTTAAAAGCACTTAAACCAGTCCAGAAGCCCGAGTTCAAATTACGAGTGAAAAAAAAACGTTTGCTATGGGCCCAGGAGCATGTATCTTGGACTCAAGAGATGTGGAATGATGTGATTTTCTCCGATGAATCAAAATTCAAGCTGCAGGTTGGAGATGGAAGAATTCTCGTAAGGAGAGAATATCGGGAGGGGCTTAGCAACGAATGTCTTATAAGACTTCCACCGAAAAATGAAGGAGTTATGGTCTGGGGATGCTTTTCTGGAAATGAAACCAAAATTATAGCAGCTGTTTATCTGCAGGTCCTACATAACGAATTTGAGCCTTCTGTGTTAAAGCTTTTCGGCGAGACTTGCAGATTTATTTTTCAACAGGACAACGCTCCGTGCCATACCGCCAAAGTTGTGAATTATTAATTTTGAATTGTAGATAGAAAAATTGGCTTTCAGATAAACATAAATAATTTGTTAAAAGCTTGTTTTTTTTCTTATCTCTTCATTTAAAGACAAAAAAGTACTTCGCAGAAAAAAATATCGATGTAATAATATGTTTCCCCAATTTTGTTTTTCCAGCACTGTATGTATTATACGGGAAGGAAAGGAAGCTTCAAAATATATTCAACATCTGAATAATATCAATGCACTTCGTTCACTCCAAACTGGGTTATAAGATCTTGTAAAAATATTTGTAAAAGCGTGCAGATTCATTTTTCTTAAAGAAGCAATTTCGAAAGCGATTTAAGAAGAGAGTGTGTATCAAAAAAAAGTGTTTACCTTATTTTAATACGATTACACATAAATCTAACATCATCAAATGTCAATTATGCCAAAAACTAAGTCATTCGGCAAATAACTGTTTCTCATTAGCTCGTAAAACTTCAAATATTTCCGTAAATCCACAATATCGCTCATAAAATTTAATAAGTTAAATTAATATAACGTGCGCTTATTATAAAAACCGTGTTCATCATATCAGAGATTGTCTCCCTCAAATGCACGGACTTTCTCCAATGTACTTCTAAAACTAACTACTACTAATTCTAAAATTTTTCATAATTCAAATCGAAATGGTAGTCCAAAAAACTCAAATCCACTCGAACAAGAACCGATGAACGCCGTTGGTCACGTGATGGTAAAAAATCTAAAATAATTCCGTGTTCTACAAATGAAACTATTGATAGTACGTGATACTTGTGTATTCACAAAAATTATCAACAAGATTCTATTTCGTCTATGAAAAATTTCCCTAGGATTCATGATCAGATGCAATATTAGTATAGTGAAACGCAAATATATTTATCCTAATTTTGATTGTTATCCTCTGGAAATTGCGTTGTTAAAGGAATTGGAGAAAAAATATTCGAAACGCTTCCTAAGCCCTGGTAAAGTAGTTATTGATAATTTTTCGTTAGAGCCTTCATTCCACATTATTCCGTATAATATTCCAATAAAATTTACTGGAATTTTAGGATATGATTTTTTGAGTTCATATAAATCTCTAATAAACTTTGAGCAACGGTATTTAAAACTAAATGTTAACGGTAATACTATTTCTAAAAACTTTTCTGTTCCTCTTAATCATGAACATTTCATTCCTGGAAGAGCAGAGAAAATATGCAATATTACTGTTAACGTTAAAGATGGTTCTTATTTTTGCCGCTCTCATGAAATTTATCCTGGTGTTTTTACTGTCAATACTATTCTGACTGTTTGTTACAAAGAAAATAACTCACATAAGTATTGTAAATAGTAATAAGCATCCGGTAAATATTCGTAATTACTAATAGTAATATTGTGTCTGAGCCACTAGAAGATTATGAACTAGGTATATTATCGTAATTCTTCGACAGATAAACTAGAGCAAAGATTACATCTTTTTGTACAAATTCTTTTTTTTTTTGATGGTTTAAACCAATGATGGTTAAAAACGATGAAAAAAAAACATCAATATTAGATATATGCCGACTGTACATTGACATACATATTTTATTTACCAGGAGACACACTAATAAATTCGAATTTTGATGTCCATGACATTAACAGAAAATACTATATCAATAACCACTCAAATAACCCCCAGGGAAGGCCTAAATAAAAAAAAGTGTTAATACAAAAGGTGCACAATTTTAATTGGGAAATCAAATGATGATATTAAATATGACCTTGAGGTCAAATTTCAATGCCATTTCAAGGTCAAGTCTGTTTTTTAAAATGGGAATACCTATGTTTGACTATGGATTCTGAAAGGGCGTGAAATTCTACCCAACGAATTAAGCTACTATTAACTAAAATACACCTTAAAATATCTATGCTATAACTATGATAATTTAATAAAAAACATTTGACCTTTTCACTTCAAAATTTAACTGACAAATAGAATAGAAAAACTTAACAAAAGGAGTCTATAAATATAATAAAACTGAATGAGCGAGAATGAAAGAGTTCTTTATGAGCAAAAATTTTGAAGTAATACAAGATAAAATTTTTTAGTTATTATTCATCTCCTTTTCGTTGGTGCAACAAGTCGACTGATTAAGTTCTAAGGTATGTATTTTAAAAACATTACCATCGCACAAAAAAATCGTTTTCAGAGAGTTTATTTCAAAGTAACTTTTATCATGCCCGGTTGAGATCTCGTTTCTTTCATTCCGCCGCTGTTTTTCTCCAACAACGGTTTATTAACAGTAATTTTTCATATCTTAGCTGAATTTGCTTACTATTATTCTTATTTTTTTGTTATTAATTGATTGTAAAAATTCCGGACTACATACGAAATGAAATAGTAGATAATTTATTGCTCTTAGGAGAGTGTAGAAGGAATTACCACGCAGAAGCACGATTATATCGAATTTGTTTTGAGCCATGCAGTGATTACCAAAATTGAACAGCGTGAGAGGTAAACAGCAAGGAGAATTGTAAGACTTCATCGGTTTCATCCATATGATATAACTGTGACCTAAGAGCTAATGCAACTTGATTTTGAAAGAAGATTCCAATTTTGCCAATAGGCACCAATTTTTTCAAGAACGCCATGTTTTCCGATAAAGCCACTTTCCATAACACAGGTCAACTAAATCGACACAACTGCCATTATTGGTCTCCACAGAATCCTCAATGGGTTCGAGCAGTCGATCACCAAAATCGATGGTCGCATAACATGGTGTGAAATCGTTAATGGTTTTCTCATTGGGCCTTATTCTTTGATGTTACAGTTGACTCAGAAAGATACCTAAATTTTTTGACAAAATTTGCATTATCGGATCATCTAGCTGATATCGATTTAAAATCGATTTAAAGAGCACGTATGTATGTAGTTCAGCATGATGGGGCAGCTGCTCATAGAAGTTTAGCGGTTTAACAATTTTTAAATCAATGATACCCCAATCGGTAGATAGGTATTGGATCTGGATACCCAGATCTCTCAAGCCCGGACTTTTTTTTTTTTTTTTTGAAAAACAATTTTTGATAAGCACACCGCAGCCTGTGCTATTTTAACTGTTCGAAGCTTTGAACGAAGGACACAACTGTATATTGATAATTATGTAGAAATTTTCACTTGAATTATTCTTTGTTTTACTTCCATTGGTTGAAACATGATTTTTTCCTCGATTGGAAAGAATTTTTCGGGCGTTATCTTCGTTGACAGGACCCAAATGGGACCTGAAAATCCATCTTCCTACGTCCTCGTCGTGAGTAGTGCTGCTCTATCCTAAATCATCTTTTCATGAAAAAGAATCCTCTTAAAAAACTTGTTGTGCTTCGAACCTTAAAACACAAATACAAATTTTTTGATTAAGAGGAAAAATTTCATTAAAATTCTACTAGTTAAATAATGGCTTTTAGAATAGCTTTTATAATATGAATCTGAGTAAAAAAGACTGATCGTTTGGTTGTTTTTTTTTGTAAGGAATACAAAATTACTTGATGTTATTATTAAGTAACCTAACCTTAAAATGACCTTCGATCCTTATCATGATACTGTACAGCTGAAGGTATAATTTCACTCGCTTTCAGAATCCAGAGTCAGAAATAGGTGTTTCCATTAAAAATACCGACTTGACCTTGAAATGACTTTTGATCTCTATCATGATACTGTATGGCTGAACGTAGAATTTCACGCGCTTTCAGAATCCATAGTCAAAAATAGGTATTCCCATTAAAAAAACCGACTTGACCTTGAAATGACCTTGAAATTTGCCTTCAAGTATCATTTGATTTCCCCCTAAAAATTCCCGGGAGTTATTTGAGTGGATTTCTTATAATGAGTCACCTTGTATATAAAACAATTATAGATTGCCGCAAGCGATGTATTTCTTCTTCCAAATATAAATGAAATCCTTGATCAACTACATATGAAGGTAATTCAAATTATTTTTCAACATTAGTTCTGAGCGACGGGTACTATCAAATTCCGTTCGAATCGGTTGATAGAACAGAAACTGCCTTCAGTGTGTTAATTAGGTCACTAGAAATTTTTAAGAATGCCATTTGGGCTAAAAGGAGCACCAGCGACTTTCCAGCGTATCATGAATGCTGTCTTATCTGATCTAAATTACGTTAAGTGATTCGTGTACTTGAACGATGAGTAGTAACTTTTCATAATTTCAACCTCAAACTTCAACCAAAAAATGGCAATTTTTGAGGAAAGGAATAGTTTATTTGGGCCACAAAATCATATCCGAGGGAGTTTTCAATTTTCCGAGATCAATTTCGTCAAAAGAAATTAAATCATTTCTCGGGCCCTGTAGTTGTTACAGACAAATGATGTATCAAACAATGCAGAACGCAATTACGGACGATAGAGAAAGAGCTCCTTGCGATTGTGTGGACGATTGGCTTCACAAAATGAGAAATTCTACTTCTAAGCTGGTGCAATGGAGGCTTGAATTAGGTGAGTACGACTCTGATGTAGTTGATAAACTGGGCAAACAAAACACGAATGATGAATACTTTATACTAGTAATCACTAGAGCAACAACCCAAAAACTTGGAAACTAGTAATGCTAAACGTACTAAATGTTTTAAACAACCTAAACCTGATTTTAATAATACTAATTCATCTCAAAATTCTGACGTTCAATATTCAAATATTCTCAATCTACACATCAATCTCATCTGTTGAGTCACCTTACAATAAAATCAAATTTTTATCTGACGAAGCTGAAATTAATAAGATAATTCTCGAGTTCCATAATATTCCATTGGGTGGACATCAAGGTATCATAAGAACATTAAATCGTCTTAGGCGTTACTCTACTTTTCCCAACAAAACAATATATTCGAAATTGCGAAATTTGCCAAAAAAATTAAGTGTAAATAAATAAATGTCCTGTAAAGATTACTTCCACTAACAAGGTGCCGTTTGAAAATATCATTCTCGAAATTGTAGCTCCATTAAATATAACATAGAAAGATCATAAATACATTTTAACTATGCAGGACGATTTGACCAAATATTCGTTGGCATAGTCCCAGTTTGAGATCAAAAAAATCAAACGGTAGCTAGAGAATTGAACATTTCATATGTAAATTTGATACACTTGAATCGGTGGTAGCCGATTAGGGCTCTAATTTTATTTGGGATTTATTTTGTAATATTTGTACATTTCATCCACAGTCGAATGACAGTTTAGAAAGAAGTGACCGTAAGGAATATCTTCAAAATTTTTGCTCCGAGGACCCAAGACAATGGAATAATTGGTTACCTTTTCCTATATCTTTTCGTTTAATTAAAACCCCACATATAGCCACATCATTTGCGCTATTTGAATTGCTTCATGAACAATTTATCAAGTTAAGACACTAAGGGCTGACCAGTTCACAAATATTTGTAATGGCCGTAGCCTGGAGATTTATTAAGCGCATATTGATTTTAAATAATAAAATTGATTTTCTCTACGTTGGATGGGGTAAAATCCATTTGTTGTAGATACTGTATTCTTCGTTCTGTTGTAGATACTGTATTCAAAAAATTCCAAAATTTTATTAGATTACTAAAAGCCAACTGGAGTCTCGATTTATAGTAATTTCTTTTAAGATCAGCTTTGGTTCTCTTGATTACCTAATTGCTTTTTAATTATTGCTTTTAAATTATTATATTTCTTACGATTAAGTTTCATTCTAAGATAATTTTTCTTCTTCATTAAATTAATAAACTAACAGGAGGTCGAGCTAAATACTATGTATTGGAATTCATCACCAGCAGTTGAATTTACTTTACCTTGCTTGTCCATATTAAATATCAAATAATCAATAAACTCCTTAACATATTGGTAACTACGAGTAGGTAGTACTCATTTAAGCCAAAAATAATTTCAGCGATGAAGCATTGCTTATTAAATATACTAAAAGTTCTACGCGTTATTTTTAATTATGTCGATTAGTTATAAAGAAATAATTTTTTGATTGTTTAGTCTTGAAATAACGAGTAACATTATTGATACTTATAGAAAAACCGAAAGATATTAATAACGGTTCGAATTTACTCACGAATTCCGAATTATCTGTTACGTTAAAGTCGCCTTATAATATAAAAATTTTAATAGTTTTTACTTTAAAATTGTAAGTTAAAAAACCTATTTTATCTCTACTTTACGTTTAAAGTTATAGAATTGCACAATTTTTTTAATTCGGCTGGTGTGCCTTACAAAAGCAAGCAAATCCCGATTGTTCATTTCTCAAGAAAATGTCTTTACACAACCGCATGCTTGAGGCCAGAGTAACCCTGCTCTTCATATATGGATAACACAACTTTCCTCGCTTGTTTTATTTTTCTTTTTACCAAAAAAGAATCACTGACGAGAACTTGCGGAAAATCACATAAAAAACCAAAATGGCCCTCGTTAGTCTTCAACATGTACACATCAAGATTGGCATATAAAAGTCGTTTAACTTTGTTTGTCGTTTGTCGAATATGTAGTAAGTATTTCGTCTTAGTGCAAAATTTATTAGTCCAGTTATTGTTAAATTTAGAATTTGTCTAAATGTTTACAAGTCGGTCCTGATGCCGCGATCTGTAATATCTATACTAATTCATAAATCAGTTGCAATTCTAGGATACGGGATAAAATCTTTCTTGGAAGATAAACAAAATGCGTTTAGGGGTTTTAAAATGTCCTGATAAATTCCCTCGACGTCATTTTTGTATTTGTCTACATATACGTTATCTACACGAGGAGACAATTGATTAATTACTTCGTGTAGACTACGCGGCACAACACTGATAATATATTTTAATATAATATATTGTATAATACGAGCATACACGACGGTTTATCCTAAAGCGCACTTCTAAATTGTATAAATAATTTAAATTAAAAGCAAATAAAATATTATTGTGAATTCTATAACTAATCTTGATGAAGAAATTTAAAAAATTAATTGTTGCAATTTCTAAAAACTTTTATTGTTTATTATTAGATTGTTGTGGTTATGTCAAATTTTTGTCAAATAAATCTCAACATTTGTTTAGTGTTTTATTGTCAAATGAGAGTGGGCGCTTCAATATCGTGCGCGCATATTACATACTACTTTTAGGGTAAACGTTTACAAGTTTAATGACTTGCTTGAATCAAAGCCGGCGTGATAATCGTCCAAGATTCATTATTGCCTAAATCAATAAAGTACAATGATGAGGACTAAATCCTACTCTTATAGGTTTGGTATTGTCTAGGATTGAACGCGTTACTAACTGATCAGGAAAACAGACTTCTATTCATTTTCAATGTTATTGCTTTTTCCGATAATGTATTGTTTCGTTTTTGCCTTGTCACTAAAGGTTCGTATCACTGGATTGTGAATAAAACAAAATCAATTCAATTTTTCAACAACGAATTTATTTATTTCACACAAAAATTATTACAACACAATTTATTAATTTTAATTCACAAAACCATTTTATATAAATTATTCACACACTTTTACTGTACACTTATCAATTTTATTTCGCACAAAAACACTTTTAAAATCACTTTTAATTCCTTTTTAATCTTTACATTATCGCTTACCAAATACTAATAATAATCTTACAAATTTACACCATCGCGTTCTAAATTATAATAATCCAATTCGGCTTCGTTCGCCTTTTTACATACACAAACCAAACTTCCAGAAAGCTTATGACCTTTCCAGTTAGAATAGTGTAGAAACATTTAGAACAATTTTACCATGGAAAATTCTATTTTAGTACAGTAAAACATTGAGGTATTAATTTAACTTATTTTATTACACACTAGGTGTCACCGTTCACTACCCCCCACCTAACCTTGTTCGTCCCGAACAGGACCCGAATCACCTCCTCTGTATATTATTAGCCTCTCCAAATGGTCCACCTTTGGTTTACCTCGATGTCTCTTTCGTATCCGATAAACCACGTCGTTCATCCTTGTGATGACAGTGTAAGGTCCTTCCCATGCTGGTTGCAGCTTCGGTGAATCCCTTTTTCCGTTGCGGGTTGTGAAGCCATACTAATTGCCCTTCCTGAAAACCTTGGTTGTTTGTTCGTATGTCATATCGAGCTTTCATCCGGTCACTTGACATCCATATTTTCTCCCGTACAAATTGGTCAATCTCATTAAGTACCTCTTTCATTCGGCCTTGGTAATCCTGTCCACATAAAGCCGCTGATGGTACAGCCCCAAACGTTAGATCTCCAGGTAATCGTAGATTATCTCCAAATAACGTTTTAGCTGAGTAAAGTATTTACTAAGTATTTACTTTTGAATATGCTTCCCACGTATATTTATTATCACTTATTATCACTTACTTTGTAATATCGCTGATACCCCCCGTGGAGCTCAAAAACACTAATTTTACCTTTATCGGATCGACAACAACCTTTTCACACACAATGTGTTCACGCTATAAAAATAAAAAACAACTGGCTTTGTTCGTGGCTAGAATTCAATTGAATACATTTTCCTTTATTCTCTTTACCTCTAGATGTTTATCTATTAGGTGCGTTTGCTTATGGGATGTTACATTTACGTTAACAATAATAAAATATAAATTCAAAATACTTTTAGGTTGATATTCGTTACAGTGGCCTTAACATCCTGGCGCTCTCCGGGAATGAAGTTCTTGAAGTTACAAAAAAAAAATGCCCTAGATTGCCTTTTAATTCATTACGGTGGCCGTAACAGTGCTTGATGATTTCATTAAACAATTTCTTTTAAGATCTCTATTCAACTAAGATTGTACGAATCTGCACTTTGCTTTAATACAAATTGTCAGTCTATGACACTGGGAAATCCTTAGGAAAAACCTAAGGAAAACCAGCACTGGATGTTGTTACCCTTTACCTGCTCTATTGGCAATAAGCACAACTCGGTGATTGGACGTACCAAGTTGTTCTTCTTTGTTTTCACCTTGCATGTTCTCACTCTCCCATCTCGCCCTGTAAATACTTCGATAATTCTCGCTATCATCCACTGACTAGGTGGTGTAATTTCATCTTTGACAAATTCTAAATCTCCGATCTTTAGCGTAGCCCACTTATTAACATATTGTTGCTCGTTTATATATTCTCATAACCATCTAACCCAAAATTCTTGTTGCAGTTTTTGTATCTTCTGCCACACAGATAGCCGGTTGGCTGGTACCTGCGCTTTTAATGCTTCATATGGTGTTAAAATTGGTTGGCCAGTTATAAAATGACCTGGCGATAATGTTGATAAATTCGTCGGATCATTACTTATTGGTGTCAATGGTCTCAAATTTAGAAATGCTGTTACCTTTGCCAACAATGTAGCTAATTCCTCGAATGTATACGACTGTGCTCAGCATTCGGTGTGTTAAAATGCCATTCGATAGAATGGGTTTGAAAGTAGTTCGTTACAGATGAATCTTGCCACAACTCGACTGCTTCGCGACAAATCGGATCAACCCCAAAAAACTTACGGCCGTTGTCACTATATGATGAACTGCTCTAGCTCGCAAATTTATAAACCTAGTTAGGGCAGCAATAAACGAGTTCGCGCCCAAACTACCAACCAGCTCCCGATGAATCGCCTTATATACCATGCAGACAAACACAGCGATGTAAACCTTTATTATTACATTACAACCCTGCTTTAATTGAACTGGACTAGTATAATCAATTCCACAATGATAAAGTGCTGGTGTTGGTTCTACCTGATAAGCTGGCAAATCTGCCACCAACTGGTGGGCAGCTTCTTGCCTGTACCGGCAACACGTTACACAATCATGAACTATGCTACGCCATAAAATACTACTCTGCAGGGTCCAATATTTGTTTCTTAAATATTGCGTACAAAGTTACACTCCACCATTGCACAAATCTGGGTCATGGCATGAGCCTTTATGGTAATTTTTCTAGCCAATACTCCTTTATGATCCAATATAATTGGTTTCCTTTGGCTTAATGGTAAGTACACTTTATCCAATCGACTGGATCTCGCCAATCTTGTTTTTATGAAGTATCGCCTTGTATTCATTCGGAAATTATTGTTTCTTTCAGTTACTAACCAATAGTTCAATGCATCATCAATTTCGTCAATTGTTAGTTTTGGAACAAAAACATAGCTCGTACTTTTTCTAAAATTGCATGATTATCCCACAGTTTATTTTGGCTCCTAATATTAGTTCTAATTCTTAGTTTGTGTATTGGTTGGAAGCAAGCTCTACAGAATCGTATAACATTTGCCGTTATACGACATAGTTTCACATCTTATGATAACTTTTCCATTAAGTTGATTTCTTTATTCTCCTTCCCAATCGTGGTAAATAAAATATTTTCAAATCTAGTTAGTTGGTTCCTTATACTCCGGCTATTCTTCGACAAAATTCTTCAGCATCTCTGGTCCTTGTCACTATAAGTTATTGTTCAACAATTTGTCGGCCTTTATCCCACGAGACATTAGATCCGCTGGATTCTGTTCGGATTTAATGTAACGAAATTGCTCTAGCGTTGATTCCTTTAGTATTTTACTAACTCGATTGGCAACAAATGGTTTTAATTCAATACTAACTCTGAATCTGACCAAATGTAAATTGGTGTCATTTAAAACATTGGTATTTCCTTGATCTTGGATGTTAATTTACAACTTAACTCTACTGCACATAATTCCAATCTTGGTATCGTAATTACCTTAATAGGCGCTACCCTACTTCTGGAACATTATAATCTAGCACAACACGAATTGTTAATGCACATCTTGGAATTCTTACTTCATTAATTAGTTCTTCGTAAAACTGTTTCCATTCTTGTTGTGAGGGCAAAGATACTGGTTCATCCCAGCCACTACCTCGACCCAACAGTTCTTGAATAAATAACTTTACCCTTATGTTAATTGGAGAAACCCATCGTTAGGGGTCAACAATTCTCGCCACTTCACTCGCTATAAAACGTTTATTTATTGAAAACGTTTATTTGTGTATTTTTCACTTGCAACTGATATTCATCCTCTACAAAATTCCATAAGAGTTCTAGTATGCTACTGTTGCTCTGCAATTCTACAATCTTCGCTATCATTTCATTTTTCATTATTTCCAAACAATTTGATCGCCATTTTGCTAATTCGAACCCACCTTGTCTTATCAGCTGAATAATTTCTCCCTTTAGATTTATAGCCTGGAATTCTGAATCCACCGATGTTAACATATCACCCATATAAAAATCATGCGTTACAACTTGAGATGCTATCGGCACTTCTCGAGCATTGTCATTGGCACATTGTGTTAACGTCTTGACTGCTAAATATGGAGATGATGCTTGACCATAGGTCACTACCGTTAGCCAATAGTCATGAACTGGCTGTCATCCTTTGAAAATTCCAATGAACTGGTTGTATTTCTGCTTGACGAAACATTTTACAAATATCCGCAGAAATAGCAATCGTACAAGTCCGAAATTTCATAATGATATCCAATAAATCCTTTTGCAAACGTATGGTTCCGTATATTGTACATCATTTAATAGTTTTCCATTAGTAGTTTTCGCAGGTCCATCAAACACGACTCTAAATTTGCGGTCGACTGAAACAGCATGATGAGGTATGTAATTATTCAATTCCACCGGATTTAAGGTAGTTGCTGGTCGCATGTGTCCTAATCGTTCATACTCTGTCATAAATTCAACATATGTAAATATTTTTAAACATTGAGTCTCGCTTGAATTTGTTTTCTTGAGAATAAAGTCGCCTTGACGCCATATCTCTTGAGCTTCCTAGTTCGACGTCAGGTTTCAATGGTATTATAACACTGTGTCGATTGCCTCTTTTTACCACTTCATTCGATAACACTTTTCTTGTTTCCTCGATTTCCCATAATTTTTGAATCAATGAACTAGGCTTATCTTTTACAATCACGCCTATACATTATATGTATTTTCCTCTAATTCTGTAAAATATCCTTCGCCCTAAATACTCCATCCAAAAGATGTATTTTGAGCTAGTAATCCCGCCGAAATCCGTAGTATTTATTCATTGATATGCTTGGCCAATCCTATTATTCCTTCAATACAATCCTTCTCGAAATATCGTTCATCTGCTAAATCTTTCACCGCAATATCATCAAATTGTTTAGGCTGAAATGACCTTTAAGGGTGATCAGAAATTGAGCCTAGGAGTATCACAAACTAATTAACTAATAACTAATTTAAATTACTTTATGATTTGATCCAAGATTACATTGGTTTGAGCAACAAAGTTACAAACCAACTTTAATCCACTACTTAATTACTTGATTTTCTTTAAGTTCCAAATAGGGTACTTTGAATATTTTGGCATTTTTTCGATTTTCCCCCTAATTTTCAGGTACATTTTTTTTTTTAAAAATTGAGTCACAGGTATTTAACATAAAACAATAAAATATGTTTGACCAATTTTTTTTCCAGCATTGTATATTTGTAGGAGAATAATAAATTTGAACTTGAAGCGCAAATTCAAGATCATTCAAATAATTTATTTATTAATTCATCGTGTTTACCAAAACGATAAAGTATCTTTCGTGTCCAGAAACGATTTTTTTAAAGAAGCTTATTCTTAAACAGCTTTTGCTTATGAATGTAAGGTATATCTTTTGACAGCCGCACTATATTCATCATCCATCACCTTCTACACGGTGGTCAGGCGACAATTTATATAAATAAGTTAAGTTGATTACTGTCATATTGATTCTTCCAATGTAAATAAAAATTCATCAGCAACTTGGATATTATTTTCAATATCTGTTCGAATTATGAATTTATCAAGTTATAAAGGTTTTGTTAATCCACCGCGGATACTCCATGCCTAGTTTACACAGTTCAATCAACAAACAGCGAATTCAAATCCACTTCAGGACGGAAAAACAAACATTTGAAATTGGTTATATCAGAAAACATTCCCGAGAAGGTTATCAATCTGCTACAAAGAAATAACACCAATAAGCTTTATAATAAACTGGTATATTTTGGTAGCAAATAAAGATGAGATGTGCGTAGAGTAACGTCTACTAGCAGCACTTAAACAAAATGTATCACGAAAAAAGCAGTCTATCGTTCAGCAGGCTCGCCGATTATTTCAGAAATATTTGTTATGTCAAAAACGAAACTGGTTTGATTCCCTAATTTTGCAATATTTTAAAGACGGTCGAATAACCTGCAGGTAACGGGTTTTCCAGCTTTGTATTCAAATAACTGAATCATTAATGGCACATTATATTAAAAATCAATGACATTATCACAGAAGTAGCATAAATATAGGTTTCTGGTAAGCAATAATCAAAATTTATAAATTTTTTTTACTGATTATTGTTATTCCACAAATAAGTAGTAAGTTTGGGAGAGACAAAATCCCGAGAATCAAAATCTCGAGGGTAAAAATCCCGAGGGTGTCAAAAAATCCCGAGAGTACAAAATCCCGAGAATACAAAATTCCGAGGAGACATAATCCCGAGGATACGAGATCCCGAGGGTACAAAATCCGGAGGATACAAAATCCCAAGGATACTAGATCCCGAAGATACAAAATCCGAAGATAAAAACCCCGGTTCCGAAAAAATAAAAATCCCGGTTTTGATTTAGATTTTACTTTAAATAAAAATGTTCCTTCACTAGAAGGGCGGTCCGAATTAAAAAAAATATGTCTTTCAAAACCAAAATTTTGAAAACCAGAATTTTGAAAACCGGGATTGTCAAAACCGAGATGGGAGAGAGACAAAATCCCAAGAGATCAAAAAATCCCAAGAGCACAAAATCCGGAGGATACAAAATCCCGAGGATACATATTCCAGAGGATACAAAACCCCGAGGATATACAATCCCGAGGGTACAAAATCCCGACGATACAAAATCCCGAGGATACAAAATCCCGAAGATACAAAATCCGTAGGGTTCAAGACTATGAAAATTCCAGAATCTATTTGATGCACAATTGGTGCAATATACCGGGGAAGGTAAGTTTGCCCGTTTTTCAAAATCCCGCCTTCAAAATCCCGAAATCAAAATCCCGATTTTGAAAATCCCGCCTTTTGAAAATCCCGCTTTTCAAAATCCCGCTTTTCAAAATCCCGCGTTTCAAAATCCCACTTTTCAAAATCCCATTGCTCAAAATCCTGCTTTTAACCGAAAATATTTTTATTAATTCGGGCGCGCGCCCGGATTATGAAAAGTGGGATTTTAAAACGCGGGATTTTGAAAAGCGAAAAGGAGGAAAATTTAACTACCGTTTGAAGAAAATTTGCTTTGTTTTGATTGTTAAATATTTTAGTAGACATGTTTATTATTGTTCATAATGTATACATTACATACGTACAAGTGGAAGGGATTGCAAGAAGAGGTGAGTTAAATAATTACATTTTGTGATGGAGATAAATGTGTTGTGATGATGATTTTTAAATTATGTTTTGCGTGTAATGTAACCTACGCATATGTACGCTGTTTGTGGATGATTTTACACATGATTGTTAATCTAATTAGTTGAAATATTTATATAACAAGATAGCTGTAAAAAATAATAGAATGTGTTCACAAATACAAAGTTCAAGCAGGATATATTAAAAAGTTTAAACTCGATGCACTTTATGTTACAATTTCGGTGGTCAGGTGTGAAGTTCCTTGAGGGATTCTAACTTGGGTCACCAAGCCTGAGCAATCAAAAATGCAGCCGAACCAAATTGCTGGAGGGCTCTAGCAAAGGTTAATAATATTTTGCCGGAAAACAAGATGTAAAACGATAGATGGGGCTTGGTAGAGGAATTAAGTTAAACTCACTGCCTATGCCGGATAAAAGATCTTTGCTCCTCTATAAGCAGGCAGTAGAGAGACTTGGGAGGTAAAGCCTGAAGACAGCCTTGGTGTTATTGCTAGAGAAGAGATCACCTTTCTAGACCGAGGATCTGAGAGTGAGTTCCTTCAGAAGCTTTTTGAAATGCATTTTTGAAATGCTGCTTAAAGATGCCGACAGGGTAGAGGCGCTGAAGTCGGTTGGGGCACGCATAAGCTCATCTGAGCGTCCTGAGGACGCGGACAGCCAAGAATGCTACGATTTCTTCACATCAACCTCTATCACTGTAAGGCAGCACCAACCGTTCTCCTACTCAAAATTTTGGAAAGAAGTGACAGATGTTGTCTTGATCCCAGAACCGTCACTGGAGACCGGTGACCTTGGGCTCAAGACTCCCAAGTTTAGATTAATGCTCGTGAAAAATGTAAGGTTAGATTTAGTCGTGTATTATTTTTAAAAATAATCTATGCTGTTTTCTGCTTTCAAATTACAACAATGGAGATGTAGCAGCGGTTAGAATTGAGGTCGACAAACATAACCTCTTTTTAATATCAGTTTACCCGGCATATGAAGGTTAACATTCCATCGGTCAATCTAATTATAGAAGCGATGCAAATTTTCATCACATAATCTGGGGAAAAAGCAATTTAAATGAGCACGAGTTACTTCTTGATTACATTTTATGTACTAACCTCCATATAAGCAACATAAGCAACAAACTGTCTTTTATAACTAAGAACGGACTAGAGGTATTGTATAGTACCCTTGTTTCAAACTTTATGATGAATAGTCTATTATAAACGAAGCTTCCGGAAGACCTTCCTTCTTACCGTTATTATCTTTAATTTGAAATGGACATGATATATCCTAAAACTCGATTAGGACACCTTTAGAACTATTCCGGGTAATTCACTTTCAGTCCCGGCGCCAAAATTTCCAGAAATTGTCCAACGATTCTATTAAAGCGATGATAGGCCTTATTCCTCTTAGTCCTCTACTTGTCGTATGGGTCAATCTCGGCTATTTTGGTGGTGTTAGAAGATTCAACAAACCAATGAAAATTGAAAGAGACTCTTTAAAAAAGCAAGGAAAGCAAGAGCTGCTGTGGTCTGAGACTACTATAAGAAAGTCCTCAAAACATTCAAATATGAATTAGGAAGTGTCAGGAATTGATCTTGTAGACTGTACAAGGTAATAGGGCAAGAAGCCTCGCATGTCAAATTATTAATTGAAAGAAAATTCTGTTTGCGATAAATAGTTTAAACATAATTTGATAAGTTACCCGGACTTGATGGTATTATCCTTGCGGATATCGAACAGACTATATTATAACAGACTTATTGACTTAACCATTTCTTGGTTAGAAGTGATTTTCAAAATTAGCCTAGAACTATCTCACATTCCTAACAAATGAACTAACTTGAAGGATATATTCATATACCTAACGGGAAACGTTCACAATGGAAAGACACATAGAAGCTTTTATTAGATGCGCAATTGAAAACTGAGACAGCTGTTCTTTTCTTTTACATTTTCATCGAAAAATATGTTTGTCTCGTTTTCGACAGCAAATTAAATTAGAAACCTAATGGGAAAAGATGGAGGCTGGAGTACTATTTCGTACTGCCTCTAAACCGCAGTAGTCAGACCCATTCTTTTGTATGGGGTAAAAGTCTGCAGGATTTTAAAATTAATTTTATTATTAAAACTAATAAAATATTAATTATTAAAAAGCGGGATTTAAATGCGGGATTTTTTATTCTTAAATAAAAGTGGGATTTTAAAAAGCGGGATTTTGAAAAGCGGGATTTTGAAAAGCGGGATTTTGAAAAGCGGGATTTTAAAAAGCGGGATTTTTTTTTTTTGCGGGATTTTGATAAAGCGAGATTTTGAAATGCGGGATATCGTTACGACCCCCAATATACCCGTGATTTAAAGATGTACACATATACGTTACAACGGGATCGTAACGATGATATCCCGCATTTTAAAATCTCGCTTAGTTAAAATTGCGCCCAAAAAAATCCCGCTTTTTATATTCCATTTTTTCATAATCCTGCTTTTAAAACCCCGATTCCGAAAAAAATCCCGGTTTTTATTTTTATATTACTTTAAATTAAAATGTTCCTTCACCAGAAGGGTCGGTCCTCGAGATTTCCTGGGGATTACAGGGTTTTATAATCTCATGATTTTGTATTCTCGGGATTTGTAGTGGGGTGGTTCCCAAAAATTTATAATTAATAAAACTATTCGTTTAATAAACACCTTTTATTTTAAAATAAATTAATACTTAATTAATACTTAATACTTACTACTTAAAATTTTAATAACAAAGCAAAATTATTTAAGTAACTCCACTAATTATTATTTATTATTTTAAGAAAAAACCTATTCCGGTCTGTGTTTGAAACGCTACTAAATTAAAAAACCGACGTATTGTGTAGTGTCGTAATTTGTGGTTTATATTGCGCACAATGTGTGTGGCAGACAGGGATAACCATATGAATTGCTTCGTACCATAAAATAATCGTGTTAAGTATGATACGAATTTCGGACATGCCGGAAATCAAAAATGGTAAAATAGTAGAAATGAATATGCACTTGATTAAATATATATTGATTAAATATTAATCACCTTTTATTGAAGATGTCGTGCATGTAGACAAAGCATAAAACAAATTTAATCTATTCATTTGTATAACGCTCAAATGAAGATTATTGAGTAGCATCTATTGAATGATGATTATTGTAGGCGAAAATAAAATATATTTTATTTTGAATTGAAGCGTGATTCAAGTATTTATTTGTCAATTCAGATAATAAATTTAACTGAATAAAAAAAAGTATTTTAAATACATAATCGATCGCTACAGATTAATGTACTCTCGGAATTTTTTGAAACCCTCCGAATTTGTACCCTCGGAATTTTGACTCTCGGGATTTTGTCTTTCTCCCTTTTATTTTACGTTTAATTAAAATTTGCCTTCACCAGAAGCGGTGGTCCGAATTAAAAAAAAAATATGTCTTTCAAAATCAAGATTTTGAAAACCAGAAGTTTTGAAAACCAAGATTTTGAAAACCGGGATTTTGAAAACAAGAATTTTAAATTCAGGAACTTCGGAAATTCCTCGGGATTAGGGGATTTTGTACGCTAGGGATTTCGTACCCGCGGCATTTTGTACTTTCGGGATTATGCCCCGCGGGGTTTTGTGATTCGCGAATATGTTACCAACCCATTTTGGAAACCTGGAAACTGGGATTTTGAATCCGGGAGCCTCGTGATTTCCTCGAGATTACGGGATTTTGTACCCTCGGGATTTTGTAACTTCGGGATTTTGTTCCCTCGGGATTATATATCCTAGGGATTTTCTACCCTTGGGATTTCATATCCTCGGAATATTGTACCTTCGGGATTTTGTACCCTCGGGATTATGTCCCACGGGATTTTATCCCTCGGGAATATGTCACCAACCCAGTAAATTTTTTGTGGAATCAAATTAACATTTAACCGGGAAATACCGGGTACTCCGCTAGTATGACGATAATTTTGTAATTAAAATAAAACGTTCACGTTATGAGATAGAAGTTGGTTTAGTATATTGGTTGTAAACTTTTTAGAAATGGTGCAAAGAAGTCAAAAAATAATAATATTTGATAGCCGGGCCAGATGAATACACAATAGTGTTACTATAAATAATTTCTTTTAAAAATTCTTTACAATATTGCCTTCAAAGTCCAAACCATGCTAGTGTCTCTGAATAAATAATTTTTTTTGCATCTAGAAATTAAATATCCGGTGCGTATTACTTCCATACTAAATTAACGTAAAATTTTCGAAGAAATAAACCAAACAACTAAAACCATAAAATATTTTAAGTGTCCCGTTTCTTTACACGCATACATACACATACATAATAAATGTGTATATTTAAATTTATTACCCCGATTTGTTCTAATTTTATAACATATGCAAATTCTCCAACTTCAAATTTTTCAAAATCAATAATAAATAATTCAACCTTCCCAACAAACTCATTCCAAATAATGTCATATACCAAAATACTGCTTCGTGTATCTTTTCTAAACATTTTTGGTACCAACTATATTATACTAGTTGTATACCCCAAAATATTTTTAGGGTAGATTTAACTCAACTTATATTTTCAAAATACAAAAACAAAAAAAAATAAATAAATTTAATTTTAAAACTTATATCTTCCTTATTTTATTAATAACAATATAAGCATCACGATAATCAGGAGGAACACAAACAAAAAAAAAATTGTTTTCGAGGGAAAATTTATTTCATAAAAGGGTTAGTTTATTTTCCTAAAATTTGGAAAATTTTTAAAAAGAACAAAAGATCCTATTGTATAGTTTGAGAATTATATTTTTAGTTTTTAAGTTGGGTTAGAATTATTTTTTTTTGGTATTTTCGGTTTTATTTTGGTGTATGTTTGAATATAAAATTTTTCGTGGGGTGGCAAAATATTATAAAAGGCCTTTATGCAATCTATAGCGGAGAGGGGTTAAAATTTATTTTTTTTTTTGTGATTTGTATACAATTTTTTAGAATGAGTAATAATATTTTGGAAATACGCGTTTTATTTCATTGGTGTGTATGTGTGTGTGTGTGTCTGGATATGTGAATGGGTGTTCAAAAGTGCGCACCCAATAACGATGTTTTTGAGGTATAAAATTTGAATATATGCTTGGATGTATAATTTTCCACTCTCGCCGCTCTAATTTATATAATATTATTTATGTACAATACGGATACCTTTTACCCATGAATCATATCTCTATATAGTTAGGGGTACAAATAAATCAATCTATAAAATTAGAAAAAAATGTAATATTAAGGGATGGTCTGATATATTGTCCGTTGACATTATTATTGTTCGAATTTTCGATTAGAATCACGTGTAGGACACAACGTCCTTGTATTTTTCATCAAACAAGATTTTCTTATTTCTAATTGTAAAGTGAAACAAGATATCAGGAGTATATATATAGTGGGATAAAATAATCAGCCCTCTCTTCGTCATTAACATCAAAGTTTTTTTTTTTGTCATGTCGTTTGGAAACACAATTTTTTTTTTTTTGGCAATTTTTTGAGAAGAAAACACAGATAAAAGTCTATCTGTGTATATAAAATAAATTTTTACTTTGAGTCCCAATTTTTTGTTATTTTGTTCTTTGTAAATGTAAGAAACATGTATAGAAACCCGACAAGCAACAACAAGAAAATTAAATACAAACGAAAAAAAAATAAGAAAAAGGGAAAATGATATTATATTTTGTTTTATTTTCTCTCCCAACTTTTATAATTTTCGTTTTTCTTAAAAAAAAAAAAATTTTTTTGATATCTTTAAGTTAGTATGAGGCGAATGTTGTAGGCTGACACCCTCGTTTCATGTTTTTTCTTCATAATTTTATTTCTTCTATATGTGGTGGTATGGGTTATATCATACAACCCCCCAACCTATCTTTATATAGTGCTCCAAATTTTTTTTTTTTTTTAGTATGTTATGTGGAAAATAGATGAAAAAATAAAAACTAATAAGAAGTGAACGAATAAGATGAAAATAAAACAGAAATGACTACCATATACCCTTAGTCGAGGCACAGAAGCATCATCTTTTTTCCAAAAATAAAATAAAACGAAACGAAAAAAAAAAGGAAAACCTTTTCTATTTGGATTTGTCTGTCAGTTTTCTTGATATGTACAAAAGTGCTGTTCTCAAAAAAAAAAAAATAAATAAAAAATTATACAATATATGGGAAGAAAACAGAAATTCGTTTGGCTGTAAATTTTCAATGAAAATGATGGAGAAATGGAAAATTTCAAGATGAAAATCATTCTTTTCTTGATGTATCATACAAAAACACTCATACGAGTACATATACAAACTCATACAAGCGTATATAGATAAAATGTTGATGGATTATCACGAATTTATGGTGGTAGTTTTCGGTGAATTTAGGATTCTTATGTTTATAGAAGATGAATCTATTTATAATCGGTGGATTTTTTTTTGTGTTTCTTATCTTTGCAAGTGTAAAAGGCAGAATTTTCTTTGCTTCAATTAATAGTTGATACCGTCACCTATTATTTTTAGAACTACATATATTCTAATATGTAATTCGACTGAATCTCGTTCGGTTTGTTCACCAACAGTCAGCCGAAGGTTTGTTTAATTCAGATACTCGAGACAAAGAAGGACCTATCCAATTTCACGGACTTTTTCACGAACTTCACGGAATTATTCACTTCTTTTGGTGTTCTAAAAGAATATGATTAATTAATAATCTTATTCAAAAGCCGGCTATCAGAAGCAGAAACTAGGTTTATATTTATGATTTTAATTAAAACTGTAGTGCCACATGTGCTGTTCCATCTGTTTGATTTGTGTCACAGAATGTGTAATTTTTGCTTATGTTGATCGGTAGGTACAGGAACTTTTTTCTTCTTATCCATGATATGTGAATCCGTTGGCATTCCAGATTGCTAATTTAAGGGTTCTCGTCATTGAACCATTTGTAGACAATGATCGTTAAAATATTAAGGATATTATCTTATATTATTTTTCCATCATTCCATCATAATCTCCAACCTTCCAAACAAGATGGCTCGAACGGTTGTTCACGATTTATTGAAAAAGCCGTTGAATGGTTTCTTTGGTAGGGCTTCCTTCCAAAGTTTAACTGCAACTTCTTTATTATTTTTTCTCTCTGACTGTAACACTTGGCTAGTTCCAATTATTTACCAAAAAAAAAAAAGGTTCAGCTTTTGTTTAGAGAAGTTGAAAAATTGGATAATTTAAGACACCCTCTAGAAACGTGGGGTACTTTAAAAATGCATTTAAAAAAAAAAAAAATATTGAGTCAATCAAAGATGGATTAGTGGTCCCGAGTTGAGAGAGAAATTTGACAAAATGTTTTTTTTTGCTCAAATTTTCACTTTCAATCAAAGATTTGACATTTTTTTTTCTACCTCAAATTGAAGTTATTGTGAATATAGGAAATAAATACCTTCCCAAAATATCAAAGGCTGTAAACATCTGTTAACAAATAACGATTTTATTCTCAAATTTCTAAAATAAAACGAAAGAAGAGACTATGCCCGAAACGTGTGACAATTATTTTAGGCTGTGTCCGAAACTCATGATAATTATTTGTTAGTACAAATTTTTGACATTTATTTGAAAAAACCTCGCACACCCAAATAATCATAGTCAATTAATATGATAATTTTTGGCATATGTAGAATAAATTCATTGAATGATTAGCGTGGTTGCCTTAGCTCAAAACCAACAAAAAATATTTATACAAGCCGTATTATACCTACAACGCACTCATACTATCAAATCCTAATTTTACCAATTCAATAAGTATTAGTGAGGTTTTCTACTATTTTTGATACAAACTACAATTTAAAATCGAACTATGTAAAGATTATACTGGGTTACGACACTAATTCTTACAGAAATAGTAGGTTTTATTTTGTGCTTGAATAAAAATTTTTGTTGGTTTTGCTTAGCATTTTATTTCACAGAAATAGATCGTCCTCATTCGCCGTGCATTTTTATTGTGATATTATTTTGGTGTAATTATGCCGTAATTAGAGTTAAACGGAAGACATATGTAATGGAAATTGGTTAGAATTTAAAATTTGAAGAGTTTGTGATGTAATAAGTGGAAATTGGCATCGACATCGACGTAGCGTGCATTTTCGCGAAACAGAGAATTTGTGGTTTAGCCAATTTCCGATTTCTGAGTCTGCCTATCGTATCTCCAACTTGAGTTCACATATTCTTATACTACACAAATAACATTAGTAAATATGAAGCATCCCGAGTTTATATAAAGGCCATTATTAAACTTATTCCAGCATGCCTAGCAAGTTACAACCTTCTTCTGACAAAGCAGAGAATGTATTATGCGGCATTATTTAATCAACAGTAAAATGTAGAATTTATTCGCAATACACATTTTTATTGGCGTATAAACATAACGTAGCCCTTCTATTCTTTAGCTTATGTTAACGCTATACGAAGTATAAGATTTCTTGAAATAAAATAAAACAACAGACGCGAGGCGGGGAAATATGGCAAAATGGATTCGGGCAGCACAATAAAATTTTTTAAATGTACATGAATATTTTTCAAAAAAATGTCAAAAATGTGTACTAAAATATATTTATCACAGGTTTCGAACACAGTCTCAATCTAGAGTGAATGAGTCGGAAACCTGTGATAAATATTTTTTAGTACTAATTTTTGACATTTATTTGTAAACCCGAACAGCCCAAATTATCACAGTCAATAATATACATACATAATTTCATTATGTGATTGACGTAGTCGCTCGCTTTAGCGTTTTATTTCAATGTAATATATTTTCCTCATTGAACGACTATATCATGATGGTATTTCCTTAATCGGGAGGTGATTATAATATTCTCTTATCGCTTCTTATCGCTAGTTGATGTGAAGAGATATTTTCAAAATGGGGCTACGATACGAGTATCGTGAAAGGAATCTTGCTAGTTATTTTATAAATGCGTTCACAAATCGAAAATTTTCGTCATATCGTTTCACATAGAATAGTATACAATCTCTGGTTTATATTTATTTTGATATTGATAGATTGTAACGGTGATTCGGCCAATTTGCGAATGTGTACATGAGATATCCATATTTTGTTCGCGATACACATATGTATCCTGTTCCTGGGAAGGGAGAGGTATAATATTTAAAAAGTATAAGTTTGTTTTAAATTAGCTAAATATTTTGACGAACCAACAGTCATCATCATTGGATTACTAACATACTTTTAGTGTTAATAAAAACACATTTATATAGGTCTAATCACCGGTAGCATATTAGAAATTACATGAATTAATTAACATTCAACAAAAAATTAATAAAGTTAAAATTAGCGTACACAGAAATAGCGCTGTGTGAATATTGTGAAGAAGAAAAATTGTAAGAGAGTTCATCTGTATTAGTATGATTCGCTAGTACTTAACACACAGCATATTCTGTATATATAGAATGTAATTTGTGGCATAATCAGTCCAGTCGCCGCGGCCTGATGAGAAGATTGATTTTTTCATAATCATAAGCTCATCAGTTCGAAACTGGATTGAATTCTCTTACAATCTTCGGAACATATTAAAATCATATAATTAAATAAATAGAATTCTGTCTATAGTCGGTTTCGTTGAATTACTGTTCGTAAATACTAATATACTTCTAGTGTTAGTAAAAACACATTTAAAAAAGTCTAATCGCTGGTAGCATATTAGAAATTACATGAATTAATTAACATTCAACAAAAAATTAATAAAGTAAAAATCAAAACGTTGAGAAAGCACGTAAAACGTCGAAATACACATATATCCCTCTAAATCGTTAAAAAGACACCACCCCCATTGTCAAAATTCGAGAATTTCGATTAATCTGAAATAATCAACCAAATCCAAACACCGAGACGCCTGAAAGAGGGTATCATGAGTTGCGAGGATGACAGCAGTAATACCTAACAATTAAAATTGAAATGGGAATGGATTACAATATCTATAGAACTTGCTGTGGAAGTGAAATGCTCCACACTGAAAATTGGCTCAAATTCTTTTGAGAAATTAATTTTTTCACAAAACACATAACGACAAATGAGACCACGATTTTCTGGTGGTATCTGTGTATTGACTGACACATTCGGGCTTATCTATGCATGTTGATTTTGGTTAACCTTAACCGTTTTTTATTTACCTATAATAATATATGTCGCAAACGCCAAAACTATAGTTTCAGTGACTTTTATGGTAATTTCGCAACAGAATAACTTGACGAACATAAAATTTTGTCAACTTTTGGTAATTTTTCGCCCCTCCGTACCAATTTATAAAAACATATTTTTTTTTCTCATACGAACAAACAAAAAATATGTTTTTTAAGTTGGTATGGATGGGAAAAAATTACCAAAACGATGAAAAAATTTTATCTCCGTCAAGTTCTTCTATTGCGAAATTACCATAAAAGTTACGAAAATTATTTTTGTAATATGCGGCATTAACAACTTTGGCGGCAGGGTCTAGGCTAGCTATTTGATAATCGTCAAATAATTTGTTTGATATATTTTATATATTTGGTATTAGGCCGAATCCACACTGAATAGAACACAAACAAAAAATCTAAAACCTGGTTTTATTTATTTTTTTTAAAATTTAAATGCACATAACTGAATTAATGTGTAGGGCCAGATTGAAATCCACAATGTGAACTAAGTAAAACAAAACGTTTTTGCTTTATTGTTCGATACAAACGGCTCATGCATTTCAATTGAGCGACGTACATTGAAATAGGCAAAGAAAAAATTAAAGCCCAATATTAAGTATAGGATAGGCTAGGTAAAACAGAAAAAACCAAAGAGGGTGTTTATTTCTGTATACAGCGCATCGCAACACTTTCTCAATTTTTACCTCTTTGACTGCACACTTTGTTGGGAGGGTATTATTTGTGTTGCATTATTTCAACAAAAATTTTATGTTGACAACCAAAAAAAAAACACAAATGTCTATATGAGACGGGATGTCCCTATACATTGGATACAAAAATGTACATTGAGATATATTAGTGTCAGTGAATTCGCCGTTATTTTATTTAAATATTATATGTTACTTAGGCCAGAATCACACTATCATCTTTCTAAGTTAATGTTCATCTTTGTAAGTTATAATTAATACTTTATAAAATGTTTGAATGCAATTTCTTTTGTAAAAGACCTTTCTTCTTGTATTTTTGTAAATCACGCTACGTCAATGATTTTCCAATATTTTTCATCAAAGTTTTTTAAAAATGGAGAAAAAACATGCATATTTTAATAATTATGGCTTCAATTATTCATTAATAAACAATTTTGTAATTTGAACGCTCAAATTACATTCCTCGGCCATTTTTACTAGAAGTCAAAAATATTTGATCATATTTAGCTTTACGAAGCTAACTTATATATTTTATAAAAGAATCTTTAATAAAAGATTCAACTCACATTAATATTTAACTTGACAAAAGTATTTTATAAAAGATCTTTGATAGATGATCATCTTATAAGGCTGGATTATACATAGATAAATAACAACAGTTGATACATCATAGTGTGAACGTGCGACGGTTATAAGGCTGCGTAGCAATGCATAAAGGTATAAATACCCTAAATCACAAACAAATCATAAATACTATCAATCAAATGAAAGCGCCCATAACAATGAAATCATCGAGATTCGTTGGGATTACGTTTGTTTCATTCGTTTTGTGCTTTATAGACTAAATAAATTCAGGCATGCCTCACATCAAAGAAAGCAATTATGTATAAAAACGCGGTTTGCTCTTTTTTGGTGAAGGTTAAGAATACTTAATTGTTTCTGGTTGGAAAATACACAACTCAACGTCAAAATTCTAAATTTGGATTAATCTCGGAGCATCGAGATGGCTGGAACTCGTTTATAACTTTTCTACGAGTGAAGAACCGTAGAGCTAGTTTCCAGTTTTTCTAATTTTGTTATTAAAAGTACGACTTTCGAAAATGGTAGCAGGTTATGAAACGGCACTTGTTTCATAACTAGTTAAGAAATGAAGAATATTTCACAACTGGTGACGAAATATTTATGTGAACATCAATTGTGCCTGCTTCAGACTTTTTTATTAAACTACAATAATTTACTGTTTTTTATCAAACCAAGATAAAATCGTAATGCAACCATGTTAGGAAATGTCATTTAACATAGCTTGTGTGATTTTGCGCCACTCGTTTCGCAAATATCTCACTCTGTATGATGCACAAATGAGGCATTTCCTAACTGGTTTCATAAATAGCAATTTATTGTAGTTTTCTGTGATTTACTATGATTTGGTATGAGCTGGAAGCTTTTTTGTGTTATTCTTTACGATTTGTGGTAAGTCTTGCAAATCATCTTAATTTTTTTTGTCAATTACCTATTATAATCTTGTATTAACTTAACACCTCGTTCTGCGACGTCATTTACGCCTTTTTTGCCTGATAGTCGTCATCCCAGTCTTCAAATTATGATCCTCAGGCCACATATTCGAAATTTGCTTTAAAAAATCTTTTGACGTCTTGACCCGGTTAAAAAAAATCTCTAGTGGTAACAACAAATCAGTAATTTTCACATCGTCGCGCGTACCAGGCTCGACCTTCGGATCCTTACCACGCTGCAGCGCCATTCTGTTTTTCTAAGCATATCGCCAACATCGGTGTGATTTGTATTTTTTACAAATATCTCGCAAATTGTTCAAACCCAGATTTGGCGCTTTAGTGGGTTTACTGCATTGAATTTTTTTTTGTGGTTCAAAAAATCCGGTAACTCCCCTTTCACATAATTTACTTTCATCGAGCGCGTCCAGGAGAAGTGATGGATAGGGGTAAACCCTAACCAACTTGTAAAAGCCTTTAAGATAGAAAATGAGAAGCAGAGAAATGCTTTACAAACCAAGGAATCAGATAAACCGGATGCTACAAAGTTCCGGTTGAAATATGCTTGACAGCCAAGCGAGCAGGGAAAATGGTATGTACAATACAGAGTTCCATACTGACGAAGAAGAATTAAGACAAGAAACTGACTGGATTTTAAAAAGGAACAGGAAGAAAAGACCTGTAAGAAAAAGTAGGCGGAATCTTGCCCAGAAATGGCAGCTTCGAATCGAATTTCAAAATTAGGTATATTAAATCAAAATCAGCAAAATATTACAGATGAAGGCAACGAATGGTATACATACGAGACAAAAATGATCGCCCGATCAAAGTGGCGGTGTTGCTGCTTGCAGAACTTGAAAACAGAGGGCGCGGCAAATATTTTCGAAAAAAAAAAAATAAACGTTAGCGACCAATTTATCAAAATTCCTTAAAGTGGGTTCCATTGTTTATGCTGACATTTAATAGCAACGAAAAAGTAAAAATAATTTTTAATATTAAGGTAGTTCTTAACATGAGATTTAGAATAGAAGCATTAAGAAAATCCACCGGCCTAATACCTCGGTGTAAGAAATGCCAAGGATTTAATCACCTGTAGAAATATTGCATATCTTAGATGTATGAAATATTCGGCGAAACATCTCGCCCAAAATGTAATTTGACAAAAACTACGCCTCCAAAAACTAACTATGGAGGAAGCGAAGTAGTAAGGCAACGATAAAATAGTACTGTCCAAAAACGAAGTGGTATAACTATCAAAAACAAGTCCAACAGTATGCCGAAAAACATATTTAAGATTGAAAACTAGTGGAAAACTGTGAGCAACAAGGAAATAGAAAAAACCCCAATTCTTGAAAAAATCCTTAAACTTCCTTAAAAAAAGGCTTTAAACTTAAGGGTACTAAAACTAGAAGGAAATCTGGACAGTTTAAGTGAGCGGTTACATAAGCAAAAAACAGTGAATGAAATCAGTTCCGTGATGTACTAATCTATGATGATGAATATTCAGAAACGGCAAATTGGAATGCAAATGGGCTGTAGTAACATACCTTAGAGTTAGAAATTTTCCTAAATATAGAAATAATAGATAATAATTAAAAGATTCACCGCTACCATGCCAGGAAAACATGAAACACGACGAAGGAGTAAAAATTGAAAAAAAAATAATAAAAAATTTTGCAAGTAGCCTAATGACGCTCGAATAAATATCAAAGGCAATCAACATATCGTCAATATTATATGTGTATAATAACATTTTATAATATTTGTGCTTTTTTCATTGAAAAACTTGAAGCTAAAAAACACAATTTTTACTATGGATTCCTGGAAATCAGTGAAAAGTTATATCACCTCCTAAAAAATACGTCATTATGGTTATGGCTCTATACTAGAAAAGGCTCTGGTTATAGTCATTGTTTCTATTTGCTAATTTGGATCGACATTTTTGTCCCAATCTTTTGTACATCTTTTTTCGGTTCCATGTAGTACAACACTGAATTTAATGAATATTCAATAAGATTATTGTAACATCTCTATTTTTACATATGTAAATTACAGAAGTCCTACAAAGGATTTCAATTTCAAGTTAAACTATTTAAAGTTCAATCAAAAGTTTTCCAAAACAAATGAAACCTTTTTCAAAATCAAATAAAACCATTTCAAAGAAGCCTACCAACTACTTTTGTGGTATATAATTCGGTTATTCTGTCCGCACACTGAAAAACAAAAAAGAAAATTCGAAACGTTTGATTCAATTTTTATTTTTATTTTTTTAATTGGGCAATGTAGAAATAAAACTTTTCTCAACCATCACTTGTTTTTTGTCGGTTGTGTGTTAAGCTTTGCATTGGGAGTTTCTCTAATGGGTTTTATTTAATGCTAATACTACTACTAGTATAGTCTGTGAGGGATGTCTGTGTAAATGTGAGTATGGTTTCATGTTGTAAGAAATAAGACGCTTAATTGTGCGGAAGTTGGTTATGCGCAAGAAGACTTAGACTCTAGGGTCTAGGCCATTTAAAGAATATCATATTGCTACAATATTCGATTATACAAAACTTCTCAGCTTCAAGAGAAAAAGTTTAGATATAAGTTTTTGCTGGTCATACTGACAAAGGAATTCGATATATCCAAAATATATTCGATTCTATATCCAAAAGAATTACTCAATGGTTTTTGTTGTCATTTTCTCAAATCTGTGTACCCCTATGGATGAATAATACCGACAGGGAGTATTTCTTAATATATGTTCTACAGTGGAGTACTGTGGTCTGTATCAGAAATAAACTAGATGAGAGTTTAGGACACATCTGTATTAAATGTTTAGGTTTGCGAGTTATGGGACCTCAAAGTTTCTAAGTGACCGGAAACTAATTTGATTTAATATGTTATTTTAAAATAATATCACAATAATATCACTCCGCATCAAAATAATATCACGCCATTAGAGTGGAGCAAGATACGGAGAAAGGCGCTGGGAGATATATAAAATGATATGGTGGCGAGGAGGTGGGATTCGGTGACAAAAGATACTTAACGTTAATTCCGAAGTCCAGACTGAAGCACTGAGTAAAGAATTACATTCACAAATTTTCGGAAAAGAAATTTTAACACAATGTTAATGGGAGCTCTCTAAACGATGAGGATTTTCGACAGTATACTAGAGATTTATCTAATTATTAAAGGTCGAAGACGAAAACACGTGTCATTTCTAAATAATTTTAAAAACTATTCTAAGTTGCAGTACTCTGTGAGACATTAACGATTTTTTTTATCGGCAACCAAGCTCTTTTTAAGGGATAAACCACCTTTTAATTTAACCTCAAAAAACGTTACTTTTTTTTCGATATATCCCGGCTTCTACTCTACTTTTTTTGATAAAATAAATTAGTAATTATTCCTCATAAAAAGTACTCTATTTTTCCAGCGGATGAAATTATATGTTTGCGCAAACAAGGGGTGGTTTTAACCTCTAAAAAGGGCTTGGTTGCCAATTAAAAAATGGTTTCGTTTATGTCTCACAACATAATTTTAATTTTTTGAATTTGACAGTACAAAAGGTTCCCTTGTAATATTATTTGTGAGTCTGTGATTTGGCGGCATGAGAATGGAAGATTTATATTGTTGTCACCAATTGTGATATTGGGGAAGAGGTCTCAAAATTTAAGAAAATAGCGGCCCAAAATAACAGAAAATATTTGTAAAAGATAAATAGTTGGTTTGGTGATCTTTAACCGACGCTTTGTGGGAAAAGTGTCGTCCGACGAGCTGGATAGACCCAAATTTCTAAATTAAGTTTTCTCAATTGTACGTAGTCCTACCACATATAAAAATAGACAGATGTGGATCTTGTATGGGCCATATTTACATTCCAAATTCCAATACCAAATTACAATCCATTTAGACCAGGACGTACATACCACCTTGATCAAAAAGTTCCCGGAATAACCACCGTGTGGCGCTCCCATCGTTCCGATTTGAGTTCTGTTTTTTTTGTTACGTTTTTTTTTGTTGTGTGTACATCTGTTGTTGATATTCCCTCCAAATCTTAGCGTCATAGCTTGACATTTACAAAAGTTACGTAGTCAAGAGTACATCTATCTCTGTGTGTGTTGGCGATTATTTACAATTTTAGAAATGGAATAAATTTGCAACAACGAACTTGTATTAAATTTTGCGTAAAAAACGGATTTAATGGTGCGCGAACGTTGGAAATGTTGGAAAAGTGTTTCGGCAGCGATTCTCTAAAGAAAACGGTCGTTTACCAGTGGCACGAGGGGTTTAAAAGTGGTCGTGAGTCAATCGAAGATGATGAACGCAGTGGCAGACCATCGACATCGAAAACCGACGAAAACATTGATAAAGTAAAAGAAATGTTGGTCAATAACCGCAAATTAACCATCAGAGAGATAGCGGAGGACTTGAACATTGCCTATGGATCCGTCCAAGACATTTTGGTTAATGATTTGGGTTTCCGTCATGTAGCAGCAAAGTTGGTGCCAAAAGACCTCAATTTCATGCAAAAAAAAACCGTGTTGACGTCGCAAAAGACATGATTTGCGAGGCTGAATCCGATCATACATTCATCAAAAGGATCATTACTGGAGACGAAACGTGGGTTTATGAGTAAGACACGCAATCCAGACATCAGGCAAGTGAATGGCGTTCACCAAATGAGCCGAGACCAAAAAAACCACGTCGTTTTCAGTCAAAAAAGAAGTCAATGCTCACGGTTTTCATGGATTACAACGGTGTAGTGCATCATGAATTTTTGCCAGAAGGCCAGACCATAAACAAAGAGTATTATTTGGGCGTTATGAGACGTTTGCGTGAAGCAATTTAGCGAAAGAGACCAGAATTGTGGGCAGAAAACTCGTGGATTTTGCACCATGATAACGCACCGTCGCACAGTGCCATCATTATTCGTAATTTTTTGACGAAAAATGCAACAATTACCATCCAACATCCACCGAATTCACCTGATTTGGCTCCCTGTGACTTCTTTCTGTTCAATCGAATTAAAAAGCCATTACGGGGAACGCGTTTCAGCAGCCGAGAGGAAATAATGGAAAAATCGCAGGAAGCACTGATGGACATACCGAACACCGAATATAAAAAATGTTTCGAGGATTGGATCAAGCGCTGGCATAAGTGTGTTGTAGTCAATGGGGATTACTTTGAAGGGGACAATATAGATTTAGATTAATAAACTTGTATTTTTAATTTTCTGAATAAATTCCGGGAACTTTTTGATCAAGGTGGTATGTTGGACCAACTTGTTTTGTACCGAGTAAAATCATCCTTTAGTAGTAAGAAATATTTTGAATCAAAAATCGACAGTTTGTCCATGGAGCCACAAACATCGACCTGTATTAGTTCTCAAGGATTTGTTGATACCCGTGCTTTTTGTTCTGAACGGTATTCTACATTACTTTGCCATATATGCTCGTTTTCTTAATTTTAGCTTATATAAACAATGAATATAAATTGCATGACAATATCAAAACATGGAAGATATCTCGAATAATACCAATGAGCTATGCGATCACCTTTGTAAACATAAAATTTCTGCTGAATTGAATGTATGCTTGTTTCAGTCGATTTTCCTTATAATGCCTGAATGCGTAACCACATGTCAGATTAAGTGCGTTATTATTTTCTCAGTCACCGATGTTATTAAAATCTTTTGAGCTTTTGCTTGGAAATACGCTAAAACTTTTGAACAAATTTATTTCGAATATTAAAAAAACAATATTATATTGTTCTTAGATTTGAACATTATTATTTGTGATTTTTATTATCTTCTAAGTAGATTTCTTTATTGTTATCTTGTGACACGTTTTCATTATATACATCCAAACATACATTGAAACCAACTTAAATAAATTCCTGCTATTTTCCTGCTAAAGAAAACTATAACTTTCAACTGATGGCGAATTTCATGAAGTGAACACAGATAATAAGTTCGGTTTTCTATTCTAACAAAAAAAAAAAAAAAAAAAAAAAATTGTCCGAAGTAAAACTATCGTTTTGTTATTTAGAAAATTATATCACGTTCAAGTTTTCAATTTTCAGCCAACTCATTCTTTTTACTTTCTTTTACTCTAGTAAAATAAAGTATAGTAATCATGAAAATTTTGGACCTTGATATTTTTAGTGATTTATCTGTTTTGAGGTCCCCTGAGTCCGAAAAAGTGGGTTTCGAAATGGTGTCTGTCTGTCAGTCTGTCAGTCTGTCAGTCTGTCCGTCTGTCAGTCTGTCAGTCTGTCTGTGTCCTCTCTACAGCCCAGATGGTTTAACCAATCGAACTGAAACTTCAGATTTTAGCTTTTTTGATAAATTGGGAGGTCCCAGTGAATTTTACTCCAAATCGGCTAACCGGAAGTGGCCACTCCCTTGGTCCAGAAAATTTATTTTGCAAATAACTTAAAAAGTATAAGGTTTACAAAAAACTACCAAAAACAAAATGTTTCCAAAAATTAAAAACAAATAAAATTAAAAAAAAAAAAATTAAAAAAAAATTAAAAAATTAAAAAAAAAAATTTAAAAAATTATAAAAAAAAATTAAAATTTCTCAAAATTCTCTGTTCGTAAAAGAAAGTCGTGTGTTGGCCACACCTCCATTTTTTTTTTATATTTTCGAAAAAAAAAAAATCCATTAAATTTTATTATTAAATCCAATGCAATCGATAATTTTTATTTTATTTTTTTTTTTTTTAATTCCGAAATTTTTGCTAAACGATTTGATCCAAGCCAAGAAACATAAACACACACACACACATAAAAGAACAAACCCAACAAAAAAAAAAAAGATTTCGTTCCTACCAAGATTTTAGTCTATACAAACGCCCTCACGTATATACATACGTATAATATGTAATATCCTCCAGATTTTTCCACTCATGCCACTCACAACAAAAAATTGTTGGAACACACATTTCATTTTATCTCCTTTATTATTATTATTATTATTCTTGTTGTTGCTATATTTAGTTCTTTGTTCCAATATAACCTTCAAGCATTATATAACTCCGAAATAAAATAAAAATGAAATTCTAAAGAACCGACTCACAACATAAAAATTTCTAGAAATTAATTACAAACCTACAACACAAAAAAAAAAATTGAAAAAGAAAAAATCCCCATTTTTCAGATATGTAACATATATACGAATTCTACTCCCTCAAACCCACCCAAGTTACTGATAACCTCTTTTTGATTTTTTTCTTTCCTCTCCACTTTCTTATATTGTGTTCATTCATCAACAAACAATCACATACACCGAAAATGAAAAAAAAAAAAAAAAAAAAAAACTGAAATTGATGGACAAGCCTAGCCCAGACTATAAAGAAATACATTCCAAAATGAAAAAAATTATTACATTCTCGTATGTACATTGGTACATATATATACAAGTATACAAAGGCGAAAGCTACCCTAAGCATTGGCTCATTTCGAAAAAAAAAAAAAATCGTTTTCTATTTTACGTTATCATCATCCAGAAAAACTTTTACCAAAAAATAAAATTATCAAAAAAAAAAAAAAAAGACGACAGTGATGATGACGGGAGTGTAAGTAGTAAGTAAAGCAAAAAAAAAAGGATACAGGAAAGCAACTGGGATGAGGTTTTATTTTTCCGTACGTCCATGATACACAAACACACATACACACCCAGAGAAAAACAAAAAAATGGTTCGAGTCGAGGGTGGCAGAAAAATATATTTATTTATTTTATTTTATTTTTTTTTTTCATTTTCGTTTTTATATAAAAATAAAATAAAAATATTTTCTTTTATAAAAATGAAAAGAAGAAAATTCACCAAAAAAAAAAAAAATTATTTTCTTTTTTACTACTTTTCGTATATTATATGACGAATGTCCGTTTATTATTTTTCTGCTGCTGGATTTTATTTTTTTCGGCCATATACGATTCATATCTGTTTGTGTGTTTATTACGTACGAAATATTGTATCCGAAGAAGAAAAAAAAATGAGAAATGGAATTGTTGGCATACTATAAATTTGTATCTAGGATTTTGGATGCTGATTAATTTTGTTGTTGTTGTTCTTTACAAGACAAAAATGTTTGTAATTCTTTACATGATTTTATGATATTGTGTATCAGTATTAAGCCTCCCCCGTATATATATTGGAGTACTTTCATATTTTTTTTTATTTAATATTTCGTTTATAGGAGCATTTATGCCAGTTAAAATAATCCTTCTTTATGCAAATTACTGTAAGAATATAAAAGAAGAGTAGTAGAGCTTAAAAGCTTTGTTACAAACAAATGTTTGTTTGTTGCAACATTAATTTTTGATAAATCCATGGAATAGATATCAGGAACTTTAGAAATTCTTCCAAGGATTATGCGTTTGAGTGACCTATTTGAATAATTCGAGAATTATGAATTATTTATTAAAATCCATTCCGAAATAAAATTTTTCGATTTTAGAGACACATAGGTAACTAAATTACTTTGATGACAATTTGGGGAAGTAATACACAGATAACTTATTGACGAACATTATGGTGGTTTTCTTCAAACGAAATGATAAAAGCGACAATTATCTTATGGATAAAATTAAAACTAACCTTGTCACCCATTTTTCTGTGGCAATTCAACATAATCACTTTAATCGAGATAAGGGTTTATGTTGAATTGTATTTGAAACGACATTTATTTTTATTTTTTATATTCTTTCATTCAAATCGGACAACTTTTAAGCAAATTATGACAATAAAACAAAACCACTTATGTTTCCAATCACTATTTCTGATTTTTGCAAAAACCATTTATCTTATAATATTTCATTGTATTTCTATAGTGTTGCATAAAATATGTGATATTTACCAAAATAATTCCTCGCCAAATCAAGTCACAGTAACACTCTGAACTTAATGCTATGGAGGATCATGGGGTTAATAATATTAGTTATGAATTTTAATAAATTTAACTATAGCTTATAATCAATACGATGACAGCAATCTGGATCCATACTACAACCCATCTTCTTCATCTGATACTGATATGGAAATAGAAGAGGTAGCATATCAAATAGAAATGAATTTGGCTTCAGTCACGGAATTAGAGGAAAATAGGCAAGGACCTTCAACAAAAACCCAATAGTGGACAAAGTTATCAATCTGGAGAAAAAGATACCTCAGCGAGAGAATGCCGACCGCTTGAAGTTTGCCGTAGGAACTGTAGATCAAGGATTTCATTTCCCGAACCGAACGAACTATTTAAAAAGTACTGGTCTTTAGGAAAATATAATTAACGAATAATGTACGATTCAGGGATGATTAATATCCATCCAACAAAAATAAAAACCATCCAAAAGAGGAGTTTTACAAAACAAAGAAACAGAAATTATACTTACACTTATAGTTTCAATTTCCATGATCGGGCAGTGGATGTATGTCAAAAATGTTTCAGATATACATTAGGAGAGACAGATAATTTTATAAAGTCGGTGGCAAAAGAAAAATTGAATTTGTCAATTGCTAGTTTTTCTGATGACTGTGAGAAAGGTATTCCTCCAAAAAAATTAAACATTGATAAAATTAATGAAAATAAAAAGTATATAATGTTTTTACTTTTTATTAATTTTTTTGTTGAATGTTAATTAATTCATGTAATTTCTAATATGCTACCGGTGGTTAGACCATTTTAATTGTGTTTCGATTAACACGAGAAGTATATTAGTATTTACGAACAGTAATTCAACGAAACCGACTAATAGACATAATTCTATTTATTTAATCTCTGTTCGAAACTGGATTGAATTCTCTTACAATCTTCGAAACATATTAAAAATCATATAATGTCCTTCCCGGCCTACGAAAGCCACTATTCAAGGCGACACACCGCTCAGTTGTACTTCCATTCGGATTTAAATATCGCAACCATGTACAAATTGTATTGTCAAAGTTATCAGCATCCGGTATCATTATCGAAATACTCTGCAATTTTTAAGGGTTTGTATGGTTTTACTGGATATGTTTACTATTACCTTAATCTACATAATTTTCCTAATAATAATAATAATTAATTTTCTACCAATTACTTTCAGAAATGAACATAAAATTCAAAAAGCTTTTGCAGCTACTCTTAGCTAGAAGAAAAGTTATTAGCCAAATCTTCAAACACAATAAAAACATTTACCTTTGATTTGCAACAATGTTTAGCTACTCCGTACTTAAAAATGTCGGTGTCTTTTTTAAACGTCCACTGTGAACTTATAACTTAACGGTTCACGACTGTCTTACTGGTAGCCGATATGTTATATTTGGTATGAAGACATTGGAGCCAGAGGAGGCAATGAAATTGCTTCCTGTGGTTTTGACCATTTAAAACAATTACCACAAGATGTGAAAATTGTAATTTCTTATAGTGATTCGTGTAGCGGTTAAAATAAGAATTCATTTGTTGCCAGTATGTTCTCGATTGCTGCATCAAATTTAAATTTAAACACAATCGATCATAAATTCCTTGTTATTACATTATATACACACATGGAGTGTGACGATGATCATGCAATAATTGAAAAAATGAAAAAAATACATTGGCCACATACATCATTCGCGGGATTGGTTCCAATTTGTCCGAACCTGTGGAACACGACGAAATGTTGTTGTAAGGGAGGTCAATCAAAACAATTTCCAAAACCAAATTTATATGGGGAACAAAAATAAAGACACAGAAAGTTTCTATTGGTCCAATGTTAGATGGCTAAGATTTACAAGAGAGTTTGATAAATGTAGTTTGGGTACAGAAGAACCATTTAAAATAGAAAATATTACTAAACGGGGTGAGGGGTGGGGGCGGGCTAAATCGTGTGGTTAGAGATCTTATTTCTCTTCTTCCATTGATATATCAGGAATTTCACAATTTTTACCAAACCCTGCACTCTAATGACCAAATTAAAAACAGTGATGACGAAGCTTAACTGTCCATATGTGGCTAAGGAATATGAATTTAAAGTTGTCATGTTTAGGTTTAATTTTTATCTTATAACTTGAAATGAACTGGTTTAAGTTTAAATAAAAGATTTATGAAAAAGCACTAAACTCGTTTATATTAATTGAATCACTTATCTAAGATAAGTTTTCTGAAAAACGAAAGATCGTTTTACAACACCACTTATCTCACACATTTATGAGTTTCCGGAAATCTAGTGGTTGCTTGTTGTATTTTGAAGGGCCCTTTAAAGCGTTACAACAATTGCTATACCATAAGCCAAATTGACTGCTCAATTCCATTACCACCAAAAGGTGGTTTTAAAATGATTTTTAGAAATTTTCGTGTGTAATCAATTTTGGGATTCTAAAATGATTTTTAGACGAAGTTCTGTAATTTGTAACCATTTAGGATGGAATGGACTTTCTCTTAACCTAATAAAATAAAATTCCAAATGTATGACTCTAAAATGGTTTTTAGATGAAGTTCTGGACTGTGGAGTTAAGACAGTATTTTGCTGTTTCTTAACCATTGGACATTTATCAAGGAAGTGACGTTCCGAAATTTGGCCTGTTAAGATGGAACTTGGCTATTTCTTTATCGATTTTGATGAAAGAAAAGCCCATATGCAATGAAAATGGGATAATAAAATGATTATGGGGGGTTGTAGAAATATTTGTGGTTAATTCCAATTTTCGTGATGCGTACATTTAAAATGCTTTAAGTTGGTGCTTTAAATTTATTACGATCAATTTCCTCCGAATAATTCTTATTAATGATGAGAAATTTGGAAGGCGCTTCAAGTATCTCGTCATTTTTTATTAAAATATGTACGTTCACAACTGCTACATTTTATTCTCGTAGTCATTTTAAATGCATCATATCCAACATAGAGAATTCTTGGAGGTACAGGTAAATCTAAAAAGTTTTCAAATAAATCCGAGCTGTCAGGTTCTTCAGCACGTAGCGAATAAGGGTTTATTTGTTCAACGGTCTGTACATTATTTACCACTACCTATAGTAAGAGAACATTTGTATTTATTGGAATCGTATTTGAATTTTGAATTTAAACAATCAGATAATCGGTCCATTTTTCAATAAACTTGAAAGTATACGTAGCTATTTCAGTATTAACGTCGGAAATTGTTTTAACTGAATTGCTGTTTTAATCCCTGCTACGAAGCTCCTGCTAAAAATTTGTGTCGCCAGGCTGACTCTCATCAATTGTGATTTTGTAGGGTTATTATGCTTACACTTCATTTTTGTGCAGCACTTTGTTACAGAATGTTGTTCTAACTTGGATATCTCTTCAATAATATCCTAACTAACTATACTGTCGGGGAATTTTAGATTGGTTTTCATAAGCGTATTACGGACACATTTAATTATATGCGGTGCATCAAATATTCCTATACAACTGCTGTTTCGTTAAAATAAAACAAGGGCCTTTCAATTATGATGTCCAAAGTCCACATCTTACAACATTTTCTGTTGTTTGAAGCCTGATCGCAAACAATACCTCTAACATGAATTCCAAGTTTTCGCATTTTTTTAAATTTTCTTGCAAAAGCAATATCAGTATCTGATACAATATAACTCAAGACAAATTACCAATTAGAGGAGATACCTCTAATCATAAAGCAGAACCATAATTTACCTATGATGCTTTTCCTTTCATCGACAAAATTCACGAAACCATCAATTTGGTATAAGTAGGTGTTGTAGGTAAGCTCTCGTCTAATTCTAATTTCATCAAAAAGAAGGACTGCTTCTTTTGAGTTTTTATCCATACCACTTATTTTTTCTCTTATTTTATCAAGAAGACAGGAGTTGAACCCTGGGCTCAAATATTTTATGGGTTACCATCTCACCAAAAAAGATATTGATGGTAATTAAATTTTAAATTTTCCCTCAAATATTTGTTCGTGCTCGATGATCGATAGAATATATTTTGGGAAATGTGTTTATCTTATCTTCTATATCTTCTATAGTTAGAAAATCCGATCGTTCTAGATTTGCAAGAATTTCACTTGAATTGGAATTATGTAAAGGTGAACAATTTTCACGATCACTGGCCTCTGTAAGGTCATTCCTGTCAACTGATAACAATCGTAGATTTTCGTCTTCTTCAAAAATATCAGAAGTGTTATCTACGGAGAGAATCGTTACCATAGATGAATTATCATCATCTTTATCAACTAAATTTGAATGAGGTAAACTTTTAATAGGAGTAGCCATCAACTGTAAACTATTCTGCTTCAAAATATTTTCCACAAGGGAGATTAATACAGAAAATATTATTGTGAAAATGGCGACAGATTAAATCTTGAAGAAATTTTGTCAATAATGACCGTGAAATTTTATAATTTATAAGATATTATGGAAAAAAATCAAATAAAACTGAAAGAATCATTAAAATTATGACTATAATGAAATTAAAAACATTTGTGTCGGAATAAACAAAGTTAAAGACGAATTGTCATTATTTGAGGATCGAATTGAATAAACTGGTTAGTGATTACAGGCGTACCTCTTATGAAAAACCGACGAGCTTGTATTCGAGACACGACCTATTAACGTAGGACTACGTAAAAATAATACAGCTCTCCAAAAACTAGTAAGAGGTTGGATGCCAATTTAAAAAATCCCTTATAGACTTAGAAAGTTTGTTTAGTTATTTCTCTTGTAGATTCGATGAAATGTATGTATATATCTGGTGTATTAATTAATTTCGATATGCTCCAAAATTCCAGCTTTTCTCGGAATTATTTAATTCTTTTAAATAGTCTTAATTTATCCGTATACACAACACTGTGGCACCAACGGTTTCTTGTCCAATCGCTAGCGGTGCCTCTTATTCCCTTATTTATCATATCATCTCTTTTACTAATAACTCTAATTGGTTTTTCAATTAGTTGTCTCTCGGTATGGGATCCCATCTTGATCTTTTAATTTTTTCTGTGAACTGTTACACCATCTAAACGTAATAGTTTTAGCTTTAAAGATTTTTCTAGTATATGTATATAATTTCCGCCTTTACTTAGTTTGTAACTCGGCTCCTTGGGAGGATATTTTTTGCCTTAGTTCTGCAACTAGCCAAATAGAATTTTTCAGCTCGTATATTATTAGGTTGGTGTTTGATAGTTGCGTTCTGCTTAAAAAGGTTACTTGCAAAGAAAAATCTCCGCCTTGGTTGTTTCAGGAAATTTCGAATGCCATAAATATTAGAGTTAGTAAATAACGTTTATGGAAAAGGTATCCTAATAGTCAGTCTCATTTAGATTAAAAGCAGGCTCGTAACAGAGTGGTAGGGTTAATTCGAATTGCTAAACGTAATTTTTTGAAGGAAAAGTTAGACTCCTCTCTTCCTCCATAGTTTTCTGGCGTAATGTTCGTAATTTAGACCTAGGCAGATGCAACAGTAGTTCTAGTGGGGTTTTCAAACCAAATCACATTAATAGTTATTGTTGCTCTAGATTGAACTCGGGCAGTAGCACCGTCGATTTGTTCTTTAACTCGTCCTTAAATTCGTTTTCGTGATTTACAATCTGTTATTTGGAAGGTTAAATCGGCATCTTCTGGTCTGGATAACGTCAATTTAAAATTCGTTAAGCTAGTTTTCCCTTTCATCTCAAAATACTTGTTACATATCTTCAATTTTATTCTCACGTCCTCTTCCTATCCAGATTAGTGGGAGCTAAGTAAAATAATCCCCATCCCAATGATCAGTAATCCTTTACAGCTACCCCATTTTCAGCCAATTACATGGCAATAGTTTAATTAGTTTCTTCCAATCTGGGTTTAGAAAATTTCATAGCACTTCTACTGCGTTATTAAATGTTTGTGTTGATATTAGGCGTAATATGAATAATAGGAAATTGACTTTTTTAACTTTGTTAGATTTTTCTAAGGCTTTTGATTCTATTAATCACATAATTCTTTTTAATAAACTCTTATCTCAGTTTAGATTTTCGGTTTCTGCTGCCAAATTCGACAATTCTTTATCTGATTTCCTTCCTGTAATTTCCGCCGTTCCTCAGGGTTCAGTGCTTGGTCCTCTATTATTTTCTATGTAAATTAATGACATAGAATCCTCTATTCAATATTGTTTATTTCACGTTTTCGCTGATGACGTCAAAATTGATCGAAATAATCGTTTAGATCAAGATTCTATTGTTAGGAATATTTCTCTGATAAATGAAGATTTAAGTAATATGGTTGGTTGGTTGGCCTCTAATAGGCTCGTTTTAAAAGCGAATAAATTTCAGTCGATTATAATTTATAAGAAACCGTTAGATACCTCGTCCTTTCCTGGTATTTTTCTGCAGGGTTCGCTAATTAAATATACAAATACTGTTAGGGATTTAGGTTTAGTTATTAATAAAACTTATACTTGGGGTACCATTTAGTTAGTATTAGTAAGAGGCTTTGGCATGCTTAATTGTTTGTACAAACTAGTAGGGTTTTCTGATAGACAGTTTAGGAAAAAAAATTTTTTGTCACATCTTCTTCCTCATTTCGGTAACACTCACGACTCAATGTAAAATTGATTTTTAGTTTAAGATTATGGCAATGGGTTTAAATTTCAACTCCCTAAAATGTTTAACATTTTGGACGCTCTGTGAGCTAACAGATGTTAAACTTAAACTTTACTATATACTGTTCACCAAAGAAAATGCATAATAGAGGTGTTATATTTCCTTGTTCCTGATAGACAAAAAGCAGATATATATATTGAATATTTTTTAATATAATGTGCACTTTTAATGTCTATATTGGGTCTCTAAGTTATTTGGGGGGAGCCAATTAAATAAAGTAATTAGAAATAAAATTTAGGTCTATTTATTTGTCATTTGATTTGAATTATGATGACGCATTTTAATTTGTTGCGAATAAACTTTTAGTTTATAATGTTCAAACTCGCACCTGCAAAGAAATCAGCCGAATAAATCCGCTTTCATCCACGGATAGCATATTATTGCGGATATCAGGATCTAATGCAGGAGGCAGGTGCTTTAGCGTAAAATGAATTCATAATAAAAACATGATTTTATTCATATGCGTGTTGGTTCTTGGTTTTATTCCAGCCGCGTTATATCGTGAATTGTCTTTAATCGTAAACGGAAGTTAAAACTATCGCGGACACGCATTGATTTTGAATTATTATAAAATATGCAAAAATTTTGTTTGCTTCAATTGTTTGATTTCAGCTGCACAACATCATTAAAAAAACCTTAATTACAATTTATTTATGTAAAGAGAAATGGATTCGATGTTGCCTAACCTGCCCTAATCCTTCTGAAATTAGCCTCGAGCAAGGCCCGAGTAATAGGTCTACACCCACCTTAACATAACAACGACAATCCATCGAATCAAAAACATGACATGAATTCATTACACTTACCTGATCTAAAATCCAAATCAATATTGCATTCATATTCATCTACATATAGTATATTACTTTTATTTCCAGTTGTGTATAATTGGTTATACCAATTATTTAGTTACAATAATTTGTTTGTTTACCTATTTTAATTTAACCAAAATATTGGAATAAAAATTGAAACCTACACGTATACATGAGTCATCTAACATTGGACATTGTTAGCAACGTTATTCACCACCGATTAATGGTTTGAGATCCAACTGATAGTTAGACACCTTGCGATGTTAGTTCCAAATGTGACATATGCATTTATTTTATAGCAACAGCGGATTCACCAATCAGCCGTCAACAGCATGCATTTGGATTATGGATCCAATTAAAATTAAATTATTTTGATGTACTGCAGAATTTTAATCGCAAAGAAGAAAATTCATGAAGATTTGATCATTCTATTGCTAATCTTCATTGAAGACAAACATCATCGTAAAATTATAATATAAAAATTGTTGTATATTTTTTGATTGTATTTTTGTTAATAAACCGTTTTAAATAAAAATAAAATACAACAAAATCAATAAACAAAATATTGTAAAATCAGTGGCTGCGTTATTTGTTTCACCCCAATTGTGTGCTGATATTTGAATTGTGTGTGGTTCATACATCAATAGAATATATTAGATTGTTCCACAAGTAAAGAAAAGTGATAGTTTTCCAGCGAGTGTAATTGTTTAATTCATGAGCGAGCGCTAGCGAGCGAACATGGTAAATCACTTTTCTTACGCGAAGGACATTCTATTTTTTCGTGTATTTGACGACAAACCCGCCAGTTTTTAAAATGAAAAAGGTAGATGCAGTTTGGATGAAAGTATATATACACAGCGTACACGAAAAAAGTTCATTTATATAATACAGAAACACAAAACTGTATTTGACAAAACATAGTACACGGCGTTATACCGTGTGCGAATCGGTTAAAAAGTTAAATATTTTAACTGTGGTAGAAATAAAAAATTCACCTCATTTTTTGCTGTGCGAATTGCAACCAGTTAAAAAGTTAAAATTATGACGTTTACATGTTTTCTAAGCTCGTTCATTTGACACGGTTGTGAATAATATTCGATTTAATTTTTAAATTAATAAAAGCTAAAATGAATTCCGATTTAATAATATACTATTTGGCTATTATTATTCGATTGTGTGTTTTGTATCAAAAACACCTCGAGTTAATTGCAAAACACTATAGACAAAATAAAATTGTAAAGGTAATGAATGATCATCATAATTAATATTATGTCAATAGAGTAATAAATATTAAATAATACATTTTTATTTTAGCGTCCAAAATATTTACAAATTTCCGTAGTATCAGCAACGATTGAGGCTATCCTAAATGGAAATGAAGTAGAGACAAAAAGATCATTGAGAATCAACCAAAAAATCTTTAAAATTATTTTGGCAATCATGACACAGAAACATCACGGTTGGTCTGTAGATTACGAACTCATTGTATTTCTATACTGGATGGAGTCAGGTTGTAGCTACAGGGTCGTGGGAAATTTTTCTGGGCTAAGCCGGTATACAATTAGAGCTATTATTTATAAAATATTGGATTTCTTTTGTGTTAAAATGAGACATGTTGTTCATTTGCCAAGTGACGATGAATTTGAATACTTAAAATAAATATTTGAGAGCCCAAATTATTGTATTAAATTCAAACGATCACAAATGTCACAACAAGATAAAAATTTTAACTGGTCTGTGACCAGTTAAAATTTTTGTGGTGAATATAATGTCAAAAATTTAACTTTTTAACTTTTTATGCGATATTTTTTTCGTTTCGCACACAGACTTAGTTAGTGTTGGAATAATAATCTATAATGTAATTTATTTTATATAATTTCACGATAATTTTATGTATACAAATTATACGATTTAATTTGCTAATTGTCACTAAGTTCATTCAAGTTAAATTATTCTGTTTGTAGTGTAACTTAGCCTTTATATTTTTTTATATATACTTTATAACCTGTCAATGTATCTTAATCGCATTTTCAAGTCTCTTTGAATAAAAACGTGTGTTTAAATTGTGCCTGAATTGCAATACTGCGTGCTTCCTTACAAGTTTCTACAAAATTTCTAATAGGTTATGGGCCCAGATGTAATAGTGAAAATAGTACCATACGTATTTTAATCGATTATAAGTGGATTATAATGGCTGTTTCATTTGGCAATGCGAAATTTTCTTTCACGCCATTAACAGATAAAAATTATTTTAATTGGGCTTTGCGCGCCGAAACAATATTAAAAGTTCAAGGATTATGGGAATATGTGAAAGATGTGAAACCTGTTAATGAAGATAAAAAGTGGGATGAAAAGAATGGCGAAGCTTTAAACACAATAAATCCAATGGTGGACGAATCGCAGTATGTGTATTTACGGGGAAAGACCGTAGCAAAAACCGTATGGGATGCATTGAAAGAAATGCATGAACGGAATACTCCAGGTAGTCGAGTTCGTTTACTTCGTCAAATTATGGTGCAAAAAGTTGATGAAAATGGCGATATTGAGGCTCATATTAAAAATATGAATGAATTATTTCAACAATTTCTGGCGTTGGGTGATGGCAAACTAACCTCAAATATTTTTATGAATGCAACATTACTTGGTTCGTTACCTAGCAGCTACGATACATTAATCGTCGCAATGGCAAGTAAAAATGAGGAAGAATTGTCAGCCAGTTGTGTACAATCAACGATTATTGAAGAATATCGAAGGCGAAATGAGCGTGATAGTGGAACGAGGAAAGAAGGTTCGGCGTTAAAAGTTTCAACGCATAATTATGTTCAACGTTCACAATTTTCAAACACAAATAGAGGGAGTGAAAAATTGAAAAGTTATTATTGTGGTGGTGTTGGACATTTTAAACGAAATTGTAGAAAATTTCATCAGTCACAAAAGAATAATAAATCAAGTAAAAATGGACAAAACGCAAATGTGGTTGAAAACAAAGATGAATGCAATGACTATTTGTTTTTGGTTGGTAAAAGTGATGGGTGGATTCTAGATTCCGGTGCTACTTGTCATATTTGCTGTAATCGCGAAAGTTTTATTAATTTTGATAATTCACACAAAGAAAAAAGTTTCTGTTGCAAATGGAGATGTTGTGCAAACAATTGGTAAAGGAAAGATTCCTGTCAATTTTATAAATAATAATGGCAAAGCAACGAAGGTCATGATTGAAAATGTTTTGTATGTACCATCAATTGAAAGTAATTTGATCTCTGTAAAACAGCTAACACAAGGAGGTTTTAACGTTGATTTCTCTGGAAGTAGCTGTGAAATATGGTCACCAAATGGAAAACATCAGATTGCGGTTGGCGATATTAAGAACAATTTGTATACTATATTATGAGAACGCAGAACAATATGGTAAATTTTATTGAGAATAAGGAAAAATTATGTGTACATCAATGGCACCGTGTATTGGGACATCGAGATATTGAGATGGTAAAGCGGATTCCAACAAGGGGGCTTGTTGAAGGTATGTCAATTTTACAGTGTGATCTAGAATGTAGTCATGATTGTCAAGTGTGTGTTGAGGGTAAATTGGCACGTTTACCATTTCCGAAGGAGTCATATTCGAGATCAACGAACATTCTTGATCTTATCCACACTGACATATGTGGGCCTATGCAAACGTCTACGCCTGCGGGTAAGCGATATGTACTTACGTTCGTCGATGATTTTCCTAGATACACAACCATTGATCTGTTGTCAGAAAAATCAGAAGTATTTGACAAAATCAAAGAGTTTCAATTGGTCCAAAATCGGTTTGGTAAAAAGATAAAAGCGATTAGGAGTGACAGAGGTGGCGAATACGTGAGTAAAGATATCATTGATTATTTAAATAAAGAAGGTATTGTAATTCAACGTACTGCTCCATATTCACCTCAACTAGAGATATACACCCATACCTCGTTATACGGCCTAGATCGATTCCTAAAAATTTGGCCGTGAATCGAAATGCCGTAAAGCGATTTTTTTTTCTTATAGATACAAATTTCATGCAGTTTTGACAAAGGAAAAATATAATAAAATTGATTTGTTTAAATTTCAATTTATTTACCAAATTATATAGCGATTTCAAACATTAGCAAATTTAAATTCAATATGTACATAAAATAAAATACATATGTACATAAACTTAAAAACAAGATGTATATGTATGTGCATAGCATAGCATATCTCAAATTCATTCAGAATCACTATCGTTATTGCTAGTTTCTAACAATATTGCGCTTGGACTTGACTGCTTTGGTTTAAAGAAAAGATCAATCGATTGTTGTTTTTGTTTTGCTTTGTTCCTGGCTTTTGTTTGTATTTCTTTATAGCACGTTATTGCTGCGTTAATACCTCGCACTACTTTAGCGATGCGTTCTTTATTAGGATCAGCTTTAGCAATAATGCTAATCCCTTGCTCAAAATGACCAAGAGCTTTTGATAAGTCATGCAATGACAATTTTTGATGCTCGGTTGGTTTAGTGGCTTCATTATCTGGTAATTGCTGTTGATCAAAGTTAATTAGATCCTCGTTCGAAAGAGGTTCCTTATCCGCATTTAATAAATTGACCACATCGCAATCGGTGACATCTTCAAAACCTAGTTCATTTGCTAAATTAACAATATTTTGTTGAACTGTAGAAAGTGAATCAGTCTCTGATACCTCATCAGTCATTACGCATTCCGGCCATATTGCTTTCCACACCCTATTTAGAGCAGTTGAATTAATCTCTTCCCAGGATTTGTCGATGTTTTCTACGGCATTTTTAATATTATATTTTCTCCAAAGTTCTTTTAACGAACCACCATTACCTTGGTTAATTAATCCTTTAAAGGTTCGTCTGAGGTAATATGCCTTAAAAATGGCTATGATGTTCTGATCCATAGGCTGGATTATCGTAGTTGTGTTTTTTGGTAGATATTCTACTTGAACATTTTCCGTTATTTCTGTCAAATTTATTGGGTGTCCTGGAGCATTATCTAACAATAATAAAACTGTATTGCCCAAATTTTTCATTTTCAAATATTTTTCGACTGCAGCGCAAAAATGTTTTTTAAACCATTCGGTAAATATAATTTTGGTCATCCATGCGTTTTTATTTGACTTCCAAATAACCGGCAATTGATTCTTGTCGATGCCCTTAAATGGTCTTGGGTTTTCAGAAATATAAATTAATAATGGTTTAAGCCTGATATCTCCAGCGGCATTTGCACCAAGAAGCAATGTTAAACGTTCCTTGAAGACTTTGTATCCGGAAGCCGATCTTTCATTTTTTGAAATATACGTACGATCCGGCATTCGCTTCCAATATAGGCCGGTTTCATCTACATTAAAAATTTGTTCTGGAACATATCCGCCAGCTTCTATTATATTTTTAATGTTTTCGGATATTCGTGAAAACATAAGTGAAAACATAAATAAAAAATTTATTTTCTATTAGCGCCCAATTATGAAACGTAATACATGAAAGAAAAAGAGAAGGAATATCAAAGAGTGCCTAGTTGGGCGCTAATAGAAAATACATTTTTATTTATGTTTTCACTTGGGTTTATATATCTCTACCTCAACAAAATGGGATAGCGGAAAGGAAAAATCGCACATTGATCGAAATGACTAGGTGTATTTTGTTTGATGCAAATATGGAAAAACTATTCTGGGGTGAAGCAGTCATGACAGCGAATTTTTTACAAAACCGGCTTCCGTGGAAAAATGTAGACAAAACTCCATATGAATATTGGTTTAAAAGAAAACCTATTTATATGAACTTAAGACGTTTTGGATCCAAATGTTTCGTTAAAGTTCCTGACGAACAACGAAGGAAGCTCGACGTAAAGGCAAAAGCTTAGGTTTTGATGTTGAATCAAAAGCAAATCGTTTATATGTGCCATCGACAAAGAAAGTTGTGATTTCAAGAGATGTTAAGTTTTTGAATGATGTTAATGTTTCCTCTTGTAAATTGAATAATAGTAATGATAAAAAGAAGTCCGGTGTTGACCAGAATGATGTTGAAGAACGTATCGATGCAGATTTAGAAATTTCGGAAAAATTTATTGACAATCACAATTTGGGTGCTGTAGATGAATTAAAGGAGCCGGGTGAAATAAATCGAAAAGACATAGCGAGTGAAATAGATGTTATTGATGATCCAGTTATTGACAACTCAAATACAGTAGTAAGACTTTCAAATCGACCAAATAAAGGTGTTCCCCCTAAATATTATATTGAGGAAGTAAATGTAGTCATAAATGGTGAACCATAATGATGCAATATTAAGTCATGAACGGGATAAATGGATTCAGGCTATGGAGGATGAGATAAGTTCCTTAGTCGACAATAATACCTGGTCTCTGACTGATTTACAATAGGTAAAAACAGTATTGGATGTGAATGGGTATATAAGCTGAAAACAGATAGTGATGGAAGTTTAAAAAGATACAAAGCAAGGTTGGTTGCTCAAGGTTTCAGTCATAAGTTTGGAACTGACTATGATCAGGTGTTCGCACCCGTCGCGCGCCATACTACTTTTCGTATGTTATTATCTATTGCTGCTAGTCGAAAAATGAAAGTCTACCAGTAAGATGCAAAAACCGCTTTCTTGAATGGAGAATTACAAGAAGAAATATATATGCGTCAGCCAACTGGTTTCGTGAAACAAGCTGAGGAGACTTTACACAATGTTCTTATCAAATGCAATTTAAAACAAAGTACTGCGGATAATTGTTTGTATACGTATCAAAATTCGTCATCAAAGGAAGCAGTATATGTATTGATTTACGTTGATGAGATTTTAATTATCAGCAGTTCGAAAGTTTTGTCAAAAACAGTTGAGGATAAATTAAGAAAACATTTTGAAATTGAAAATTTGGGCGAAATCAATAATTATCTTGGGATTAGAGTAATATTTGACGGTGATTATTTTTTTTTTGGATCAGGAAAAATATGTAAAGAATGTTGTCAGGAAATTCACATTGGATGAAGCAAAGGAATCCGATATTCTACTTAGTCCAACATATCATAAAGATCCATGTGATGAAATATTTGTTAACATTGACAAATATCGAGCTGCTATTGGATGTTTTCTCTATATTTGCACCAATACCAGACCTGATATCGCAGCCGCCGTGACAATTTTATCACAAAAATTGGTCAAACCAACGACAAAAGATTGGAATCAATTAAAGAAAGTGATTACTTACTTGAAAGGCACTTTAAGTTTGAAGCTAATGCTAGGTAGTTTATGTGGGGAATTTAATTTGGTTGGATATGCTGATGCAGATTGGGCTGAATGCCGTGAGAGTCGCAAATCGAATTCTGGTTATATTTTTCTGCTTGGTGGACCAATCAGTTGGTCATGTAAACGACAAAATTGTGTAACTTTATCAAGTACAGAAGCCGAATTTGTTTCTTTAGCAGAAGCTTGTAAAGTGTCTGTGTGGCTCCAACGATTGTTAAGTGATTTGAACTGGAACGGTGATGATTGCACAATAATATATGAAGATAATCAAAGTGTACTGAAGTGGATCGAGACTGAAAAATTGACTAATTGCTCCAAGCATATCGATGTGAGGATTCATTTTGTTAAGGAATACATTGACAGAAAAGAAGTTGTTTGTCGTTTTTGCCCAACGGAAAATATGGTTGCTGATTTATTAACCAAGGGACTGGCAAAAGATCAATTTCAGAAATTAAGAAGTAAAATAATTTTAGATTAAGGAGGAGTGTTGGAATAATAATCAAAAATTGTAATTTATTTTATATAATTTCACGATAATTTTATGTATACAAATTATACGATTTAATTTGCTAATTGTCACTAAGTTCATTCAAGTTAAATTATTCTGTTTGTAGTGTAACTTAGCCTTTATATTTTTTTATATATACTTTATAACCTGTCAATGTATCTTAATCGCATTTTCAAGTCTCTTTGAATAAAAACGTATGTTTAAATTGTGCCTGAATTGCAATACTGCGGGCTTGCTTACAATTTTCTACAAAATTTCTAATACTTTTTGAGTTTAGGAATATGAATTATTGAAAGTAGCATTATAATTAGGGTTTATTTATTTACTTAAATCGAATTTAATAGTTTTATTAATTAAATTTAATTGTGACTTACTTATTATTATACGTAGTATATACATACATGTAGGCTAAAATCGCTTTTCTTAATTATAAATTAATATGACCCGCACATATCTGGTCTGATAAGTCCAAATACGAATCTGGCAATCGTACTGATAATTCAATATTATATGAATATAATGTGTTCGTGCCTGGATCAGATAGTGAATTAGAATTATTTGAAAGCGAAAATGAAATTGGAACTGGTGAAATCGACAACTCTAAGAATGGTATGTTGCATTTTCTATAGATTTTTATAATGCTATTTTAGTTAAGGTACTCAAACTAGGTAGTAGTTACTTCCCACATATTATTTGCATATAGTATTATTAGTAATATAATCGAATGATATGATTTGTTTTTTTTATTTTTTATTTATAGTTCATTCAAACTCAAAATCTACGATGAAAGAAACAAATCAAGATCACTCCAATAATAAAAATCAAAAGAAATTCTGGCTTGTCATACTTGTCCAAGAGTGGAAAACTTATAAAAAGCGAAAAACTATCCAACGAACTAGGACATTGTAACAAGCAATATCGGTCAAAAGTTAGTATGTAGTAATTTGGGAACTTACGACATTTGCATCAAAAAGAATTAAAACTGAGAAAAAGGTCGAGTCAAGTATGTAAATATTTTATTATAGACAATGATCAGAATAATATCGAGATTTGTAAACGTTGTTTCATGAATATTTTGCGATGAATCACCTCGATTTATATCGACTATTACAAAAAAGCACTCAGCTGGATTATATCTTACAGATTTTAGAGGAAAATTTGAATCAGCTAAAAAAATTAGTAGCGAGCAACAGACCGATATTGTACATCATATCAAATCATTCCCGGTGTATGAGTCACATTATGCCGGGGCCCATACGTCAAAGTTATATTTGGCTGTGGGTCTAAATTACAAAGAGAAATTTTTAAATCTCTAAATCTGAAATTTAAAAAACCCCAGTTGAACAGGTACTCAAAATCTAACCGATTTGACATGAAAATTAAAATGGAGCAGTCAGAGGATAGAAAAAATCTTTGATCTCACAAAGGAACACATACCATAAATATGCTGAAATACTATATTATATACCACAAAACACGTTGGTAAGGCCGATTCAGGAAAAGCTGTACTTTGCGTGGATTTGCAGCAGTGTTTACGAATTTGTACTTAAAATGTTCGACGGCATTTTATAAACGAAAATTATGGCCATTCAATCTTACAATTAGGAATTGCCGCGACAATACAATACATTGCTTCATTTGGGATGAAACTGAGGAATTCCACAAGTAGTTTAAAATCACATATCATAAACTTTAGTGATACATGTGCTGGGCAGAATCGTAATAGTATTGTTGCGACAATGCTTCAATATTTAATGACACTAGATCCAAAATTTAAAGTATTGGAGCATACATTTCTAAAGCCTAGCTATACGCATCTTGAATGTAATAGTGACCATGTGTCATAGAAAGAAAAAAAAGTCAAGTAATGCTCTCATATCTCATCACCATGACTGGGCCCAATTAATACGTACTGGTGGAAGAAAAAATAAATTTAATGTGTATCAAATGAACCTTGGGAATTTTTAGATTTTGCGAAATTACAAAAGGTGCATTTGAAAAAAAACATTAAAAAATCAAGAAAAAGAGGAAGTAATATGAAACGATATTCGATTATTGAGGTAAAATAATTTCCAAATATTTTGCATTATTACAAAAGGAAATTGTGACTTTATTTCATACAAAACTAGTTACAACAACGCAGATTTCAAAACGATGATTACTAAAAAGCCTGGCAATACTCGCTTTAACATTCAGCAGCTGAATTTAGTGTCTTTACCTATTTCCGAAGAAAAAAAAGCCGATTTAACTGAATTATTAGAATTCATTCCTCTTGTATTTCACTATCGTGAAATAAAAACAAAAACAAATATGAAGGAATTATGCTACATTATTTCAAGCGATTCGAATTCTGACGAAAATAACTATTATTTAAAATTAATTTTTATTTATATTTTATTTTTTTTTATTTAATATAATTTTATTTTTATATTATTTTATTAATGTATGTAATAATGAAAAATGTGATATTATTGAAGTCTCATAAATGAAATTTATATATGAGAATAATGTTTATCATTCCCTTAAGCCATCAACAAATTCTAAAATTTATGCAAAAATTTTGGTTTTTTAAAATTAGTTATCATAACTTAATAGTTTACAAAGTGCCTCTTGTTTGTTAATAAAACTAGCTATCTGAAGATATCGAGTTTATATGAATTTAAATTCAGATAAATCGAAACAGGATATCTGATATATTTACATTTTTCAGCATAACAAAACTGGTTTTACAGAATGTTTATATAAATTGATTTCTGTCATCTTGTTAATTTCATAATACAAACAAAATAAATAAATGTTTCAAATTATTTGAATTATAGTCATTTTTATTTTAAATGCAATTTCCAAAAAACCGTGCTTTGCAGTTAACTAGTTTCTTAAAAAAAAACCACAGAGTTATACTCCTTAATCACTTTGCTTTTTCCCCTGAAACTGATAAAATATTTTATCAAATTGTGTAAATTTTACCCATGGGACCGTTTTGCATCAATATTACTAATATATTATCAATTTTAGTGAGCTATTTTCTTCTGTATAACAAATAAATTTTGTACTCATCATACTCTGTATATGTCTGTATATGTTACCAAAGCTTATTTTTTTTGTCACTGAACTTATCTAAAAACACAACCAATTTTCTTGGCTTCTTAGCATCAAAGGAAAACATGCTAAAAAAAATTGGTTGTCCATTGTGCACCACCATCATCCTCATTACATATTCTTAATAATAATCATTATGCAAATACAATCAACATCATGAAATAAATTTAATCCATTTTCATTTTTGTGTATCACAACTTTTCTCAATGGCAAAACAAACAAACAAAAAAAAAAATATATTTAAAATGAAACGTAAAATACAAACGGTTAGAGAGTACTATGAAAACGGAAAATTTGTAACATATTTATCATACTCGTATCTAACTGTGTATATTTTCATTTTATTACCGTTTTAATTTTATCTTATGTGTATCATTCAATATTTATTTATTTGTTTCGTTCATTTATTGTATAGTAGATAGCTAGATACATAGATACAAATTTTTGTATTTTTCCTTTTCGGAAAAACCTACCAACAACAAAAATTTCATTTGTATACATATATTAAATTTTCTCACCATCACATCTCGTAAAAGCTCGTTCAACTCTCGTTCACATATTTATACATATCATATTATAAAAACGTAAACAGAAAGATTGAACACATGGATCGTAAAAAAAGGCAAAGGAAATCCTAACAACTCTTTCCAGTGCACATTTTTATTTTTATTTTTTATTTTTAAATAAAAATATAAAAAAAAGTAATAAATTTCTAGAAGAAAACAAAGTAAATAATAAAAATACAAATTTTCCAACCTGTTGATTTTTTTCTCTTAATTTTCCTTTTTCCTTTTTATTTTATTTAATAAATTTTCATTTCAGGTTTACGAACGTATTTTAAATTTATTTTTCTCTTTCTTTTATACCGCCCCGGTGTACACAAAACGTGTTCGTGTGGTGGGAAAATTCATTCTGAATAAAAATCTGATCAAATTTTATAAAGTTACAAATATTTATTTATTTATTATTTAATGCCCATTTAATTTTTTTTTATTTATGTGTTGTGAGTTCTGTTTGGAAAGAGATGAATACATAGATGTATGTATGTAAGTAGGTTGTAGGGTAGACGAAAGATTTTTATTTTTTTTTTTAAATATGAAAAAGGAAAAACAAATTTAAAAAGGACAAGAAGTGGAAAATTAAATTTTATTTAAATTTGTTTGAAAATTATAATTTTAATGATTATGTTTGGTTTTATTCATTTTTATGTAAATATCGAAATTTAATACTAATTTACAGTTGGGGGTCAGTAATTATATTGTATGTGATAGTTTTTCATAGACACATAAAAGGGTTGTGGATAATCAAATTTAGAATGAGGTAGGTCAGTTAGGTTGGAATTGAATCTATAAATAGATGTTGGTGTGTAGAAAATTGAGGATTTTCATGTGAGTGCATTATTGTTTATTTATTATCGACAATATTTTACCAAATCATTCTTAGTTGTTTTAACATCAATTAATAAACAAATTTTCGGAATTTAGACTACAAGCTTACGTTTAAGTAGGTGTTGTCGAATGTAATTGCCTAATACAATATAACCAGTCTAGTTTTAATAAGACTGTTACGTTTTAATATTGATACTCAGATCCACCAAGTTCCCCACCCGATCGGATTTTTTAATTCTTGCAAAGTGAAGTGAATTTTCTAAAACAGCAACAATTAAGTAATGATTTACTTATGTAACAGGAATCCCAAGTAGTACCACTGATATTGATGATTTTTTGAAGAAAACAAATTTAATGAAGTGTACAATCTCGATCTCACCAACATAGAATCAAACTATACAAAAAACATTGTTTTCATAAGAAATGGCCACCTGGTGCGAGGACCATTTTACAAACAACACTAAAGTTTAACGACGTGGCCACTAAAAACGTGTTAATGGAGAGTATTATGTAACCAAAAATATGATTGGAAAAGGACTTTGTAAGGTCGGTGCTATGATCAATCAATTAAGGGCTATATAAATCGACGAATAACCACGATAAGCGAGTTGGTATGCAATGATGAATAATAATCGAGTTAAAGTTTTTTTTTTAAATTAACTGAATTTAAAATTAACAAAAAGAAGTATAACCTAAAATAAAATATATCTTAAAATTTAAAAAAAAAGTTCAATCAGTGTTTTAATTCTTCACAAAATAAAATAATAAATGGACGCCTAACTGAACCAACCATAAACACAACAAATTTGGTCGTAGCCGATAGGATTCCATAAAAAAAATCAATAAAATGGTCGGTAAAAGTCAATAGGCAGCATTGTCATGAAAAAAATATTAAATATATATTTATGCAAATTTTGCTTTCACCGCAAAAACGTGTCGATTTCTAATCATTTTTGTTCTCACGTTGTACATATATCAACTAGATATTTACTCTAACCTCGTGTAACGTGCTATGTAACACCGTGTAATAATCAGGGCTTGTGTATTACAATTAGTGCATTATTTATTAAATTCAGTGAAATCATTTAACAAAGTGCTTTTTTTCTTACACTCCACTACTAAAATTTACTGAATTCGAATAAATCGAAATGACTGAGTTAGCTTAAAAAATTAGTAGATAAAATGAACAGTGAACTAGAAACTGGTCAGGCCATAAACCGTGAACAGTTTGACATACGTGCAGAAAAACTTAATGAAGCATGGAATGTATTCCATGACGTCGAAAATCAAATACTCCTTATCCGTATTCGTATTTTTGATATAAAAAATCCAGGCATCACACCTTTTCACAAATAATATATCCGGTGATAGAAATATAAGTGTTTTCGCAGATCGTTCATTATGGCATGCCAACGAAATACGTTTACAAAAATTACATGAAGTGCCCATCATTTTCAGATACATTAAGAACCGTCGCTTAGCAAAATACATAAATTTCAATATCTCCAAGGATTGCTGAGAGTTGGCAAATTGCTAATTATGAACAGGCATGGGAAAAATCGCAGAAGCGATACGACAAGAAAAGGCCGATCGGGAAAGACTTAATTGAACTATTCCTAGGACAACCAGCAATGAAGCAGTATTCACTTAAACAGATTCGATTAATATGCGATACTCCCGACGAAGTGCTAAAAGGCTTAGTTGCTTTAGGAACCGAATTAGAAGGCCGTAATTCTTGGTTGATGCACATTATCGTAAAGAAGCTAGATTTGGAAACCTAACAATTATGGGCACAGCACGTAAATGATAAATGATATCTGTGCTCTAAATATAAATAAATAGATAAAAATGTGATGCTCTGAAGTCCTGCTCATCGGCCAAGCAAAATAATTCTTTCCCCAAGAATGCAGGTTCAAAATCACACAGCGCTACCATGGATCGCGTTGGATGTTCAATGTGCAAAAAGGGTCATTTGCTCTATCAGTACTTTAGTTTCAAACGCTTAAAAATTACAGATCGAATGCGATTTTCAGATGACAATAAGCTGTGTATCAATTGTCTGCAGCCAGATCACGATGTCAAGACATGTAAAAATAATAAAAGAAGTTGACATTGTCAAAAAAGCATCATACACTTATTCATCTTAAAGGCACATTGGTAAACAACGAATCCAAAACATCTGATATTATTGTCAATGGACTTGGTACAAACCCATGCAACCTCCTCGATCATCCGTGGATAACGAATCTTTAATCAACAACAATATTGTCCACCATCTTAGCCAACATCTCCGATTCCATCGGTACATACTATTAGAAAATAGAACCCTACTCGATTCTGGGTCGCAGTCCACATTCATCAGTGAAAGATGCGTTTAAAGAATCGGAATTCTTCGAAAACATGCTCATTTTACTGTTAATGGACTTTGGTCTAAGAAAGCTGGACCAACAAGACCCTCTGTCGAACTCGAGCTAATTCAAGATATAATAAAGGTGTATGTGTTTTCGTAAATTCTTTTATTCTAGGTATCTAAGATATCACACACTGGACTAAGCTAAAGAATTTGCATTTGTCAGAACCATCATTCAATAAACCAGGTTAAGAAGACCTAATTTTGGGAAACGACGTATTTTCGAAATAATCCTGCCGGAACAGCTGAAAATTGACGAAGGCCCATTTGCTCATCAAACATCTCTCGGCTGGGTTGTTCGAGGTAAATACAACCAACCTCCAGAAAATTCATCTATATCAGGTTTCCACACTACCTAGTATCATCAACAACGATGTCGATCTTAACATACTACAACGGTTCTGGGAGTTGGATGAATTAAAATCGGATCACAAATACTCGGCCAAAGTAGATCATTCACCTTCTTTTCAAACATGCCACAGGAACAAGAGCATTTGTCAATTCAGTTAACATGGGGAATAAAACGACAACTCGCAAAGGGTAACGATTTGCTAAAAACAATTATCTACGAGAAAATTATGTCAAGTTCATGGAAGAATGTGATTCACTGAACCACACGGCTGCGATTGCTGATATAAGATCATTATCAGATCAAAATCATTTCTACGTGCCACATCAAGCCTTGTTAAAGGAATCTAGCTCCACGGCTAACATTTACGAAAGCATATCCGCTCTATTGACTGAAGGTGGATTTAAAATCAGAAAATGTGTATCAAATGATCAAGATTATTTTAGAGCTATAACCGAATTATACCATCAAAACCCTCGGCTGCCACTGGAATCCGCTTCGTGACATGTTTTCCTTTCGCTTTAATTTGTCTGTTATTGAAAAAATCACCAAACGAACGTTATTGTCGCAAACAGCGAGAATTTTTGATCCATTGCGATGGCTTTCTCTACTTACCATATCGATTAAAATAATGTTTCAAAGTCTATGGTTACAAGGATTAACATGGGTTGACGAATTACTTCTAAATATTGTAGAAAAATGGAGCAAAATCAAAACCAACATGAAAGACATTGAATCTATTGAAATTCTACGATACCTAATGACATCCTCAAACTCGCATAACTTGCAATTACATGCATTATCAGACACTTCGGAACCAGATTATGAAGCAGTGGTCTATTCGAGAGTCTAGGATAAAAATGGAACGGTACACCTTAGCCTCTACTAGCAGCAAAATTAAAAGTCGCGCCTGTCAGTAACATAGATCACTCAATATTTATGGATCGAAATCGCTTCAACTTAGTTTTGGCTTGGCTGAATGATCATCCCAGAAGGTGGAAGAACTTTATAGCCAATCGCACATTTGAAATTCTTGAATATTTTTCTAGAAAACATTGGCTTCTTATTCTGTCTAAACAAAATCCGGTTGATTTTGCAACTCGTGATTTAAATTCTACTAAATTGGTAAAAAATCATTTGTGATGGAAAAGCCCAGATTTCTTACCAAATGCCAAAAATAATTCTCTAATCAGTTACGTCAACATCTCACCCAAAAGTGATGATCAAACTGATTTAGAACAATACGGAACAGTTTCAAAAATCTTCAAATTGAACTATACAATTTAGATATACCTAGTTTCAGAGCTGTTTAACCATTTCTTGTTAGTTAATAAAATTTACAGAGTTATCGCTTATACAATATTAATAGATTTATCACCAATGCCAAGATGAAAGCTGTGAGGAACGAAACAATTATAATACATCATCAAGATATATCACCACCAACAATCGACGAAATTAATCGCTCAGAGATTATTTGACTGAAAAAGGAGCAAACTCATCAGGCATTTCCAAAGAAGGTGTCTGGTACATCCAAGCGTAGTAAACTTTTACCACTAACGCCTTTCTTAGATACTACCGAAATATTAAGAGTTGGAGGGAGAATCGAAAATTCAACATGCTCATTCGACACAAGCCTTCCATTATACATCCAAAGTAACATATATTAAACAAGTTAATTATTGGTGAGATTCATAAACCAAATCTTCATGCCGGATATGCATTATTAACTATATAGCCTACTCCGCCAACGATTTTGAATTATTGGTTGCAGAAATACGGTTAAACATTACGTAGCGAAATGTTTAACTTGTTTCAAGCTGGACGCCCATTTATTCACACAGGCGCAGTGGTGTAACTAGGAACCTGCACCACCCACAGTCGCGGGGGACCCATGGTTAATAGGGCCCATGAGAATTATCAAACGTTCGAATATCAGTTAAGATCACATAGGTGTAGCTCAGACTAAATTTAAAGTGACCACCCTTTCAAATTTGCAAAACAGAATATTTTAGAAGATTTTTAAGAAAAGGCGGTAGTCTAGTTTATAGAGAAAGAAATTTTTTTTCTGCTATTAAATATTTTCTTAATTTATTTTTTACCGTCTTACTTTACGCCTGGAGTAGCCAAATCGAGGACGGGCGGCTATAGATCCGTCTTTGAAAATCACCTGCACATTACATTGCTTCATTCCAACCTGTAGTGCTGACATGAAAGGTGGGTCGGCCCATGGATTCTGCACTCTCAACAAAGGTTGAATTTGATTTGAAAAGGTTGAATGTGATTATTATAGTTTCTCATTTACCGAATTTTTTTATTACCGGTAAACTGTAAATAAAAACTTAATTTCCCGATTAACTCGGTTTATTTAGATAAAACTATTTTAAATATAAGGAAATTGCATATACTCCTGTTTCATAGTGCTTTGTCCCGGATATCATTTTTTGATCACTTTTTAAAATTTCTCGAGATTATTGGAGTATAGTATATATAGCATGGAAATAGGATGCGTGAGGTTCGAGTCTTAATTGGTGTTTCGAAACAGTCAGATTATTCAACATTTTCAAGATTATTCGAGTATGTTTGAGTTTGTCGGGTGTATTTGATAGTCCGATGTTACCCGAGAATCTTACAGCCTATTCGAAGAAATAGCTGATCCAATACTCTTTGCGGGTTCCATTATTATTGCATATCATTTTATTGGGTCTTAGCCTTAACTTGCTTAGTAGCATTTTGCTTAGTAGTATTAGTAACATTAAATTACTCGATAAATAATTCATATTTACACGAATTTTCGGAATTTTTCGATATTTTCGTGGGTTTTGTAGATTTTTACAGGCTTTCCGAAATTATTCATTAATATCCAGATTTCGCAGTATTATTGAAATTGTTCGAGATCAATCGAGATTCACATAATTTCAGGATTAATCGAGATTTTTCCACTGTTTATTCTAGATCTCTCGACATTTCGAGGATTATTCGAGATTTTTAAGGATTTTCAAATTTGTTCGAATTTTGTATGGCAATGTTATGCGACTAGCTTTGAGTTGTGCGAACCTGCCAACTTACACTTATAAATCTAAACCGTGATACTTAGTTGATTTTTCGAAATTTCGATATTTCTACAATTTCCTAGGTTATTCGAAACTATTCAAGAGTGTCCAGGTTATTTACATTTTGCTTGGCGTTGATTAGCTGGTATAGGGTTTCGATATTTGTAATCCTCTCGAATATTCATGATACTTTGAAAATTCGTCATTTTTGAGATAATTTCGAAATTCTTGCTATTTTTCATATAGTACGCGAAATTTGTGTTACTTTTTGTACAAGAAGTACTTATAGGGGCCCAAGAAAAATTTTGCAGGATAGGGCCCCTGCAGTTTTTCAGTTTGTAGTTACGCCACTGCATATGCGGCTATTATGCTGGCCTGTTATATTTACGTAAAGGGTCTGGACGTGAACAGTGTAGAGAAACAAAAGGTTACATTGCTTTATTTACAGTGCTGGGAAAAAAATTGGGCAAACATAGTTTATTACAAATTGGAGTCTTTTTTTGCTAAAATTACAAAACTTTTGAAAGCAATTGGTTTATTGTTTCATTTTAAATACATGTATGACCTAATTTTGTGAAAAAAAAAGTACCTGCAATTTAGGGGGAAACCCCGAAAAATGCCAAAATATTCAAAATACGTTGATTGGAGTAAAAGTAATGAAATAAATTAAACAATTATTTTTTAATTTTTTTTTGTTTTTTACTGATTTATAGAATTTCTATGTTTAATATTTATATTTTGTTGGACCGCCATCTGGCTTTATTACAGCGATACACAATTTTTCAAAGTCGTAGAAGGTATGGATTTCCAAATCGTCATCAACAAACTTTTTAAAGCTCTAATTGATTCTGGGCGCTTTCATGCTACTTCTAGCTTCATTATAGACCAAATATTTTATATGGGATTTAAGTCTGGACTGTACGGGGGCGAGCTCAACACATCGATATTTTTTTCTGCGAAGTACTATTTATTTAAATGAAGAGATAAGAAAAAAGACAAGTTTTTAACAAATTATTTATGTTTATGTGAAAGCCAATTTTTCTATCTACAATTCAAAATTAATAACTCACACAACTTTGGCGGTATGGCACGGAGCGTTGTCTTGTTGAAAAATAAATATGCAAGTCTCGCCAAAAAGCTTTAACACAGAAGGCTCAAATTCGTTATGTAGGACCTGCAGATAAACAGCTGCTGTAATTTTGGAACTAAGGAAGTACAATCGACCGGTTTCATTTCCAGAAAAGCATCCCCAGACCATAATTCTTTAATTTTTCGGTGGAAGCCCTTAAGGACAGTCGTTGCTAAGCCTCTCGCGAGATTCTTTCCTTACGAGAATTTTTCCATCTGTAACATGCAGCTTGAATTTTGATTCATCGGAGAAAATCACATCATCCCATATCTCTTGAGTCCAACAAACACGTTCCTGGGCGAATAGCAAATGTCCGATGAAGTTTTACAACGGTTCCGACGACATTGTAATATTTCAAAATGATCTTCCACTGGCGTTGTCTTTCTGGGCCTTCCGGAGCCTTTCTTTCTTTGTATACTGCCCATTTCTCGCATTTTTTTAGTATTCCAAGCGACAATACTTTTAGGAATGTTTAATCTTTCTGCTATAAATCAACATATTGCTTTTACACTGCTCACTAACTTTTCCCATTTTTTTAAACCAAAATTGCACTTTATTCTTTATTTGACTAGGATCACCTACAGAATAACTTAATCTTACAAAATATGCACTATTTATACTCAATAAAATACTTGCAGACAATAAAACATCTGCACCCTAATTGCGGCCAAGAATGGTAGGCGTAAAATAAACTAATTGCTTTTTGCCTGCTAAATTGTAGGTATTTTTTATTATTATTTTTTTAAATAAGTTATAAATGTATTTAAAATAAAACATTAAGTCAATTGGTTTCAAAGTTTTGTAATTTTAGCAAAAAAAGACTCCAATTTGTAATAAAATATGTTTGCCTAATTTTTTTTCCCAGCACTGTACATATACAGGGTGAGCCTACTTGGACTGACTGATTTATACATATAACTTTCTTATTTTTTAAATTTTTTTTGTTGTTTTGTTTAATGAAAGTGTAATTTATTAATTTTTTTTTAAATGCAAGTTTAAAAAATAATATTCCTTAAATGACTCCGATTTTCTTATTGGCTGTTAACAGATCATTCTATGAGGTATTTTGTAATCAAATTTGCAAATTTCTCTCCTAATATTCTGCTTCAGTTTCCGAATGTTTTGTGGTTTGTTCACGTAAACCCGTTCTCTCGAGAAACCCAATAAAAAAAATCAGGAGCCGACAAATCTGGGGAACTAGGTGGCTAAGCGAAATTTGAATTTTTTGAAATTATTCTGTCATCGAAAAGTTGGTATCCCTCGGCCATAACTCTTGGGCCACTTGAATTTTGTATGGAAGCATCTACAGATGAATTTTCAAATTATCATCGTAGTGATATTCTGGAGATAACCAATTGATTAGCACGCTGACCAGTAGGCATAGGAGGATCATCGTTGACACTTTCGTCCTCAGCCTCCACAGCTTGTTCATTGCGAACAGATCGATTAACATTTGTTCGTAGCTCATCAAATACTGCACCCCGTTCCTCAAAACGGGTTAGAAAGTTTCTTATCATGTCTGCAGCTGCACTGGGAGTTGTGGCAGAATTAAAATGCCGACTGTATTTTCTTTGTATTGTAACTATAGATCGTTCGGAAAAAAATTAAAGTTGAACAATTTTGACACGTTCTTACTGTGAGTAAGAAGACCTTATAAAATTTTATAAAATTCTTTATAATCTGCAAAAAAAAAACAAATCAAAAATTTTGAAAATACGAAAGCTACATATATTTTAAATCAATCAGTCCAAGTTGGCGCACCCTGTATGTATGTCCATTAAGGCGACCCGTATCGAAATTGTGAGTAACTTGACTGCTAAATATTTTATAGCTGCACTTAAGCGATTCATATCTCGTCGGGGGACACCCACCTAAATTAACTCAGATAACGTCAGTAATTATATTTTTACCCTTGTGTCTGCTCTACAACATTTCACCTCTGTTCCTTCTCTCCATATGTCCGAAAGAGCAGATCCTATATATTGTTATCCTTCCGATAATGTATTTATCGCGCTCCTTCTTAATAGATGTGCGGAACACAATTTTAGGATTTCAGTTACGATTCTTCTTTCATAGCGCTTAAGTTTAACTCTATTCGCTTTTGTAAGTGATGCTGCTTTGTAACAAATGAATTGTTCCAAGCTTTAATCTGTTTAATGGCGTTATGCGACTGAGCAGCGATAGTCTATGTGAAGGGAGCGGTTTTAATTGTTCTCCCCTTTTAAATTTTAAAGTTTTTGATTCGGACCATTGTACATGTTATATAATAATTTAATTCCTTTAAAATCGATCGAGAAGATTAATTGTGTTGACGAGCGATCAAATAATTATTATATTGTATTTTAAACGTTAAACATAAAGCTACTAAATTAAGCATAAAGTTCACTATATAAGTTGTAATGGTGTATATTCATTTTTTGTCACTTATAAATTTTATGAAATAAAAACAACTTTGTTATTTTTAAATATTTAATTTAATTGAAAAAACTTTTCCTTATAATAGTAACAATTTTGTATTTTTTATTAGAAGATCGATTTCGGATTACCAATTCATTTAACTATTCATGAATAGTTGTTAAAAATAGAACCGAAGAAGGAGTAATCCGAAATCGATCTTCTAATAAAAAATACAAAATTGTAACTATAAGGAAAAGTTTTTTCAATTAAATTAAATATTTAAAAATAACAAAGTTGTTAGAAAACCTAATATAAACTGAGGCAGTGTGATTGCACTTAAGTTTATACGATCATTCTAGGCGGAATAAGGTAAATATAACTTTTGATAGGGTCTTAAAAGTACAATCGTATAATGAGTTTTACGTCTTCTTTTTCATATCTAGTCGCGGTATAGTTCCAAAAAAAACTACCAAATACATCAAATACGGGAATATAAAACTTTCGCGGCTTATCCGCCTTTCGTATAAAGCTGTATTTATTCAAAAAAAAAATTCGGTATTATTGTACCTACACGAAGCTAACGGATAACGCAGTGCGTTTGGCTCATTACACGTCATAAACGTTATTCCGGACTTTTTACTTGTCTAAAGAGGATAAGGATAACAAAAACAAGTAAGTATGCGGGTTTTCTAGAAACAAAAAAAAAATTTCTTACTTAAATTTATTACATTTCTCATCATTATTATTATTTATATATTTATTTAATATTTGTACTACATATATAATAGTTAAATTTTTACTTCTATATAAATTCGAACGGATAAGACATATGTACTATTATCAACATTTTCATTTACTCAAATCATATTTAAAACAATTATAGTGTTCATTTCAAATAAATACAGTATCTCTTCCTAAAACGCGAACCCCGTTCTCACATTATTATACAATAAGTTATAATCAGTGTTAGTGTCTAACATAAATCAATTCTTTTATTTAAAATGGTATTCTATTTAGTTCCGTAAATGTGCTCAGTGAAACAAACATGTGGTAAAAAGAAAAAATAGATTACAGATGATATAGACGTATAACGCTCGGCATGCAATAATTTTTAAAGCACGGGGTGGGAATAATAACAAGGTAACTTAAGGGCGATTGTTGCAGTAATCGTCTAAGTTACATTTAGATAATGTGATATTTAATTTGTGAAATCAAAATGAGAAGCCAATCGGTATGGTGTACACCTGTCTCTCGATTAACACGGCAGTTACGTTCCGCCAAATTACCGTGTAACTCAAAACCGTGTTAATCACTACTAATAAATATGTATGTTATTCATACTCATTTTTATACTTTTCCTTTTACATTTTGTAGAAAAACCGTGTTAATCGAAACTTCTGTGCGTGTTAATCAAGACTTTGTCTCATTTCGTTGACCGTGTTAAATCAAATCCGCGTTAATCAAGTACCGTGTTAATCGAGAGACAGGTGTACTTTTGTTCTGTCCTTCAAATTTTAAATTCTTGTTTCATTTTCGTTCTGTGGTACATAACCTTAAGACTCGACATTAGAATACAGTTCAAGAAGCACTAACTAGCTCTTCGCAGTTTTGGTGACAAAAACCACGCCCATTTCTCCTTGAAGTCATAGCCAGGCTATAAATGTTAAATCAGGTGGGTGCTTTTTTAGCAAATCCATAAATAAACAAAGTCCGTTACAGCTTTCAACCCGTATGTTATCACCAGGAATCTTGTAGATTAGGCCGTGTGTCAATTGGTTAAAAAGTGTTAAAAAATTAAAATTTTGACGGCAAACAATTATTTTTTATTCACTCCAAAAAAAATAGACAAATTGAACGCGGAAGAGGCCGTTAACAAGTAATATAAAAAAATTTAACTCTACATTTTAGTTTTGTACTGGTGTCGTTGTACGTTCACGTTGAAACTTGCGGTTTACCAAATTCAAAATTATTTACACACACGCACTTAAATGACTTAGCCTATTTAGGTAAAAAAAAATAATAATTTATTTACTATAAAATTCGTGTCCTGAATTTTTGTCGTCTTACTGTGGCAAAAGTTATTCTGATTTGGATAGGAATGAAATTTTGCCTAAAGTAAGTACCAATTAACAAAATTTAAAATTCTGATTTATCGAATAATTGAGAATTGTTATTTAATATCAACTCAGAAAACTAAATATATTTAATAAATTTACTCTAGTGGTAAACATTACAACTACTTGAAGAAGATAATTTTTCTATACCTACTTCTCAGTGGAATGAAATTATTCATTCTGGAATGAAAATACAAGGCTTTGTTATTGTAAAATTTTCAAAGCAAGACTACAAATATCTTAATAAATAATAATTTGTAACATTTATGTGAGAAATTTTCCCCTTTTGCCACTTTTTTAATTTTACTATCAAAAAGACTAGAAACTATAAGAATTTGGATGAGTATACCAAACATTATTATGTGTGAATATTAACCACAGTATTCGGGCACGGCCTTAAAACGAAGAATCGAATTTGTGTTTAAAAAAACTCATATAGTGAACTATACAAAAGTACACAAATATTGCACCTTGTAAAACTACTTGTCATAAAAAACTTGAGGTGAGCCAACGCACGAGAATTTTGTGAAACTTATTAAGCAAATTTCTTGCAAATTTAATATTTGTATTTTTTATATTTTTTGCTTTACCGCGCTATAGCTTTCGGGCATTAATGCCTCAGGGCTTATTTTAAGTTACCATGATAAATTTCCGAAAAGGTCTGATGATAAATTAAGTACAAAGAACATGTTTTCCAAAAATTTTTGAAGCGAAGGCATACAAACGATAACAAAAATTTGTAAAAATTAACTGCGTTGATCACACAAAAGGACTGTAATAAATCTTATTAATAACGAATTCTTTATCCGACCACTTCGAAAAATATAGTTTTTGCGGGTTTAAAATGACGATTTAACTGAGTTTCATTGAATACCTATTTTTTTGTTCTACCGGTCAGCTGTCCAATTTCTGACCGGTTTGTTGATGTGAAAACTCGGCCGAACCGGGTCAAGACCAGCCAGTTGGCAACACTAAATCTAGTACAGTATCCATTACTTTAGATTTAATCGAAAATGTTTATCAGTCGGTCGAAAATAAAAATACCGCATCATGTTTATTTCTAGATTTACAGATGGCATTCGATTGTGTTAAAGGCAAAATAGTGCATTTGACTAAATTTGCATCACCGCTGATGATTATATAGTTCGGTAAGTTTCCCCACTTTATTCGTAATGTTTATCAATAACTTATTCAAACTCAACTGAAAAGGTCACATTCAGTTATTTACAGAAGACGCTGTTCTCATTTATAATAACAAAAAAATATTTCCTTTTTAATAACTGCTTAATATTACAAAAATAATTTCATAGTATTTTATTAAAAACATCGACCGGATGGGATATTTGATGAACAAAGTTGATTCAACAAAATACTTCTATATTAATTATAACTTAACTTGGACGTATCATGTTTCCAAAATTAATCTAAATCGCTCCAATGAAAGGTGTTTTACAAAATCGGGAATCTTCAAGTGCAGATCGGATCTTTGCCTGCAATAACACCCACCAATTTATTATAATAATGAAAAGATTTTTCCAGTAACGTACTTAATTGGTTTTGAATATTTAATGAATATTTATGGCCCATTAAACGAAGTAAATTAAACATTTTAAATATATGTGGGATAAACCACTATGGTTCTGAGCCCCTTAAAAATATAAGAATAAAAAACTATCAAATATATTACATCTCGAAAAGATAAAACAATTAAATATCACAAAATCCATTCATAACCACGGATAGCCACATTTATTTTTCAAACGAATCATTCAATATATGAGGCATTGAGAAACAAAGTGGTCCTACCCCAATATTTAACTTTTAGAGAATATTAATTTCAAGATTTTGAAATTTGTAAGCTTGGTTTAGTTTTTGTATAAATTATTCATATTTTAAAAAAATGCGTAATGGGATCCTTAATCATGTTAAAAACTCTATATTGCGGTTTGTTTTTTAAAATATTTTTTGGAACATACCATTTTCCCATAGAAGCACTAATTTATCAACCCAAGTTGTGATTTCATTGTATAGACCAACTCTTTACCATATTCTATGGCTATCATTTCATTAATTTAATACATAAATTCGTCATATGAAAATTCTGAATAGTGCTACGGAACGTATTAAATTGTTGGTCTCTACAATAAAATTACAACCGGGGTTGACAAATCAACGTGTGAATTAATCAGAAACCTTTAGGACGAATCCTAAGAATTTTTTTTTAAAATTGATCTACATACCATATGTGGGACTCTTTTCTAATTTTTAAATGTGACATACGAAAATTCTGATTATTATGAGGGTTTGCCAATTCAATGAAGTTACAAATGGGGTTGACAAATTAATAGCTGAATTAATTAGAAATCGTTACTACTTGTAGATAATTCAAAGGAATTTTTTTTATATATTAACTTTTGAAAGGGTTATACGATAATTCTCTATATGGCCATAGAACAAGGTCAAGGGTTGGCCTTTAAAATAAAATCACAACTGGCACTGACAAATTACAGCTTCAATTATTCAGAAGCCTTTAGTATATTTGAACGATAAGTAAAAAGTATTAAAGTTGTTGTACAAATGTGAGACCCTTTCCTAACTTTTGAATGAATCGTATAAAAATCCTGAAAGTTGCCATGGAACATGGTTGGCTAATGCAATGAGATTAAAACTGGTGTTATCAAATAATAATACATATGTTATTTTTTAAAACTAATGTATGGGAGACCCTTTTCTAACTTTTCAATGGATTATTCCTAAATTCTGTATATTTCCAAGGAACCTGTACCATGAAATCACAATTGAGGTTAACAAACTACTGGTTGAGTGGGTCATAAGATAGATTTGAATATTGCAGTGAACCTCAGTACTATTTGACTCATTCAATCGTCATAAGTTTCAATATTTTAGAAAATTTGGAAAATTTCAAACTACTGCTGGAGCTGCGTTCAAAAATTTTAAGTGGGATGACCCACTCCCATAAAATTCATTTAATTATCTATGTTAGCTGACGTTACATTGGTGTACATTTTGTTAGCACTAGTTAGGTTTTCAGACATGAGAACAGAAATTAAACTTGAACATCTCCTGAGATTGGCTTATGTGGTTTACTATATATTGAATATAAGTTTACTTTATTAATAATATTTAATTTTAAAGTTAAATATGTACTTACAGCTACTATGGCAGTGGTAAATAATTTTTGTACACTTACCTAAAAGAGAAAAGAAAACCATATTAAAATTTAAACCAATTTTATTAATTATTATTTTAGTTAAGTAGATATTTGTAACTAAATGTATATCATGGTTACAGAAAAAATCAGTTTGTCGGTCGGTAATCTGGATTTGTATAAACTTCTACAAGCCTGATTGACAGCCAAGCGGACAACATAATCATTTTGAGAATGATTATTAAAGTGATTTCATGCTTGACGAAATATAAAACTAGTTTGATTTTTTGTATTTATTCACTAAGCTTGGTCAAGTATGTTTGATGGTGCTTTATTGGGCTAAGGGCTAAACAACTAGAAGTCTTTATTTGATAATATATAATATCGACGATAAGACGTTCAAAAATTATCGCAATCAGAGGGTCCCCTGAACACATCGACATGTGCTGCTTACATGAAACCATATTACGTTGCGATGTCCAGCGAAGAGGAAGACAACGATACGATTGAAGACATCGAGGAAAATGAAGGTCTATCCGGGCCGGATAGAATTCCAGGATGATCGTGTGGGATTCGTAAAAAGGTTCCTAAATACATTCCTATTAAAATTTAACTGTTTAATTTACTTTATTTACTATTTATTATGTAATGTTGTATATGTGTATTATGTACTAAAGAAATAATTTCATTGTTGTAAAGTTGGAATAGTATTGAGTTCAAGAAAATAATTATAAACTCGTTCATTCTTGTTGGGCGATTGAAAGCATCATCATCTCGAGTTTTATTTAAAAAATAAAATACCTTACATTTGGGGGCTCAACCGGGATCCGGCAAGGTAATATAACTTATATTTAATAATTAAACAAAAAAGTGGTAAATACGCGGAATTATTTAGTGTTCCGATAAAAGAACATTCGATTAAAGTTTTACGATTTGGTTTAGAGCGTTACGTCTAGAACATTTTATTATCGAAGGCGTGATAAATAGTGTCTATCGGATTGGTGTTCATGAACGGTGTGTTGTATCAAAAAACAAAGTGGTGTTAATTATAAACTTACAAGTGCGGTACGGTTATAAGTTATATTAGTCGGATCCCTAAAAAATAGAAAATTACTTGGAGCACGTTGCAAACAACTTTGTATCAAGGTCGTTACATCAAAGAGAGTTTAGCTTGTGAGTAATAAAAAACGTTCCATCTATTATGCGTCCAAGTTGGTCATCTGTTTTGTGATCAGTAGCGGTATCAAAACTAACAACAGAACAGAAAGTTAGCTGTATTATTATTATTTGGTGATAAATATTTAGTGTTACAAATACTTCGTGGAATAACTTTACGTGTAGGTCATGCCTAAGAAAAACAAAATGAGACAGAATAGCCTTGGCGATTATTCTTTTACGCAAAAAATGTTCGAGATATTCAAGCGTGCAGTGGATAATGAGTCTATCAATAGTGGTCCTGGAGTTATAGCAAAAGAAGTCCCGCGGAGAAGTACAGTTGTAGGGCCTATACCTAACGAATCAGAACAAGCGAACCAAATGGAATTAATTCGCAAAAAAGAGTTAGAACTGAAGGATAAGGAGATCGAACTTTTAAAGAAGGAAAATGAGCTGATGAGGGGGGTGCATCGACGTCAACCAACACAAATAATTGTTCAATTTTTTTACTTTTAGAGATGTTGAGGAGTCTCTTTCCAAGTTTAGTGGAGACGACGATTACTTGCTTGGTAAGTGGGTAAAAGACATCGATGAAACAGCTATTTGTACAGGTTGGACAGACCAACAAAAGGTTGTTTATGCAAAACGCTAATTGAGTGGGACAGCAAAAAATTCATTGAGGGTGGCGGATGAAATTGACACGTGGGAAAAGCTAATTTATCTATTAAAAGATGAGTTTCCGGAGAGAAAAAACAGTGCGGTGATACATAAAAAGATGGCCGAACGAGAAGAACATCCCAATGAATCGTACACAAATTATTTATTAGTGATGAGGGAGCTTGGCAAAAATGGACATTTGGAGGATGCTGCGGTAATACAGTATTCCATAGATGGAATTATCGATTTTGAACCAAACAAGGCGGTGTTGTATGGAGCAAATACATTCGAGGAATTCAAGGCGAAGCTGAGGTACTATGAAGAAATCAAGGAGAAGTCGAAAAAGAGTCATATGAGTGGGCCGGTACTACTGAAATCGAAGAATGAATCCAAATTATCTCAATTCAGAAGGGGTCCCAGTGGTTTTAATTGCGGCGGAGTTGGGCATGTCGGAAAAGATTGCATTAATAAATCTAAAGGCCCAAAATTCTACAAATGTCAGGAGTTCGGACATGTTTCTAAATTGCGAGAGGAAATCGGAGCCTGCTAAGAAGTCGTGTACAGTACTGGAAGAGCCTAGTGCACTTGCATCCAAAACCATTAAAAATTTAACACTAAATGGAACACAGTTTTACGCGCTTGTAGATACAGGTAGTGATATCAATCTTATGTCACACAGAAAGTTTTTACTCACAGGATTAGTAGGTTTGGGTGGCGAACCCATTCTATTTCGCGGAGCTGGTTCTATTGGGCTAAACACATTAGGGTGTTTTGAGACAGTCCTAATAATTGATGGTGATGAATACAAAACAAATATTCATGTTGTTCAATTCATTTTAGGTAGAGAACTCATCAACCAAACTGTTACCATGTTAACCCCGGAGAGCATCACTATGAAGAAGATTGTTTCAGAGACATACTCGTTAGCTATTCAAAGTGGAGATTTTCCGATTGAGTTGGGGCATGTGAACGATGCAACGGCAGCCGATGCTATTAGAAAAGCCGTAATCAACTACAATCCAGACAAGCAGCGAACAAAAACAAACATAAAAATGCACATTGAGGTGGTGGATCAAAAGCCAGTTGCGTACAAGCCAAGGCGTTTGTCGCCTTTGGAGATGGAGGTGGTAAAACATCAAATCGATAAATGGCTAGAGGAGAAAGTTATTCGGCGCAGTTCATTAGTGTATACTAGTCCTATCGTGTTGGCTAATGAAAAAGATGGGTCGAAGAGGTTAAATAGTATTATCGTTAGAGATCGGTATCCATTACCTTTAATCGATGACCAAATCGATAAGCTGGCCGATGCAAAAAAAATTCTCAACATTAGATCTCCGAAACGCATTTTTCCACGTTCCGGTTTCCGAAGAGTCCATTAAGTACACCGCTCTCGTTACACTATTTGGACAGTACGAGTTCCTGAAGACTCCGTTTGGACTCTGCAACAGTCCATCTGTGTTTATGCGCTTTATCAATAATATATTCGAAGATTTGTGTCGCAACGGGGTTATCTGCGTTTACATTGACGACGTAATTATTCCAGCTTCAAGTTACTCTGATGGCACAGACAGATTAAAGCAGGTTCTTCATGTAGCAGAACAGAACAGTTTACAAATAAAGTGGAGGAACTGCCAGTTTCTTCGTAGTAAAATTGAGTATTTGGGGTATCTGATTGAGAATGGGCAAATCCAACCATCAAACGGAAAAACTATGACAATTTCGAAGTTTCCAGAGCCGGATTCGGTGAAAAATGTTCAGCGTTTTTTAGGACTTTCGGGATATTTTAGAAGATTCGTTCAAAACTATGCATTGATGGCCAGACCTCTGAGTGATACTTTGCGAAAAGGAGCTGAATTCAAATTTGGCATAGAACAAAAAGTTGCGTTTGAGAAATTAAAGAGAAGTTTGGTTAGCCATCCGGTATTAAAAATATATTCCAGTAAGGCCCATATTCCAGAGTTACACACCGACGCCTGCAAGATGGGGTTAGACGCCATATTGCTGCAGAAATCAGATGACGATCAAAAAAAATGTATCCAGTATTTTATTACTCGAGAAGAACTTCTAAGTGTCAGGAGAGATATAGCAGTTACGAGTTAGAGGTTCTTGCAATTATAGCCGCTCTTAAGAAATTGCGAGTATACCTTCTCGGTCTTAATTTTAAAATTATTACTGATTGCGCGGCGTTTAAAGGTACCATGGAGCGGAAGGAGCTGAGCTCGAGAATTGCAGGATGGGCGCTTGCATTACAAGAATTTAATTTCCAATTAGAACACCGGCCAGGGTACAGAATGCGACATGTTGATGCTCTCAGCAGAGGTCCTCTAGTCTTACCTATAGTTGAGGATATATTACATCGAGTGAGAGCAGCCCAGAAGGAGGATGTCGATTTGCGACCGATTTTTGATCTTCTTAAAATCGGTAAGTATCAAGATTATATTTCTAATAATGATGTTTTATTCAAGATGCAAGATGGAACACCGCTGTTGGTTGTGCCAAGAAAGATGGAACGAGAAATAATTAAAATCTACCACGACCAAGGTCATTTTGCTGTCCGTAAAACCGAGGAGCTTGTCAAGCGGCAATTTTATATTCCAAAGCTCGCCGAGAAGATTAAGCAGTGCATCAAAAATTGCGTTCGTTGCATTGTAACATAACGGAAAATGGGAAAACAGGAGGGATTATTAAATCCAATTCCAAAAGGAGATAGCCCGTTGATGACTTACCACATCGACCATTTGGAAAGCCTGTCGCTGACGCGAAAGTTGTATCGATACATATTTTGTGTGGTGGATGGCTTTTCCAAATTTACTTGGGTCTACCCTACAAAAACCTTGAACATCAGAACAGATAAATCTATAAAAATCTAAAGGTCCAACATTTTCATGATTACTATACTTTATTTTACTTATGTAAAAGAAAGTAAAAGTGAATAATGAACGATCATAATCCAATCGTTATTCAATAATTATTCACTGGGAATGATGATTTGATGATATTCACCCATTATCCTTTAATTTTTTAGTAATTTTTGATGAAAATCACCCATTATCCTTTAATTTTGCGTTCATTATTGACTCACTGATTATTCACTCATAATTCACTGATTATTCTTTGATTGTTCATTCATTATTTACTCACAAATTACTCATTATTCAGTCATTATTCATCCATAATTCATCATTTTTCGTCATTATTCACACATTTTAACTCAGTATTTTCTCACTATATAATCATTATTTCTTTTTATTTACCGATAACAACAAATTATTCAATAAGTAATTTCCCTAGTTATGCCTCAATTCCACTGTGAATCAAAGTTTGTCAGTAAAAATAACTTGAGATAAAAATATAAAATCGGTGGTGGTGTGAACAAGACACACAACGGAGGCAGCCAAGTTTTTACTTATAAAAAACGTGTATCTGTGCACTGAGGTCGAAATTAAAGAAAAGTATCAAATGGAGAATATTTTATGGCAGTCCAACTAATACATGTACATAAATATTGTGTATCGATGAAAAATATTTCTCGCACACGCTGATAATTTTAATTGTTTGGCATGTTTATGGGAAAGATTTTTTTTAATTTTGTATTTTATGACGGAAATAATTTGAATAAAATAATTTAAATATGAGTATTAATAATAATTAAATTTTTAGATTATTTTGAAACGTGAAAATAATCGAATTAACAGTAATATTTCATTTTTTTAATATTTCTTGGTTATTCTAGGTTATGTTTTTGTTTGCTGTCAAAACACTAAGGCAATTTTAAAGTTTGCAATTTTTTTGGTAAAGTCTAATGTCTGATCGAAAATATTCGAAAAAATATTTCTGATATGAGTATTAATAATAATTAATTTTTTAGGTTATTTTGAATCGTAAAAATACTCGAATTAACACTAATTCATAATTTTTTTAAACAATTCTTGGTTATGTTTTTGTTTGCTGTCAAGATGCATCAATAAAATTTGTTATAAAAAAAACAATAACAAAATACTTTGTCTTTGTCTCTCTGATGGATTATTTTTTTTTGTCTTCTTCCAACTTCAAGCCAGCTCAGTCAATTTTTCACAGTGGAATTGGGGCTTTATTCACTCATCACGCATTATGTAAAATTCAAATTATAATTGTAGTGTTCATGTCGACAATTTATTTTTGTATTAATTTACAAACACATTTACTGTAATACAGATATATTTTTTTATAATGATTATTCTACGGATGTATACTGATTCCAATAATAATTGGACAAGAAAAACGAAAACCAATTTTGTTGTTTTAATTTCATTCGTTTTAATTTGATAACTCTGCTCTGCGGTCAAAATTTAAGTAAACGAAATAAAATTTTCATTACCACGGCAATAGTACCGTAGAACAGTTCTTAATGATTACGCATCATTAGTACCAGAAATATATATAAGCTTAATGATAGAATGTTGTCTAAATTAAATTCGGTGGTGCACCCTTCTAGAGGTCAGTGAAGATCACTGAATTTTCTTGAGAACTTGTATGAGTCAATAGTCTTCTTTTCTGATGGCTCTCGCTCCGATAATAGTTCTGGTTATGAAATGTACTGCCTTACGTTTGATCTGAATTTATCAGGCTGCCTGGGTTTACTGCATAGTTTTTCAAGTAGAAGTAATTGCTTTTACGTTCTGTCTAATTGAGGCATTAAATCTCGCTGTTGCAAATAAAAATTTTATTTTCTGTACAGAGAGCTTATCTATGCTGAATTCGTTGGATATCGCTTGACTGTGTCAAAATTTGTTGATGACTGTAAAAACTTTATTGATCTTTTCTGTTCAAGTAATAGACTGACGATCATGTGGGTTCCTGCCCATTGTTAGCAAAAGCTGAGGCTGGGTTACAATTTGTTGGTTCCGAACCAGTTGCTTCCTTATCATTTAACTATGTTAAGAACGTGATCAAAAAATGCGCGTGAATTAGTTATAGCTGAGAGTCTTGATAGCGACTATCAGTGGTCAGCGCATGGGACTGACTGAGGATGCTGTATGCGGCACTTCGTGTGCAGTTGTTCTGCTGTCGACGAAGTTAGGTTGCAAATATTCGAACCTAGGTCTATTGTTGAAGATAGGCTGTCTTCCTTGCCGTGGCCTGAACTACTTCAGTTTATTAAAGCTGAAGCACGCGTTCGCGATTTAACGTTTCGCGTTCCAACCAATTTTATAATAATAATAATAAATACCTGAACCGACGGAAAATGGAGCGACCCGGCAAGTAGTATAGTTAATAAGATCGGCGCAGCAATTACAACGAAATAATGAAGGCATTGGATCGGAAATACGACCATAAGCGAGCAATCTATTGTACGGAATTAAAGAGTCGCTATCAAAAGGATGGCGAGATTGCATGGATTTAGACTTAATAATTAAGGCAAGAGACTTCAGGCAATTTTCGCAGAATGTGATGATACAACTGCCTATGCTATCACTAAACCATCAATGATAATTCGTCTAGTTAATAACGCGAACAGCGTAAACACTGAGCGTTTGGCTTATAGAAAGAATCGGAATTAGCAAGCTCAGGAGTTCGATCTATAATAAGACGGATTTATCTTATTTCTCACGAAACTGCTGAGGGATAATTTGAAAATAGGGTTTGACCGCCATAACTTAAGCAACATTGAGCCAGCGGCCGATGTCTTCTAGAAGGTTGGCCAAATTCAACTAGACATATTCAAATTAATAAACAAACCCGATATTGATGGTAAAGGCCGCGTCATCATCGGGGAAGCAACGCGCCAGAATATTCGTAAAGATCTAATAATTAGTGGTTCAACTAATTAATGGGTTGGTATTACAAACGGTAACTGGAGATTGTTTAGTAATAAAAGCGAAAACCATCATAAGTATAAAGACTAACTACAGAAAAACTTACTTCCAACATGAAGTGCTGATGAATGCCGGCGAATGCCTTCATAGTGGATGTTGGAAGATAAGTATTATCCTAGGACAATATAGAATTGTCCCTTCAAGTTAGCGGTCTAGTTTGGAACTTCGGTTTGCTTACAATACAGATTTTCACAGAAAAAAATCCAAAGATGTTAGTTCTGCGATGAACTTAAAAGACCGTGAAAAGGTCCGATTTTCTGTCACCCACAATCTATTTAACTATTTGCTCAATATTCCTTGTTATGAATTGGAGACTCTCTCGCCAAATATCAAAAGAAGAATTTGATTGTTTCACTTGAAAAAAAAAAAAAAAATGTTGTCGGGCGTCATACTCTGGCATAAATGGTTTATTCGAGTAGATGGAAATTTAATTGTGAAAGCAATTAATTAATTAAGTGTGTAAAGGATAAAAAGTCACCATTCAGTAAATTTTTATCGATCGATTTAAAAAATTGTTACTCTGGTTAAAAATACACTTTTTCCTGTATTCTCTAACCTTTATAATCAAATTAAATTTCAAATTTTTAAGAAAAAATAAATTAAATTCACCACTCTTGTGGTCTACAACCAGTCTTGTGGAAGATGTTGTCTTCTTTCGTCTGTGGTTGATTCATTTCCACTATGTACCCACAGATTTATAGTAACACCGTGAGATTTGTTCAAGACATATAAATGTATCTAATGCAGGCCTCCAGGACCATCACAGTCACATATAAATTCATCTTAGCCCTATCTTAGCGTCTAACTGAAACCTAACTGAGCTAAGGGAAGGAAACTGCCGTGAACCACTGATCAAACCGATATTTTGTTTGGAACTTGCAAGAAATCTGCTTAGCCTTGGTATTCTGAGCACGAATTTTAGTCGTACAATGAGACCTGTGAGTTACGATTTTCATATACCTGCCAGATTATACAACATTGTTATTTTTGTTTGATTTTATTTTATTTTTGTTTGACATCTGGTAAGTAAATTATTTTCCAATAGTAAATAACTTAAATGAAGCTAGTGTCTTGATAACTCAATGCCAAGCCAAACAATGGAACAGTTCAAAAAAATCTTTAATACATAATCATAACTTTTAAGTTCCAGGATAAGCACAAATAATTTCGAAACATTTTTAAACAATCTGTAGTATCATAATATGCAAATCAACGCCAAACGCACCTTCGAACAATTGTGTTTCACAAAAAAAAAATACAATTTTGAGTGTTTGGAAATTTGCTTGTTCTGTTTGTCACAATATTATATTATTTTGAATAATTCAGGGTTGTTTTGATTTCCCTAGACACCTAGATATTTGTTTCATAACAGATTATTTTATTGGGCAATGAGTTATCGAAGCGCCATTATCATTAAAGACAGTGTAACATGACATCGCGCTTTACGCATATAATCTGTATATAACGTATAATACTAACGTGGTAACATGTCATTACGTTATTTAAATTGCAATAGAATAATTTTTTTTTGAAACAGGTAGCTAAAGTATAACGCTCTCAAAATTTACATAATGTCTGTTATTGTTAATATACATAGGAATTTGGATAAGTTGAGGTTTTCCTGTATGCCGAATAGCGGTAGTAACTTATAAAATGATATTATTTAACCGAAAGTCTTGAACATTTCAAATTGAGATTCTCTAGTGATAACATCGAGTAAATAAAACTAAAATAAAAAAATAAAAATCATTCACCTCTTTTAATATCCATATATATTAGTGTTAAGAGGCAGAATAAAATTGCAGTCTTAGTTTTCCGCAATTTTATTCTACGATACGATTTTATTTCTTTACGATATTTTTAGTGACAATAGGGTGTATATTTCACATTGTTTTACCACCCTAAAGAACTAAATTCGATAATAATAACTATAACAACATGGCGCTTCTGAGAGCAACTTGTTTAGAAGAGGATGAATTTAGTGTGGAATGTGCAATTAGATCTTTAGAAGCTAGCGACGAAGAATCAGTGTTAAAACTGAATGACTTGTTTAACCGTGAGGATCAAAAACTAATGCAAAAGCCATTAGCATCACATGTCCCTAAGGAGCAAAAAGATTTGGAAATAAAACTTTGCATCGAGCAAAGTAAACAATTGATACAACAGAGTCAGAAATTTGATAGAAATACGCCTAAACCAATGCTATTTACTGCCCTAGCGAGAGCCTCTTGCACTGGAATGAGAGAATTGTCAGAGCCAAACATTCATTTAAGAACCCACCAGACTTAGAACCAGTATTCAATAACTTAAGACGTCATATACAGTTGCTAAATTTGTTGCACTGGAATGAGAGAATTGTCAGAGCCAAACATTCATTTAAGAACCCACCAGACTTAGAACCAGTATTCAATAACTTAAGACGTCATATACAGTTGCTAAATTTGTATATGCAAGGCTCTGAAGGAAAGGAAAGAAAGCAGACAGCTAATTCAGACACACCAGTAGATGAAGTACCAATACCTAGTACCTCTAGTACCTTAGAGATGAAGAAGGATTCTACAAAGATACACTCAGCTGCTGATAATATGTCTGCAGTACAGCCAGTAGATGATCATCCTACACGCAACAATGTGGTACTAACAGATATGGGTTTTCCTACCAATATGCTCTGGAGCCATCCCATGGTAATGCAAAAGGGGTATGAAAATACGACAGATCACCGAGGCTTCGAAGACTTTCCAAGCACTTTAGCAACAAACGAAAATTCAACAAGAGTGGGAGTGACCAACTTTGGGCCTATTGGCAAACCATATAAGGACAATATCGGTGATCGAGAATATCCGAGATATATGACAAAACCACAAGCGCAGACTTTCGAAAAATCAGTACATTTTCAAATCCAGATTTGTCCAATAACACACCATATGAACATGTTAATAGTTTAGATAGAATGCAGCATAATTTTAGCCCTGATATGTTTATAAAACATGTCCGGTGGAACGTGCCGAAATTTAAAGATTTTATTCATACAGGTCGAATGGCAAAAGGATTAAACGTCAGAGATTTTGTATTCCAATTAGAAAATATGGCTATGCTCAACTGCTTTCCTGTGGAGGAACTTCACAGAGTAATTTTCAATTATATAGAGGGTCCTTCGCAAACTTGAATGTTGATTTTCCTGCGTAAGTCTCCAGGGGCTAACTGGTCGATGATAAGACAGCCGTTTATTTCGCGCTTCTCAGATCCCGGAGGAGATGATGAAGAAAGATTAATCCTTCAGCAGAAACAACAAGGATCTTTACCGATTGATGATTTTGTTCTGGAGATAGAATCGATGAACTACCGTTTGCAAATGCCATTCAGTGAAGATCAGCTATTAAGAATTATAAAATCTAATCTTAATCCAGCCATTAAGACCCATGTATTAGGTAATTCTTTTCCAAACATAGAAAGCCTGAGAAAATACTGCAAGAGCTTGGAAATGTTGTGGAATCATTCTGGCTATGATCCGAGAAGATTTAGCGAAATTAACAAACGTCGATACTTACAGGTTAATGAGATGTCACCAATACATAGAGAATATAATTTGAATGCACCAGCAAGCCTAGCGGATCATGATTCACCATCACCTGATAGTCTCTTCAATAGGGACAGCATAGCCGCACTTCAACATAGGTCAACATTTAAACCGAGCATAAATCCGAATGAATTTGTAATATGCTGGAACTGTAGGGACCTAGGACATAGATTTAAAGATTGTGATCATATTGTTGACAGATTATTTTACTTTGGTTGTGGAAAGGAGGGAGTGATTAAGCCTATGTGTAGCAATTGTAAAAGCGAGAATAAGCCTTTAAACCGACATCCGAGCGCGGTTACAACTGGGACTTCGCACTCGGAAACCCCAAGAAATGTCCCAAGGATACTAACGAAACCCAACAAATAGTTATAAACACGGCACCTGATTACCTAACTAGACATAATTTAAATACTAAACCAAATCCTCAACAATTAAGAGCACTACACCATATGTCCATCGATATGGAAAGGCGACCCAAAAGAAAACGTAACATACGGATAATCCAATACTGGAAGATGCAGCGCAGCATAGTGAAGGAGTGCTCTGCTGTAGTGTTACCGGGTTTAGAAAACGAAAATGATGATCCTCGCCCGTATCTCACAGTTAACATAGAAGGTCACTTGATTAAAGGTCTAATGGATAGTGGGGCATCGATCAGTGTAATAGGTCGTGATGCCGAAAAACTTCTGAAACAAATCGGTGTTAAATTACAACGAATAAATTCAACAATTCGCACAGCAGATGGATCGCGAAATTCTATTATCGGATTCATTAATGTACCGGTGAAAATGGGAGAAAAAACGGCTAGAATAAGGTTTTACGTAGTTCCTACTTTACGTGCCAAGTTATATTTGGGAATCAATTTTTGGAAAGCTTTTGGAATTTCGCCAGCTTTTATAGAAAGTTTAGAAACTGATAATCCAGACACACCTAGGCATAGTCTAACTGAATTCCAATTGTCACAGTTAGAAGCGGTCATAGAAATGTTCCCGAAATTTGAAAAGAAAGGTTTGGGAAGAACACATTTATTTGCGCATAAAATTGATGTAGGGACGGCGGAGCCGATTAAACAAAGGCATTATCCGATAGCACCAGACAACAACGTTACAACAGCAACAACGATGGATCGGTGAAAGGCTCGTTGAACATACAATACATAAGATGTAAGAACTGTTCTTACTGAAACAGCTAAAGAATTTACGTCTGACAAATTCACCACATCTTATATGATGGCCTCCACGTTACTAATTTAATTATAATACCCAATACGCATCGTTCATTATACGCGTCATACAAAAACATGTACTTGAATGTACGAGCCACAATACATGTAGAAATTCCTTCGAGAATCGTATTTATATATTTGAATATTGCACTGTCATGCCATTCAAATATGCATAACACTTCAAAAATACTTGATGACTTATCCAAACCCACCACAATCGTTACGAACAAACCCCCAAAAAAAAACGAAATCACATCCAATTTTTATTGATTTTTCCATTTCAGATTTTAAACAGCACACGAGTAAAATATACCTTTTCCAAAAAAAATGAAAAATTCATTTTTCACTCGACATTTATTTTTAGTTTTTGATTTTTGAAATTTAATAACATGTCCAACAAAAAAAAAAAAAAAAATACTACTGCACATAAATATCAGAGCAGTTAACAATTTTCACCCGCACCAACCGAAAACAAAAAAAAATGTTAAATAATTTTATGGCGGCCATCAATTTATACAATACATAACAAAAAAAAAAAACATTAAACATATTTTTACAAACAAAATTTTATTTTTTATGTTTTTTTACATTTTCCAAAATAAATATTGGATAATTTTTTGTTGTTGTATGCATGTATAGTGAACGCATATAGGTATGCGAGTACATATACGGTGCATGTGCATGGATTAAATATTATAAATACAATTAAAATTAATACAACAACAGCAACAACAAAATATAGTTAGCGAATAAAACCAGGGAAAATTTTTAAAAATTTCCATTATTGATTTTTTTTTTTTTTTTTTTTTGAAAATCGTGACAAAAAAAATAAACTTTTCTTTTTTTTTGTTGTTTGTGAATTTCCGAAATGGCTGCGAATCTCGAAATTAAAAATTAACTAAAATTCCACGAAAAATTTTATAAAAATTGTGGTGATTCAGTGGAAAATTAATTTCAATAAATAATTTTTTTAATTAAAATCAATATTAAAAAAATTAAAAAATAATATTAATAAAATCATATAAATGTATATGTGTGAGTCCTTTTCGATAAAAATTAAATTTAATGTATAATAAATAAATTTTATTTATTTTTATTTTAAATTTTGTTAATTTTAATTATTGCCTGACAAAAAATACCCAGAAATTATATTTTTGTTGTTGTTTTAACTTTCCAAATATTATCCTCCTGACTGGGTAAATCCTTTTGTTGGCGTATCATGTATGTCAATTTGTTGTTTTTGTATATAAATCAATAAATGCGTATTTTCGGTTTGTTTTTTGTTTGCGAAAATTTAACAGTTTTTTCCCGCACAAATAATTATTGTATACCAGATTATTTTTGAATTTAATTGTTATGGCAGATGGGTGAGATAATTGAACAATGCACCATCCGCCATGACGAGAAGGTTGCGATTATAATTTTTCAACTTAAGATGTAGTCATCCCACAAACAGAACATTGAAAATAAAGAACATTGCAAATGGTCAAGTGCAACTGACCTTATTTTGTAGTGAAACACACAATATGATTCAGTTTCCTTTAATAATTTATCTTGTTCATAACATTCACTCAAAACTATTTTCCAGCAACAAACAACACACCAATCAGTCAAAAAACAGGAAACAAATTTCAGTCAAGCGAGCCTTTTCATAATTATCTGAGATGATAACGTTTTCGAAGAAAGACGAAAATTTCGAGAATTCCTATAGACTATGGTTAACTATGAACCATGAGGTCATTATAATACGTAATGCAAACATTGTCATAAAATCGAGTACACTTGATTAATTTGTTTATACTAAAATCCCTATTATTGTACTATGTACAAATTTCAGTTTCACCTTGTTCCTCTTCTCGATGGTCTAGGACTATCGAAATATGTATAAAACTATACATCTTAACTACGGCCCAAAAAATTCAAAATTCAAAATTGGTGTGATGGTGTAGTTCGATTATATATCCGTATTTGCCGGTTGATTGAGAGAACCTATTGTTAAGAAAATTTACCGTTTCTAATTTTCAGTGGTCTAGCTCTTATGTTTTATTCTGTAGTAATCATAAATGATTGACAAGAACAGAAGACCTATGTTGTTATTGCTGATTCTGGAAGATTAGTGAGGGATCTCGAAACGAATCTTGGTCGTGAACGGTTGACCACGGATTATTTGTGATGGTGTTATTACATTCGATTTTGTGTTTTGTGTTTAATGGGGTGATCGTGTTGTCTGTTAGCGTGATCGTGTTATTTGCTATTTCTTTGTCCGCTTAAAGTGAATCATTTGATTGTCCTCTATAAAGAATGGTTTCAGCCTATCAATTGGTAAATTGGATTGTCTTCCTTTGACATCTAGCACGAATATGTCACGCATAAATTTAATTCCAAATTAATAAAGATTTTTGCAGCACATTGCCGAGATGGTGGAGATGAACATAATAAACTCGGATTAACTGATTTTATTCTTGTTTTCAATTAACAACTAGCTGGGATGTCGATTTTGAAATCTTCTCGGTACGTGTTGCGGACTCTCAGTAAAATAGTTGGTAGTACTCTCGTCCAGTTATTTTTCTCTTGACACGAGATGGCTGCGTTTAGTGCTCTATAAAATCGTTTGAAGAACCCGTTACATTTAGGTTTTTATGCCTTTTCCTCTTATGGTGAAATCTTAATAATTTGGCGAGTTCATTGCATTATTGGTTGACTCGCTTATCCACAGAGTTTCCACACGAGATAGAGTGTCACATTGTAGCAAACCGATATTAAATGTATTTATATTTGTGGTAAACTGTGCTGTAAAATCGAGAAGACGAAATTGCCCCCGGCGATTCCTTGGACGGGTTTTGAATTAATACGTATGTAAATGGCTTGTAATCTACGAAAAGTATGAATCAGTGTGAAAGTGTTTACCGGATCATATGCGATGTATCTATGTTGCGTTTCGGTATGTCTTGTAGAGTAATTTGATTTGTTAACAATCAATGCGAGTTTTGCTGACGAAGTAGGATGTCGCAACATCATTGCTTCGCAAAGTTGCAGCTTTGCTTTCCGTTGATCTCTAAGGTAGTCATTTAGGCTGCATTAGGTATAAATGATCTTTAAAAATTTTACAAACTTTAGAGTTAGTTCGTATTTTGCGATGCATTCGACGCGCTCTGGAAGGGATCTAATACCTTCCGCAGATCCTTCGTTATCTAAAAATTTTACGTGAGACTTGGCGAATTGCCATTTATCTGTATTAATGATCTGTCACACGTCATGTAATTTTGTGAAAATAATTTCGAGATGTTGTAAATGTTCGGCAATCGTTCGGAATGCCACCAGTATATCGTCTAAGTATATAAAGCAGAAATTTAGCATCTGCAGAACTGAATGAATGGTGTTGAGGTTACTGTTTTGGCGATATTGGATTCTTCAACAGCTATCTGGTGATATACATTGGGACTGTTTAACGCTCAGTAGTCGACGCAAGGTCGACAGATAGCAATCCTTTTGGGAACTAGGAGCAACGGGCCGCTCACGGGTTATTCAAACGTTTTCAAATGGCTTGCTCTAATATGCACTCTATAGTTCTTTTCAAGCGAAGGTAAGTTTGTCGGCACTTAATCTTCGAGATTTTGAGAATTCTGTTGAACAAAATGTTATGAGTGGGGCGTAATTGTGCGCTTGACGGACTTCGTTTTGCGAAAACCTTGCGTTATTGCCGTTTGTTGTCTTAAATTTTTCCAACAGTGGAAGTACTCGGGTATCGATGTCGTTAGTGTCAATTCTCGTACCTAAATGGTTGATACTTCCTTGCTGTTTTGCTTTCCACCACCGTGCATGTCCACTAGAAGACTTTAATGATTAAGAAAATATGTACCTAGGATTGGTATTGTTAGTCTAAGTGTAAGATTCAAATTTATCAGTCAAATTTCGGCGCCCGTTTCATTGAGGTATACTCGGTTTGATAGTATGTTGTAAATTTTGAGGCGGCAATTAAAAGTTGTTCCGTCAGATGTTTCTATCTGCAAAGTATTTTGTAGTTCTTTTTTATTTAATTTCATTCCATTTTAGATAAGACTACTTGCAATCTCGAGCAGCTTCCTAAAACCTGGAGAGGTAGAAGATAAATTGGGAATGTCGTCGATATTTCCATTTCCACTGTTTCTCGTTGGGGTGTAGTTTCTTCTTGACCGATTTTGCGTGCGAGAAGGGCTCGATGAGCAGTTCCGCTGTAAAGCGATTGCATGGGAGCATGTGACGGTACTGGTTCTAATGGTGCTATAGCCACAATCTGTGATTGCGATATCATTCTGCTAACTTACCAATTCTTCTTGTGCTCTGACTGGTAGTCGTTTGAGCCAAAGTATTTTTTATTAAGTATTCCGTAACGTCGGTTCCTCCATTACTTTTTAACGAAAATGTATAAATAAATAAATATCCATAAAATTTGCAAATAAAAATTAACGCAGAACCACTCTTAGCAGAGGAAAATATAGCGAACCAACGTTATCGAATCCAAAATGCAAACCACCAAGAAAATTTGCCGTACAATTTTGAAAACACCAAAAACCGTGATACAATAAATCGTTACCAATCGAGTTGAAGGAAGAAAAATGCGGAGTGTGATAGTTGTTTGTGACTGAAGGTGGGAGTTTTATTTGAAATGAATATTAACTGGCATAAAATTCTCCTTAACGCAAGGAATTTACAATTTTAAATAACAATCATAAATGCCAACAGCTGGCAGTTTTGGTGCTGTAAAGGCACAAATAGGGCTTTTCCGTATTGTTTGATTTATGGTCGTCTTATAACCAGCTCAAGCACATTCTTCCAATTTTGCTTGTTTTCAAAATTTTAAATTACCGTTTTTATTTTAAATGCAAATTTACAGTTATTCAGTTTTCTTCATTCATTGCACAGAACTAGTCGAATTTTTATGAAGTCATAGTTATGGAAAAAATATCTACGGAACAGAGAATTCTATCTAATCGTTGATAGAAAAGGGGCATTCTTCAAGAAAAATTGGTAGTTGATGTAATGTTACACATTCGACTGTGCGATTGATTGGTCAGAAAAGTGGTATTGAACCTAGGCAGGGCCAGAAAGGATGACGCAAGTTACAACGTTATTTAAATGAGCAAGCCACTACCAGAATAATTAAAATACCGTTAGAGGCAGCCAAAACCGTAAACAAAACTGTAAGCGAATAGACAGCCCAATGGGTACTAACAAGAAAGGGATTTGCAGAGGCCGCTTAAAGTTTGCAAAACAGCATAAAACCTGGAGTGCGGAAGATTGGAAACGAATTACTAGGTTTGTGTATATGAAACCGGAATTTACCAATAAATGGCGCCACCTGTCGATATACTTTTCGACAAACCGCGTCATTGGCGCCATTGTTTTCTTTTGACATCTGTCAACAACATCCAATTCATAATAATACAAGTTTCAAACAATATATTATGTTGTTTACGTGTTAAAAATGTCTAGTTCTGTACCTTAATATTATGATTTTAAGAAAACTACTACAGAATCACATCGAATGCTTGTCGAAGCTTACGGTGAGCATGCTCTTGGTAAATCACAATGCTATGAGTGGTTTAATAAATTCAAAAGTGGTGATTTTGACGTGAGAAACGAAGAACGTGGAAGACCACCAAAAAATTTGAAGACAGTGAATTGTAAGCATTGTTGGATGAGGATGACGCTAAAACACAAAAGCAACTCGCGGATTGATTGAATGTGTCACGAGAAACCGTGTCCATACGTTTAAAAGCAATGGGAAAGATCCAAAAGCTGGGAAAATTGGTTCCGCATAAACTGAATGAAAGACAACAGGAAAATCGAAAAACCACTGGCGAAATGTTGCTCGTCTGATATAAAAGAAAGTCATTTCTGCATCGAATTGTGACTGGCGAGGAAAAATGGATCTATTTTGAGAATCTAAAGCGCAAAAAGTCTTGTGTTGATCCAGGACAACCATACCCATCGACTGCAAGGCTAAATTGCTTCGAGCGGAAGGCAATGCTCTGTATTTGGTGGGATTAGAAGAGTGTGATTTAATTTGAGCTGCTAAAATAACATGGTGAAACCGTAAATACTAAAAGTTACCAACAACAAATGATCAATTTGAATCGAGCTTTGCGTGAAAAACCACCAGAATGTGATAAAAGGCAACACAAAGTGATTTTGCTTCGTGATAATGCACAATCACACAAAGCAAAAACGATCAAGGAAACGTTGGAAGCACTTAATTGGGAAATACATTCATATGCGGCTCACTCGCCAGACTTGGCTCTGTTCGATTATCACTTATTTGCATCGATTGGGAACGGGCTTCATGAGGAGCACATGTACGAAAATGGTTCGATAACTGGTTTCGCTCAAAAGTAGAGCAGTTTTTTTGGTGTGGTATCCACGCGTTGCCGGAAAGATGGGAAAAATGTATAACTAATGACGTGCAATACTTTGAATAAAATACTCTTAACATGATAATGGTGAACGTGACGATGAACGTGTACTTTTTATTAAAAAATTTCAGTTTCATGTTTAGCGATAAATTACAGAAGCACCAAGTCAAAGAAACTTTAAAACATGGTGGAAGAAGTTTGATGGTTTGGGGCTATTTTGCTTGATGGAGCGTTGTTCCTTTATTAAAAATATTTGGAATAAAGGAATGTATTTAGCCATATAAAACAAAATTTACTAGATTTTATTGATGAATGTGTGAAATAATTTTTCAACAAGATGGTGATAAGAGTCCCAAACGCACCACCAGAATCGTGCAGAAATGGTTGAGCGAACAAAAAATTACAATGGTAAAATTTCCAACACGGGTTAAGGGTATAAAAATACCATAATTTACAATTGAGCATTTGGCAGAAAGTAGGCCAAGAAGAGTAGCAAGCGTAATTGCGAGTACAGGATTATGGACAAAATACTAATTAACAGTTGTATTATTAGAAGAATGTTCACTATTGGATTTTTATCATTCTAGTTTTATTCAATATATTTTAAATATTAAAACGCGTAAAGCAGTTCTTCTTTATTTGCCTTTATAAAGCCATAGTACCGAAAAAATAAGAATTGCCTATTTATTCATGCATTTTTGCTCACCGCTGTCTATTTTAACCCTCCATACCAATTTACACGTTTAATAATCTACACGAATGGGAAACGCTAATAATAAATACCTTCTTTTATACAGACGGTAGTCATTCCTCAATATTTTATTAAATTTGCCTAACGTTATAGTAATTTGTCTCTATTTACTTTATACTACTCTTCCCGATAATTCGCGACCTTAGAATAAGACTGTTGTAACTGACATTTTTTGACTTTTTGAGTTATATATCTATTCGTACTAAACGACATACGCTCTTTCTAAATATCTACTCAAAAATCTACTATCTCTTTTCGTTTCAAAGATGGCATAAAAAAAGTGGTTGTAAGTACACATATTCTTCTATTGTTTTTGCTTTTATTGAGCTAATAAAGTTGTATCTACCAGTTAGAATTGTGTAATCCCAACAAAAATAAATCTTACAAGTTTGTAATCCTTTAGATAGTACATACAACTTTGAAATTCGCTCTCATATGTCTCTATAGTGAGTAGTTACAATAAAACGCTCGAATATCCATGAACAATGACCGTTCAATTTGGCGCTTAAGTGCGAGTTTACGACCATTTTCTGATGAAAAATTTTCAACAGGCAACCAATCGTCGTAGTCTGTTTCGTAAACAAATTTCTTCTTCCAGTTTAACACTTATTATAGTCTAGATGCCCAACGAAAGCGTAATTTTCTCTTAAAAAATACTTTTCGGAGTCTTACGGTTAGAAAAACAAGAACGCAACACGACAAATCTCGCCAGACGTTTAATTTCACGTATTTTATTCACTTTGCTGATCAACAACACATGGTGTGCAAAAATTTCTTTTTGGGAACATATAATATTTCCTAAACACCTGTATGACATACAGGGACATCACAAATCGATATGCGAGGACGAAGAGGAACCAAGAAAACACCCCAAGAGACAATTTCGGGCGTTATGGCTCACATAAATTCATTTCCTAAGGTTGAGTCCCACTATTGTAGGGCTAAAACTACTCGGCATTATCTGGAATAAAACTTGAATATATCCAAAATGTATAAGCTGTATCGAGATTACACCAGCGATCCGAAGCCTGTTAAGGAAAGTTTATATCGCCACATATTTTGTACGAAATTTGATATTGGGTTTCATCGCCCAAAATCGGATTGATATGGGCTATGTGAAAGATCAAAAATCGCTGAACAGGAAAACCTGTTAACAGATGAAATGTGCTTGGAAAAAGAAGAGCATTACAAACTTAAGACAGAAATGAGGGAACAAAAAGCTCACGACAAAGAAGGCGACATTCCAGTCCTGTGTTTCGACCTTCAAAATGTCATCAACTGCCCGAAAGCAGAAATAGGCCCAATATTTTATTTCGCAAATTAAATATTTAAAATTTAACGGCGTATTTAAGTAGTACAAAGAAAACCTATTGCTCCATTTGGACAGAGTGCACATTAGGCAGAAGTGGAAACGATTTGGCATCGGCACTGGTGAAAATTTTAAATCGTGTATTTGAAGAAAACAGCGACATGTGTGACCTAATAACTTGGTGATTCGTGTGTACCTCAATATAAAAATTCGTTCATGTCCACTGCAATTCTACACGTTATAAAAACGAATCCTCACATTAACTCAATTACCATGAAGTATTCAGTTGCCGACCATGGAGTAATACAGGAGGTTGACAACATTCACAGCAGCATAGAGAAAGTGTTGGCTGTAAATGAGTTCTTCTCTCCAATGGGGCTCCTTCGCTTACTAAAATCAGTAAATCGACGAAATCCACTAATTATCATGCAAATGAAGACTACTAATTTTATGGATTTTGCAAGCTACGGGAAACCGTCTTTGGATATGTTACGAGCTTCAATTCTGTTTATCTTATAACGACGCTCAATTTACCACACACAGCATAAGACGAGTTGAAAGATCCAGAAAAAATGTTTTGGCAGTAGAATATCCTGAACTTCTAACGGTAAAAAATGCCTATTAATTATCTCATACAAAAAAGACACATCTAAAAGCAATGTGTGTATGTCGGCGAAAGACATAGTTTTGAAGTTAAATGAGTTTTCATCTAGCACACTTAATCGTGAAACAGATGAAGTGCAAAACAATCAAGATATCATGGTCGTCGGGCAAGCGTCTCAAAACAACAGCAGTACCTCATCTAGGATTTCGAAAATTTCAAAAAGGAATCCAAAAAAACTCTAAAAGTTAAAAAAAAAACTTCTAAGTTTCTATTACATAAGATTGAATTTTTTATTTGTATGCCAAATGAATTTAATTAGATGAAGACACTAGTCGATACTATTATTATTTATTTATTTTAAATGAAATTTTACTTTTATTTATTTTTATAACAAAAAAATTGAATTAATGAAACAGTTAAATTAAATGATTATGTTTTTTATTCAATAATTACAAAGTTGTATCTTACAAAATATGTTATTGTAGTTCTTATAGAATAATAAAGTTCTATCTACCAGATACATCTTTGTTATTGTTGGATTAAAACATCCATAGTTAAGTAACCAAGTGGTATCTGCTTTTTGCTAATCATATAATTCAAAAACGGAAAGTTAATTTTTACAAAATAACTATTTAATCTAATTGTCAACTAAATTAATAATAGTACATCGCAATTTCAGTCAAATTCTCCATAAATAAAAAATGTTATAAAACGACAAATTTTCAAACTTTCCTCAAAACTATACTACTAGCAGATAACACAGTGTTATTCTAAGGTCGCGATTATTATTAGTCACAATTCCACGGGCTCCTATAATTTATTGCATAATGGCTCATATAATTTGTTTTGCCGTGTTATGCAGTTGGATTTACATATGTGCTGTTTTTTACCGGATGTGCCAAAAAGAGTAGTTTCCTTTACACTGCCTGGCTAAGTGTTCATTTCCACCATATTGATAAAATTATCAACTATTTATTTTTGATTTAGCGTGTCATTGGTACATTCCATTTGAGCTTCCTGCATTACATCCGACATTTTGGCAAAATTATTTACGCTATTTGAAACATCCTGGAGTTGAGTTGCAAATTATTTACGGTATTTAAAATATCCTGTAATTGAGATGTATGTAATTATTTTCCTTACCGCAAAAGTATTACTCATTTCGGTTTTGGATTTAGCAATATTAGTAGCAAATAGAACAGAACTACTGCTAGACACAGATGCACTGCATTTGCACCTGCAAGGCGAATAATAGGTTGCCCTTTATATTTTTAGATCGAGGGTAGAATTTAGGGCAATTATCACATTGAAAGAAATCGTATTGCATAGTAATAGAGTCTTGACAATCATCACAAAGAAAAGTGTCAGCTATTTTTTGATGCACTTGCATATTGTTTACGTAGAAAATGTTGAAACCCTTAATGCCACAACCAAAACTTACACTTACAGAACAAAACTTGTAACATTCACAAATTATAAAAATTATATTTAATTTATTTATAAATAATATTGCCAGACAAAATTTGTTATGCACTTTCGTTATCGACTGTTCAATCGCCCGTTAAGTCAAATAAAATTAGTGAGCCTTGTCCATATAGTGCTTAAAAATAACTAAGATTGAAGGCTTCTAGAAATTTTCGTAAAATTTAAGTTTTCAAACAAAATTTGAGTAATACAAATTTTTAACTAGTGTTGTGCTAATAGGGTGATCTACAATTTTTGTCGCGCAATTTACTCTTCTATTTAACAGTGAAAATTTTTTAATCGCAATGGCCAGCAGGTACAAATAAGATACCAGATTTGATAGATTACTTTGTAACGAAAGGGATATCTGAAAACTACTTACTGCTCGAAAACAGTGAAGGAATTTCGTCTGCATACACGCCTGCCATTATGACACTCAGTAATACCATTATCAAAAAAGAAAATTTGCCTAGGTTAACAAATAATAAAACAAACTGAGATCTTTTCCGGAACCTAGTCGGAGACAATACTGAATTACAAGTACCAATTAATACTGCGGCACAACTTGATGTTCAATTAGAGCTGCAGAACATCAGTATACTACAAGCAGCGTGGCAGATCGCGAAAAATCTCATCAAAGCATGACTTTGTTACTAGCCTCTATGCTCGCACATCCATTTTCCACATGTGGACATCTGTCAAAGTTGACAAAAAATGGTTCGAAAATTGTAATTCGTATATAAAACACATGCGGCATTGACATTTTCCTATATGGGGAATTTTTCCACATGCTTATACCCATTCGGAAATATTCCCTTAGTACCGAAAAACACACGTGCACACACGGTTCTACAGATAGATACACCACAAATGGTTCAAGTTGTGTTTTGGTTAGCTTAATTCGTTGGCTTAGTATAGGCGAATGTATTGGAGCAGTTCACGAATTTGTCTTAAATTGGTAAATGCTTCGTCAACCTTGCAGATACAGATGAAATAAATTGTATCATTCGTATCGCTTCTGCTGATAGATACCACAAATGTTTCATGTTATGTATATGCTCAAAATTGAAATTTTTCATTTACATTAACCAAATATTTTTCTGGATTTGATTTTTTTTGAAACTTCTGAAATGTAATGATTCCAAAAAAATATTTTCTACTTAAATTAAAACAAAAGTTAATTTGAATTTTATGCGTTTCGAGATAAAAAATTCGAAGAAATTGTATAGCGATATTCTATAATTCGATATTTTGAAACTGCATCAAAAATTTTATTCGATATTTTGATTTTGCCAGGTTTTAGCACTATCCGGAAAATAGTGATGGTTACAAAGGGATCGCAACGACGATATCCCGCATTTTAAAATCCCGCTTTATTAAAATCGTGCCCAAAAAAAATCCCGCTTTTTAAATTCCATTTTTTCATAATCCTGCTTTGGGGGATTCATAATCCTGGGTTTTTAACCCCGGTTTTGCAAAAACAAAAATCCCGGTTTTGATTTTTATTTTACATTAAATTAAAATTTTCCTTCACCACAAGCGGCGGTCCTCCGGATTATGGGATTTTGTACCCTCGGGATTTTGTTCCCTCGGAATTTTGTACCGTCGGGATTTTGTTCCCTCGGGATTATGTATCCTCGGGATTTTCTACCCTCGGAATTTTTTACCTTCGGGATTTTGTCCCTCGGGAATGTAACCAACCGCATTTCTAGATGTACTTTCAGAAGCAAGAAAAACTATAGAAAATTTCAAATGCTCTTACGTTCGAAACAGCCAATTTGAAAGGAATGCATCAAATCTTGGAGCTTCTACAACTAGCCGTGACGGAATTGAGCAAAAGTGATACAACTTTACTTGAATGAATTATACACAAAACTACAATCGATTCAGATCGCGTTGCAAACTGTGGCGTTGAGTTTTGTGTGTGTGTTGTGGCAAATGAGATATAAAATGATAAACGCTCTGATTTTTCTTAAATATTATTTTTTTTAATAAACAACATCTAGTTTTATTAATCTAAAAATTTGAAATAGTTTGGAGTTATATTAAATCTCAAAATATATACATTACTCGACTACTCGAAGAGATACGATATTCTCCATTAATTGATACTCGATGCTCGCGGTTGTCAAAAGTCGCCAAATTTAGCATCCGATGTGCGATGTTAATAAAGGTCAACGTCAACTTTAATGCCGGTTGTTTTGAGTGCTACTTTCAAAATTTTAATGAACTCACTCCATAAACCAAAAAAAGTTAAATCGTACCGAAAAGCAAAAGAGAAACAAAGCAAAAATCGTTAACATAAATTTTTATCGACACAATATATCATCATCGGTAATAGTAGTTGACGGGTCGATGTACATCTCTGCTTTTAACTAATAAATATTCAATTTTTAAAGATTCAAAAGGAACCTACTTAGATCCAAAAAATATTCTAATCGATTCTATAGATAAACCAAAGGATAAAGACTCATCAACTGCAGTGTTATGACAATTATTTGATAGTGCAAAAACCCAAGAGACAGAAAGCGTTTACGAAAACTAGGGAAATTTGTTTGGAAAAAGCCTTTTATGAAAAATGGAGAGCTGAAGAACGAAATTAGAGTGCAATCAAATATTCGAGCAAACATAAGTGCATCTATTGCAAGCACGACGTCAAAGACCATTCTCGAGTAACCATTTCCATCGACAATTTTGGTGTGAGTGTTGTGTTTCATTGACGTTTAGTTTAATTTAACCAATCAAGAAAAAGTGTTGATAAGTCAAACTTGAACAGTATTAAGAAACTGGTGTTAACTGGTGTAAACTTTGGTGATTTTGTTTTTTATTTCGTTCCCCCCCCCCCCTCCCCTCTTCGAACGAAATGAATTGGCCTTGTTTAATTATCAATTCTGGCATAAATTTACATCAATTGTTAGTTTGGTAGAAAATCATTATTCGACGGCTGCCTAAAATTTTTCCACTTTCTTTGAAATGCATCACAAAACTCTTTTCACTCAAAATTATGTTCGCCTTTAATCCAATTTAAGATACAAACAAACAAGGTAGCAGTTAATAATAATTACAATAATAATAATAATTTATATTTGTTAATATTCCACAAATCAAATTAAATTTTCAATTTATCTTTGTTTTTCATTTAATTTCCAATTTGATCGAATTTAACGAATTACAAATCGGGCAACAACAATACACCCCGAATACAAACAAACATATATCGTTTTTTCGTTTCATCATTATTTTCCTTTACTCGAAATACCCGAGCCGAACAAAAAATAAATAATAAAAAAACAGCATCCTCCTCACCCCCACACCTCCTTACCGCCCGCACAATATCACAATATATATGTTGGTTTGAAATAAATCGGAAATATATAATTAATATATGAATGTAGATATCTCTGTCATACAATTTTATTATGTCCAATAAATATAAAAAAAAAAAAAAAATCACATAAAAATGAAATCCGAATATAAAAAACACAAAATTTCCCAAAACTCCCTGCCATTTCAGTTTTTTTTTTTCCAATTCCAAAATGTGATGGTAATAAATTTATATCTCATAATAAAACAAATATAACACTATCAATTTTCAATCGGTTTTTCATTTTTATGTTTGGATTTTACAATTTTGTGCGCGCTCTCTCCCAATAAAAAACGAATACAAAATAAAACCAACCAAATCCCTCTGTTTAAATTTTCCAGCACTTTTCCGATGATTCGGATCGAAAATTTATTGTGTATACAAATGACATACACAAACACACACCGTCATACATTACAATAGATTAATAACAATAATAATAATACGATAATAATATCACATATATACATACATACACAATTGTATCACCTTTTTTTCACTTTTCAGATTTTCCAGAGCATTTTTTTTTTTATTTTCGTGTTTTTTTTTTAATTCATTCAAACAAGTGTTTACATAATTTTCATTTCATCCGTAAAAAAAAAGCAACTTAAACAGAGAATTTATTTTTTATTTGTATATTGCTCCAATACAATTGTCATCAATTTATTTAGATTTTTTGTGAGAAAATCCGAAAAAAAAGAAAACGGCGCTAAAAGAAAAAGGGAAATGTGAAAAGTGAATATTTTTTTTTTTGTTTTCTTTTCGTATTTTTTTTTTTTATGTTATGATGTTTATATGTAAATGTGTTAAATGGTAAAATATTTACAAATTGGGGAAATTTTATTTTTTCAATGTTTTTGTTGTTTTTGTTATGCAATCAATGTATTGGAAGCTATTAAGCTTTTGGATAAGCTTTGAAGAGAGATGTGAATGAGATAACAAATAAAAATAAATATGTTGAATACACACTTGTACATACATACATACCGTATACATGTATATGTTGTGGGGTGTGAGTTTGTTTTTGTTTTTCGCTGGTGGTTTTTGTTTTTTTATGGAAACGATATTAAAGTTGTTTGTTTGTGGATGCGGACCTTGGGTAATGAATAAATTGTTCTTTAGTCATATACCGATAGATTATGGATATTTAATTGATTAATTGAAATGATTTTTGCATGTTTTATGTTCAGGAATATGTACATAATAACATGAAATTATTGAGTCACTGACATATCTTATTAATATGCAGTTCATTTAATTGTTGCACCACTATTGTCTAGAAATCTATTTTGTCTTCCAATGGAGCTCAGTTCCGCTTGTTTAGTAAAACACTACCCTACGGTTTGTCTGTGAGATTCTGAAGACAAAAGCTAGGAAGAATTACCTTCTATATCAAATGCAGGATTGTGCTTTAGCTAGACGATCCAAAAAAAGTGTTCTAACCAAATTAGGCAAATCGTATCATGACCATAATAAAAAAATGTTAAACAAAAAATTAAGTAAACGACACTAGTTGACTTTAAAAGTCTTCATGCCCTTTATTGTGCAAGATTGTCATCTATTTTCGATTTCTGTTTACATGATAGTTCCTGTTGGATATATTAAACAACAAATTACGGTCCGATACCATACTGTTTACATCAGCAAGTTATTCGAGCAACAGGATCAACAACATAATTTATAACTCATCAATTATAAAGGGTGTCCCAAAATTAACGCAAGATTTGAATTAAATAGAAACACAGTTTTTAGTCTTTAGATTGTTATTTTTATATTGAATCGTAAAGTACACAGGAGAGGGTTATTTATGGAATAACACATCTGGCAAATGGCCTCCACGGCTTTGCTGGCACATACGCACTCGACTTGCGTTGATGCAGCGTTTAATTTCCTCTTGTAATGCACGTGTGGTTGTGGGCTTGTTGACATAGACCTTAGACTTTAAATAACTCCATAAAGAGAAATCTAATGGAGTTAAATCACATGATCTAGGGAGCCAATTCTGATCAACGAAACAAGCTGTTTGGTCCGGTCATGTGGCACAGTATTGTTGTATTGGCCACATCAATATCATCCAATTTTGGCAAAAGGAACTGTGTTATCATGTCGCAATATCGAGCACCAGTAACAGCTACTGCTTGACCAGCCTCATTTTCAAAGAAGTATGGTCCAATGATATTCGCGTGAACTTTGTCCTAAATTTGTCCTAAAAAAAAAAAATAATTAGGATTTTTTTTTAGGACAAACTTCACGAATCTAAATACATAAGTGAAGTTTGTCCTAAATTTGTCCTAAAAATCGTCAATAAAAATTATTGTTTACATGTATTAGTGTAAAAGCAGAAACTCTCGTTATAACGAATTTCTTTAATAAGAATAATAAAAATTATTTACGAATTATACGTAATACATAAAAACGATGGAAGTAAGATATTACTTCTTTATTTTCTTTATAAATTAATGTAGCGAATAATATGAATAAATGAAATTTCGAATTTTCTTGACCAAAGTGGCCTATATGCAAAGTTGGCATAGGATGTAGGCTATCCGAAACCAGTTTAAGTTTTGAAAAAAAAATAGGGGATTAGGGTATTTAGGACAACGATGTTTGATACCATCTCACCCAATAATTATACCAAATATTATGAAAAAATGATTTTCCCAATTTTCTTGAGAAAATCCTAGGAAGCTGACACCAAAGTGACCTATATGCAAAGTTGGCATAGGATCTAGGCTATCCGAAACCATTTTCAATTTTGAAAAAAATAGGGGATTAGGGTATTTAGGACAACAATGTTTGATACTATCTCACCCAATAAATATACCAAATATTATGAAAAAATGAATTTCCCAATTTTCTTGAGAAAATTCTGGGAAGCTGACACCAAAGTGACCTATATGCAAAGTTGGCATAGGATCTAGGCTATCCGAAACCAGTTTCAGTTTTGAAAAATATAGGGGATTAGGGTATTTAGGACAACGATGTTTGATACGATCTCACCCAATAATTATACCAAATATTATGAAAAAATGATATTCCCAATTTTCTTGAGAAAATCCTAGGAAGCTGACACCAAAGTGACCTATATACAAAGTTGGCATAGGATCTAGGCTATCCGAAACCATTTTCAATTTTAAAAAAAATAGGGGATTAGGGTATTTAGGACAACGATGTTTGATACTATCTCACCCAATAATTATACCAAATATTATGAAAAAATGAATTTCCCAATTTTCTTGAGAAAATTCTAGAAAGCTGACACCAAAGTGACCTATATGCAAAGTTGGCATAGGATCTGGGCTATCCGAAACCAGTTTCAGTTTTGAAAAATATAGGGGATTAGGGTATTTAGGACAACGATGTTTGATACCATCTCACCCAATAATTATACCAAATATTATGAAAAAATGATATTCCCAATTTTCTTGAGAAAATCCTAGGAAGCTGACACCAAAGTGACCTATATACAAAGTTGGCATAGGATCTAGGCTATCCGAAACCATTTTCAATTTTAAAAAAAATAGGGGATTGGGGTATTTAGGACAACGATGTTTGATACTATCTCACCCAATAATTATACCAAATATTATGAAAAAATGAATTTCCCAATTTTCTTGAGAAAATTCTAGAAAGCTGACACCAAAGTGACCTATATCCAAAGTTAGCATAGGATCTAGGCTATCCGAAACCAGTTTCAGTTTTGAAAAAATAGGGGATTAGGGTATTTAGGACAACGATGTTTGATAGGATCTCACCCAATAATTATACCAAATATTATGAAAAAATGATTTTCCCAATTTTCTTGAGAAAATCCTAGGAAGCTGACACCAAAGTGACCTATATGCAAAGTTGGCATAGGATCTAGGCTATCCGAAACCAGTTTCAATTTAAAAAAAAATAGGGGATTACGGTATTTAGGACAACGATGTTTGATACTATCTCACCCAATAATTATACCAAATATTATGAAAAAATGATATTCCCAATTATCTTGAGAAAATTCTAGGAAGCTGACACCAAAGTGACCTATATGCAAAGTTGGCATAGGATCTAGGCTATCCGAAACCATTTTCAATTTTGAAAAAAATAGGGGATTAGGGTATTTAGGACAACAATGTTTGATACTATCTCACCCAATAAATATACCAAATATTATGAAAAAATGAATTTCCCAATTTTCTTGAGAAAATTCTAGGAAGCTGACACCAAAGTGACCTATATACAAAGTTGGCATAGGATCTAGGCTATCCGAAACCAGTTTCAGTTTTGAAAAATATAGGTGATTAGGGTATTTAGGACAACGATGTTTGATACGATCTCACCCAACAATTATACCAAATATTATGAAAAAATGATATTCCCAATTTTCTTGAGAAAATCCTAGGAAGCTGACACCAAAGTGACCTATATACAAAGTTGGCATAGGATCTAGGCTATCCGAAACCATTTTCAATTTTAAAAAAAATAGGGGATTAGGGTATTTAGGACAACGATGTTTGATACTATCTCACCCAATAATTATACCAAATATTATGAAAAAATGAATTTCCCAATTTTCTTGAGAAAATTCTAGAACGCTGACACCAAAGTGACCTATATGCAAAGTTGGCATAGGATCTAGGCTATCCGAAACCAGTTTCAGTTTTGAAAAATATAGGGGATTAGGGTATTAAGGACAACGATGTTTGATACCATCTCACCCAATAATTATACCAAATATTATGAAAAAATGATATTCCCAATTTTCTTGAGAAAATCCTAGGAAGCTGACACCAAAGTGACCTATATACAAAGTTTGCATAGGATCTAGGCTATCCGAAACCATTTTCAATTTTAAAAAAAATAGGGGATTGGGGTATTTAGGACAACGATGTTTGATACTATCTCACCCAATAATTATACCAAATATTATGAAAAAATGAATTTCCCAATTTTCTTGAGAAAATTCTAGAAAGCTGACACCAAAGTGACCTATATCCAAAGTTAGCATAGGATCTAGGCTATCCGAAACCAGTTTCAGTTTTGAAAAAAATAGGGGATTAGGGTATTTAGGACAACGATGTTTGATAGGATCTCACCCAATAATTATACCAAATATTATGAAAAAATGATTTTCCCAATTTTCTTGAGAAAATCCTAGGAAGCTGACACCAAAGTGACCTATATGCAAAGTTGGCATAGGATCTAGGCTATCCGAAACCAGTTTCAATTTAAAAAAAAATAGGGGATTACGGTATTTAGGACAACGATGTTTGATACTATCTCACCCAATAATTATACCAAATATTATGAAAAAATGATATTCCCAATTATCTTGAGAAAATTCTAGGAAGCTGACACCAAAGTGACCTATATGCAAAGTTGGCATAGGATCTAGGCTATCCGAAACCAGTTTCAGTTTTGAAAAATATAGGGGATTAGGGTATTTAGGACAACGGTGTCAGCTTCCTAGGATTTTCTCAAGAAAATTGGAAAATCATTTTTTCATAATATTTGGTATAATTATTGGGTGAGATGGTATCAAACATCGTTGTCCTAAATACCCTAATCCCCTATTTTTTTTAAAACTGAAAATGGCTTCGGATAGCCTAGATCCTATGCCAACTTTGGATATAGGTCACATTGGTGTCAGCTTCCTAGGATTTTCTCAAGAAAATTGGAAAATCATTTTTTCATAATATTTGGTATAATTATTGGGTGAGATCGTATTAAACATCGTTGTCCTAAATACCCTAATCCCCTATTTTTTTCAAAACTGAAACTGGTTTCGGATAGCCTAGATCCTATGCTAACTTTGGATATAGGTCACTTTGGTGTCAGCTTATTAGGGTTTTCTCAAGAAAATTGGGAAAATCATTTTTTCATAATATTTGGTATAATTATTGGGTGAGATGGTATCAAACATCGTTGTCCTAAATACCCTAATCCCCTATTTTTTTCAAAACTGAAACTGGTTTCGGATAGCCTATATCCTATGCCAACTTTGGATATAGGTCACTTTGGTGTCAGCTTCCTAGGATTTTCTCAAGAAAATTGGGAAAATCATTTTTTCATAATATTTGGTATAATTATTGGGTGAGATCGTATTAAACATCGTTGTCCTAAATACCCTAATCCCCTATTTTTTTCAAAACTGAAACTGGTTTCGGATAGCCTAGATCCTATGCTAACTTTGGATATAGGTCACTTTGGTGTCAGCTTATTAGGATTTTCTCAAGAAAATTGGGAAAATCATTTTTTCATAATATTTGGTATAATTATTGGGTGAGATCGTATTAAACATCGTTGTCCTAAATACCCTAATCCCCTATTTTTTTCAAAACTGAAACTGGTTTCGGATAGCCTAGATCCTATGCTAACTTTGGATATAGGTCACTTTGGTGTCAGCTTATTAGGATTTTCTCAAGAAAATTGGGAAAATCATTTTTTCATAATATTTGGTATAATTATTGGGTGAGATCGTATCAAACATCGTTGTCTTAAATACCCTAATCCCCTATTTTTTTTAAAACTTAAAATGGCTTCGGATAGCCCAGATCCTATGCCAACTTTGCATATAGGTCACTTTGGTGTCAGCTTCCTAGGATTTTCTCAAGAAACTTGGGAAAATCATTTTTTCATAATATTTGGTATAATTATTGGGTGAGATCGTATCAAACATCGTTGTCCTAAATACTCTAATCCCCTATTTTTTTCAAAACTGAAACTGGTTTCGGATAGCCTAGATCCTATGCCAACTTTGGATATAGGTCACTTTGGTGTCAGCTTCCTAGGATTTCCTCAAGAAAATTGGGAAAATAATTTTTTCATAATATTTGGTATAATTATTGGGTGAGATCGTATTAAACATCGTTGTCCTAAATACCCTAATCCCCTATATTTTTCCAAACTGAAACTGGTTTCGGATAGCCTAGATCCTATGCCAGCTTTGCATATAGGTCACTTTGGTGTCAGCTTCCTAGGATTTTATCAAGAAAATTGGGAAATTCATTTTTTCATAAAATTTGGTATAATTATTGGGTGAGATGGTATCAAACATCGTTGTCCTAAATACCCTAATCCCCTATTTTTTTCAAAACTGAAACTGGTTTCGGATAGCCTAGATCCTATGCCAACTTTGGATATAGGTCACTTTGGTGTCAGCTTCCTAGGATTTTCTCAAGAAAATTGGGAAAATAATTTTTTCAATATTATTTGATACAATTATTGGGTGAGATGGTATCAAACATCGTTGTCCTAAATACCCTAATCCCCTATATTTTTCTAAACTGAAAATGGTTTCGGATAGCCTAGATCCTATGCCAACTTTGCATATAGGTCACTTTGGTGTCAGCTTCCTAGGATTTTCTCAAGAAAATTGGGAATTTCATTTTTTCATAATATTTGGTATAATTATTTGGTGAGATGGTATCAAACATCGTTGTCCTAAATACCCTAATTCCCTATTTTTTTTAAAACTTAAAATGGCTTCGGATAGCCTAGATCCTATGCCAACTTTGCATATAGGTCACTTTGGTGTCAGCTTCCTAGGATTTTCTCAAGAAACTTGGGAATATCATTTTTTCATAATATTTGGTATAATTATTGGGTGAGATCGTATCAAACATCGTTGTCCTAAATACTCTAATCCCCTATTTTTTTTAAAACTGAAACTGGTTTCGGATAGCCTAGATCCTATGCCAACTTTGGATATAGGTCACTTTGGTGTCAGCTTCCTAGGATTTTCTCAAGAAAATTGGGAAAATAATTTTTTCATAATATTTGGTATAATTATTGGGTGAGATCGTATTAAACATCGTTGTCCTAAATACCCTAATCCCCTATATTTTTCCAAACTGAAACTGGTTTCAGATAGCCTAGATCCTATGCCAACTTTGCATATAGGTCACTTTGGTGTCAGCTTCCTAGGATTTTATCAAGAAAATTGGGAAATTCATTTTTTCATAAAATTTGGTATAATTATTGGGTGAGATGGTATCAAACATCGTTGTCCTAAATACCCTAATCCCCTATTTTTTTCAAAACTGAAACTGGTTTCGGATAGCCTAGATCCTATGCCAACTTTGGATATAGGTCACTTTGGTGTCAGCTTCCTAGGATTTTCTCAAGAAAATTGGGAAAATAATTTTTTCAATATTATTTGATACAATTATTGGGTGAGATGGTATCAAACATCGTTGTCCTAAATACCCTAATCCCCTATTTTTTTTCAAACTGAAAATGGTTTCGGATAGCCTAGATCCTATGCCAACTTTGCATATAGGTCACTTTGGTGTCAGCTTCCTAGGATTTTCTCAAGAAAATTGGGAATTTCATTTTTTCATAATATTTGGTATAATTATTTGGTGAGATGGTATCAAACATCGTTGTCCTAAATACCCTAATCCCCTATTTTTTTTAAAACTTAAAATGGCTTCGGATAGCCTAGATCCTATGCCAACTTTGCATATAGGTCACTTTGGTGTCAGCTTCCTAGGATTTTCTCAAGAAACTTGGGAATATCATTTTTTCATAATATTTGGTATAATTATTGGGTGAGATCGTATCAAACATCGTTGTCCTAAATACTCTAATCCCCTATTTTTTTTAAAACTGAAACTGGTTTCGGATAGCCTAGATCCTATGCCAACTTTGGATATAGGTCACTTTGGTGTCAGCTTCCTAGGATTTTCTCAAGAAAATTGGGAAAATAATTTTTTCATAATATTTGGTATAATTATTGGGTGAGATCGTATTAAACATCGTTGTCCTAAATACCCTAATCCCCTATATTTTTCCAAACTGAAACTGGTTTCAGATAGCCTAGATCCTATGCCAACTTTGCATATAGGTCACTTTGGTGTCAGCTTCCTAGGATTTTCTCAAGAAAATTGGGAAAATCATTTTTTCATAATATTTGGTATAATTATTGGGTGAGATCGTATTAAACATCGTTGTCCTAAATACCCTAATCCCCTATTTTTTTCAAAACTGAAACTGGTTTCGGATAGCCTAGATCCTATGCCAACTTTGCATATAGGTCACTTTGGTGTCAGCTTCCTAGGATTTTCTCAAGAAACTTGGGAAAATCATTTTTTCATAATATTTGGTATAATTATTGGGTGAGATGGTATCAAACATCGTTGTCCTAAATACCCTAATCCCCTATTTTTTTCAAAACTGAAAATGGTTTCGGATAGCCTAGATCCTATTCCAACTTTCGATATAGGTCACTTTGGTGTCAGCTTCC